>CM059195.1:68468671-69211143 GCA_030323885.1 Branchipolynoe longqiensis
AGGGTGATTTCTGGGTCGCTAGTTCGAATCGAACCGGAAGGAGGCGCCACCGCAGCGCTGGGGCCGCCGGCAGTGGTTTCTTATGGGGGTCGGGGCAGGGGTCGCCACTCGGGTGGTCCAACCGACGGGGCGAAGCCGCCGCGTCTCCGCAGAGAATTAACAATGATCAATTTGATATATTTATCTAAAAAATAAGACAAAAATTCAAACGCCATCGGACCGTGCAACTTTAATATTGAGTTGAGGGTCTTATTAAGCACCAGTCATACTCAGGCTTGAGACTGCTTGTGACCAGTTTGCAACATAAAAACCCGTAGTCACCGGCGACCTCCTTGCAACCAAAGACACAAAAAGGCCGGAAAACCAATGGTCGGCAATCAGTCGGCGACCAGTTGGTGACCTATGGAAATTCCCGGCGGCCTCCTTACGACCCTTTTGATCACAAGAGCTTTTTGAGGCAGCAGCTGCAACCTCCTTGTGACCGAAATGGTTGCCCAGAGGTTGGCGACCACTGAGGATCACTTTATGACTACTGGGGCCGTATGTATGGAGCGGTGTTAGCGAGCCAAAACTGGTTTTGGACGGGATTTCTAGTTTAGCGGCGAAAAGTCGCTATGCATGGAGCAGTGTTACGGAAACACCGCGAGTTTAAGGTCGGATATTCTAACACCACTCCATAGCAGGTTTACGGGCAGTGTTAGGTACCGATTAGGCCCAAATCTATTCAATGCTATCATATTTAACAGAATTACATACTCTAAAAGTGAAATTTGATCAAATTAACCCCAAAATCGAACCGATATTAACGCCGCCGCTACATCGGCGGCGATATTAATATTGTCGAATCGACGAATGTAAACAAAACAAATTGCCGCCGCCACTCGCCGCCGCCGCCGCCACCGCATCAGCGGCAATATATTAGGCCCAAATCTATTCAATGCTATCATATTTAACAGAATAACATGCTCAGAAAGTGAAATTTGGTCAAATTAACCACAAAATCGAAGCGATATTAATGCGGCCGCCGAAATTTGGTCAAATTAAACAAAAAATCGACACAATATAATTGTCAAATAGCGGTACTTGCCGGGAACAGGCTCAGCAATAACAAGGCTTGCTGGTGCCCGGTGTGTGGAGAAAGCAATTGGCCGGTACACACCGGTACCAGTTAAGGAGGATACCCCAAATCTATAAATAACTGCACGTTTAGCTAACCTGAACGGTTTAGGTGCCCATGCATATGGCGTGACATACTTCGCGATGGCGGTGATAGCTACCTGGTGTTACCCGTTAACACCAAATGATGCTAACACCGCTTCATGCATATGGCCCCTGGTGATCACTTTGTGACCACCCATTTTTTGTGGTCGCAAAGTGGTCGCAACTGGTCGCACGTATAGTGTGACTCGGGTTATAGATACACTAATAATAAGTTTATGGATACTCTTGTATCAAAGCATATCAGTTTATGCCATGTCTAATGGTGCTGGTCAGACTAATCCTGACCTTACTGTGTTTGGGCTCAAATAACCCATTCTATGTGTGGTATTTCATTAAGATACATCCAATACACGGTACAATCACGTCACCAGATTGTTAACACACTCTCCATCCTTATTTGGGGTGTGTGGCATATTTCACGAGATCATAGTGGAACATATGTATAAAGAAAATGGTTAGAATGAAAATATTATTGTAAAATGTATCCAGACTACAGGCGTGCAAACCCAGAATGCACTGTTAGGACAGACGAGAGAGGCCAGGTTTGGCGCTCCTCGTGTTTAAGCTGCTTATTCTCTGGGTTAAATTAATACTCCCAGAAATAGCCAAAGATAGAATGGGGTATTGGCTCATGTTTTGAGAGAATGGGCATTTAGTTACCTGTGGGAATCAAAGGCCTGTGCAAAAATCATAATATTAATAAAGATGTTATTCTACACCGGTATGCTGAGGCCACATTTGCATTGAGTTCCTGCTCTTCTCTAATATCTACAAACACCAGATTCAGACCTTTCAATACCTGTCTCAAATATCAATAAAAATAGCCATCCCATGCACTTACCTATCAGGGTTTATTTCTTTGTTGTGGTTTTGCATCCTAGCAACATATAATGTCATATCAGGCCGGATAACTACTTGAGGCAGTGTGAACCAAATATGTGGTACAAAGTTTCAGAGAACGACCCATAATAGCCAATATTCATGTAATTAAACAAATATATATATATATATAAATAGCCATGAATTGATAAATGGCTGGAAGACCAGTGCTTCGGCACTGACAAAAGACTTATTCAGCAGAATAAACATATTTACCAATATATATGCTTAAATTCCTGTGACATGATCCTAAAAATAATTTAGAATATTTGTTTTAAATGTTGTAGAGCTGCGTAGAGAGTGGACTGGCCTCATGTCGGCCCGACACCGTCTCTACACCACCCGACCCGCGACTCCATGGTGTGTATCCCTCTTCCTACTGCGAGCTGCCAAGCAGTTCCTTAAGCTAACGAGCACTGACTACATTCCGCGAGGCACGCGAGGCAGGCGACAGCGACAGGACTGCAACGCGATGGGAGTCGGTGAGTAGCGCGTTACTGCTCGCAACTGCTCGATGCTTCAAAGATCTTTCTCACATCTGATTGGCTGATTTTAGGCGATTAGCACTGGAATTGCCATACAATGTTGGCATTGCAGTAAACAAAAAAATACCATCAACAAACTTCGAACAATTAATCATACATGGATGAAATATCTTCGCGATTTCCGCGATTGTTGATCTTTACCGATTAACGTCCACAAAACTTCAACGTATTATATATTATATATGGCACCAATTGATTAGTCCAAATCCCGTTCTTATATGACCTTAAAATGATCATAATACTTGTCTTGAAATGTATTCCAACATTTAAAAACTAACCATTATAATGTAATATCTTGGTAACATTTAATGAAAATGTCTTAGCGAAATTGTCATGAATCAGCTCTGCAGGAAAAGGCCAGGGGACCAGGTTAACAGAATTTGTCGCCGTCATTTATTTATACACATTGCGGGGCCATAGTAATAGCTGTATTTTCACCTTTTATTCCGTTTATAAATTGGGGTAAAATGATACTTTTGTTGCAGATATACTACGCAGGCACTGTTAAATATTCATGTTTGTGAAATACGATATAAAAGTTGTCTTCTATTGCAACTTTCAGCCAATGGCTCAAGATTTGTGAAAGATGATCTTTAAATTGACCTTAAGGCCCTGTCACATTACGGCGTATGGCGGGAGCGTATGGAAAACCTACGTAGGTCCTGCGCGTGCCGGCCTATGATGACATTTGGTGACCTTTCGGGTGGTTTTGAGCGTATGTGGAACCTACGAGGAGCGTACGAGGAGCGTATGAGGAGCGTATGGGAGCGTATGGGAGCGTGCTGTGACATTTTTGACAGTATGGGCCATACGCCCTCATAGGTCGGGTTTCTTTGAGCATGCACAAAAAAATTTGGACGGACCGGATTTATGAAAGCGTATGGCGGCGTATGCCTCATACGCTTCACATACGCCGGCATCTGGCGGCATCTGGCGGCGTATGAGTAGCGTATGAGTAGCGTATGCGTAGCGTATGAGTAGCGTATACGGCGTATGCCGACGTATATGACGTAACGCACTTACGCCGCCATACGCTCCCGCAAAAAACCCTAATGTGACAGCCCCTTTAGTTAGATAAGGCCCGCTGGCTATGGATTAGGATGTGGCCATATCTTTTCCCCTCCTTGTGCTTTCAGTAAATACTCCTAAGCAGATCTTTGCACAACTTCTGTTCTTTACAATCAAACATGTCTTGGGAGAGTGATCGTCATCATGCTGTCGGTCGCGATGCGACAAAGACTGCTTTCATTACTTGACTGCCACTCTCCATTTAGCTCTCTGCTGTGAGAGTGATGCCCATGAGTCGGTCTTAATGTCTCTCAGCTTCAGGTTTCTCTTGATGGTATCCTTGAACCGGAGATGAGGGCACCCTCTCTTTCTGTAACCAGAAGACAGTTGAGAGTAGAGGATCTGCTTTGGTAGCCTGTCTGATGACATCCTCATGAGGTGTCCAGTCCACCGGAGATTCTTTTTGATCAGAAGATCTTCCATAGAGGGCAGCCCCGTCCGTTCGAGAGTGATAGAAAGTACAAATTTACTTTTTTTAAATAGAGTAAATGCTTATTCATCAGGATATATACTGTGTCAGCACTAAGATACTTAGATGACAAAAATCACCACAAATCAGAGTATGGGTGAATGGCAGCCATGCCTAAATCCAAACAAAACCCGCTTTAACTATAAAGCAACCTGTAAAGGTAGTGGTTCCAGTGTGCAGTGTTTTTCTATATTGGAATAGAGTTGAACATTTAGGAGAGAATGCAAAAACACCCAAGATGGTGGATTATACTTATAGTTATGGTTATTTATATATTCATATACCATGTTTTGGAAGCATTGGCTGGGCATACAGTGTTTACCATGTTTTGGAAGCATTGGCTGGGCATACAGTGACAGAACCAAAACGATGTGAGAATAAATGCATTTGACAGTTTAAACACCAATAAATATTATACAAATGATAAATTCCCCCCAATAGCCGATGTGTACTTTTGTGCTGGGGGGTCGTTAAACAAACAAACAAACGATAAATTCAACTGAATTATTAATAGCTCTATTGGTTTCTATGCAAAACAATGCGCATCTGCTTTGTTTTGCCAACCGGGGCGATTCCAAGTGCTAGTCATATGACAGTGACACTAAGCTCCAGTTACACTATGGCTTGCAACCGCTTGCGACCACTTTGTCACCACTTTGGACCAAAGAACCAACAGGCACCCGCGACATCCTCAAGTCCAAAGTAATGGTCGCTGACCTCCTTGCGACCAAAATGGTTGCAAGAAGGTTTTTTTGTGCAGTAGCTGTAAAATGGTCGCAAGGAGGCCACTGACCACTTCCAACAATTTTGCGACTGATCATTTTGTTGTGGTCGCCGAAGTGGTTGCAAGGAATCGCAAGCAGTAGTGTGACTGAGGTGTATAAACTGGTCAAGGCATCCATTCTCCCTTTCCAATGCTGTCGATTGCCACTAGGTGACGCCACCATAGCCAAGACCTTCCCAAGTAGAGATGTTCACTAGGTGGCGATACGATAGCTCACACAGCCATGCAATAGTAATGCAGTAAATTTCCATGTGGTGGCGCCACCATATCATAGGGAAGTTTCCAGAGAAGGCAGATGATAGTTCTGCCTGTCGACGGCAGAGGGCAGCACTGAAGAAAAGGGGTTAGTTGCGTGCCATTCGAGAGATGTGTTATTCCAGGGCTTACTCTAATGTTAGACAAACCCATAGCAACACTACCAAACTGTACTGGGAGAGAGCGTGTTTATAACTTGAGACAGGGGTGGAGGGTTGGGGCGTGCCTGCCCATAAATAATGCAATGGTCTGACTGACCTCTCAGGTAAGGAACCGCATAGACAAGTAGGCATGGCTGTTGGTTGGTTGTTGGAGTTTTACGTCCTGGAAACATCTAAGGTCATGTCAGGATGGGTACCGACTTGTGACTGTGCGCACTCATGGCGACTTTATAGCGCTGCCCAACTAGGAGACCAAGCCACCCCAGCAACCATTTGCACCACCAGTCGCTTCAGTCCACATTATCCTTAATCACGCTTGTGTCAAAGATCGCCAGACCACTGTACCAGTCCGCTCGTTGCCATCATCCTACGAATTATGCCAAGCGCCTGACCTCCGCTACGGAATCAGACTTACAGTACGAAACATTTTGTGAAGCTTGCACTATAGGTTGGAAAAACTCATGATATGCTCGAGAAACATTGATGGTTACTCACCATGACACAAATTATCTACGCATCGGAATAACCACTGTGACCTACTCCGCCAATCAATCAATCCGATTCGGCAACCAAATCCAGTGGTAGGCCTGGCTTGTTTTTGGGGGGTAAATCGTTTTTATTCTTCAGAATAAAAACATTTGTCCATGCCAAGGCACAGGTCTTCCAGCCATATTACTCTGTGCCACTTAGCCATTTACACAAATCATTTTAATGATGAATAAACTAGGAAATGAGGATGTGATTAGTGATGAAAGAAGATGTAGAGATACCAACACCGCTCGTATTGTCCACAAGTCCACAACCATGACAACACACTAAGACTAGTAGGAGCACCCACAACACTCACTCCACTCACATCACATATAACACTCAGCACTCACCATGACAACACACTAATAGCATCCACCACACTCACAACACTCACATCACCTATGCCACTCAACACCCACCATGACAACACACAAATAAGACCCACAACACTCACGCCACTCACATGACCTATAGCACTCAACACTCACCATGACAACACACTAATATCACCCACAACACTCACTCCACTCACATCACCTATATCACTCATACCACTCACCATGACAACACACTAATAGCACCCTCAACACTCACAACACCATCACCTATAGCACTCATAACACTCACCATGACAACACACTAATAGCACCCTCAACACTCACAACAATCACATCACCTATAACACTCAACACTCACCATGACAACACACTAATAGCACCCACAACACTCACAACATCTATAGCACTCATAACACTCACCATGACAACACACTAATAACACCCACAACACTCACAACAACCACATCACCTATATCACTCATAGCACTCACCATGACAACACACTAATAGCACCCACAACACTCACTCCACTCACATCACCTATAGCACTCACCACTCACCATGACAACACACTAATAACACCCACAACACTCACTTCACTCACATCACCTATAGCACTCAACACTCACCATGACAACACACTAATAGCACCCACAACACTCACTCCACTCACATCACCTATAGCACTCAACACTCACCATGACAACACACTAATAGCACCCACAACACTCACAACACTCACATCACCTATAACACTCAACACTCACCATGACAACACACTAATAGCACCCACAACACTCACTCCACTCACATCACCTATAACACTCAACACTCACCATGACAACACACTAATAGCACCCACAACACTCACTCCACTCACATCACCTATAACACTCAACACTCACCATGACAACACACTAATAGCACCCACAACACTCACAACACCACATCACCTATATCACTCAAGCACTCACCATGACAACACACTAATAGCACCCACAACACTCACAACAACCACATCACCTATATCACTCATAACACTCACCATGACAACACACTAATAACACCCACAACACTCACAACAACCACATCACCTATATCACTCATAACACCCACCCCCATATGGCCTACTGGCGTGCCACCCTCCGTGCGATGTGCAACCATCAAAGCCGGGGTTTAGAAAGGCGCCGTCAGGGGGCGGTGGGGGAGGTCGGTTAGTTCCCGCTAGTTTACGACACTGCCGCTTGGGGGCGGCCACGCGCACTGTCGGCCGTCGTCTGCTACATACCCAGCACCAGCGGGATTGGAGGAGGGGGGATGGGTGTGGATGAGGGGGAGGGGAAGGGGTGTGGATGAGGGGAGAGGGGGTGAGTGGAGGAATGGAGTGGTGGAGGAGGGGAGGGGGGAGTGGATGAGGGGAGAATGGGGGAAGGGGAAGGGGACTGGAGGAAGGGGAGAGTGGAGGGGGGGGGGTGGGGTGGGACGGGGTGAGTGACGGAGGGGGAGAGTGGCTGAGGGGAGGGTGGAGATGAGGGATTGGAGGAGGGCGCAGAGAGTGGAGGAGGGGAGAATGCAGGGGGGGGGGGAGAGTGGAGGAGGGGTGTGGATGTGAGGAGGGGAGCAGGTGGAAGGATGGGGCAGGAATAAGAGGGGAAGAGAGAAAAGGGGGGGGGGGGCATAAGGAGTGGGAAGGGCTGGGAGATGAAGGAAGATGAGAGTGCATAAGGGAGAGCTGGTGGGCAGGGGGAGGTGACTGGCGGAAGGAGGGTACGAAGAGGGTGATAGGGAAGTTGTAGGTAGGATGAAGAGGCAGGAGGAAGGGTATGTGAAAGGGGGCGGGGAAAGAGGAGAGGAAAACGAGTAGAAGTAATGAAGGGAGGCCGTGAGTGAATGACAGGGGGATGAAGGAAATAACGAAATCTAGGTAAAGGAGGCCGGTGGAGGCCGGGGAGACCCACTTTCACTTGTGTCAGCTCTGTCACGTGCACAGTGACACCTTGGATGCATTGCTGACAGCAATGTTAGCACCTGCCGGAACGGCGCTTTAAGGCGCCTCGGGTGTCACCCATCAGCCGGCAGTCACTCGAGGAGAGGCCGGGCAGAGGGCAGCACGGAGGCGGGGTGTTGGAGGCCGGAGAGGGCGGCTTTGATGCGGCCAGTGTTCCCCCCCCCCCCACCCACCCACCCACCCACACCCACCCACACACCCCCCACACCCACCCACCCCCCGGTCCCCGCTCTCCCTCTCCCCCTCCCTCTCCCTCAACATCCCGCTCTCCCCCTCCCTCTCCCTCTCCCTCTCCCTCACCATCTCCCTCTCCGTCTCCCCCTCCATCTCCCCCTCCATCTCCCTGTCCATCTCCCTCTCCCTCTCCCTCTCCCTCATCATCTCCTCTCCGTCTCCGTCTCCCTCTCCTTCTCCCTCTCCCCCTCCCTCTCACTCTCCCTCTCCGTCTCCCCCCCCCCCCTTCTCCCCCTCCCTCTCCCTCTCCCTCACCATGTCCTCTCGGTCTCCCTCTCCGTCACCCTCTCCCTCTCCTTCTCCCCCCTCCATCCCTCTTCCTCCACAGGGACTTGTCAGAATGGGCTGGTGCCGGGCGGGTAAGAACACAGTATTGAACAGCCCCAGTTCGCTGGTTCCCCGCCTGCAGTGGTAGTAGCTGTAATACTTTAGTGCTGGACTGTGGCGCATGTGCACACGCTCAGACCTCGGGACCAACGTTTTCGGCTGGTTTCCCGGCTGATTTTTCGGCTGGTTCCCGGTTGGTGTCCGGCTGGTATTCCGGCTGGTTTGCCGGCGGCTGTCTTCCCGGCGACTGTTTTCCCGGCTGATTCCCAGCTGGTTCTCAGCTTGTTTGCAACTGGTTTACGGCTGGTTGCTGGTTGGTTACCGACTGGTTCGCGGCTGATTCCCGGTTGGGTTTCCGGCTAGTTCCCCTGCTGGTTCCCAGCTGGTTCCCACCTGGTTCCCATCTAGTTCCCGGCTGGTTTCCCGGCTGGTTTTCGACTGGGTTATTGGCTGGTTCTTGGCTGGTTCTTGGCTGGTTCTTGGCTGGTTCTTGGCTGGTTCTTGGCTGATTCTTGGCTGGTTCTTGGCTGGTTCTTGGCTGGTTCTTGGCTGGTTCTTGGCTGGTTCCCACCTGGTTCCCACCTGGTTCCCACCTGGTTCCCACCTGGTTCCCACCTGGTTCCCACCTGGTTCCCACCTGGTTCCCACCTGGTTCCTACCTGGTTCCCACCTGGTTCCCACCTGGTTCCCACCTGGTCTCCCGGCTGGTGGTGCTGGTGGTGCTGGCAGTGCTGGTGGTACTGGTGGTGCTGGTGGCGCTGGTGGTGCTGGTGGTGCTGGTGGTGCTGGTGGTGCTGGTGGTGCTGGTGGTGCTGGTGGTGCTGTCGGTGCTAGCGGCTGGAGGGAGGGAGGGAGGGAGGGTGGTGTGCCTGATGAAGCCACTGGCGCTGGTCACATGGTCTGATCTACTCCAGGCGTGTGGACGTGCTGTACACAGGAGGAACTAAAGAGGGCATGGTGGATCGGGGAGTGAGACAGGTGACAGGTACTGCAGCACACACACTCACATGGCCAGAACCGGGGGATATGTGGTCAGTGAGGCCACTGGAGGATTACAGATTATTGATTATTGAGTATTCAGTATTTCCTTGACGTGAGTAGGAAAGGGTCTACTTGCAGGTGGGGTGTTTGTAGGCTTGTGTAGAAACAACAAGGTCTGTGGTTGACAAAACAGCCCTCACATGGTGTTCTCTGTGGCAGAGTGTTTAGAGTGTCTGACTTTTTTCTAGGTCAGACTCCTAATCTGAAGGTTGGTGGTTCGATTCCCCATGCCCCCACCTCTGCCACTTTGAATTTACACCGCTGTGTATAACTTACAGCGTCATCAAAGGCCAGTTGCTCTCATACCATGTCTATGTGATGTGGGAGGTTAAAAATCCCTTGGGTCGGTAAAAGTGTAGGCTCGGGCTTTCTATCGACAAACTGTCTAATGGGGAAAACAAGTCTATTCAGACATATCCATGATAGGCAGTATAGATCTTCAACAACAACCTCGGCAGTGGGTCTGGATGTGCCAAGCCCTGGAGGAGAGCACTCCTGTAGGATTAATACCGAGGAGTAGAAGAAGGCGCACCACCTGCCATTGTAGCAACACAAATTATGTCGGCCACCCTGGAGGCATCGCCGGATGTTGGGGACTCTGCCTTTATTGTCAGGATACTTCTCCAGTAGCTCGTTAGTAAATAGTCAATTCAGCCCCCCCCCCCCCCCATTGCAACACACCGTCACCCCTACACACCCGACTCCTGCACCACAATCACTTAGGCTACCGTAGGTGTGGCTGGAGGAACTCCGGTGATTACACCCTTGATGGGATTGGACCTTGGGTGTGCTGGGGGGGGGGGGGGTCACGGGGAGGTAATGTAACATTACACCCTGGAGGAGATGGCCACTTTGCCACTATTATTCCCTGAATGTTCCTGGATGTAAGGGTATTTATATATTTCTAAAGCTCTTTTTTTTTTTGAGAGAGAGAGTTAGCATCTTTATAGCTTCTTCCTGAACTATTGATATCTATCTGGAGACGGCTGTGTTCTAGCATTGCATTAATAATCTCAATACTTTAAAAAGAAAGGACAATTTGGGTGGTGAAATATGCTATGTTAAATCTTGTTTTTAATTTCAAGATTTATTTTCTTTCAAGAAACTGACACTGTGACAGCCGCCCGCCTCTTATAGGCTTAACACTGCTACAGAATCGCGATTAATTTACCCATAATCTGATTTTTAGCTTTTTGGATCTGGGTTTTTATCAGAAGTTACTTTCTCCGACCACTACCAACTGGAAACTAACTCCCATCCGCCTGTCGCAGTGCCCATATGGTGCTGCAGATTTGCAGCCTTCAGCGCGCCATCATGACTGAAAACTCCCCCAAAACAAAAACCAGTAACATACTTAGGGCACCATCCACCTCAATATGTGTGCACACAAATAGTTCGTTTTTGCGATAACGAGCTGGCATTAGAGGCCAAATAGAGCCTAGATCAGCCAGAAGAGGATCTCTAAGTCAATCTGTAAGTTAGGTCCCTGATTCAAAGCGACTTTGGAAATTGATGATACTCGTCTTGGATTGAGGTGAGGGATTGATTTTTCATCCTCTGACTTGTCATCCTCTGACTTGTCATCCTCTGACTTGTCATCCTCTGACTTGTCATCCTCTGACTTGTCATTCTTTGACTTGTCATCCTCTGACTTGTCATCCTCTGACTTGTCATCCTCTGACTTGTCATCCTCTGACTTGTCATCCTCTGACTTGTCATCCTCTGACTTGTCATCCTCTGACTTGTCATCCTCTGACTTGTCATCCTCTGACTTGTCATCCTCTGACTTGTCATCCTCTGACTTGTCATCCGCTGGCAATAATCTCCAGGAGCATACACCACCGA
This sequence comes from Branchipolynoe longqiensis, assembly GCA_030323885.1. Classification (NCBI taxonomy): domain Eukaryota; kingdom Metazoa; phylum Annelida; class Polychaeta; order Phyllodocida; family Polynoidae; genus Branchipolynoe; species Branchipolynoe longqiensis. The sequence goes on from CM059195.1 coordinate 68,480,378, forward strand.
GGACTACCCCATTAGTGTGGATTATTGACATCTGAGAGTACTTGTTTCCCCTGCCAAAATCGGTCACGCATGGATTACCAAGCAGCCATGAGGTGTGACACCTGCCCAGGTGTGCCACCGTGGAGGCCTCCTCCAGGAAGGTGTTAAGGATAGGTGCATGGAGGTATGATCATCAAAGGTAGGTGTGAACAGCCATGCAAGCCTTTATTTTTCGAGTGGCTGGGGACTGTCCCACTCAGTGTGACCACTACCTGTGTATACCCAGGAATGAAAGATCTCCGCGATTTCGCGGATTTCCGCGATTTTTAAATATTTACCGATTAACATTAAAGCTGCATCGTCCGATGAAATCATAACATTTTCAAAACCAAAACAATTATCTAGATTTGATTCTACATATCTAACTTAGATGCTGGTGCGCTTATTAAACATTTGTCATCACATATAAGGGGATACTGAGTCAATTAATAGAACCTGTTACTGCAGAAGCCTATGGGGATCGAGTTTTGGCAAGCTTGCCTAAATTAATTTAGCATGTTTACATTTCAAATATCTCAAAAGTTAGCGATTTAAAATATAAGTTACTTCAAACTAAAGTAAGGTAGATTATAATGAACAAGCTAATATGTTTATCTCAGAAAATGAGAGAAACTCAAAACCATCGGACTATGCAACTTTAAACAAAATGTTTAAAAATGCGATATATATGACAACAGTTGGATAGTTCGAATATTGTTCTTATATGACCTTAGCTGTTGCTAGAACATAAGCCCAAGCAAGAACGAGTTAGGTATGGGCGATAATACAGCCACAATAAGGCTAGTTGGAACCTGACTTCCCACGTTTTTTCCTCGATTCCCTAGCAGTGCTAAGCCTAGGAGAGATGATCTGTGTTATTGCGGAAATTCTCTGTTGGTATAATACTATCGGCTTGATTTCTGCGTTTTTTGCTGGACACCATTTTCATCCCTGGTATACTGACAGTGCATCACATTTTGGTGAGATGTCCCCACCTACAACCAGTTAGAGATGATGTATTTGGAAATAAGGGTGTGATGGAGTCATTCTGATCCCATCCGCAACTCAGTATCACAGTTTTTAGGGAAACTGGTTTTTACCAAAAATTCATATTCCATTTTTAGCTTGAAAAGTCTTTTACTTACTGTTGATTTGATTTATCATATACCACTTGTGATATGGCATACATTTCTGAACTCTATTTTACCTGTTTGAAATGTAATTCTTTACTCAGATATCTTTAGCCACTGTATCACCCCCAATAGCCAATGTTGACCTTTTTTACTGAACGATCGTTAAAGTTACATGGTCCGATGAAATATTTATTTTTCAAAACCAAAATATGTATCTTGATTTGATTATATATATCCATCTTAGATATTGGTACATTAACAAGCGATTTGGCATATATAGAATAATCAGTGAATTTACTACCTCATCCTACTTTGAGAAACCCGTCACACAAGGAAGCCATTAATCAATTAGGTCAATCTCCTGGCCAGTAGCCTTGACCCTCATTCCAAGTACGTAGTCAGGTTCCAGAATATCCAGTGGTAGTATTGCTGGCATCATAGCCTGGGTTGATATAAAGTTGCATGGAATTTTGTATCAAATAATTATTACAGATCTGAATAAGAGTGGTGTACTAATTATGTATATTATTATCTGGGAACAATACATTTGATAATCATGCAAGTGACATGCTAGAATAGCTGTACAAAAATAAAGACACACAAGACACTTAAGGTAAAACAAAGAATTAACACAACATATGCAAATATAAAGAAACAACACATGAAGCTAACTGAGTGGATTTTGTTTTGTTTTTATAAATGCTTCGTTAAAGTTGTCTTACATGCCATAGATGTTATCAAATAAATATTGACTGAATGCTGATATAGTTGTTATTATTATTATTATTATTATCCTCTTCTCATAACGTTCAATTTGATATATTTATCTAACAAATAAGACAAACATTCAAGTGCCATCGGACCATGCAACTTTAAATAAATACAATTAAATATGTATTATATTAAAAATAAACATATATATTACCAAATGATACTGATATTTGTAATGTCAAACATACTGCCGTATATGGTATACATGTATAAGTGACTATTATATTGAATGATATTACACCACTGCCAAACAGCCAATGTATACGGTTAAAAGTATACATACAAATATAAATACACTAAAATTAATCAAACAATGCTAGTCTAAATAAAATAAAATACATAAAAATATCACATCAAATGATAGTGCAATGGCACCATCAGGGGAAGCTACCAGCAGACCAGGCTATATTTGAATTAGGTCATCCCACATCACGTGATCATCGCGAGACATCAATATACGTCATAGTCAGATTACTTTTGGGAAGCTTGTCGAAAGTATTTAGAGTTCTTTCAACTCCAATTGCTTCAAAACTAGCCATTTTTTCTAAAAAGATGCTCCGGGCTAATGATTAGTAAGTTATAACGATCAATTTGATATATTTTTCTCAAAAATAAAATTAAAGTTCAGACGCCATTGGACCATGCAACTTTAAACAAATAAACAAATAAAAAGTTATTTATAGACAGTGTGTATACCAGGAAATGATATTATCGTGGCTATGATGAAAATGGGTAATATTGCGCCTAGAGCAGGAATTGAGCCCACATGTCTTGCATTATTATTATTTTTTTATTATTATTATTTTTTTATTGACAAGGTATTTACTCTGCCCATAATGTATAAACTCCCATGAGGGTGCTTGTTTTCAATGCTGAACAGCTGTGGTGCTGTCTTGTTCTGTTCCTTTGCCCAGGAGTGTTTCCCTGTGTCTGCTCAGGTCAGCCTTCTGCAATTTTGGTTGTTAGTAATAGCCTACGTTAGTTTTTTTGTAATTTTCCAGTTGTTTGTCTAGTCTGAGTATGATACCTTAACCTACTATGTATATCTACTTGGGTGACATGCAGGCTTGTGGGAGAGGATCCCGTTTCATTCAGATTTGTAGATGTTTTGATTTGTTGCAGCATCCTTTCACCTAAACCCTGTCCTCAGATAGTGCAGCCGTGTGCTAGAACACACTCGGACCCTTTAGGACTGCGGCCAGGTGGGATGGCTGTGTTGTTTTCCTAGCCATTTTGTATCTCAGGGTGGATCAGTTGCATGACCGTGCCCTGTCCATTTCTGTGTTGGTTTGTGCACTTACAAATACCCAGGTGGACTGCGCCATGTGGTGACAGCTTTCCTGATTTCCTTTATACTTAAGATGGCTAATTTTCCTATTTTTTCTGTTTAGTGCCTCCCACTTTTTCTGGCCTGTCTTTTGCTTTCTCTGCCAGTGCACAGCAAGCAGTGACTCCACTCAGGGGCAGGTGTGGTTTTGTTGTGTCAGTGAGTAATTGTTTTCTTTAGGAATTGTTTGTACTGGTTAGGGTTACAAATTGCCCGTAGTTTTACGTTTTGTTTATTCCAGGCATATGCTGCCATGGTTAGTACACTTCTCTCATGTATTTTTGTGTTGCTTCTTTCCGTTCGGAGTATTGGGGCCGCCATGTGTCTATTGTCCCTGCGGGGGGGGCCACTGTGTAATCCGGTTTCGTGGTGTAGTGGTGTGCTAGTATTTTCAGGTGCATTTCTCTTCTGCTTGTTAATAGTGTTGCTTTGCATTTTTTGTGTAGTTCTATCGTGGGATATCTTTTGTGTACTTGGAGGCATATTTTAAGGGATTTATTTTGCATCACTTGTAGTTTGTTTAGTAGTTTGGTATTTCCCCCCATGTATACTACATCACCATAGTCGAAGTAGGGGAGGATCTTGCCTTTATATATTTTTATTGCCATGCTTTCAGTCATGTAGTACCTTAGTTTTGCCAGTAGCCATATTTTGTGGTTTGCTTTTCTGATAGTGCTTGTTATGCACAGGTCATAGTTTAAGTGCCTGTCCAGGTCCACTCCCAGATATTGGTAGTTGTCTACCTGTTCTAACTCGTTGTTTCCCAGGAGACATTTAATTTGGTTGTTACCGGTTAGTCTGGTACCGAATACCACCGTCTTCGATTTATTGCTATTTATAGTTATATTATTTAGATAGCACAATTCAGTTAGTTTCATTAGCGTTTGATTTAGTTTTGTTTCGATCTCTTCAGATGTTTTGCCTGCAGTATATACCACAGTATCATCTGCATATAGTTGGATGTTTTCAGTGTCTAGTCAGTTGTCTAGATCATTTATATGTATGAGGAAGAGGAGTGGTCCCAGGACTGACCCTTGTGGTATGCCACAGCTTATTTTTTCCTTACATGTTATGGTTCTATTTATTGCTGTGCATTGTTTTCGATTTTTGAGGTAGCTTGTTAATCATTTCCCCATTACTCCTGTTATTCCCATTTGGGATAGTTTGCTGTGTGGTGATAGTTTGCTGATTAGGATAGTATGGACAACCATGTCAAAGGTTTTGCTGAGGTCTATCAACTCTACAATAAGGCTATATGCTAGTGTGCTAACCATTACACCGCCTTGACTCCCTGATGTCATCACCCTATCCACACCCACCTGTCTATGTGGCTCTTTGCCTGAGAGGCCAGTGCAAACCACTGCACTAGATCCCCCCCCCCCCCCTGCAATTGTAAATCTTTTAAAATGGTTTATATGTCCATAAGTCATTTAACGCTTACAATTACATACAGGCAATGCGGTTACATATGCACAGGGTAGATTCAACAACCATTCAGCGCACAGCTTGTACAGGATCCAGGTCTCGGCAAAGAGTGTAGTAGGGTTGATGAAAATGGGAAATATTGTCCCTAGAGAAGGAATCAAACCCACAGTTCTTGCATCCTGCACTAGTGTGCTAACAATTACACCAACTAGGCTCCCTGACGTCATCACCCTATCCACACAGCCACCTCTCTATGTGGCTCCTTCCTGAGAGATCAGGGCAGACCACTAGTCTATGGTCGCGTTAGATAGGTAGATAGATGCCTAGTTTGGGCAAGTTTTATTTGATTTTCTTCTTTAACAAAATCACATTCCAATAAAGTTGTTGATTATGCTCTGTTGGAAAGGGTTGATTGATAGCTCAATGATGTGATAGTCCTTTCACTAATTTGTTGACATGAGTCAGGCCAATCGCGCAGAGGCGTGGGTGGCTGGGGAATAAATCGTGGAAGTGTTGGTGGTCTGTGGGAAACTGAGTGGTTTGTGTGTGTGAAGAGAGCAGGGCAGGTGGGCGGTGAGGTGGGTGCCATGCGTGGTTGTGTTGTGATTGGCTGGCAGGGCAGGTGGGCGGTGAGGTGGGTGCCATGAGTGGCTGTGTGGTGATTGGCTGGCAGGGCAGGTGGCTGGTGAGGTGGGTTCCATGAGTGGCTGTGTGGTGATTGGCTGACAGGGCAGGTGGGCAGTGAGGAAGGTGGGTGCCATGAGTGGCTGTGTGGTGGTTGGCTAGCAGGGCAGGTGGGTAACTAGGTGGGTGCCATGAGTGGCTGTGTGATGGTTGGCTGGCAGGGCAGGTGAGTGGTGAGTTGGGTGCCATGAAGGGCTGTGTGGTGATTGGCTGGCAGGGCAGGTGGGTGATAATGTGGGTGCCATGAGTGGCTGTGTGGTGATTGGCTGGCAGGGCAGGTGGGCGGCAAGGCAGGTGCCATGAGTGAATGTGTGATGATTGGCTGGCAGGGCAGGTGGTTGGTGAGGTGCGTGCGTGCCATAAGTGGCTGTGGGGTGATTGGCTAGCAGGGCAGGTGGGCAGTGAGGTGGGTGCCATGAGTGGATGTGTGATGATTGGCTGGCAGGGCAGGTGGGTGGTGAGGTGCGTGCCATGAGTGGCTGTGTGGTGATTGACTGGCAGGGCAGGCGGGCGGTGAGGTGGGTGCCATGAGTGGCTGTGTGGTGGTTGGCTGGCAGGGCAGGTGGGTGGTGAGGTGGGTGCCATGAGTGGCTGTGTGGTGATTGGCTGGCAGGCAGGTGGGCGGTGAGGTGGGTGCCATGAGTGACTGTGTGGTGGTTGGCTGGCAGGGCAGGTGGGTGGTGAGGTGGGTGCCATGAGTGGCTGTGTCGTGATTGGCTGGCAGGGCAGGCGGGCGGTGAGGTGGGTGCCATGAGTGGCTGTGTGGTGATTGGCTGGCAGGCAGGTGGGTAACGAGGTGAGTGCCATGAGTGGCTGTGTGGTGGTTGGCTGGCAGGGCAGGTGGGTGGTGAGGTGAGTGCCATGAGTGGCTGTGTGGTGGTTGGCTGGCAGGGCAGGTGGGTGGTGAGGTGAGTGCCATGAGTGGCTGTGTGGTGGTTGGCTGGCAGGGCTCGTGAATGAGGCACGTGGTGATGTGGGTGCCCCATGTAGCAGGGGTAAACGGTGTGTGTGGTTTCCTGTCACTGAGTCCCCAGCAATGATGCTGAATGAGCGCCCCTGTAATCATTCCACCCTATGCATGCATTAATGGGTTAGACTCCCCCCCCCCCTCCCCCTCTATAGCCAATTTCTACTTTTTGTGCTGGGGGGTCGTTAAACAAACAAACAAACAAACAAACGAAAGCATTAGTATGTTAGTGTGATGGCCCACGGTCTTCCACACTGTCACACACTCACAAAAGAACACCAAGATTCAGTTTCAGTATGCTTCAACCTGGTTTATTACAAAACCTCTCTGCTCTCCGCGGCGTCAACAGTCAACTGACCCGCCCCCTAACTCGCCAGGTCCCACATCGCCTCTATAGGTGGGTGGGGGCATGTGCTAGCCACACGCAGTAGAGGGCAGCCCAGACGGGGCTCTGGCCGGTGGCTAGCGTGCCGCCACCTAGCACAGTTCAGTGTAACTGCGTAGGTGTGCGGCATAGTGTCTGCCACCACTGCGTGGTAGTGGGGCTCATGTACAGTCTACTATATTACCGTGAGAGCCAACAATTAGATTGCTTATTGATTTTAATTTAGTTTGCTATCAATCTTTGATAATGATAGGTATGTCCTGCCTCTATTAATAGCCATTTTCGCAACCAGGAAATGAGCAGGCTGACCAAACTGCGAAAATGACTCTGAAGCCGTGTTGTTGCATCATGTTGGATCTCTTTAAACAGACACGGTGGCCGAATCAGTCGAGTGATGGCTTACCGTGTGGAAGATTGGGAGTTCAATTCAAGCTGAGTCAAGCCATGACTTCTGAAATTGATACTTGTAACTACCTAGCCTGGCGCCTGGCATTAAAGTTGTATAGTCCGATGGTTTTGAGTTTCAGGAATTTTCTGAGATAAATACATTATGTTGATCGTTATAATGTACCTTAATTTAGCTTGAAGCAACTTTTATTTTTAGTGGCTAACTTTTGAGATATTTGAAGTGCTACCATGCATAATTAATTTGGCATGCTTGCCAAAACTCTGACACCATAGCATTCTGCAGTAACATGATCTATTCAATTGCCTCACTATTCCCTTTTGTGTGACGACAAATGTTTAATAAGTGCATCAGTATCTAAGCTAGATATGTAGAATCAAATTTAGATCATTGTTTTGGTTTTGAAAATTTGATGATTTCATCGGACTATGCAGCTTTAATCAGATAGGATAAGGACTGGTTAGCAAATACAAAGATTATAAGCACACAATTTAAAAAGTGCCCATTATAAAATATTTAGTATGGACAAAGGGGAGAGAAATTGCTTTGTATGTGCTTACAGTGCAACAATGTAGCTCCTCCCTGGAATTGTGACAGTAAGCGCATATGCTGACTTTATAGTGCTACCCCACCCTCAACACCATGACCTGATTCCTGATTCAGCCACCTTATCAGGAGACTGAGCCAACCAGTCCTCGTCCGATCCTAGTAATGCCAATGTCAAGATGGTAGCGACACGTGTATATTTTGTGAGGCTTTAGTTTAAACTCGGCCGGTGATCGAACCCACGCCTTCCCACACGGGAAGCCGGCACTCTAGCTATTCGGCCATGGCGTCCAGTGACGTGAGTCCAACTGTTCCAGTAGGCGGGAAGAAGACGTGAATAATTGACGTGAATAATTAACTGGCAGCCTTACCCTACAGGCCTGCCCGGTCAGGTGTGAAGGTCAAAGGTCAAAGTTCAAGGACATGGCCAGGCAACTGACGGGGTGAAGCGATTTGGTGCTAGCTCTGATGCTTTCTATGTGCGTAGTGCTCTTTGTTGTTTGTTGGGTTTCTCTTTAATTTCTGGCAGCATCTAAGGTCATATCAGATCAGGTACTGATTTGTGACAGTGCCCACTCATGGTGACTTTATAGTGCTACTCCACTAGAAGACTGGGCCATCAGCACTACGATCCCATATCCCACTCAGTCACATTATCGTGATACTGAGCAAATCAGTTGTTTCCCTATCCTATTAATGCCAAGCGTCAAGGCTAGGTAGCCATACTTGACAAGTATCAACTTTGTAAGTCATTGGTTTGACTCGTTCGGGTGTTCAAACCGCCATGTCCTACATTGGAAGCCAGGGCTTTTACTCATTCAGCCAATATAGATATCAAGGTTTAAATGTTGTGCTTATGGCAGACATGAAATCTTTATTGTCACTTTTTGATTTTGATCTTATACAAACTGAGAAATCTGTTGAAATTAACGATGTAATATCTGCCCATAACATCATTTTAACACATATCCATAACATCATTTTAACACACACACAATAAATTCAAACAAGATTTGATTGATTTCATTTAAGAAAAGAGAATTGTTTCTTACAAGAAAGAAAATTGAAAACATGTATGTTTCGATGTATGGTGTCGATATGCAGATTTTCTTATCTTTACTTCAGCCCAAAATCATATGAGGATATTTTGGATGCATTTTGTGGGATCAATTGTTTTTTTTTGTAATAGCAAGTCAAGTAAGAGAGTTAAAGTTTGTTGTTGTGATTTTGGTAGACTGGTTAGTAGTCTTCAATTTCCAGGTGGATGACCGCTGGCCACCCTTGAACAATTCTCTGGATTAACCCTTTTGTGCACAATCAAAAAGTACCATCAAAATGGGGGTAAGGAGAACAAAATGTCCCCTAATACTGTTTTTATTGAAGATGATAAATCATGTGACCTCTCAAAATGTTGGTTTATATATGCATATATATACATATATGATGCATAAGAATTATGCAAGTATAAAGGCGTGAAAGGGAATGTTCCCTATATGATCACCCGTTATGTTGTGTACTACTTTATGGGTGACCCATTTTCACAGTTGGGCCAGGTGGCGCCACCACCCCCAACTCTACCAGTGGCGCGAAATACTGTTACTCACACACTGGATTAAAACAAATATATAAGTGTGTGGAGAAGGATATATATATATATATATATATATATATACATATATATATATATATATATATATATATATATATATATATATGAGACTGTCTCAAAAGGTGCTAAGCAATATGGGACAAAACGTTGTCTATTGCAACGATCAACATACTATCTGCTTATGCATTTGCTCAGGATAAACTCATTTGTTTTTTAAATGGTCTTTCATAATCCCAATCGAATACATATTGATTTGAAGCAAATGTCCTTGTGTTTTCAGTGTACCCATTTCTGTGCTGTTTTGTGTCAATCGTTACAATGGACAAACAAAATAGAGTTATCACCTTTTGAGACAGGCTCATATATATATATATATATATATATATATATATATATCCACACATATAATAAAACCCACTACTCAAGTTATATATGTGATATATAACGCATTATACGAGTATAAATTGTAGGGGAACATGTACTTTATTATTATTAATATTATTATTATTATTATTATATTAAAGAAATACCCCTCGCGCCGCACAACACTACCACATTACCAGTACATATATTCAAATACACTGAGCTAGCAAGCAGTTAAAATAAGAATCCAGAATGTGAACTTTGAACGTTTTCAGACGAATTTAACAAAATGGCCAACTGTGACATCAACAGACAAAAAAGCCCTGCAATTATTATCAGCGCTCCTAGCAGGGTGCAGGACGAAGATGGTTCGCCCTCTGGCGGTGGGAGTGAAGGCATATCTGTGTGTGTATGTGGCTGGGTGATGATGAGGGTGTGTGGGCAGGGTGTGGGGGCGGTGGTGGTCGTAGTTGGAGTGGGATCTCTACTATTGGACTCCATCAATACCCCAAGCCCCAAGGATTGGATTCATCTCTCGTTCGTCAAAAATATTCGCAAAGATATGACAGGCTCATGAAAACCAGATTTACCAACAATTAATCGACTGTATTCGCTAGCTTATTCAATTTCCAAGTAGTTAACTCAGTTTTCTTTACCTCCAACCCTTCAGAATTAATTAATTGGATTTATTTCCAGTTTGATGGGTATTATTCGATGTAATATTATAATCGCTCAATAATTTACCGAGTTTCTCTCCAGTTTGTCGATGATATTCACGAAGATATTAAATCACCTAGGAATTAACTGGTATTCACATTCACAGGCGCTAATCTCATTGACAGTATTTGCCAAAATAGTATACCTCTCTCCCTGTGAATGGTGTCTTAGAATTAAATGAGGGAAAATACCCAAATAAATTGGCAGAATCCTGTTTCACTCGTTTGCGGTGTTTTAATCTGGTTCATTCATTAGTTTCAATGAAAAGAATTTGGAAAAGGAAACCAAAGAATAACATTCAGAATAATGAGGAAATTCAAAAGAATCTTAGATAAATAAATCGAAATTTAAAAAAGAAAAGAAAAAACTCAAAATCCGATAATACAAGATATAATCAATACTCTTTTTAAAGAAAATAAAAATAAAAGATTAAATTAACTATTCTCAGAAAAGAAACCCCAGGGCAATGTGCTTTAATAATTTCAGCTTTTGGCAGTGTGAAGGCTTCGTTGTCTGAGACTGTATTACACGTGAGATGCATTAGGCCGTGGTACCCAGGGCACCCACCACCCATGGTGGCTCCTCCGCCTCCTTGTACCGCACCGTCCTGATATGACCTTAGATTTTACTAGGACGTAAAACAACAAACAAACAAAACAAAATCCTTGTACGGGATGCGGTGGCCGAAATGGCAGAGCGCATGCTTCCCATGTAGAAGGTTGAAAAATGAAACGTGGCCGAGTCCAATAACTTACCAAATTGATACTCGTCGCTACCCAGCCTGGCACTCGGCAATACTAGGATAGGGCAAGGGCTGGTTAGGTCAGTATCAGGATAATGTGACTGAATGTGAAATTGGGTCTTGGTGCTGGCTGGCTGGTCTCCCAGTACTATACAATTGCTGTGAGTGCGCACTGTTACAAGTCAATAGTGATACGGATATGACATTAGACGATACCAGGATGTAAAGGACCAACAAATAAACCCCCACTTTGACACAAGTTCCCTCCCACCCTGACACACTGCACCGCACGCACTCCTCCACACGCACTCCTCCACACACTCCTCAGCACACACTCCTCCACACACTATCCTCCACACACACTCCTCAACAATCCCACTCAACACACAATCAATCAATCAATAGTTCCATCCTCTAGTCGAGGGTTGGATGCAATGGTTCTCCACTTGTCCCGATGTTGTGCTGTTCTGATAGACTGTGAATAATTCAAGCCTGTCCACTGTGAAATATTTGTAAACCATGATGTTTTTGGTCTCCCTCTCCCTCTGCTGCCATTCACCTTCCCTTCCAACAATGTATGGTATATTGAACTCTGACGAATGATGTGGCCAAAATAAATAAGTTTCTTTGTCTGTATAGTGGCAAACAAGCTTTTCTTATTTTTAATTTTTCTGTGAACTTCTTTGTTGGTGATCTTCTTTGTCCATGATATTTTCATCATCCTTCGATAAGTCCACATCTCAAATGCTGCTAAACGTTTGTACATTTTCTTAGAGATTGTCCATGTCTCTGCCCCATACATTAGAGTAGACAACACATAACACACACTCCCCTGCATATACTCATCTGCACACACACTCCTCCACACACACTCCTCCACAAAGACACTCCTCGACAAAGACACTCCTCTGCACACGCTCCTCCACACACACTTCTCCACAAACGCACTCCTCCACACACACACTCCTCCACACACACTCCTCCACACACACTCCTCCACACACACTCCTCCACAAACACACTCCTCCACACACACTCCTCCACAAACACTCCTCCACACACACACTCCTCCACACACTATCTTCCCACACACTCCTCCACAAACACACTCCTCTACAGACACACTCCTCCACACACACTCCTCCACACACACTCCTCCACAACCACACTCCTCCACACACACTCCTCCACACACTCCTCCACACACACACTCCTCCACACACACACTCCTCCACACACTATCCTCCACACACACTCCTCCACACACACTCCTCCACACACACTCCTCCACACACACACTCCTCCACACTCTATCCTCCACACACACTCCTCCACAAACACACTCCTCTACAGACACACTCCTCCACACACACTCCTCCACACACACTCCTCCACAAACACACTCCTCCACACACACTCCTCCACAAACACACCCCTCCACACACACTCCTCCACAGACACACTTCTCCACACACTATCCTCCACACACATTCCTCCACAATCCCCCTCAACACACACTCCCCTAGATATACTCATCTCAACACACACTCCTCCACACACACTCCTCCACAAACACACTCCTCTACAGATACACTCCTCTACAAACACACCAAAAACCACGTCCCTGGTTTAACAAAAACAATTCTGACTGGTGCTCGGATCACGTCCCTGCCGCACACTAACCTACGAGTACATGTAAATGGGGGAAGGCAGTGAACACCCAGCGCATTACCAAACCATCTGCTCTACACTAGGTCATCTTTCTCTCGTCTTTTCCTATCGCACACGCAAACTCTTCCCTCCTACACTTAGTTCGTCTTTCTCTCGCATTTTCACCATCGTACACGCAGACTCGTCCTTGCCGGACGGCATCGTCCGGTTCGATTACGTGAGCAGCCCGAGGCACAAACTCGTCTATGGCTCATTTTGCGCACGATGGGTCAGGTGGCCGCTAAGACCTTCCCATGGCTATATCCACGCCAGTTTCATGCAAGCAGGAATCAGAGAGTGCATAATGTTTTAATTAAATCCTCTCCCCCTTGCTTTGCTACTGCGGGTCCTTCACAAGCAGAAATCCGAGGAAAGACAGATTGCTATAATTAGCTTCCCCCCCTCCTATACTTGTATTCTAATGAGCAGGAATCCGAGAGGCATCTAATGTCTAATTAAATCCTCCCCCCCTTACTTGTTCATTGTGGGTTGGGCGAGGAGCCTAATTTCCCGTTATTCCCAAATCCCCCGAGCACTACCAGGATCCCGAGTTAGCTACCCATCGCCAGACCGAAAGGCTTGGGAAGGGCTAGGAGTAGGTGACTAGAAATCCTATGATGGCAAGCTCCAGCAGTTCCGAGCGACTCTCACTCACTTAATTCACTTTGGTCAATTCCGACCGGTTACTTCTGCCGAAATGAGAAAACATCATCCCGTCTTGAAATTTATACAACGTCCCTGCTCATCCCCCTAAGTTTGGTTCTGACGCACGAGAAGTGCATACAATATGCGGAATACACTACCCCTAGTAGACAGCTCGGAAACCTTTAAATACTACGTGACTTTAGACAGCGTCCCTGCTCATCCCCGCAATTTTTGGTTCCGATGCCACAGGCACTGAAATAAACATGCTTGCAACATCTTACACCATATACGGCAGCGCGGCCAGCTCCAACACCGAGCCCTGCGCCTTATACCACACGACAGTGTCTCTATGGACTGGTAACGGGGAGGGAGAGGGCAGGGCTTTGGATTCACAGACCACCGCCTCCCTACCCACCGGTACCATCCCTTGCCTCTTCCTTGGGCATCCGCATCTGGTGCAACGAGCTTGGCATCTGTAATAACAATACATCGTACCACACAACACAATTATACCGGCGATTGCCAACAAACAATACCACAGTATACTAAAACGTTCAACATGGACGTAATCGTCAGGCACCTGCACTAGACCGTCCATCGACATGAGGGGAACCTGCAACTCTGGCAGCCACTCGAGCTGCTCCTTCATCACTCGGTGGAGAGCAGGAGGCCATGAGACATTCAAGGCCGGTAGGTCCAGCCTCGATGGCATCCGTCGTATGTTCACGGTCTCATGTTTAACTCTCAGTGTTTGCAAAAGCCAACCTCTGCCCTCCACCATGCATGCCTCCGGCACCTGCAGCACTGTTGGGCCAGTGATCCTCTTGTTAACCTGAGGCTTTCCGGCACAACGAAATGTCACATCGATATGAGGTTCATGGGGGGGCAATGTTCACACCACCCATGCCCTCCACAGGTGCCACCATGGTGGCAGACACAGTCTTTTGGATCTTCATGATCCGCAGCTTGCAGTCTTCCGGTTTCGTCCCCGTCACAAGCGCCGCTTCGCAGGTCTGGTAGGTCATCTCCATGGCAGGATAGCACACCATGGGCAGGCTGCCCAAGCAAGCTTCAGGATAGAAGCTCGCCTTCCTTCTCATGCTTACCGCTACCACAGATTTCCCCACCACGGTCCTTGAATGTTCATCGTCTAGTAGCACCGGCAGATACGTCAAGTGGTATGCCGCATACGTCTCCTGACTCACCATCTGTAGTCCCAGGCAGAAGACGATCGACGCGTCCGGACCCCACACCGGTTCTACCCTTGCGTGTTGGTAGTACCAATGCAGATCGAGACCGTGAAAGCCCGCATCCTTGGCCGCCGTCATCACGAGTGCCAGCTGAGACGGCATCAGTAGTGCCTCCGTCAACATGCCGCGCTCCAGCTGCATCACCATCCGGTGGTGTAACGCTCGCTTTGACACGTAGTCGTCCACCACACTCTCCAACTCCTCCACTGCCAGCCTCAATCGCTGCAGCAGCACCAAATCATTGGAGGTTTACGTCATCTCCTCAGCTTCATCCTGTGCCAAGGCTATCATTGATTCCACTACAGAAACATGCTCCGCTAATTGCAGCTGAATATTTCGGGTTCTATTCATTATGGAAAGCATGTGCTCTTGGTTATGCTTCAGGGCTTGCGTCTGTAGGCTGTGGGTGGTAATAGCCTGCTGCACTTTGTTTAGCTGTGCCTGGCTTACCGTACCAAACAGTCATGATGCCGCCACCCCTACTGCATTAACCAGTCCCCTCTTAGGCCGTTTAGCAAACACCTGAAGAACTTCAGCAGGGTCTTGCTCTAACCTGGCCCGAAGGACACTGAGCTTCATTTCCCAATGATGAACATTAACATACCACTTGTTCTTAGTCAATTTGTCCACATGGTCCCATACCTGTGAGAACCAGTGCTCCACTGGTGGCCAGTTTGGAGGTGTGATCAATACCACCAGCTGCCACACAGCAGACACCGTCCTCACCTCTCCTTGGCCCCGAACTAGGACACCATCTTTCTTAAAGATATTGGTGCTGCTGCCCAGAGGCAGGCAACACCAGATGATGCCTATGTGCCAGTACAATGACCACATGGTAGAAATTGACTTGGATATCAATTTGCAGTTACTGAGTGATATCCCTCGAGGTGATCGTGTACCGCAGCACTATGTGAACAGTGAGACTGGACAGATCCTGATATCAGCCCCCAACTGCTATATCCGACGAACACTCACATGGCATATCTTTGAAAATCAAAACTGCCGCAATCACACTGGACAACTCCTGAATGCAATCTAATTGCACCCCGGAGGTTCCCGAAGCGATAAAAACTCAATTTCACCCTTAAAAACAGGCCTTAGCTTCCAGGACGAGCATCTCTATGAAACTTCACCAAAGAATTATTGTTCAATAATAATCACTGTTCTGCGCAGCAGTCTGACACACAATGTCTGTGTACACTCTGCCAGTAGCTGATGTTCGTGACAAAACAATTTCCTCGGTGCTGGAAGCCACACAATGTTTGCGTAACGATGTATCAGCACCCAATGTTTGTGGGAATTATCACCTCTGTTGGCATTCACATAACATAATCTTCACTAATATCTTCCACTACTTCCGCTTTGGTAGGGAATCACTCAAAGTTTGTGCACCTCCTATCGGTTGGTCCGCTTAGTAGTTTTTATGTAGTTTTTCATCATCGCAACATCTACCTACCGTCAACCACACAAAATATATATATATAAAAACACTTCGTCACAACTCGTCCGTGTCGGGCTGGAAACCACACAATGTGTACAGCGTACCAGCAGGTGACGCATGTAACTGATTACACTTGGTGCCGAATTCCACACAATGTTTGTGTAAATGTCTGTCAGCACCCAAATGTGTGTGTAAATGCTCACCTGCTGCTGGAATTCACCCGATGTCGGCCAATGCTGGGCTGTACACTGTCCGTGACAACAACCTCCACCCGGTTATCACGTGCCTACTTATATAACGACACACTGCTTAAGGCAAACAAAAATATCAAAAAGTCAACGTTTCAATGTTTTTGACTCCAACATTTTTTTCTCAAATATGCATCATCTCCTGCATATATATATAATATTCCAAAATACACTACTGCTTCCCCCTGAAACCTCCACAGAACACCTCCACACAAGCAATGCAGGCACATTTGGCTAACTGCTGTTCTTGTGGGTCTGGAATGGCTTCAAGCAGTCTAGTCTTCTCGCGGGTGTGTGAACGCAACACTCGCGTGTTGTAGCTGTCCTTGGTGTTAGAAAGCGGTGGTGGGCGTTTCATTGCCCCGGTTGCAGTCTGGCGGTAGCCCAACCCTTGCGTTGTGTCAGGCGAAGTCC
The DNA here is from genome assembly GCA_030323885.1 of Branchipolynoe longqiensis. Classification (NCBI taxonomy): domain Eukaryota; kingdom Metazoa; phylum Annelida; class Polychaeta; order Phyllodocida; family Polynoidae; genus Branchipolynoe; species Branchipolynoe longqiensis. The sequence goes on from CM059195.1 coordinate 68,497,179, forward strand.
CGACAGGTGAAGTCCTGACAGGTGAAGCCACAGTAGGTTGCATTGTGACAGGTGAAGTCATGACAGGTGAAGTCACGACAGGTGAAGTCACAACAGGTGAAGTCACGACAGGTGAAGATGTCGCGACAGAGTCCCGCATGCGCAGTGTGGGTGAGTGCTGGGTGGGTGGGTGGTGTGTGGGTGTGTAGCCGGTGGGTGGGCGGCATCTGGCCACCTCGGCCGCGTCCCGCCGTATTTCCCGCCATGCTTCACTCACCTCCTCCCATGTCTCGCCGGTTACGTCATTGCCCGCCTTGCAGGGGGAGGGTGCGTGGTGGGTGGGTCTCTTACATTCGCGTGATGGGTCGACTTCCATCCCCAGGCCGTGTTCAATTACAGGATTGGGCCCGGGGTCGATGGTCATTAACGGATTAGGCCCGTCATGCCACACCACCTGCCTGTGTTGCTGGGGAACAAAATGAGGAAGAGACACACAAGTACCGCCAGGTGCATCCCTGTCAGTCACCCTGTTATTACATTCTCCATTCACACCTTTAGTCCACACCACACTCTTGTCACCCCTTTTAGACTCACTCCCCTCTCCAATTACACCACGTTCAACAAACCTACACTGCCTTTTATGGCCTCCATTGTCCGCTGTGCTATCCTGGTCCCCATTGTGATCTGCTTGTTCTGTGTTTCCAGACCTTTTATCGTTCCCTTGGTAGGTGGCAGGTTCTGTGCTTTCAAGCGTTCTATTTTCGACCTGTAGGTGAGACTTGCCACGAGTCACCATTGTGTGTGTGTTCAGCCAACCAGCCCTTGTGCCCTCACCACTATAGTTCAGTAGACCTGGTAATTGCCCTTGAAATTGCCCTGTGGACAACTAACAATTTTCACCAACCCCAATTTCTTCACTACTTGTGTTGTGTGTGTGGCTGACAGCCTCCCTCTGCTGTAAACACTGTTTCTTTCTTTGCCCGCGGGTTAGTCTAGAATTGATTAAAACCCTTTTTCTTTCCCCATCAGCCAATTTCACCTGATCTCTGTTTACCACTCTTTTTCTATTTTCTGGGCCCACCGCAGTAACCCCAGCCTCAGCCCTGTTAATTGCTCTGGCTGTATTATTTGGATGTCTGCCCAACTGCAAATAAGCTGGTGAAATATAGTAGACTACCCTTGCCATACTAGCACATGTATCTTCTGTACCCAACCACAGATGCTCCCCCCCATTCAGGATAATACTCCTATCCGTGTAGGACAGCACAGCATCACACTGCTGCATGACATCCGTCCCTATCAGGATATCATGCTGCAATTCTCCTACTACACAAAACTCACACTCAGCTCCCCCCAGGGTGACCTTCCCCACTCCCCTTGTAGGAACCAAATGTCCTGAAAGTGATCGAAGCTTCAATCCCTGCCTGAGCTTACCTCTGGCATATCCTCTCAATTTAAGAGCATTGTATACCTTAGTTTTTATCATACTTTTACTGGTCCCAGTATCGATTAGACCTGAATATGAAATTCCGCCAAATTTCATCTGGATACATGGTCTTCGATCAGCTGCCTTGCCTAGTTTCCCGACTGCACAGGTCGTGATTTCACTGGTATGGTCGGCCATACCTGCTTGCATCTTCTCCTCATTGGTAGCCACATAATCATGGTGGTAGTTATGTACACAATGACTACACCTGACCGTATCTCTCCCTGGGCACTGGTGAGACTGTCGAGGGGCGCACCCCATTACCTGACGTGGCGCCCTCCTTCTCTCACCCCCATTTGCATTACTATTTGCGGGCAGTGCTGGTGCAGTCTGCACCACCACTGTTGATGGTAGTGCCGGTGCAACCGCCAACTGGGCAGCCTGTACTGGCCGCTCAGTGTGTTCTGCCACCAATTTCCGGAGGCTTTTTATCTCCCCCTGGAGCATTTTAAATGCAGCACTATCTGCACCCTTGTGTGCCCTTCTACAGCCCCTATCTCCATGGGTTCTTCCAGCCTATGAGCCCCAGTCAGCCTGCCCCCTGGCACTGCCAGGCCTTCCTCATTCTCCCTGGCTACAGACATGGCTGCCTCTAGGCTAGCTGCCCTGGCCAGGCGTACATTCAGCCTGACCACTGGCTCAATCAAAGAGTCCTCAAACTTCTTAATTACCATGCCATGTATTGCACCCAGCTTGAGTAGCCCTTTCTCTGGGCAAGCCCTCTAAACCGCATACAGTATGCCCACATGAGCTCTCTTTTCTCCTGTTTAAGTGTGAACACTATGTCAATTAGGGCAGTGGCTTCCCTGGCTGTTAAGAACAGTCCAACCAGGCATTCCCGGACCTCCTCCCATGAGCTGTTAGCATCATCTTCATATACTGAATATATGCCCTCATGGAGGTTGCTGCTAGACTGACTGAGTGCAAATTTGACAACATCCACCCCTCTGGCCCCAGACACTCTACCTGCCCGGCCTACTTGCTCTACCCAGGACTTCAACACTCCGAAGTCTGACCCATCCACAGTGGCTATCTGTCTTCCCTGGTCCTTAAGATCCCGCACAGCCCTCTCTTCCTCCTTAATTTGATCTCTCCTTAGAGCCAGCCGCTCATCCCCCATCATTTTATCTTGCATGAGTTGCGCCTGCTCTCGGTTGGACCCGGTCCCAAGCTCCCTAGTTTCCCTAAGTACCTTAGCCTGGGCTTCCAACTGTCCAGCTGCATATTTGGTTAAATATACTAGCTGGTCGCCATCTGCAGGTATCTGTCCTGCTGTTACCCCAGCTGCGAACCAGCCAGCAAACCCCTTGCTGAACTCTCCTTCTGCCGTTGTGCTGTCAGTGCTGTCAGTCGGCACAATTCCCCTCCTTCTATTTAAGTCACTGGCCCTGGTAGCTCAGAACATATCCAGTTTATGACTTTTATTCACTTAAAGTTACTTTGAGCTACAGTAAGATATCGATATATATTCAACAATACAATATATATCGATGTACCGATGTACCTTTCCCTTTTATTGGTCGATATATTTCAGACAATATATATCGACGTACCAACGTACAACTCTATCTGTCGATATTAAAAAAAAAAAAATTATATATCGACCATCCCGATACAATTCTTTCTATTTTTCGATAGATATATATAAAAAACACCATATATATCGACGCATTGGTTTCCAACCCTCTCTATCTGTTGATATATATCAATACAAATATATATCGATGTGTATCAATGTCCAACTGTCGATATGTCTTCAAAATAATTATACACATCGACGTACCGATGTACAGCTCTCCTACCTGATATATATATTTCAAAAATAAATATATATATCAACGTCCCGATGTACAACTCTCCTACCTGATATATATATTTCAAAATAAATATATATATCGACATACCAATGTACAACTTTCCTAACTGTCGATATATTTCAAAAGTAAATATATATCGATGTACCGATGTATCGTGGTACAACTCCCTTACTGTCGATATGTTTAACAAATAAATATATATCGACGTATATCAATGTCCAACTCCCACCTAAACTATCAATATATATTAAAACAAATATATATCGACGTATATCAATGTCCAACTCCCCTCTATGTATCGATATATTTCAAATCAACCCTATATCGACGTACCGATGTACAACTCTGTCGATATATTTCAAATAAAATATAAATCGATGTACCGGCGCACAACTCCCACCTAAACTATCAATATATATCCAATATATATATATACCGACGTATCTTACTGTCCAACTCCCCCAACTGTCGATATATTTTCAAAAATAAATATATATATATCGACGTACCGATGCACAACTCCCACCTAAACTTATCAATATATATCAAAACATATACATAGATCGACGTACCGATGTCTACTTCCCACCTATTTGTCACATACATCAAGGTTGAGTGCAACTCCTTCTCTCTGTCAAAAATTAATATATGTCGACGTTCGACATACCATTCCCATCTATCGGTCGATATATATAAAAAAAAAAAAAAAAAAAGAATAAATATATATCGACGTACCGATGTCTACTTTTTTTTTTTTCTGTCGATATATTTCAAAATAAATATATATCGACCTACCGGCGTACAATACCCTGTATCTGTCGATATATATATCAAAAGCAAATATATACTACACCGTGTGGTACAGCTCAGGGCCCGTATGCACCAAGTTGTGCTAGTCGTAACCGGAGCTAGAGCATTAACTCCGGTCAGCTAGCTTCGGGTAGTGGGGGGTCCGCGAAAAAAATAAACTGGTATGCGCCAATGTTTTATCCAGGGCGGATAGCTGACCGTGAGTTTATTTATAGATTTGGGAATTCCCTCTGCGTTTGTAGGCATATATTAGGCTCAAATATATTAAATGCTATCATATTTAACAGAATTACATACGCAATAAGTGAAATTTTATCATTTTAACCCTAAATTTGAAGCGTTATTAAGGCTACCGCCACATTGGCGGCGATATTAATATTTATATTTTCGAATCGACGAACGTAAAGTAAACAAATCGCCGCCGCTGCCGCATCGACGTCGCTTTACATACTGGCGGCGGCGGCGGTGTGTTTACTGTAAGGTCGTCGATTCGAAAATATAACTAGTAATATTGCCGCCGTTATGGCATCAGCGTTAATCTCGCTTCGATTTTAGGGTTAATTTAATAAAATTTCACTATTTGATTATGTAACTCTGTTAAATATGAACGCATTGAATAGATTTACATCCATACACGCACACTAACCGCCCCGGCTAGCAGTTAAACCTGGTTTGAAACTGGGGTAGCTTAGCCTAGGCTACGGTCCGCGGTTAGCGCTGGCGCATACCAATTTTCCACAGTTAGCCATGTGGAAATACCCAAACCGCGGTTAAGGCTCTAACTCCGATTGGTGTATATGGCCCCAGGTCAATTTCACCTCTCTTTCATCACTATAGTATTAGTATTATATTTATACTCCCCTACACACACACACACAGACAGAGCCCTGCCGGCTGCTATACGCCGTGAGTCACGTCACTGCTGCGTGCATTCCCCCACACAGTCCTTTGCTGGTTTGTCTATACATTCATGGAATTCCCATCTATCTGTCGATATATATAAAAAAACACCATATATATCGACGTACCGATGTACAACTAACTCCCTTCTATCCGTCGATATATTTCAAATCACACATACATCGACGTACCGATGTACAACTCCCTTCTATCTGTCAATATATATTAAAACAAATATATATCGACGTACTAATGTACAACTCCACCTCTACACACACACAGTCCCCTACTATCGATATATTTCAAATAAATATACATATCGATGATGTACCTGCACACAACTCTGTCGATATATTTCAAACAAAATATAAATCGTCCATACCAACACACTTCCCTCTACACACACAGCTCTCAGTTTACTTCCCCACACACACAGTTGGTGGTTGGTGTAATTGTTAGGTCCAGCCCCCACTTACTTGAAAGCTGCACACTCACTGAAAACACACAATCTTCACATATGTCGATGTACCACTGTACCACTCTCTTTCATCACTATATCAAAACAATATATATATATCAACGTATCGATGTGCCATTCCCTTTAGCTGTTGATATATATTCCAAAATAAATATACATCATACAGTTTTCTATGTCGGCATCCACAAAAATGGTGGTTGGTTTAATTGCCGGATGGAGTTACAAAGGCTGGGTCGCGTAACCACTCCACACACACACTCAGGCCGATCCCTGCCGGCTGTTATACCCCTGTCACATTACGACGTGTTTTCCGGCGAGCCGACAACGCGTGAAATATTTGCTAGCACGCTGGATACGTCCAAGTTTTCGGCGTCTTGGGAGAAAACTGGACGGGTTAGTAGCATGCTATCAGCGCGCAGCCAACGAGGTTCGATGCGCGGCGGACGAAAGTGTCAACGTCCCACCAGCGGGTTCCCAGCATGTTGTCAGCGTGTTGTCGGAGCGCTGTCGGCGCGTTGACGGCGTGGAGGCAGTGAGTTGGTATCGTGTTAGTATTGTGTGAACCCGTACACACCCGCCCCCAACACGTCAGGACGCGCCAGCAGCGCATCCAGACCCGCCGCCAACGCGTCCAGGTGCGCCGGCAACACGTCCAACGCGCTGAGAAATGCTGGCGGAGCGCTGACAATACGTCGATAACACGCTGATGGCATGCTGGGAACCCGCTGGCGGAACGTTGCAGACGTGCCGACGGAACGCTCGCAGTTTGGCAAAAAAAATGCCAACGTTAACCGACGTTGATCAACGTCCTGCCAGCGTACCGCCGGCGCGCTCCCAATGGGTTCGACGTGTTGCTAACGTGTTGCTAACATGTCCGTAACGCCCCTTCCAACACGTCGGCGCGCGTCGGTCTGCGCCGAAAGTTTTGTGCAAGCACAAAACTTTGGCCGCGGACCGACGCGCGCAGACGGGCTCCGACGTGTCAATTCACACGTTGCTATGTACCGACGCGCCGGAAACGCCCCGGTAACGTACCGGTAATGTACCGGACGTGTACCGACGTTTCGCCCAAAAATGCAACACGTCGGCACACGTCGACCCGCGTTGGGGCGAAACGTCATAATGTGATGGCATGGTGGGCGCATTACGGACGCGTTAGCAACACGTCCAACCCATTATTGGTGCGCCGTCGGCAGGAAGCGCTGGCAGGACCGTTGAATCAATGGTCGCGTTAAACGTTTGGCATTTGTTTCACCATATTGCGAGCGTTCCGTCGGCGCGTCTGCAACGTCCCGCCAGCGGGTTCCCAGCGTGCCATCAGTGTGTTAACGGCGCGTTGTCGGCGCTCCACCAGCGTTTCTCAGCGCGTTGGACGTGTTCCCAGCATGCCTGGATGCGTTGGCGGCGGGTCTGCACGCGCTGCCGGCGTGGAGGCAGCGAGTTGGTATCGTACCAACTCGCTCCCTCCACGCCGTCAACGCGCCGACAGTGCGCCGACAACACGCTGACAACACGCTGGGAACCCGCTGGCGGGACTTTGACACTTTCGTCCGCTGCGCGTCAACACACGTTCGCAGCGCGTTACTAACACGCTACTCACACGCTGCGGTTTCGTCAAACTTTCTCCCAAGACGCCGAAAACTTGGACGTGTCCAGCGTGCTAGCAAATATTGTCCGCGTTGCCGGCATGCCATACAACACGTTCCAATGTGACAGGGGTATGACAGCCCCATTAGATCTCTCAGATGGTGGTGGTGTAACTGATACCACTTATCCTAGCATCCGCAAAGGCCGACCCTTGTTGGTTATCTAGATCCGCCAGATGGTAGTGACGCAACTGCGGCGCGTCACCACTTATCCTAGCACCCCTAATGGCCCTGTCACATTACAAGGTTTCGGCCCAACGAGGGTCGACGCGTGCTAACGTGTTGCAATTTTGGGCGAAACGTCGGTACATCTCCGGTACGTTACCGGTACGTTACCGGGGCGTTTCCGGCGCGTCGGTACATAGCAACGTGTGGATATAGACGTCGGCGGCCGTCGGCGCGCGTCGGTCCACGGCGAAAGTTTGGTGCTTGCACAAAACTTTCGGCGCTGACCGACGTGCGCGGACGGATTGGAGGGGGCGTTACGGACGCGTTACTAAGACGTCGATACCTGTTGGTGGCGTGCCGGGCGAACGCTGGCAGTCCGTTGATCAACGTCAGTTAACGTTGGCTTTTTTTCCCCCAAACTGCGACCGTTCCATCGGCGCGTCTCCAAAGTCCCGCCAGCGGGTTCCCAGCGTGCCATCAGTGTGTTATCGGCGCGTTGTCGGCGCTCCGCCAGCGTTTTTCAGCACGTTGGACGTGTTGCCGGCGTGCCTGGACGGGTCTGGATGCGCTGCCGGCGCGTCCTGACGTGTTGGGGGCGGGTGTGTACGGGTTCACATAATACTAACACGATACCAACTCGCTGCCTCCACGCCGTCAATGCGCCGACAGCGCGACGACAACACGCTAACAACACACTGGGAACCCGCTGGCGGGACGTTGACACTTTCGCCCGCTGCGCATCGAACCTCGTTGGCTGCGCGCTAATACCATGGTACTAACCCATCCAGTTTTCGCCCAAAACGCCGAAAAGTTGGACGTCTCTTGACGGGTTGCAAATATTTTGTGCGTTGCTGGCACGCCGGCAGAAACGTTGTAATGTGACAGGGGTATTAGATCTGCCGGATGGTGGTGATGTAACTGTGGCGCGTCACCACTGATCCCAACCCCCCCTCAGATCCGCCAGATGGTTGTGGTGTAATTACTGCCTGCCACCACTTAGTCGGTCTAGCCCAATGAAGATTCCCGACTTTCCCGCTCAAACGCGTTATTTTCCCGCCAAATACGTCATTTGACCAATAACCAACTTTATTTTAGTATTAAATACGTTCTTTTAGCATCAAATACGTTATTTCAGCATTAAACACGTTACTCTAACGCGAAACACGTTCTTTAACGCGAAATACTTTATTCCAACGCGAATCGGACAAGAACTGACTGAACTGATACACACACAACGGACTGCCCGCCTTTTACAATATATATATATATATACGTTTCTATCATTCTTAAGGGACGAGCACCAGACTCAGCTATCGTGTGGCTCTGGCGGTTTCAACTTACAAAACGCACACACAACGGTCTACCCGACTTAATAATACAACTATTTATCAAATACTTTTATCAGTCTCACACAGAACGTACTAGCCTGCTAATCTTTCTTATTTTTCTCTACTCTTATCTTTCATTATACATACAGAGCATATATATCAACGTTCATACATTCAACAACCTTCTTTTTTGTTTTATGTATTGTGTGTGTGCTGGCAGTGTGCATGCCGTGTGGTTGTGATGATCCTTGCCTCCTTGTGTGTGCCTTTGTTACATACATACATGTATCCACAAAATATATATATCCAACACTCACACATTCCTCCATCAACACATATATATAGCCACACATTCCCCTTCACACACATCTCGACACACATGCATCAACACACATATATCAAATTTCTCACACCCAACAGAGCTTTCAAATCCGTTACAAATAGCGGTACAGTAGTGTCACATCCTGTCTCGATGCCCTCAGCATCCAGGACAAGTGATATAAGCACAAGACTGGGCCCTACCTGACCATCAATGACGTGCACGCGCGTCGTCATCACGGGTGTTCTCGTCGTCATCACGGGTGTTCTCGTCTTCAGTCGTGGTCACCACTATAATATTTCTGAATGCCCGGCCACGTTTGGGACACCAGATAATACTACAGAAACTCTCCCCTTCATATCACTTATCTATCAACTCATTAACCAATGCTAAGGAAGAATGAAGACAATTCACACAGATAAACAGTGGAGAAGTTGTGCTTTAATAACACCAACTCCTGTCCACCTACCAGTGACCTATCATCCACACCCCTTGCCTTCTAGCCACACAAAATCTCATTACCACTTTAGCCTGTATAGAAGCAGTGCCTACAGCCCATGGGACAGGAGTCCTATGGCTGTGTACACACTCAATTGGAATAGATGAATTTTGATAGCATCAGACAGAGTGTCTGGGGTTCCTGCTCAAGAGTAGGTGTGTCTCACTCAAGAGCCAGGAGTAGAGTGATCTCTCTTCAGTGTGTCTGAAGCAGAATCTAGAATAATGATCTCAGGTTTGAGGCTAGTGTGGTCAGAGGGCCAATGGGATGCAGGTGACTGGGCAGTCCACAGCCAGCCAATCAGGCACCTCCACAGTCAGGGTGGGTGGCACCCTCCCCCAGTAGGGGTGGCTGTCACTCAACCCAGCTAGGTGGTGCTCTGTGTGTATATGCAAATTAGGCTGGTGTGCACACCCAGTGGTCATGTAGGGACAGATAGCTGCATACAGTTACAATAGATCTATGTTAAAATGGTCTTTTCTCCAATTGCACTCTTTATGGATGCATAGAGAAACATTTCAACAATCATGTACTGCCTCTTATATAGGAACATCTCTTCATTAATCTCAGGCATAATACATGAACATATATTGCACACAGCTTATATCATGTCATAATGGGAGTGGGATATTACTTTTAGTTTATATAACATCATCCCCACTCCGTCGCCCAAGAATAATAATGCTCTCTGCCAATATCTAATTCTTAACCGAAAATCCGTATATTTTTACACAATGGTGAAAAGAGGTCACCCATAAAGTAGTATACAACATATGGGTGATCATATAGGGAACATTCCCTTTCGCAGCTTCCAGTGAATCATCGCGTTATATCCGAATTCACATTAAATCGGGTCACATTATAATGGGGTTTCATACATACATATATACATATATGAGACTGTCTTAAAAGGTGCCAAGCAATATCGGACAAAGCTTTGTCCATTGTAACGATCAACACACTATCTGCTTATGCATTTGCTCAGGATAAACTGATTTGTTTTTTACATGGTGTTTCATTATCCCAATAGAATACATATTGATTTGAAGCAAATGTCCTTGTGTTTTCAGTGTAATCGTTTCTGTGCTGTTGTGTGTCAATCATTACAATGGACACACAAAGAAAGAGTTATCACCTTTTGAGACAGGCTCATATATATACTTCACACACTTCTCCACACACATGTTGAATCTATAAAGTCATTAAAAAAGCCACCAATTACACCACCTAGGCTCCCTGATGCAATCACCCTATCCACCCCTATCTGCGTGGCTCCTTGCCTGTGAGATACTGCGGATTAAAAATAAGAAAAGCTTGTTTGCCACTATACAGACAAAGAAACTTATTTATTTTGGCCACATCATTCGTCAGAGTTCAATATACCGTACATTGTTGGAAGGGAAGGTGAATGGCAGCAGAGGGAGAGGGAGACCAAGAACATCATGGTTTACAAATATTTCACAGTGGACAGGCTTAAATTATTCACAGTCTATCAGAACAGCACACCATCGGGACAAGTGGAGAACCATTGCATCCAACCCTCGACTAGAGGACGGAACTATTGATTGATTGATTGATTTATACTGTCCATAGCATATAAGTCTGGGTATTCAGGCTTGTTTTCAATGCTGGCTCGTGATCTCAGGTTCAACCTGCGCTGTATTTGCTACACCGGTTTCCACATGCAATATTACAAGCGCTTAAAGATCTGGTAAATCTGGGATAAATATTTCTGCGTTACAAGAAAGAACATTCGCTATAGCTTAAAGTTGCATAGTCCGATGGTTTTGAGTTTCCTTCATTTTATTTAGATACATTTATTAGGTTGATTGTCATAATCTTCCTTACTTTACATTGAAGGAACTTCGGTTTTAAATGGTTAACTTTGAATATATTTGAAGTGAAAATGTGTCAAATTTATTTTGGCAAGCATGTAAAAACTTGGACACCCTAGGCTTCAGTAGTAACAGGTTCTATTAAATTGACTTATTATGCAATTCTATGCAGCAATAAATGCTTAATAAGTGTACCAGTATACAAATTTGATTATGCATATCTGACTTAGGTACTGTTGCACTTATTATGCACTTTTTGCTGCATAGCAGGGAATAATGCGTCAATTCAATAGAATATGTAAATGTTGAATCCTATGGTGTCAGAGTTTTGACATGCATGCCCAAAATAATTTGAAATATTTGCACTTCAATTATCTCAAAAGTTAGCCATTTTTAATCAAAGTTATTTAAAACTAAAGGAAGGTAGATTATAATATTCAAACTAATATATTTATCTAAAAAGAAAAAGCAGATTATTAGGAGAGCAGAATATTAGGAGTGGAGTTACTGCATTAGTGAAAAGGTGGGAATAGGCATGACAACTCTGTATAAAATGATATACGCCTAAGAAATTATACCTTCTGAAAGTTTGGTCTTGCCAACAAACTCCATGCCCCTCACTGCTCTTGATGTTGGCCTTGTCGTTCACTTGCTGAAGCTACAATGCATCCGTTATGCCTGATCAGAATCTCAGCCTCACATCAAAGAAGAAGAAACTTGTCGACAAACTTACTGCGTTGACTACTTCGCTTTGATTAATTGCGTAGGTCAGCGCTAGCCGAGCCTGAATGGATGGTTAATTAGAACAAGGTAGTTATCAAATGTCGCAGCCAGTCTTTTTAGCACGCATAACGCTTCCACTTTTAAAAGCTCCTGACAATTGTTTTAAAGGGTTGAGTTTTCTTTTGAGAATGCTGTTTAACAGGCAAATGAGGTTAACCTATGCTATTTCTTGGACTTGCTGTTATTCTGTTTCCTGAGTTTGAATATGGCACTAACTTTATTCTGTAGTGCTCAGCTGGATTGGAACTTAGGGATAGGAGTCAACTTAGATAAAAGATTCACCCCTACCCAGAGTAAAGGTGAATGACAACCCTGCCTAAATCCGAGCAAAACCTGCTTCAGTAGGAATTAACTGTGGAGGTGGTGGTTCTAGTGTGTAGTGTTTATTTATATTGGCGTAAAGTTGAAAAATTGCTAGAAAATGAAAAAAAACCAAGATGGCTGCCACAGAAATCTCTTGATTCAACTTTTAAAGTCTATTAAACAAACAAGATGGCGGCCACAGAAATCTCTTGATTCAACTTTTAAAGTCTATTAAACAAACAAGATGGCGGCCACAGAAATCTCTTGATTCAACTTTTAAAGTCTATTAATCTACATGATTTCATAAAATATTCACCCCAAAAGTAGCAGTCATAGATCTACTCAAAATCCCTCAAATTTAGTTTTAAGTGATAGTAGCGTCTGCACTACTTTTCAAGTCAGTTATGTGCTTTAGCCTACATCACTGAGGACAGTCACTAGGGTTGAATGACACTAATAGCCACAGGTTGACCACAGAGACTCTCAGACCATGGTTGGTAGACCAGTAACTCCTAGAGAATAGGTTCTTTCAAGCTATACAAATTATAACATGTCATATTTGATCCTAATAATTGTAAATAAGTAAATTCGATTTGGTCATATTACATTTCATCATGCTGTCGGTCGCGATGCGACAAAGACTGCTTTCATTACTTGACTGCCGCTCTCCATTTAGCTCTCTGCTGTGAGAGTGATGACCATGAGTCGGTCTTAATGTCTCTCAGCTTCAGGTTTCTCTTGATGGTATCCTTGAACCGGAGACAAGGGCACCCTCTCTTTCTGTAACCAGAAGACAGTTGAGAATAGAGGATCTGCTTTGGTAGCCTGTCTGATGACATCCTCATGAGTTTGTCCAGTCCACTGGAGTGGACACCTCCATATTACATTTACAGTCCCTTTAAGGTAGACGACCTATTGTGGCTGAAGCAGTTCCTATAAGACACAATTACTGGTAATCTTGTAGCTGAAAAGACAGCGTCACAGACAACAACAAGCATTGAATTAAAAACAGCAAAACACCAAGGGCCATATGCATGGAGCAGTGTTAGCGGCGTGTGGTGTTATCGCTCTAACACAGGGTAGCTAACACCGGTTATCGGTGTCGTCGAGAACTATGTCAAGCCGTATGCATGGGCGCTTAAACGGTGAGTGTTAGCTAAACGTGAATATATTTATAGATTTGGGAAATCCCTCTGCGTTTGTAGCCATATATTAGGCTCAAATCTATTGAATGCGATCATATTTAACAGAATTACATACGCAATAAGTGAAATTTTATCAATTTAACCCTAAAGTCGAAGCGTTATTAAGGCTACCGCCGCATTGGCGGTGATATTAATAGTTATATTTTCGAATCGACGAAGGTACAGTAAACAAACCGCTGCTGCCACCAGTATGGAAAGCGACGTCGATGCGGTGGCGGCGGCGATTTGTTTACTTTAGGTTCGTCGATTCGAAAATATAACTATTAATATCACCGCCAATGCGGCGGTAGCCTTAATAACGCTTCGAATTTAGGGTTAAATTGATCAAATTTCACTTATTGGGTAGCTAATTCTGTTAAATATGATCGCATTGAATAGATTTGATACCTAACACCGCCTGTAAACCAGCTATTTTTCTGGTTTAGCTTAACCTAGTTCAAGCTTGTGGTGTTAGGCCTAACACTGCTCCATGCATACCGACTTTTCGGCGCTAAACCCGAAATCACGTCTAAACGCGTTTTGGCTCACTAACACTGCTTCATGCATATGGCCCCAAAACATGTTTATTTGATGAGCACAGTATGGAAAGTTGAGTGAAAGCATTGCCAGATTTGGATAAAGAGAGATTCTAGGCTATTCCACTTGTGAGGCCCCTCCCAAAGGCCTATGAGAGCGTCAATAATATTATTCACCTTGGTCAGTCCCCCCCCCCCCCCCGAGATTTTGAGGTCCTAGGCTTCAGCCTGCTACGCCTATAGGTAAATCGGGCACTGAGTGAAAGAAATGATGCTTTCATCGGACTATGCAGCTCTAATCACAATTATAGTCGCTAAATATGACTAGTCGTAGCTTGCATATGAGACTGTCTCAAAAGGTGCTAAGCAATATGGGACAAAACTTTGTCCATTGTAACAACCAACATACTATCTGCTTATGCATTTGCTCAGGATAAACTGATTTGTTTTTTACACAGTTTTTCATAATCCCAATAGAGTACATATTGATTTGAAGAAAATGTCCTTGTGTTTTCAGTGTAACCGTTTCTGTGCTGTTTTGTGTCAATCGTTACAATGGACAAAAAAAAAAGAGTTATCACCTTTTGAGACAGGCTCAGATATTAGTAAACTGGGTCCAAGAACCAGGTTACATTACAAAGCCTCACTGCCTTAGTTATCACCTTTTGATAACTAAGGCTCATATCTTTTATAAACTTATTATGTGGCAGTTATCTATGACCCAATCAAGGCTGAAGGTCTCTGTAATCAAACAGTAGTTATTATGGTCATTCAGCCACAAGGACTTTCCTCAGTTGTTATAGTATCATAGGCCATGGAATACACATACAGTTGGACAAGCTTTCTCGTTGAAATAAGACTGAAACATATGTAGACCCACATGACACTAATTATAGCAAATAATACTCACTTATTTCCAAGGTCACCAACACATGTATACACACATTATCAAAGAGGTCATGTTTAGTTTCAAACCAAAGTGTTGAACTATTTTTAATTTTTAAAGTATTACAAAAAAAACACTATTTGCATTTGGAAAAGAGCTGGAGCAGAAGGGTTCTTGAGAAATTCTTAAGAAATTAAGGAATTCGGGTTGACATTTTTTTTTTTTAAAGTATTACAACAAAATCTATTTGCATTTGAAAAAGAGCTGGAGCAGAAGGGTTCTTGAGAAATTCTTAAGAAATTAAGGAATTCGGGTTGAACACTTTACACATTTAAAAAAAAGAAAAGAATAATAAGCCCCGTTCACACTGGTGAGTTAAGTTTGCTTAACTAGTTCGCCTCCTTTAGTTCAACTCAAATTGGTCGTGTGGACGTGATGTTGGGACGACTTAGGCATGAGCCGATTCACCAAGTTCGCTTCAAGTAAACCACCTCTCGAGGTAGTATAGATGAAGCGAACTAGCTTAAGTCGGCCCACCTTGCTTGTGTGGACGGTAGCGGTTTACTTGAAGTGGATTAAACACGTCACACTATATAATATAATTTGGTCTTTGAACTGGCTAGAGGTGTACAGATATTTTGTTCATGATTTATTTTGAGGTTTTCACTGGCCAGCAGAAGTTTTGATCGTTCCAAAACAATAGGATTCAGTCCATACATATCTAGGTCGAACCCACACTCTCTTGTGGCAACATCGACTAACCGAAACTGGCGCTGGTTAGTATGGACTCGCTCATGCACAGATATCAATTTCTGCCTTAAACCGCCCCAAGTACTGCTTGCGTGGACAGGACACCTAGTTCGCTTCCTCTAGTTTGCCTTATCTAGTTTGGCCTAAAGTTGTGCTGTGTGAACGGGGCTAAAGATCTCTGCATTTTAAAAGGGCTGGAGGAGAAAGGACCTTAGGATTGCATGTAAGCGGCAGCAGCAGTATTTGACAAGGAGGTTGATTGAAGGAGCTGAGAATAAGAGGATCAAGCCCTAGGGAGGTGAAGTGGGGGAAAGCAACAGATGGCATCTAATGCAGGACTTCAACCACACAGACTGTAGCCGAGTAGTCCTGCACCGACAGTCTGATTCGGAAGGAGGAAAGCCAACCACAAGGGTGGGGAGAAAGCAGGTTTATTTTAATATCTGAATGCACACATCAGTCAATGTCCTCTATATTGAGGTAAGTTCAGACTTCGAGGACCTGGGCACCCAACGAGGATGCCCCCTGAGTCGACCCTTATGTAGTAGTCTTTCAAATAGAGGGTGGATGAGTGTGGTGAAAGTAAGTCTCTGTCCTGGAGTATGTAGTCGTATAGGCCGAATGGAGGTGGGGGGTGGCGTTGTTGCTTGGTGTTTGTCTGGCGTGCTTGGTGATGTGACGGTTAACTGGCTTTCCTCCCCGAATCAATTATAATTAAGAAATTATGCACCGATTTCGGTTCAGGTGAATCAGGGTCATATCATTAGGAAACGTAAGTCAGTCGGCATTTGAACAATCTACTGAAAGAACTTTTGTTCTTTTTCTTTTTTTCTTATTGAAGATTTATACTGTCTATCATGGATAAGTCTGAATAGACTTGTTTTCACCATCTGACAGTTTGTCGATAGAAAGCCCGAGCCTACACTTTTACTGACCCAAGGGATTTTTAACCTCCCACACCACATAGACATGGTATGAGAGCAACTGGCCTTTGATGACGCTGTAAGTTATACACAGCAGTGGAAATCCAAATTGGCAGAGGTGGGGGCACAGGGAATCGAACAACTGACCTTCAGATTAGTAGTCCGACCTAGGAAAAAGGCAGACACTCTAACCATTCCACCTCAGAGAACACCACCCATTCACAGCGCCACCTATCAGTTCACCGCTGCGTTATTGCCGCCACTTGTTTCACCAGCACTCTTTTAAAGGACTTGATTGATTGATTGATTGAGTGGTGATGGTTTAATGCCACTTCAGCAACAACAGCCATTTACACAGCGAAATGTTAGTAGCATTAAATTTGTCACGTTTGTTTTATGAACAAATTTGTTAATCACTGTGATTCTGTTTATATTGAATTCACAGGAATATCTGAAATGGTCAGATTTCTATCAGATGACATCAAAGAGGATGTCAGGTGCAATTTTGAAGAGGTTAGATTTGTGTCAAATGACAGCAAAATTTAACTCAGGCGCATAGCTAAAATTACAGGAGATGCTACAGTCCATTTCTGAGTAACTCTAAAATTTGTTCATGCTTTACATTTGGTAAAGAGGTCTGACATGCTATTTACATTAAAACATTGTTGGCGAAAGGTGATGAAATCTACATATTTGAGTAGAATGTGTTCGAATGTCAGTGGACATTGAACCCAATGCATTCGGGGAGTGGTTCTTCCTTGAGTAAAAATGCATGAGTCAGCGAAGAGTGGACAATGCGGCAGCGAATGAGGA
Source organism: Branchipolynoe longqiensis (assembly GCA_030323885.1). Lineage (NCBI taxonomy): Eukaryota > Metazoa > Annelida > Polychaeta > Phyllodocida > Polynoidae > Branchipolynoe > Branchipolynoe longqiensis. The sequence continues at coordinate 68,514,622 of CM059195.1, forward strand.
CCACTTGGTCCCGCCAACACCCAACATGGCTGTAGCTGTTTTTCAGTGAATGGCGTGATGTTAGGCAACGTGTTGTTCGGATGCTGATCCCATTCATGTTGCCATTTAGAGGACATTGCTCTGGTATCGTATCACAATTTCACGTGTTTGTCTAAGTTGTAGCGTTATTAATAGATGGCGTTTTAAATTGTGATCTCTTTTCGATAATCACTTTTTTAATTTTCAATTATTATTGATAATAAACTAATGTTTAAGCAAATGAGTGTGGCTTAAGCGATCGTCTGACGCGTGTATATATATATATATATATATATATATATATATAATATATGGGCGAATCAGTAAAAAGGACTAGCAGGCTACCCATGCAAGAGGTCATGGGTTCGAAACCAATGACTTACAAAATTGATATTTGTCGCTATCTAACCTGGCACTCGGCATTAAATAACACACAGCAATGATTGGTTAATTCAGTATCAGGATAATTTGACTGAGTGGCACATTGAAAGCCTGTTCTCGACGTGGGCCAACACTATAAAGTCACCATGAATGTGTACTATCACAAGTCAGTCCCTATCCTGAAATGACCTTAGATGTTGCTAAGATGTAAAACCCCCCCAACAAACATACATACATATAACTGAATGCGTATGTGATGGATAATCTATTATGCGAGTAATTAAGTAATTGAGTGGACATTTCCACAGTAGCTTTCAAAGAAGACAGAACAAAGGCCGACGAATTTGCCAGGTTACAAACTCCTTCCTCTACAGTGTGGCCCCCCGTCTTGATATGACCTTAGGTGTTACCAGGACGTAAAACCCCAACAAACACGATATACAGTGGCAATTAGGAGATGTTCTATAACTCCTACTGAGGTTCAACGACCGCTGAGTCTAATAGCCTTTGTCATCAGCTTTAAGACAGGGGAAATACCACCTGTCAGTTCACATTAGCACCTCACACTCTTCCTCGACACTCTTCCAGAAGACGTCACTGTCACTGTAGCTATGGCAACAAACACAATGACTAAGCGCTTATTACTATCCGCGTATAATTTCCATGACCCGATCTGTTTTTAATGCTCAAATTTTGTATTGCGTTGTATAATTTATTATGCATATATTATTTAGGATTGATTGATTGATTGGTGGTTGCTTTACGCCATGTCGGCAGCATAGGCCATATTCACGGCGAGAAATGTTTGTTTTTTGTTCAAACCATCGCTTTTACATGTAAAATTATTTAGGAATGGACGGTTATAGTTATTCCTTGCTTGGCTGTATTATGTACTGGTCTATAATTCTGCAAACTTATTTTGGCTGAACACCATGAGCCTCAGTGCGAGCACTGCCGGTCTATACTGATACTGATAGTGTGTCCTATTTTGGTGAGATGTCCACACTTTCAGTTGGTGAGAGATGATGTGTTTGGAAATGAGGGTGTGATGGGGTCATTTCGATTCAATTCACAACTCATTATTAATTATTTTAGGGAAATTGTTATTTTTACAAAAAAATCACTTTCCATTTTTGATTTGGAAAAGTTGTTTATTGTTGGTTTTATTTCTCATATAGCAATAGCATTTGTGATCTTATCACAGTTGTATGCTCATTTGGTCTGCACTTCTATGCTCTAGTTTATCTGTTTGAAATGTCATATTTTAGTCAGTTATGTTTAAATTAAACAGTTAATCTTTAACCACTGTATTCCCCCCCCCCCCCCGTAGCCGATGCTTGCTTTTTGTGTTGGGGGGTCATTAAACAAACAAACAAACAAAAATCATTCTGCGAACCGACTGATGTCGGGTTAAGGCGACATACATATTTGTTCAGTCTGCAGGTAGCCAGGTAAATAAGGCTCATGGTGTCCATGTGCTGTTGCTCAAGGCTGTCTCGCGCTCTCTATAAATAAATGGTTGGGTTATTGCTCGCAAGGGCCAGCCAGAGAACTTCTAGTCCAAAATGTGAATCTGTCTTTCTTGTCCTGGATGCGATGACTGGGCGCGGTGGCCGAATCGGGAAAGCCCGGGCCTCACGTGCGGACTGTCGGGAGTTCAGTTCCCAGTCGAGTCAAACCAATAACTTATAAATCACTTCCTAGCCCGGAATTAATAGGATATGGCAAGGACTGGTTAGCTCAGTGTCAGGATAATGGGACTGAGTGGGATATCGGCTCATGGTGCTGGCGGCCTGGTCTCCCAGTGGGGCAGCACTATAAAGTTACCATGAGTGCGCACTGTCACAAGTCGGTACCCGACCTGATATGACCTTATATCTTGTCAGGACCTAAATCTTCAACAACCAACCAACTAACCTAACTTCCTGTGTGTGAGCTGAAGCTGCGACCCGGTGTAGCAGGAAATCGCAAACCCTTTAAATCGCAAACCCCTACTTGTGATTTCCTAGGAAATGACATATCCCCCCTGGACATCGCAAATCCCCCATGTTTGGCAGTCTTTATCCTAATGAAAACATCTTTGCGATAGTCCAGTTCATAATTCCGACCGCACATGCACTGAAAACGGCCTTTATTCACAGATGTCGCCCCTGTGGCCATTATAAAGGCCAGGTAAAGCAGTGCGGCAATATCCTAGTATTATCACTCAGTTTCAGGATTGGCAATGTATACAATGTCATTAGCAAAATGGCCTTTTTAGTTCCAACTTCAGTCACTGTATACAGTAACTAGAACCATTTTAATATTCCAAATTCTTATTTATCCATTATTTAAACCATTATTTATGAGTGTATTAGTGGAATATTACAAAATGCTACAAAGCATGGGGGGTTTGTGATTTCCTAGGAAATTGCAAACCCTAGGGTGTGCGATCTACAGGGGTTTGCGATTTCCTGCTACACTGGCATGCTGGGTCTTGGCTACATTCTCTACTGAGGGACCACCAGAACGCAGAATACCCATATTACAGGGTGAGGGTCCTATCCTATTAATGCCAACCTTCACACAGCACGTAGGTAGCGAGAAGTATCAATTTTGTAAGTCATTGGTTTGATTCAGCTGGGATTCGAACTCCTGCCCCTCTGCACGGGAGGCCTCCGCTCTACCGATTCGCCCACCGCATCCGGTCAGGACGTTCAGGGTGGTGCCACTTCCTGCCCTATCCTTCACGATAGACCCAATACTAGGGAGGGATGTGGGGGAAGGGGTGATGTGGGGGAGGGGTGATGCGGGGGGTGGGGGTACCAACTTTTATCATTGGCTATTTGGCGTCTAACATGTGGTCATTCTGACCTATTTCTTTGGAGGAAACCCGCTGCTGCCACATAGGCTACTCTTTCCGATAAGCAGCAATCGGTCTTTTGCATGCACTTTCTCACAGACAGGACAGCACATACCACAACCTTTGATGAACCAGTTGTGGACCACTTGTAGTATTGTATGACATCATACACTGGCTCCTCCTTGGCTGTCTATGCCGATTCTCTTCTTGTATGCTCCAATCACAAATTCCGCAAAGAATATCCCTGCCATGCTTGGAGAGTGAAAACCGACTGCGCTAATTGTAATTTGGGTAATGATCCAGTTCACTAATCACATACGGTCAGCGCCCTGCTGTTGTTCAGCTATTGGAACACACAGTGACCCAATCAATGGTTGCCAGCCTAATGGTTTCCACGCTGGACAAAGCATCAATTAGTGGACATTATTCCTATTAAATTCATTTACTTCTCCCTATCTCATCACTGCTCATCTGTGAGATGTTGTTTTTGGATGCAATAAGAATTGTTGTTTGTTTATTTTCAAAGCGGACTATTGTTGCTGAGGTGATCTTTTGCACACATTACGCTCAGAACGGGACTCGAACCTACACTTCTGCTATTCCAACCCTGATGCCAACATCTAAACCCGCCTATTTATGTTGGTCGGTTGATTGTTGGAGTTTTACGTCCTGGCAACATCTAAGTTCATATCATGACTGGTAACAAATTGTGACAGTGCACACTCATGGTAACTTTAATAGTGCTGTCCCATTGGGAGACCAGGCCACCAGCACCATATCCCATTCAGTCACATTATCCTGACACTGAGCCAACCAGTCCTTGCTATATCCTAATAATGCTGAGCACCTGGCTATGAAGCAATATGTATAAATTATTTAAGTCATTGGTTTGACTTGACCGGGGTTCGAATCCATGAGTTCGAATCCCACGATCTACCAACGCGAGAGACGGATGCTCAACTCATTTGGCCATCCCGTCTGGTCTCCCTCTATATTTATGTGGTTTATGCACCTCAGTACACTCATCCCCCTAGAATCATATGTGCAATTACAATTACCCAGGTAGTACACTTACGGTGTACACACAGGGCAGGTTCGTCAACCGTACGTAGAGTATGTATTATCCTGGTCACTGCACCAGTGTTATAGGCGGTGGGAGTTTTTGCAATTCAAGGGAAACATCAACCCTAGACTGGCACTCGAACCCACTCTCTGCCATTCATAATATGGATTATATATATGATATATACGATATATACGATATATATTATATATATTACCGTATATTCCCAATAGACGCACGCGCACTTCGTGAGTGCAGACACATGGATGCACGTCTATTCAAAGTTAAAGAATTTCATGGATTTGATTTTGTCATGCCTCTGAAATAAAGTGGGATTGTCTTATTTTATGTGCATTCTGTCTGAATATGATCGTAAATTTGTGTGTGCTTTCAATCTTGAAATGGGGTGTGTGCTTCTATTGGGTAGCGTGCTTCTATTGCGACATATACGGGATATATATTATGTATATTATATATTATATATATTATATATTATATATATTATATATAAAATATGTATTATATATAATTAAATTGTATACATTGTACAACAGAACACATTCCTGTGTCAAAATAACACTTTGGCAATAATTCGACTAAACCCAGCCTCAAAACAGTAACCGACAACCTGGACTCTGTAACGTCTGGAAAGGAAGCGTCGGGCCCATCGATGTGAACCTTAATCTCTAGACCGTGGCTGGTAAAGTCTTATTATAGCCAAGCAGGCACAGGGTCGTCGGGTGGTGTGGGGTGGGGGTGGGAGTGAGGGGGTTGTTGTTGCGCAATCATCACGAGGAGATGGTGATGCGCCTCGACCAGGATGGAGATGAGGCTGTGGCCGGCAAGACACCGCCCGGTGTGGCGTGCTCAGCCGTGACCCGTGCTCAGCCGTGTCGTTAGATTCAAACTCAAGGCATTGTCAATGGTCGTAAGTAATCTTCATACAGAAAATACAGAACAAGTGAAATATCTCTAAAACCACACCACCTATTACCAAATCGCTTGGTACACATATAGAAACCATCTTCACCAAAAAGATTATATTAAATTTATAAGGTTAGGGTTCTTGATTTCTATTAATTTTGATTAAAACTAATGTTTTGCACTGCATGTACCGTCAAACTCAAGGCATTGTCAATGGTGGTGAGCAATCTTCATACAGAAAATCCAGGAAAAGTGAAATATCTCTAAAACCACACCACCTAGAAACAAATCGCTTGGTACACATATAGAAAACATCTTTACCAAAAACAGTATATTAAATTTATAAGGGTAGTGACTCATGACCATTGACAATGCCTTGAGTTTGAGTCTAGCGACACGGCTGAGCACGGGTCACGGTTGAGCACGCCACACCGGGTAAACCGGTGATGGATGCCCGGACTAAACGGGCCAGACACGCCGGTACGGGCGGGTCACGCCGGGACGGCTGGGGAGGGAGTCCGAGAACGGGGGGTGGGGGAGGGGGCGGACGGACGGGGGCAGGCAGGCGGACAGGGAGGGTTTCTGAGGACTGAGGGAGGGGGGGAGGGCGGGGGGTGGGGGGGGGGGGGAGGGTGCACGCCGGCCAGGGGTGGCGTTCTTATATGAGAGCAGTGGGTGTGAAAGGGCACGGGGTGTTGTAGGGGAGGGGGTGATGTTGGAGAGGGAGGACACATGTGGGGTAGGGGGTTATGTGGGGGAGGGGATGATGGGGAATGTTTGATGTGGGGGATGGGGTATGTGGGGGATGGGTGATGTGGGGGTGGAGCATGTTGGGGAGGGGGTGATGTGAGGGTTGGTGATGTGGGGGAGGGGCATGCGAGGAAGGGGCATTGAGGAGGGGTGATGTGGGGCAGGGGTGATGTGGGGGTAGGGGTGATGTGGGGAGGGGGTGATGTGGGGAGGGGTGATGTGGGGGAGGAGTGATATGGGGGTGGGGCATGTGGGGGAGGGGGTGATGTGAGGGTGGGTGATGTGGGGGAGGGGCATGTGGGGAAGGGGCATGTGGGGGAGGGGTGATGTGGGGGAGGGGTGATGTGGGGGTTGGTGATGTGGGGGAGGGGGTGATGTGAGGGTGGGTGATATGGGGGAGGGGTGATGTGGGGGAGGGGTGATGTGGGGGAGGGCTGATGTGGGGGAGGGGGTGATGTGGGGGAGGGGTGATGTGGGGGAGGGGGTGATGTGGGGGAGGGGTGATGTGGGGGAGGGGGTGATGGGGGGCCCGATGTGCGGGAGGGGCTTGGGTTCACACAAGAGGTTGAGGCAGTGGTGCTGATGGTGGGTAGGATCTAAACATGGCTGCAGTGAGGGTGGAGGTGGAAGGCAGGGCTATATGAGGCTTGGCGGTGTGGGGACTGCAGTGAATGTAACATTCTTTCATGAGAGTAGTGCGAGGGTGTCAGGTGGGGGTGATGTCGGTGGAATTCATGCAGGCAGCTCTGAAGAGTGGTTGCGTGTGTGGTAGTGATGGTGGGAGGGGCCTATTTCATCCAGGGGTTGGTGGTAGTAGCGGCAGTTGTGTGTGGGCCTTAGCGGTGGGGATGGGGTGAAGGGGGAGGGGAGTCGGTTGGGAATTAATTATGCGTGTTCGATAGAACATATCGTGTACACTCTTGGGTAATTCCCTTCGAAGTAGTATACAGAAATATTGACAAAACACAGGCAACAAAGAAGGTGGTCTCGCACTCACAATAAGTAAAAAGAGCCGTTTCTTATAAGTTATCTCGGGTGCCAGTGTCGATGCTTTTAAACAATCCTCTGATATGAGAGACTAATCTTCTAAAGTGGGATAACCGTCTAATATGAGATACTCCTCTAATATGAGATAACCCTCTAATATGATCTAGTCCTCTAATAGTAATATGAGATAATCCTCTGATATGAGGCAATCCTCTAAGATGAGGTACTCCTCAAATATGAGATCATCCTCTAATATGAGATATTCCTCTATATGAGATAATCCTCTAATAAAGTAATATGAGACAACCCTCTGAGAACAGAGGGTCATCTAATATGTATGTAATTATGTTTGTATTTGATCTGTAGACTGCACTCATCTCACTTGGCGAGGCGCCACGTGTACCAGTAGGGTTGTAATATGTCGGGACTCGGCCGTTTGAACCCCAAACATTACTAGTCTCCACAGCTGTGTTCTGACAATTGTCTGTCAGTTCCCACCTGTCGTTACTCTCAACAACTCATAAGGAATAAAGGAAGACAAGTCACGCAAGATTGACAGTAAAGAGGTTGTGCTTTATTGGCATCAACCCCTGTTCACCTACTGGTGATCTATTACCATCACTCCTTACCAACTGCCCACACAGATCCGCATGACTCTTGCTTGTGTATATCAGAATCAGTGCCTACAGCCCATTGAACCTGAGTGCAATATTTGTTGCACACAGCCAGTGTCTTTGGAATACTCATTTGACTGTAGAAAGTGTAGTGTGTTGCTAGAGAGTCTAGCCAAGAGTGCCTAGAGGGGGCGTCCGTGTGTCAGGTATAAGGAATGCAGGTGACTGGGCTCACACAGCCAGCCAATCAGAGACCCTCTACAGCCTGGGTGGGTGACACCCTAATAGGGGGCAGCTGTCACTCAACCCCAGCTGCAGGTGGTGTTCATAATGTATGCAGGATGGCTGGGTGTGCTTGTCCATCGGTCCTGTGGTAACAGGTGGTTGCAGACAGTTAGTTACTACAAACATATATGAATGCTTCTCTCCTTCAATGCACTCTTTCTGGTGCATGAAGGGAACATTTCAATAATCATTAACCGTCTCTTAAGTATGAACATCACATCACAATGTTGGTCACTATGTGTTATCACATTTCTACATAGACGCTTATGTCACAAAGCGAGTGGGGCGCCCATTGCTTCTCTGTTACATAATCCTGGTCCCCACTCTGTCGCCCGAGAATAATAGTGTTCTTTGCCAATATATAAATCCGAACCAAAAATCCGTATAATTTTACAGGGTGGTGGCTTCAGGGAGCCGAAATGGTACAGTGGTACGGTGCTCGCACCTACATGGCAGAAGCATTGGTTTGATTGCCGATCTAGGTACCTCCTCACACCCATTAGTAACACCAACAACACCAGTTGAAATAGCCTTGAATTCCATATCTTCACATGTGTACGAATCTTGGGGAGCCTAAGTGGTACAATGGTATGGTGTTTGCACCTAAATGGCAGAAGCATTGGTTTTGATTGCTGTCATGTATAATAACTAATACCTAATCTTATAGACTAGTTAATATAGTGAGGAGAAAAGAGAATTTGGAACATCTTCTATTCTTAGTAAAGAATACAAATAATGAGACACACATATGTACTTATAATATATATTCTCAATTACAAAGTGTACAGTTACATATAAATTCTCAATGGTATGATATTACACTCACAACTGTCTGTGTAGTCCATATGGATGATAGATACACTCAGTCCTCTTGGTGCTTATTCTATGTCTCAGTTGCCTTGAGGAGTTGATAGATATAGATGATCCATTGTCTGTGAGCTGTCACCAACCATACAGGTATAGAGTCTTAGTTGATGATAGATGTACATGTCAGGCTAAGCAGCAGTGATGTGGGAAAAGGCAGATACCACAGTCACCAATCTTCCTCATGGCATTGGTCAATATTGTAGAAATGCCCCAGTCACACTACAGCTTGCGACCACTTTGCGACCACCTTAGACCAAAGAACCCACACTCACCAGTGATGCCCGGACATTGGCAACCATTGCTTTAGTAGTGCAACATTAATGATAAATCGGCCCAATCTTTGGTTGAAGACTTAACTTCCATAGGGAGTGTTGTAGAAGCTGGGGACATCTTTACAATGTTGTAATGGCGAGGCGTTGGGGCGGCAGCGAATCTCTTCGGTCCGGTGGTAGTTGAGCTGTAGATGTAGTTGAGCACTTGTATCCAGTCAGCAGCAAGGGATTCGAGGAAGGTGGGTAAAGATGGGTGCAGCGGTGGTTCCAGCAATGAGAACAAGACAGAGAAATCGTAAAGGTGAAGGGCCCCACCCAAGAACACAACTACCCTGGTCAGGGGAAGAAGTATGCCTGGGAGAAATCGAAAGGGCAGAGTCTAGGAAAGAGAAATGAGGAGAGTTGAGTCAAAGGACCGTCTGTATTTGCTCTATGGTGACCGACCAGCAAGCCATAGACACGGACAGAGTAAGAGTAGAAAGTGAAATGCCCGCGGGCTCCCCCTCCTGGAACTCTTTTCAGACATATCAAGGAGGAGCAAGGCCGGCGGAGAGGTGTTAGAGAGAGGTGTGGACAGAGTGCGGTCCAGATAGCAAGTCCCCCGAGAGTGTGTGACTACGCTCCTTATATAGTTGCTGGGTAGGCCAGTAGATGGGACGAGCAGGACGGTCCAAATATGTGCTGTAACCACTATAAAAGGCAAACTACCTGTTAGGAAGCAGTCTCCATATATTCACTGCTATGTTACATTGCCCATCTAGGTACCTCCTCACACCCATTCATAACACCAATGACACCGGAACCGTGAGCAGCGTGCTGTACTTGAGATGGCTCACTCAGCCTGTACTGTGTAATCAAAATGATCAAACCCACCACTTGGTTCGCTGGCTGTTCTCTTGGTTAAACAGTTGCTATGTATAAGTTTATATGTATAAATTAATGTGAAAGATGTGTGATGATGGCGATGATGATGATGCTGATGATGATGTGTATTTGTTCATAGCAATTTCATATTGATGTGTATTCATACTTACCTATCTCATGTATAATATAATTGTATATGTTTACATGTGAAACACCAACCAGCAGCCGTGCTGATCAAACCCACCACAAGGTGGCACTGCGAAATTTACATTACCATGGGAGAGATAGGGAGTGAGCCATCTTAGTATTATATTGTCTTTGATGCAGGTGACCTGCTTGAATAGTTGCATCTCCCATCACTTATACCGTCCTCTTTTCAGCCCTAGAAATCGACAATTATTTTCTCCTTCCTCCTCCTCCGACCAGGTGGGATGGCTGAATGAGTTGAGCGTCCATCTCCCGTTTTGGTAGATTGTGGGATTCGGACCCATGGTTTCAAACCCTTGTCGAGTCAAACCAATGACGTAAAAATGTATACTTGTCACTTCCTATCCTTATTAAGATAGGGCAAGAACTGGTTGGCTCAATATCAGGATAATGTGACTGAGTGGGATATCAGGTCATGGTGCTGGTGGCCAGGTCTCCCATTGGTGCAGCAGTATAAAGTCGCCATGAGTGAGCACTGTCACAAGTCGGTACCCCTCCTGATATGTACTTATATGTTGCCAGGATGTAAAACTCCAACAACCACAACCATCCTTCTCCTCCTCCTCTTCCTTAATCTATCCTCCGAGCGGATGTTATGATAATTGCTTACGGGCAACACTGTCTGCTTGCTAGTTAGCTTATCCAACTGGCACTTCCGGATAAGTGACGGCCACTTCCGGATGAATGACGGCCACTTCCGGTTGACTGACAACCATAGGTAATTAATGGCTGATGAATTTGGAGCTGCCCAAATTTAAATTTGACTAACTATTGATCTCGTTTTCCTCGACATTAAATGGTAGATGAATCAGTAAAAAGGGCTCAAGATATCTCACAGACACATGTTAATATATTTATATCTAGGTGTCTGTGAGGGACTGGAGCCTCGGCGGATGGAACAGTACACACGGCAAGATAAACTACCAACTTACTTCCCGGTAGTGGATGTAGTTAGGCTTATATTTACAATTGCAAAACATAATTAGACTAAAATGACATTTACTTTGGTTTTGCCATTGCTACGCAAAGTTGGTCCATTTTTCTTATTTACAACGTATGGTTGTAGAACTGCACTAACTAGCTATACATGTGAAACTTAGGGGGTTTTATTTTCGGAATATCTGAGAACAACCTACTTGAAAAACTACTGTTAGGAGAATATAGTGTAAACCATTGTTTCTCATCGCGAGTAAGAACAATTAATCATCGAACAGCAATTCTTTTCTTGTAACTATTTTAGTCTTCGGAATTGATCTCACCCCGCCCCCCCAGCACTCAGCCGCTGGTTTCCAGACCGTTCACTACTTCTGATGTTTAAACAAATTTGATGCAATAATATTATTCTTTTATATTTGCATGCACTATGGAGAGAATATTATTCTATAATGGGTATATATAGAAACAAACTGTAAAGGGCCATAGACGCTTTTGAATGCACGGAAATAAACAACGAAATAAGAACTAGTGCTCATCAGTGAATAGAGCAATACTTCATTACGCAACCATAAATTTGTTAGGTTACTAAATGTGGTCGCCTCACTCGCTAATAAGGATGTATGACAACTAAAATAGCTGGATTGACTAATAAGCCACATGCAGAGACAGCAAATGTAATAAGTAGCCAGCATTTCATATGTTGAGTTGCTGCAGACGACAATTTCAGCACATGACATAATGCGGCTGTCTGCATGTGAATAGCAGACAGCGCCAGTAAACTGGTAAAGTGCCAAGAATAAAAACAATGTTCAGGCCGACTAAATTCTATATCGAAAGTACTGCCACATTACATTGTCTGTCTCCCGTTGTGCCTGCTGTCCGCACACACCGTGCTATCTTGTTTGCCCGTCCGCCTCCCCACCCGCCTCCTCCTCCTCCCCAACCACCGTCTTAATAACATTTAAAGGATCGGCCCACCCAGCCCCCTTTTCTAGGCCAGTAACAAGAATGTCCCTTAGCTGTCCCCTCCCAGCCTCTCGCATCTCCACATGTTATTAACAATAATGTGTCCATCTTCTCCTCCCCCGATCCTCCCGTCTCCCCTCATCCCATACTCCTCCCTTTCCCCAGTTCTCCATCTGTGACCGAGTGGGATATCAGGTCATGGTGCTGGTGGCCAGGTCTCCCAGTGGTGCAGCAGTATAAAGTTGCCATGAGTGTGCACTGTCACAAGTCGGTACCCATCCTGATATGTACTTATATGTTGCCAGGATGTAAAACTCCAACAACCACAACCATCCTTCTCCTCCTCCTCTTCCTTAATCTATCCTCTGAGCGGATGTTATGATAATTGCTCACGGGCAACAGCTTTAATAACATCACTCTCCGCTTCCTCACCCATTCACACTCACTCACTCACTCACTCACTCACTCACTCACTCACTCACTCACTCACTCCCCATTCCTGCTCATTCCTCCCCGCTCCCTCCCTCCCTGCGATAACACAACGATGCTTCCCCTTTCAAATCTCTCTGATAAGGATATATGGCAAATAATAATAGCTGGCTTGATTAATAAGCGACATTGAGTGTAATAAGAAGCCAGCGTTTCAAATGTCGAATTGCTGCAGACGACAATTTCAGCACACAAGATAATGTGGCTGTCTGCATGTGAATAGCAGACAGCAGCAGTAAACTGGCAAGTATGAACGGAGTTGAATAAAAGCAATGTTCAGGCCGACTAAATTCTGCACTGAAAGTGCTGCCGTATATTGTCTGCCTCCCATTGTGCCCGCTGTCCCCACACACTGTCGCCTCCTCTCCTGCTTGCCTGTCCTCCTCCCTGTCCGCCGCCTCTCCCACCCACCACTGTCAACGCACCACACCCACTTGGCTACTTCATGTCAGTAACAAGACTATTTCCCCATCCTGTCATACTCCTATGTTTTATATGGACATGATAGACATTTGTTGTGATTGAACAAAATGACTAAGTTTTCTTCTTTTCAAAATGCACGTGTAAGAAGGGATTAATGTTTGTCAGTGTTTACACAGCATGTAGCGAGTATTTATTGTCAGTGTTTACACAGCATGTAGGGATTGTTTGTCACTGTTTACACAGCATGTAGGGATTGTTTGTCAGTGTTTACACAGCATGTAGGGATTGTTTGTCAGTATTTACACAGCATGTAGGGATTCATGATTATCAGTGTTAATAATAATAATAATAATATATTAGTATGGAGTATGTCGGGATTAATGGTAGTCGGTGTTTACACAGCATGTAGCGATTGTTTGTCAGTGTCTACACAGCAAGTAGCAATTGTTTGTCAGTGTCAATGTTTACACATCATATGGGTTTAATGATTGTTAGTGTTTATGCAATATGTAGGGATTGATGTTAGTCAGTGTTTAAACAGCAAGAGTGGACTAATGTTTGTCAATGTTTAGACATTGTGTAGGGATTAATATTTGTCTGTGTCTACACAACATATAGGGTTTCTTGATTGTCAGTTGTTACACAGCGTGTAAGGATGAATGTTTGTCAGTGTTTACACAGCATGTAGGGATTAATCCTAGTCATCAGCATCATCATCATCGCCATCATCATCACCACCACCATCACCTAAAAGCCTGTATCGGCATGCGTATGGCACCCCATGTTGCCAGGTGGCGACCTTTCGAACGCCTGACGAGGCTCAGTGTTGCCTCACCTCGGTGATTAGGCGTGGCCCGGTGTTTCCAACCTGATTCTGGCCGCATTATTTGACTCTGCCAGAGGTCACAAATGTGACCTCACACGCATTACCTCTGGGCTACTCTACTCTTTTGGGTATGGAGTCTGGTAGATAAAAGATTCACCCCGTACTTGTAGTAGGGGTGAACAATAGCGTAGTCTAAATTTGGGCGAACATAGCTTTAGTATGGAACAGGAAGTAGAATCCCTGGTTCCAGTATCAAATGGCTACTTATATTGGCACAGAGTTGGTGAAAAGAGAGAGAATGCCAACAGACAAGATGGCAGTGATAGACCAGTGTCACTTTCAAAGTGCGTTAAATTATATGTTTTATTATATTTTTCAAATCAGAAATAGTGGGTAAATATGAAGAAGTATATGAAGAATATATTTTGCTTCTTAAATTACGAATAATATTGATCAGCTCAGTTCATTTACCCAGCATGTTGAAATTATTCGCCAGCTTTTATATAGGGTTGTTTTTCACCCCTACTGACAGTATGGGGTGAATCTGTTTTCTAGGGGTCTGGGTGAAGGTGGGGGTGGGGGCGGTGGTGGGGGTGGGGGTGGGTTGGTGTGGGGGCTGTGTAGTTGGAGTGAGTGGAACCACAACCAGCAGATGATAGAGGCCAGACTTCACTGTCCTAGGCACATCAGGGCCATGTGGCGGTCGGCTCAAACTTCACCATTTGCAACTGTATATCACGTGACTGGAAAGCTTGATGGTGATTGGTTGAGCACAACAAGCATTTTAAGCATATGGATATGTGTTCGCGCTCATGTACTGCAAGTAGAATAACAATAATATTGATCCCCAAAGCTTGACTGTGATTGGTTGAGCACAGCAAGCATTTTAAGCGTATGGACATGTGTTAGCGCTCATGTACTGCAAGTAGAATAACAATTATATTGATCCCCAAAGCTTGACAGTGATTGGTTGAGCACAGCAAACATTTTAAGTGTATGGATATGTGTGAGTGCTCATGTACGAGAGATAGAATAAATTCACATTTGCAAGACGCAATCCGAATTGGCGGCTTTCACAAGAGCATTGTGAAACATATTTAAAACAAATCAGTGATCAAATCTCATCTTTAAGACCACCGGACGCGGTGGCTGATTGGTTAGAGCACATGCTTCCCATGCGAAAGGTCAGAATCACAGTCAAGTCAAATCGATGACTTATAAAATTGATACTCGTCGCTACCTAGCCTGGTGCTCACCCTTACTAGTGAAGTGGGCGAGACTGCCAGCCTAGTGGCATTCACGGGCGTGCGCCGATTAACCCGTATTTGGAGATACGGGCTACTCGCCATGGCAGACCGCGAATGCCAAACATTCACAGGCGACGGGGTTTTCGGCCGTAAAGCGTTGCTAGGAGACGCGAATAGCGTCGTGCCTGGCAACGGAGGGAGGTCGGGCGTTCGGGGCCAGACCGATCAGACGTGCTTTATGACGCTCTGATGTTTTTAGCCGAGATTTAGGCCTATTTCATCTAAATTCCAAAGTGTTTCACATTAAACTGTAGGGGAAGGGTTGATAACATGTTTCTACACTATGTACATTACTCGAATGTTAGTTTGGCTAAGAATAAACAAAGCCGTGAGCTCTTGGAAAAGTTGATTGGAACGTTCCTTGCATTCTTTACTATCCTCCAGTTTTCTATGGAGTAAACCGCTATGGTCGAATCTAACATTGGAATACTTTATATATATAATTAAGGGCCTTAAGCCTGACTAGGCCTTATGCTGCTACTCAGCCCATCTGCGGGGAGATTAAAATGGACATTAATAGCATTAACGTACCGATCTTTCAGGCTGAAATAAGACAGTAACGTAGGCTGATTATCAGTGACAGTAGCAGAGACACTAGCGCCTCTGCTTAGTTCTGGATCCATTTAAACATATTAAATACACCGTTCGGCGAGGAGACCAGCCAGTTAGTTGAAACAATACAATACATGCTTTGTACTAAACATATTACGGGCGGAGGCAAACCTCCGTATTTAGGCGATACTCTGGCTAGCCGACTGTAGCCCGAGAAGTACACCGACAGACACGTACTACCTGCAGACGGGACGAGGGGCAGCAGCGGCCCGCGGCCGGCCCGAGAAATTCGCATGGAAATAATTATATAAATTAACACGAAGGCTTGCCTTTGGCGGGGGCGGATTAGCCCGACGGTTAAACTACACTCCTTACTATCCTGGTCACGGCACCAGTTTAACCGTCGGGCTAATCCGCCCCCGCCAAAGGCAAGCCTTCGTGTTAATTTATATAATTATTTCCATGTGAATTTCTCAGGCCGGCCGCGGGCCGCTGCTGCCCCTCGTCCCGTCTGCAGGTAGTCCGTGTCTGTCGGTGTACTTCTCGGGCTACAGTCGGCTAGCCAGAGTATCGCCTAAATTCGGAGGTTTGCCTCCGCCCGTAATATGTTTAGTACAAAGCGATTATTTAATGGTGTCCACTACTGGCTGGTCTACTCGCCTTACGGTGTATTTAATATGTTTGAATTGATCCAGAACTAAGCAGAGGCGCTAGTGTCCCTGCTACTGTCACTGATAATCAGCCTACGTTAATGTCTTATTTCAGCCTGAAAGATCGGTACGTTAATGCTATTAATGTCCATACTAATCTCCCCGCAGATGGGCTGAGTAGCAGCATAAGGCCTAGTCAGGCTTAAGGCCCTTAATTATATATATAAAGTATTCCAAAGTTAGATTCGACCATAGCGGTTTACTCCATAGAAAACTGGAGGATAGTAAAGAATGCAAGGAACGTTCCAATCAACTTTTCCAAGAGCTCACGGCTTTGTTTATTCTTAGCCAAACTAACATTCGAGTAACGTACGTAGTGTAGAAACATGTTATCAACCGTTCCCCTACAGTTTAATGTGAAACACTTTGGAATTTAGATGAAATAGGCCTAAATCTCGGCTAAAACATCAGAGCGTCATAAAGCACGTCTGATCGGTCTGGCCCCGAACGCCCGACCCCTCTCCGTTGCCAGGTGCGACGCTATTTGCGTCTCCTAGCAATGCTTTACGGCCGAATTGGCATTCGCGGTCTGCCATGGCGAGTAGCCCGTATCTCCAAATACGGGTTAATCGGCGCACGCCCGTGAATGCCACCAGGCTGGCAGTCTCGCCCACTTCACTCCGCTGCGAAACAGGAGAGATTTAGGTTTCCCAATTGTCCGTCCCACTCTAGCGCCGGTTTGCCGAACGCGAAGTGGAAGTGCATGAGGAGCTCCTCGTATTTTTGGATCTCCTGTTGGTGGCGACTTTGCATGTAACGGTATTCAGTTAAAGCCGATACCGTTTTTGCCTCGGCAATTTGCACTTTTTGTCCGTACTCCTAAATCAAGCTATTTCTAAAATTTATATAAAAAAACTTTTAAATCCCCAAAAAAATGCAAATAACCGAAATGGATATACGAAGAAATGAGCGACTAAGGGAAATTAACGGTAATATTCCCTGATATTAGTATTCCTTTACCTTAGTCTTTTCTTGCTATTTTTGTTCTGTTGTTATTATAGACACGCGTAAATTTCCGACTACTTCAATTTAAACTTATATATATTTTTTTGATATCTACTTCCGGAAGGTGTGGATCTACCCCTTATTTGTTTTTATTTTAGCTTAACCTTTATAATAAAACACTATAAACAAAAACAGTGGAGCAGCGCTACGGGTAGACCAAACAGTCTGCAGCGCCGTATGCGTCTGCGCTGAGGTTCCAAACACACGTCCTGACGTCACCTCTCTCCGCGACGCGCCCCGTCGCTAGGAGATACTGTAACAAATGGAAAAAGCGGCTAGTTCAAAGCTATCTGCCTCCGGCCAACTAAATATTTGATTAGAACCGACCCTATTGTCGGCAAGCCGCAGTAGCTAATTTGTTCTTTTGTTTAATAAATTGTAACCAAATATAACGTCCGTTATTGCCTTATGCTGGGGTAGCTAATCCTCGCCTATTCGACTCTATCCGTTCAGAGCAACACAAGGGTAACGTAGTTATGTTGGGTGGGCGCCTGACGCCTTAACACCCCACTGTGGCCCTAAGGCTTGTAGCCCTCACAGTAAAATTAATACGACTAGCCGCCAAAGAAAACCAGGAATACCAATTTAGTTGAACACTATTATTTCTCCATTATTAATGCAACCTCGGGTATTCCCTAAACCGCCATGTTACGGCGTGAAACGTCAAGGCAGGAGCCGCTGTCACTGTCAGAAACGAGTGAGATGTCAACAAAGACAAAACACCGTTTTTCTTTCACTAATTCGCGTATCAAAAGTAAATTAGAAGGTATTACACTCCTTACTATCCTGGTCACGGCACCAGTTTAACCGTCGGGCTAATCCGCCCCCGCCAAAGGCAAGCCTTCGTGTTAATTTATATAATTATTTCCATGTGAATTTCTCGGGCCGGCCGCGGGCCGCTGCTGCCCCTCGTCCTGTCTGCAGGTAGTCCGTGTCTGTCGGTGTACTTCTCGGGCTACAGTCGGCTAGCCAGAGTATCGCCTAAATACGGAGGTTTGCCTCCGCCCGTAATATGTTTAGTACAAAGCATGTATTGTATTGTTTCAACTAACTGGCTGGTCTACGAATAAAAAAAAAAAAAAAAAAATAATGGAATATTTAATGATGAGCTGTATACCCTCATAGGGTCGAATACATGCTGAATTTATTCCATTATAAAAATAAAATTTCAATGGGCTCTTAAAGCTATACCAGTACTTTCATCGCTTAACCAATCGTTACCGATGTCACTATACTATGAATAATAATAAATCAGGATATACAGGTAACAGATAAAATCTCTTTTATTAGCGTAATAAATTATGTCAATTCTATGTGACCAGGTTCCTGGTCGTTTTTTTTCAGGTCAATAACACAACGAGAAGTCAAGTTCAAATACGGGTCCTGCCTCTTGCACTGTTTGCAGGACGCGGGGCAGATTCACGGGGGTAATCTTATTTCTTTTGCTACGACCGCAGACCGATGTAGTCGCGCCCACTTTGCCTTTCTTAGACGAACATCAATCCTTGCTGTTAGTCTGGGGGAGCAGTGAAGTGGGCGAGACTGCCAGCCTGGTGGCATTCACGGGCGTGCGCCGATTAACCCGTATTTGGAGATACGGGCTACTCGCCATGGCAGACCGCGAATGCCAAACATTCACGGGCGACGGGGTTTTCGGCGGTAAAGCGTTGCTAGGAGACGCAAATAGCGTCGCGCCTGGCAACGGAGAGGGGTCGGGCGTTCGGGGCCAGACCGATCAGACGTGCTTTATGACGCTCTGATGTTTTAGCCGAGATTTAGGCCTATTTCATCTAAATTCCAAAGTGTTTCACATTAAACTGTAGGGGAAGGGTTGATAACATGTTTCTACACTACGTACGTTACTCGAATGTTAGTTTGGCTAAGAATAAACAAAGCCGTGAGCTCTTGGAAAAGTTGATTGGAACGTTCCTTGCATTCTTTACTATCCTCCAGTTTTCTATGGAGTAAACCGCTATGGTCGAATCTAACTTTGGAATACTTTATATATATAATTAAGGGCCTTAAGCCTGACTAGGCCTTATGCTGCTACTCAGCCCATCTGCGGGGAGATTAGTATGGACATTAATAGCATTAACGTACCGATCTTTCAGGCTGAAATAAGACATTAGCGTAGGCTGATTATCAGTGACAGTAGCAGGGACACTAGCGCCTCTGCTTAGTTCTGGATCAATTCAAACATATTAAATACACCGTAAGGCGAGTAGACCAGCCAGTTAGTGGACACCATTAAATAATCGCTTTGTACTAAACATATTACGGGCAGAGGCAAACCTCCGAATTTAGGCGATACTCTGGCTAGCCGACTGTAGCCCGAGAAGTACACCGACAGACACGGACTACCTGCAGACGGGACGAGGGGCAGCAGCGGCCCGCGGCCGGCCCGAGAAATTCACATGGAAATAATTATATAAATTAACACGAAGGCTTGCCTTTGGCGGGGGCGGATTAGCCCGACGGTTAAACTAGTATAGGGCAGGAACTGGTTAGCTCAGTGTCAGGATGATGTGACTGAGTGGGATATCAGGCCATGAATATGGCCCTTGTTGCCAACATAGCGCTAAGCCACCAGCAATCAATCAAACATATGTGTGTGTGTTTATGGTTATTCGCACAAGGCACCTGACCTATTTATTTATATAGATGTAAATTGCCTTTTATGATAAAAAGTGATGTGCTTGTGAGGGAACCAAGGAACGTCACAAATCCTATTAGATCACCTGTCCTCAACATCACCCCTGAGAGTCAACGAAGGCGGAGGTGAACTTTGACCTTGTTACTGGTATTACAAGACAGGCACATACGTGTCTCTCCTGGCCCCAGTTCCCTAAAGGTTGGCCGACCCCCAATTTAAAATTTTTTTTTATTTATTAAAAAAAATATTTTCTTAGGTATCCCAAAAGTTGGTTTTGATTAAAGCTACATAGTCTGATGAAATGTCAAATTTTCAAAACCAAACAAATTATCTAGATTTGATTTCACATATCGAACTATAGCCCTGTTCACACACACAACTTTAGATGAGGCGAACTAGTGTCATGTCCACACATGCAGTATTCTCGGGGCGGTTTAAGGCGGAAATCGATATCTGCGCATTAGCAAGTCCATACTAACCAGCACCAGTTTCGGTTAGTCGACGTCGGCACGAGAGAGTGTGGGTTCGACCTAGATCTGTTTCGACTGAATCGTATTGTTTTGGAACGGTCAAAACTTAAAAAATATCTGTGCACAGCTAGCAGGTTCATAGAGCAAATTTACCGGAAAGTCAACAAACTCAGGTCTCGACTGTGACGTCCTTAATCCGCCTCAACTAATCCGCTTGCATCTACACACGCAAGATAGGCCGACTCAAGTTAGATCGCTTCATATAACCTACCTCGCGACACGGTTTACTTGAAGTGAATTAGTTGAGGCGAATCAGCCCTAATCCGCCTTAGGGTCGTGTCCACATGGTGAATGTGAGCCGAACTAGACAAGGCGAATTAGTTGAGGCGACTTAACTCCCGTGTGTGAACACGGCTTTAGATACCGATGCACTTATTAAGCATTTGTTTCTGCGTAGAAGTCAACATTGAGTCAATTTAACAGAACCTGTTACTGCAGAAGTCTATGGTGTTAGAGTTTTGGCAAGCTTGCCAAAACTAATTTTCCATGTTTGCCCTCAAAATAAGTTTACCATTTAAAATAAAAGTAACTTTCAACTAATGTAAAGTAGATCCTAGTGATTGATTTAATATATTATCTCAGAAAAAATACAGAAATTCAAAACTATCGGACTATGCAACTTTAAGTTCTAGCTGAAGAATACATTCCAGTTCCCCAATTTGTTTTCAAATATATATATTTTTGGGGTAACCCAAAAAGTTAGTTTTGATTAAGTTGTATCTCAAGAATACATTTGAGTAGATATCACCATCTCCCTGAAGAGAAGAAATGATCTGGGAATTGCAGGCTTGTTCTGTTTGGGGATGGGGGTGTGGGTCAGGGGGTGGGAATGGAAAGGCTCACAGATGAGATGACTATGCTTACTCAGCCTCTGGTGAGTATTTTGCTGGTTATTATGCTTGCTCAGGTTCTGGTGGACATTTCGCTGGTTATTATACTTGCTTAGCCTCTGGTGGTTATTTCGCTGGATATTATGCTTACTCAGCCTCGGGTGGGTATTTCGCTGGATATTATGCTTACTCAGCCTCTGGTGGTTATTTCGCTGGATATTATGCTTACTCAGCCTCGGGTGGGTATTTCGCTGGATATTATGCTTACTCAGCCTGTGGTGAGTATTTTGCTGGTTATTATGCTTGCTCAGGTTCTGGTGGACATTTCGCTGGTTATTATACTTGCTTAGCCTCTGGTGGTTATTTCGCTGGATATTATGCTTACTCAGCCTCGGGTGGGTATTTCGCTGGATATTATGCTTACTCAGCCTCTGGTGGTTATTTCGCTGGATATTATGCTTACTCAGCCTCGGGTGGGTATTTCGCTGGATATTATGCTTACTCAGCCTCTGGTGAGTATTTTGCTGGTTATTATGCTTGCTCAGGTTCTGGTGGACATTTCGCTGGTTATTATACTTGCTTAGCCTCTGGTGGTTATTTCGCTGGATATTATGCTTACTCAGCCTCGGGTGGGTATTTCGCTGGATATTATGCTTACTCAGCCTCTGGTGGTTATTTCGCTGGATATTATGCTTACTCAGCCTCGGGTGGGTATTTCGCTGGATATTATGCTTACTCAGCCTGTGGTGGGTATTTCGCTGGATATTATGCTTACTCAGCCTCTGGTGAGTATTTTGCTGGTTATTATGCTTGCTCAGGCTCTGGTGGGTATTTCGCTGGTTATTATGCTTGCTCAGGTTCTGGTGAGTATTTTGCTGGTTATTATACTTGCTTAGCCTCTGGTGGGTATTTCGCTGGATATTATGCTTGCTCAGCCTCTGGTGGGTATTTCGCTGGTTATTATGCTTGCTCAGGTTCTGGTGAGTATTTTGCTGGTTATTATGCTTACTCAGCCTCTGGTGGGTATTTTGCTGGTTATTATGCTTGCTCAGGTTCTGGTGTGTATTTCGCTGGATATTATACTTGCTCAGCCTCTGGTGGGTATTTCGCTGGTAATTATGATTGCTCAGCCTCTGGTGGGTATTTCGCTGGTTATTATGCTTGCTCAGCCTCTGGTGGACATTTCACTGGTTATTGTACTTGCTCAGCCTTTGGTGAGTATTTCGCTGGTTATTATGCTTGCTCAGGTTCTGGTGGATATTTCGCATGTTATATTATGCTTGCTCAGCCTCTGGTGAGTATTTCGCTGGTTATTTATGCTTGCTCAGCCTCTGTTAACCATTTCGCTGGTTATTATGCTTGCTCTCCTCTGGTGGACAGTTTGCGGGTTATTTAATCTTGCTCAGCCTCTGGTGGGTATTTTGCTGGTTATTTATGCTTGCTCAGCCTCTGGTGGACGTTTCGCTGCTTATTATACTTGGTCAGCCTCTGATGGGTATTTCGCTAGTTATTATGCTTACTCAGCCTCCGGTGGGTATTTCGCTGGTTATTATGCTTACTCAGCCTGTGGTGGGTATTTCGCTGGTTATTTTTGTGTAACGTGGATCTCTGCCAATGCCAGCTGACCCCTTCTCCTAACCCTGGGCCCGATCTAGTTTCAGGATTCAGGTTCACAGTGTTCATCAGCAGGTCTCGCAACAATTCATCGAGCACCCAGCGAACACATGCCGTGGACACCACGTTTGTGCGCACTGATTATATTAGGAAATATGTTTGAGTTGTTTTTTAAAAAGCCAATGGCAGCAAAAACAATAAAAGCAACAGAAACTACCCAAAAAAAAACACAGCAGCAAAAACGAACAAAAACAACACAAACAACAAAACAAGAACAATAAGCATCAAGACAATACAAAAAACAACCCAAACACAATGACAATAACTGATGATTTAAACTCCCTCCACCTAGTCAAATATAACTGACCTAAACCCACCTCTCCCCTCTATAAATATCTTTGTTCAGCAGTTAATATTTATATCCATAAGTCATGTACCACGTCTGTTTCACGGCCCCATAAGCTATGTTCTGAATTAGATTTGTACTTTATTGATAATAATAGTAACATTTTGGTAATCTTGATGTACGCCTACATTCAAGTGGTTTCTTGTTGCGGGGATACATCAATGCAGGTGGTGCCCTACCGGAGAATAAATTAATGCAGGTGGTGTCCTACTGTGGGGATACATAGGTGCAGGTGGTGTCCTACTGTGGGGATACATAGGTGCAGGTGGTGTCCTACTGTGGGGATACATAGATGTAGGTAGTTTCCTACTCTGAGTGTCCTACTGTGGGGATGCATAAATGCAGGTGGTGTCCTACTGTAGAAATACATAGTGGCAGGTTGTGTCCTACTGTGCGGATACATATATGCAGGTGGTGTCCTACTGTGGGGATACATCGTTGAGGGTGTTGTCCTCCTGTGCAGATACATAGGTGCAGGTGGTGGCCTATTGTGCGGATTCATCAATGCAGGTGGTGTCCTACTGGGTGGATACATAGATGCAGGCTGTGTCCTATGTGGAGATACATACATGCAGGTGATTTCCTACTGTATGGATACATTCATGCATGTGGTGTCTCCTGTGAGGATACTTAGATGCCGGTTGTGTCCGTCTGTGGGGAGACATAGATGCAGGCTGTGTCCTACTGTGGGGTTACTTAGAAGCAGGTTGTGTCCTACTGTGTGGATACATAGAAACAGGTTGTGTCCTACTGTGGGGAGACATAGATGCAGGTTGTGTCCTACTGTTTGGATACATAGATGCAGGTTGTGTCCTATTGTGAGGATACTTAGATGCAGGTTGTGTCCTACTGTGTGGATACATAGATGCAGGTTGGGTCCTTCTGTGGTGATACTTAGATTCTGGTTGTGTCCATCTGTGTGGATACATAGATGCAGGATGTGTCCTATTGTGAGGATACTTAGATGCAGGTTGTGTCCTACTGAGTGGATACATAGATGCAGGTTGTGTCCTTCTCTGGTGATACTTAGATTCTGGTTGTGTCCATCTGTGTGGATACATAGATGCAGGCTGTGTCCTATTGTGAGGATACTTAGATGCCGGTTGTGTCCATCTGTGGGGAGACATAGATGCAGGTTGTGTCCTACTGTGGGGTTACATAGAAGCAGGTTGTGTCCTACAATGGGGATATGCAGATGCAGGTGGTGTCCTATTGTGAGGATACTTAGATGCAGGTTGTGTCCTACTGTGTGGATACATAGATGCAGGTTGGGTCCTTCTGTGGTGATACTTAGATTCTGGTTGTGTCCATCTGTGTGGATACATAGATGCAGGCTGTGTCCTATTGTGAGGATACTTAGATGCAGGTTGTGTCCTACTGAGTGGATACATATATGCAGGTTGTGTCCTTCTGTGGTGATACTTAGATTCTGGTTGTGTCCGTCTGTGTGGATACATAGATGCAGGCTGTGTCCTATTGTGAGGATACTTAGATGCCGGTTGTGTCCGTCTGTGGGGAGACATAGATGCAGGTTGTGTCCTACTGTGGGGTTACATAGAAGCAGGTTGTGTCCTACAATGGGGATATGCAGATGCAGGTGGTGTCCTGTGGCATGCCTCAGATGGAGTCCTCAGATGGAGTCCTCAGATGGAGTCCTCTGATCCTGACTGAATGAAGCCCGATCAGTTATAATTACAATTAGTTACTACTAATTAAGATGTAAAATCTGCCCTTTCATCACACACAACAGATATGCGCAGATTTATGTGACAAATAAAAAAACACACGAAAGAACTTTCACTTTACCAGATCTAATAAGCCAAACTAAAATCATGGGCGATTTAAAAATATCTCCTTTGAATTAAATTGCGTTAAACTTGATTTAATTATTTACGCCAAGCCGCAGAGTCGCTTTGTGTTTCATTGATTTAAAACTTTAAATTGTTCACCCCTGCTCCACACTTCCACCAAGTTGAACCTTGCAACTCACTTTTTATTTTATTGTCTGTTTGTTGGTTAATTGGTTTGTTTTGGGTGGGGTAGAGTGTGGGGGGGGGGAGAGTCTTTTTTCGCGCCACTAAAACGACCGAGTTGCGTGCAACACGCCCCTTGGTGGTTTAATTTGTGGCATGCCACATTCAAACAGACCCGCCACCCGTCGGATTTAAATGGAATCATTCCCATTTTATAGTCTCTATTTCTTTTTATGAGAAAGAACCTCAAATATATATCATCACCTAACGGGGTTAAACCAATGACTTAAACAAATTAATACTTGTCGCTACCTAGCCTGGCGCTTGGCATTAATAGGATAGGGTAAGGACTGGTTAGCTCAATGTCGGGATAATGTCACTGCATGAGAAATTAGGTCATAGTGTTGGTGGCCTGGTCTCCCATCAACACTATAAAGTCATTGTCGCAAGTTGATGACCGTCCTGATATGACCTTATACGTTGCTAGGATGTAAAACTTGTGAATACTTACAGTTGTGTTGGTCATGTTACTGCCCCTTTATCTTTTAAGGTATCAGTCACTCTACAGTTTGCAACCACTTTGCGACCACTTTGCAACCAAAAGCCAGTGACCCCCTTTGTGACCAAAGCACAAAAAAGGGGGGGAAAACAATGGTCAGCGATCGATCGGCATTCGGTCAGCAACCAGTCGCTGACCAATCGATGACTACTCGGCAACCTCCAGGCGACCATTTTGGTCAAAAAGAAGTTGCAGGTTCTGCACCAAAAACCTTCTTCTGACCAACTTGATTGCAAGGAGGTCGCCGGTCACTTTCAGTGCTTGTGACCGGTCGGCGACCAATCAGCGACATGTATGCGACCAGTCGGCCACCGGTCAGCGACTAGTCAGCGATCAGTCGGCCTTTTGGTGGCAAAGTGGTCACAAAGTGGTCGCCAGGTGGTCGCCAGTGGCTGCAAGCCACAGTGTGACTGAGGCTTACTTGACTCCATTGAAACTGAAAGCTTCGTCGGGTACCAGCAGCCGGTGTCATTACAGCTTGTTTCCGGTGAGGTTAGTGATTTAGCGATAAGCACGGTTCAGTCGCTACGCCACTTTGGGCAGTCAATGTACCGGAACTGCGTTATTTAGGCAGCATTGTTATACTACCATTGTTCTGGTTGGTTGTTGGAGTTTATGTCCTGGCAACATCTAAGGTCATATTAGGATGGGTACTGACTTCTGCCAGTGTGCACTCATGGCGACATCATAGTGCTGATACACTGGAAAATCAGGCCGCCCGCACCATGACCCGATATCGCACTCAGTTACATTATCCTGACACTGAGCTGAACAGTCCTTGCCCTATCCTATTAATGCCAAGCGGCAGGCTAGGAAGCGATAAGTTTACATTTAATAAATCATTGGTTTGACTCGAGTAGGAACCAAACTCCCAACCTTCCGCATGCGAGGACCGCGCTCCACCGACCATTGTTATGGGGTCTTGACATAATTTTGAACCGATGCAAGTTTCTGCGAGAGATTTCTCTTTTTGTGTCACCAATGTGACCATCTAGTGCTTTAGTGGATTAGTAACGCAGTGTTAACACTGCATAGTAAGATGAGACAATAAACTTGTCAAAATCAAACACTTACCTAGATTTGAGCGTAAATATCCATGGTAGATTATTGTGCACGCGTTGGGAAGTTCTTTATTGCAGTGGTATGCTCCTCGGCTAGGCTGACATGGATGAACAAAACCCTATGTTTCGCATTTCGGTGTGCATATTGAAATTAATTTATTATGGTCTCAATTGTGATATCTCCAAAGTTAATCATTTAAAATAAAAATTACTTCAAACTAAAGAACAACAATCAAGCCGATATATTTATCTATAAAATATGGTAGCAATTCAAAACGATCAGATTATGTAATTTTAAATTTAATGTTGCATAGTCCGATGAAGTCATCCACATTTCGAAGCCAAAACAATTGTATGAATTTGATTTTACTTATCTAACCTAAACACTGGTGCACTTATTAAGGATGTGTTGCTACATAAGATGGAACACTGAGTCAATTTAATAGAACTCGTTACTGATTAAGCCAATGTTGCCAGAATTTTGACCCACTTGCCAGAATTCATCTGGCATGTCTGCACTTCAAATTCAAATATCTACAAATGTATTTCAACCTAAGTTGAATAGACTCTACTAATCAATATAATGTATTTATCTCAGAAAATGGCAGAAACTAAACTACCGGACTATGCAACTTTAAACATCAATGTTTGAAGGCGGTAGTGGTGATGGGGGAGTGGGGGAGTGGAGGGCAGTGAAGGGTTCGGCAGAGGGCAAGTTCTATTCATTATTTGATTTACACCGGTTGGGTTAAATGCATAGGGTGTCAATAATACAGTGTTAGCAGCAAGATTATCCCAGTAGGGCAGTACTATAAAGCTGTCATGAATTGCAATGGGAGAAACTCAAATCCATCCGATTATGCAAGGTTAATATGCATCATCATCATCATCATCATCACCAATGTGACAAAGACTGCTTTCATTACTTGACTGCAGCTCTCCATTTAGCTCTCTACATTTCATGAAAGCTGCCTGCAAAAGTGTTGAAGTGCTGCTGGCTTTTGCAAGTTACCAGCAGCACTCTCTCGGGGGGCAAATAGAGGTTTCACACTGGCAAGAACATGTCCAGACAGGTGCAAAACTATTTGTCCCTGCAGTGGCTGGTCATGAGATGTTGGGAGTTCCATACATCAACCGCCCTTAATGCTGCCACAGTGACATGGTTTTCTGTTTAGGGTTTCCTCCCTTAGCCATCGGTTCTGTCAAGAACCTGTACCACAAGGCAGTGGTTTACAACTCTGCAGGGCAGGGAAATCAAACTCCCTGAGGTATTGCAATACCTGCATACTGATCCACTAAAGTGTAAATCACGATCCTAACACAACAGAGGAATATTGCACTGAAAAGTGTAAGGGCTACAACATGACAGCCGTGCACACCATAGGCTGAACGAGGACTTATTTGTCGGGGCTTTATCTCCTAGCAATATCTAAGGTCATATCAGGATGGGTATCGACTTATGAGAGTGCACACTCATGGCAACTTCGTAATGCTATCCCACTGGGAGACTGGGATGCTGGACCTATGACCCGATAACCCACATTATCCTGATACTGAGCAAACCAAGCCTTGTCCTACCCTATTAATACCGACTGCCAGGCTTGCTAGTGACCAGTATCAATTTTGTAAGTCATTGGTTTGACTTGGTTGGTGTTCAAACCGGCGACCTCCCACATGAGAATCCAGCCAGTTCTCTTACCAATTCAGCCATTGCACCCAGTCGCTCTACAGCTGATGAGCGCACTAGGTTCAAGGGGCCTTAGATATAGGATAAAGTTGAGTTGTATGTTCTACAGAAGGGACATATACAGTCAAAAACCAGTACGTCATACTCGAGCCAACCCACGGTCTGATAACCAGAGGGCATAATAAGAAGATTGTCAAACCCAGGACTAACAAGTGAGTTCATCAAAACTTCCTCACTGAAAGAGGCGGGAACACTTGGAACAGACTACCAGCTGATTTAGTGAATGCCCCAAGCTTAAACTCTTTCAAAGGACGCTTCAATAAGCACTGGGTAAATTACTGCTGCATTCAGCACTTGCCACATGAAAACTATAATTTCACTAGGTCCTGCTTAGACAGGCCAAACCTGCTAACAGGCTTTGATGCCTAATTTCTTAAGCAGAAGAGGATAAGTATAAGTATAAGTATGTTGCATCTAGTCCCACTGTTGTCACAACTGCTTTGGCGGATGTGCCTGTGCCACGTGACCCCACAGTCAGCGTAATGGGCACTGGTGTTTGGTTGAGGATGGCTAGTGGCTGCAGACTATCGGCTTTCCTCGACTTGAGCTCTCCTCTCTCTCTTGGTTGGCTATCGGTGGCGATGACACCAACTCATCATTTGTTGTGAACTTGTTCATGACCGATGGTCCAATTTGTGCTCAGAGTGTGTGGTCGCATGTTAGATGTGTGTGTAGCTGCAGTCGTAGAGTCTGATTGGTGAAGGAGACAATCTTTCCTTTGCTGACGCTTTTGTTTAGCACAAGATATATATGTCTCAAACTGTGCTGTGTCTCCGCAAATTGAAGCACAGTATTGGAAGACTGTTTCCCAAACCACCCTTAAAAGATGCCCAAATCAGTAAAGCATCCGATTCCCATGCTGGAGATTGTGGATCAATCCCTGACCGAGTCAAAATAAAGACCTACAACATTCCTCCATCATCCCCTCCCACATCACCCACCTTGTTGGGGGAAGAGGGTGATGGGGGACGGGGTGATGGGGGAGGGGGTGATGGGGGAGGGGGTGATGGGGAGCGGGTGATGGGGAGGGGGTGATGGGGGAGGGAGTGATTGGGGAGGGGGTGATGAGGGAGGAGGTAATAGGGAGGGGTGAATGGGGAGGGGATGACGGGGTCGGGGTGATGGGAGCAGGTTGATGGGGAGGGGTGATGGGGAGGGGTGATGGGGCTGGGTGATGGGTGAGAGGATAATGTGGGAGGGGATGACTGGGTCGGGGTGATGGGTCGGGGTGATGGGGTGGGGGTGATGGGGACGGGGTGATGGTTGGGTAAAGGGAGGGGTAATGGGGAGGGGGTGATGGGGGAGGTGTGATGGGGAAGGAGGCGGCGGGGTTACCGTGGTGGGTGGTCGACTTGCAATGACACTGCTCCACTTGTGCAGTAATGACTCGAACACTCCTGTTAACTGTAGGCTACCGAAAAAGGGCGATTTGGGCAGTGTCTGGGTCACGTGCACACAGGCAGCTGATGGAGAGGCGGGCCATCACCCTCAGTCACCAGCACCAGGAGGCGCACGTCGCCAGACGCAGATGCATGGGGTGGGGGGAGGGTAGAGGGGGTGAGGGGGAAGGAGGGGGGAGAGGGGGCGTGGGTGGGTGTAGAGACACGTAGGCCAGGAGACTGATAATCAGATGAAGAGAGTGCAGACAGAGGATGCAGGGAGTCAGACAATCAGAGAAGGCAGGATATGCTGGACATATTGCAGGCAGGCAATCAGACCACCAGGCAAGGACACAAGCAGGCAGGCAGACAGGCAGAGAAAACAGGAAATGCCGGAGATATTGCAGGTAGGCAATCAGACCAGCAGGCAAGCAGGCAAACAGGCTATCAGACAAGCAGGCCAGGACACATGCGGGCAGGCAGAGAGAGAAGTAAGGAATTGGTCTTGTTGTCCTGCAGAAATCATCTGGTCAGTAAGGGGCTATCCAAAATTGTCAACCTTTATTCACGGTCGTACAAAGAGTACTACTTTTCTAGACGTTCTCCTAACCAAAGTAGTCATCATCATCATCATCATCATGCTGTTGGTCGCGATGCGACAAAGACTGCTTTCATTAGTTAACTGCCGCTCTCCATTTAGCTCTCCATTTCATGAAAGCTGCCTGCAAAAGTGTTGAAGTGCTGCTGGCTTTTGCAAGTTACCAGCTGCACTCTCTCGGGGAGCAAATAAAGGTTTCACACTGGCAAGAACATGTCCAGATATGCGCAAAACTATTTGTCCCTGCAGTGGCTGGTCGGGAGATGTTGGGAGTTCCATACATCAACCGTCCTTAATGCTGCCACAGTCACATGATTTTCTGTTTAGGGTTTGCTCCCTTAGCCTTCGGTTCTGTGAAGAACCTGTACCACAAGGCAGTGGTTAACAACTCTGCAGGGCAGGGGCGTCAAACTCCCTGAGGTATTGCAATACCTGCAGGGACCAGACGGGATGGCTGAATGAGTTAGAGCGTCCGTCTCCCGTGCTGGTAGATCGTGGGGTCGTGGGTTCGAACCCCGGTCGAGTCAAACCAATGACTTAAAAATTGATACTTGTTGCTTCCTAGCCAGGTGCTCGGCATTATTAGGACAGGGCAAGGACTGGTGTGCTCAGTGTCAGGATAATGTGACTGAGTGGGATACCAGGTCATGGTGCCGGCGGCCTGGTTTCCCAGTGGGACAGCACTATAAAGTCGCCATGAGTGCGCACTGTCACAAGTCGGTACCCGTCCTGATATGACCTTAGATGTTGCTAGGACGTAACACAACAACAAACAAACAAACAAACAAGCAATACCTGCAATACCTGCTTACACATCAACATTTTACTATAGAACATAACGACAACGATATGAATATCTTAAATACATTAATACATTTCAACAGAGAAGCAGCCAGGCAGTCAGTTTGTGAGGGACACATATGCCAATGGGTCCGAACACAGAGAGACTGCCACTCTATTACTCAGGGTAAGCGATGCTGTTTGAATACATCATTAGTGATGTATTCAAACAGCGAAGCAGGGAAGCAATCCTCAGTAGCCACTCAGTGACCAGAGGGGAGGATGAACCATAATGCACCCAACCAGGCAAAGTCTCAATGGGCAGAAATGGTTATATATTCATATCTAGACGTACAGGAAAGCCACACGCATCTATCTAATAGCCAGTCAGGAGCTATTGTACTAAAAACTGGAAGGCAAAGCACATTGCCTTGTTTGGTTGTTGTTGTACATGCCAGCAACATCTAAGGTCATATCAGGATGGATACTGACTTGTGACAGTGCACACTCATGGTGACTTTATAGTGGTGTCCCACTGGGAGACCAGGTCCCCGATACCATGACCCAGTTTCCCACGCAGTGACATTAATTATCCTGATACTGTCTTAACCAGTACTTGTCCTGTCCTTTTAATGCAGAGCGCCAGGCTAGGTAGTCACAAATATCAATTTAATAAGTCATTGGCTTGACTTAGCTGGGATTTGAATTCCCGAACTTCCGCACGGGAAGCCTGCACTCTACCGATTTGGCCTTCCCGTGTGGTGGGTGTAATTTGAAAGTCGACCAGTGTCGTCTGTAATATCTAGACAGGTACACACCAACGAAAAGCCGACTTTCACCTACCTTCTCACTGAGCAAGTTGCCATGGTAACTAGACCAGTTATGCGGTAATAGCAAAATATGGTTGTAGGTTTACAGGCCTCGATAAAACCAGCTAAAAAACTGGGCTCCTATTGAATATTAGCCTCCGGTCAATAACCACTATAGCTAATGGCTAGTGTTCCTTTTATCCACCAGGTGACAGGATCTGACAGGGTTCAGATCCTCACACACACACTAATGGTTGTTGGAGTTGTACGTCCTTGCAACATCTAAGGTCATAGCAGGGCAGGTACTGACTTATGACAGTGCACACTCGGGAAATCAGGCCACCAGCACCATAACCTGATATCATACTCAGTCAGATTATCCTGACACTGAGCTAACCAGTCCTTGCCCCATCCTGTTAATGCTGACTGCCAAGCTAGGAGGCGACAAGTATAAATTTGGTAAGTCATTGGTTTGATTCGACAGGGAATCAAACTCCAAATCTCCCAAACGGGAGGCTTGCGCTTAACCGATTCCACCATCGCGTCTGGTGTATACAATTACAAAGACTAATGCATTAGCAGTAGTTCCTCATGGTTGACTATACAGGAAGCAATATACTGTACTTGAATATTAAACAAGAACCTTTATCATATCTATATAGATATGTAGCATTAAGGGCGGTTGATGTATGGAACTCCCAACATCTCCGAACAGGCCACTGCAGGGACAAATAGTTTCGCGCCTGTCTTGGCATGTTCTTGCCGGTGTGAAACCTCTATTTGCTCCCCGAGAGAGTGCCGCTGGTAACTTGCAAAAGCCAGCAGCACTGCAACACTTTTGCAGGCAGCTTTCATGAAATGTCCAAAGCAGGTCCTCTATTCTCAACTGTCTTCTGGTTACAGAAAGAGAGGGCGCCCTCATCTCCGGTTCAAGGATACCATCAAGAGAAACCTGAAGCTTAGAGACATTAAGACCGACTCATGGATGCAACTCTCACAGCAGAGAGCTAAATAGAGAGCGGCAGTCAAGTAATGAAAGCACTCTTTGTCGCATCGTGACCGATAGCATGATGATAGAATATTTAACGGATTAGCAGTGCACAGTGTACTCTTTGTCGCATCGTGACCGATAGCATGATGATAGAATATTTAACGGATTAGCAGTGCACAGTGTACTCTTTGTCGCATCGTGACCGATAGCATGATGATAGAATATTTAACGGATTAGCAGTGCACAGATTTGAGTTAATATTTTCATTAAACAGAAATTTTCATTAAACAGAAATATGTGCATGCCAGTAACAGAGGGTACTTTCTGAAATGGCAGACAGGATGCAGTGTCCAAATCAGTAAGAGCGAAGACTTCCTATGTGGAAGGTAGTGAGTTCAAATCCCAGATGAGTCAAACCAATGACTTACACAATTGATACTGGTTGCTACATAGCCTAGCACTTGGGATTACTAGGATAGGACAATGACTGGTCAGCTCAGTTTCAGGATAATATGACTGGGTGGGAAATTGGGTCATGATATCGGCGGCCTGGTTTCCCAGTGAGGCAGTGTTATAAAGTTACCATGAGTGTGCCTTTTCACAATTCTGTGCCCGCCCTGAAATGACCCATAAATGATGCCAGGACATAAAATCCCAAACAACCAAACAAACAAACCATTCTGTAAATCAGAAATGGTGGTAGCAGAGGAAGATGAGACTGTCTCAAAAGGTGTTAAGCAATATGGGACAACACTTTGTCCATTGTAACGATCAACATACTATCTGATTATCCATTTGCTCAGGATAAACTGATTTGTTTTGTACATGGTGTTTCATAATCCCAATAGAATACATATTGATTTGAAGCAAATGTCCTTGTGTTTTCAGTGTAAATGTTTCTGTGCTGTTTTGTGTCAATCGTTACAATGGACAAACAAAAAAGCATTATCACCTTTTGAGACAGGCTCAGATACTCGTAAACTGGGTCCAAGAACCAGGTTACATTACAAAGCCTCACCGCCTTAGTATCACCGCTCATCATATGTCTACATTGCACACACTCTCCAACACAGCGCCCGTTGCCATCCACGTGTTGAAGCCCTTGCACGGATTGTGCTTGGAGAGGAAGGGATGTTAGTCATCTAGCCATGCCATTGTGGTAATGAGATACCAGGCTCTGGCAGCTTGCGAAGCAGGGAAGACAGCGATTTGTGGGTGTCTTGATTGCAGTTGGGTTGGTTGGTTGTTGGAATTTTACATCCTAGCAACATCTAAGGTCATATCAGGATGGGCACTGACTTGTGACAGTGCACACTCATGGCAACTTTATAGTGCTGTCCCTTTGGGAAATCAGGCCACCGACACCATGACCTGATATCCCACTCAGTCGCATTATCCTGACACTGAGCTAACCAGTCCTGGCCCTATCCTATTAATGGCAAGTGCCAAGCTAGGAAGTGCCAAGTATCAATTTTGTAAGTCATTGGTTTGACTCAATTGGGAATTCAACTTCCAATCTCCCGCAAGGGAGGCCTGCGCGCTACCGATTCAGCCACTGCGTCCGGTGATTGCAGTTGGGTAAATGTAGGTTTGGGGAGTGGCCGGATACATGGGTTAGAGTTGGGGTAGGGGTGGCAGTTAAGTTATGCGAGATGGGTGTAGGGGTAGGGTAGATGGAGAGTTGGTGTAGAGCAGGTGTAAAGTTTTCTGGTAGAGTAGATTAAGGCTTTGTAACGTGGGTGTAGGTTTGTTATGGAATATATGTCATCATCATCATCATGCTGTCGGTTGCGATGCGACAAACACTGGTTTCATTACTTGACTGCTGCTCTCCATTTAGCTCTCTGCTGTGAGAGTTGCATCCATGAGTCAGTCTTAATGTCTCTCAGCTTCAGGTTTCTCTTGATGGTATCGTTTAACCGGAGACGAGGGCCCCCTCTCTTTCTGTAACCAGAAGTCAGTTGAGAATAGAGCCTGTCTCAGGACATCCTCACGAGGTGTCCAGTCCACCAAAGATTCTTTTTGATCAGAAGATCTTCCATAGAGGGCAGCTCTATGGAAGATCTTGGAATAGATGTAGGGTTCTGGTAAAGGAGGCGTGGTTAGGACAGCATAGATGTGAGGTTGTGGTAGAGTAGATGTAGGGTTATGATAGAGTAGATGTAGGCTTGTGGTAACGAGATGTAGGATTGTGGATGTAGGGTTGTGGTACAGTTAATGTAGGGTATGATAGAGTAGATGCAGGGTTGTGGTAGACATTTTTTTTCTTGAAGATTTATACTGCCTATTATGGATAAGCCTGAATAGACTTGTTTTTACCATTAGACAGTTTGTCGATAGAAAGCGCGAGTCTACACTTTTACCGACCCAAGGGATTTTTAACCTCCCACACCACACAGACATGGTATGAGAGCAACTGGCCTTTGATGACGCTGTAAGTTATCCACAGCAATGGAAATCCAAATTGGCAGAGGTGGGGGCACGGATATGAGGTTGTGGTACAGCAGGTGCGTGGTTATGGTAGAGTAGACGTAGGGTTGTGGTAGAGTAGATCTTTGGTAGAGTAGATCTTTGGTAGAGTAGATGCATGGTTGTTGTAAAGTAGGTGTATACCTATGGTACAATTGGTGTGGGGTTGGCATAACATAGAGGTGGGGTTATGGTGTTGTAGACGTTGACTTGTGGGAGAGGACCTGCGTTGCATGCTGGGGGTTCACCCTTCCGGGTTATGTAGATTAGTATGCAGACAAGTGCATGTGAGATGACGAAGTGGCTGATTTATCAGGGTAGAGATAAAGTGAGCTTATGTCTTATCATGGCGACAAGCCATGCCACCCGGGGGTGAATATGTGTAGAATGCTCTACTTCATATGGCACTTGACTTGGGGGGGGGGGTTTGTAACCTTACGACGGTTACTGGTGGCAGAACTGCAACATTTATAGAGAGGCTCCGATAAATCGGCCCAATCTTTGGTTGAAGATTAATCTTCAGTAGGGACGGTTGTAGAAGCTGGGGACATCTTTGCAATGTTGTAACGGCGAAGCGTTGGGGCGGCCCCGAATACCTTCAGTCTGGCGGTGGTTGAGCACTTGTATCTAGTCGACAGCAGCAAGGGTTTTGAGGAAGGGCGGGTAAAGATGGGTGCAGCTGTGGTTCCAGCAATGAGAACAAAGCGAGAGAAACGTAAAGGTACAGGGCCCCACCCAAGCACACAACTTTTACAAGCTCACAGTAGAACAGAGCTTTTGGTATTCTATCCTCATCCATGTGGACTGCATGGCCAACCAACCTAAATTGTGCTCTCGTCACCATGCAGTCAATGCTGACCATTTTTGCCCTCACATATCAGGTAGCTGGCGACCTGTCTGAACTTAACATTGACTGGTGGGCTCAGTGTCAGGATAATGTGAGTGAGTGTGATATCAGGTCCTGGTGCTGGCAGCCTCGTCTCCCAGTGGGGCATCACTATACAGTCGCCATGAGTACGCACTGTCGCAAGTCGGTGCCCATCCTTATATGACTATAGATGTGGCTAGGACTTAAAACGACAGCAAACAAACTAACTAAGTTACCATTCACTCAGTCGTCTACTTGGTATTTCCGTTGTCTCTTCGTCTTCATAGGGCTTGTCACAGATCTCTCTGTGTATCTGGGTCATTCTCAGAAACTGTGTACCACAGATTTGGTTTCCACAATACATTGTTAATGATTAAGCCTTTTTTTAGGGTAGCAAGTTAAGTAGTCATTGTTGCTGCTGTGTATTAAGCATGTTAGCAATACTGTATTTAATCTATCGTACAAATGTATCCAAAATATGCTTATATATGACTTTGTGCTAAAGTGAAATGCAAAAATTTGCATATCGACACCATGCATCTACCCAAGCTTTTTAAAAGATTTTTTTCTTGTAAGACATAACTTGTTTTGCTGAACTGCAATCAATAAAATCTTGTTTGAATTTGTTGTGTGTTAAAATGATGTTATAAATGGATGTTGTTATATGGTTAAAGTTAACATTTTATCTCAATTTGTATGAAATCAAAATCAAAAAGTGGTATTTGTTTTTTCAACTCAGACATATTTTGTTGAAGATTTATATTGCCTATCATGTAGAAGTCTGAATAGACTTGTTTTCACCATTAGACAGTTTGTCTAATGGTAGGCCTGAGCCTAGACTTTTACCGACCCAAGAGAATTTTAACCTCCCACACCACATAGACATGGTATGAGAGCAACCGGCCTTTGATGATGCTGTAAGTTATATACACAGCGGTGGAAATACAAATTGGTAGAGGTGGGGGGGCGCAGGGAATCGAACCACCTACCTTCAGATTAGTAGTCCGACCTCGAAAAAAGTCAGACACTCTAACCACTCTGCCACAGAGAACACCACATATGCGAAATATATAAACCTTCATAAGAACATTGAATCTACTCTTACTTGGAATGTATTCTGCTATTATTTGGAATGTTTTCTGCTATTACTTGGAAATGTGTTCTGCTATTATTTGGAATGTATTCACTTCTGGTTTCCATGTCACAAAAGTGGCACGCAGTTTCTGAGAATGAGAAACTGTGTTAAAATGCACCACCGCCTCCTTCTCGTTCTGTCACTACTAATGGCAGCTGCTTCTACCTGGTACTCGTGAGGTGTTATGACAACCTTTCGGAGCAGTGTTTACTCTCTCTAGATTCATGGTAATTCTTTTCTCTTACTAAAATGTCTGAAGCTGAATTGGCCCGGTATAGCCACTAGCTATCTAGCCAGTGTTCTCTCCTTTTGGTTCTCTGCTGGGCGGGGGAGTAGGGGGGGGCGGGGGAGTGGGGGGCTGGGGAGTGGGGGGGGGGGGCTCATTGCCTTTTATCTCTAAAGCAATTGGAGCATAAGTCCATAGCATACGAATGAAAGCCTCCTCACCTCAGGGAGTGTTCTATATGATTATGAGCAGACCATGGAGTGGTGTGGAGGTGGGGGTGGGGGTGTGGGTGGGGGCAATGCCTCTCACAATTCACTCACACCATTTCTGTTATCAGGATCTAGTTAGCTCCACATGCTTTTCATTTTGTGTTCTTATTTCAGTTCTTCGCAAAAAGATATTCTGTCATATCATTAGTTCCCTTTGTCAGCACAATTTCTCTGATATTGCGGCGCTAGCGGCAATATATTGAGGAGGCATATTTGACTGATGAGAGAGAAGCGAGGTAAGAAAGGTGAGCGGTGAGGTTGTATTGTATTATTAGTCTAGTCAGAGAAGGTCCATTGGTACAGGTTTTTTTCTGAAATGTAAAAATAAAATAAAAAATAAACTTATTTCCATGCATTGATTAAGTAGGGGAAATTTCAATCTCGGAAATTGGTCTTCCTCATTCCACCGCTCCTTGTCCTATCCTAGTAATGCAGAGTGCCAGGCTAGGTAGCTACAAGTATGAATTCGTATGTCATTGGTTTGACTTAGTCAGGGATTGAACCCCTTGGGTTCGAATCCCATGACCTATCACACATGAAGCAGATGTTCAACCCATCCCGATATCCCGTCTGATTATATATATTTTTTTTTTTCCAGGATAGATTTTTCTAGAGGTTATTTTTTAGTGCAGATTTGAGAAGTTTGTGTTGTCGAGGCTTTAGGAGTGTTTCATTAAAAAAAAGAGCAAGTATTCTTTCGTAAATTCAGGTATTTTTTCGGGTAGAGCTGAAGGGCCCGGGTGAGGAGGCAGGACATGGACTTATATTACTCAGATATCAATTTTTTGTTGTTGGTACATTAGTTGTTTAAGCAGGGGAAATTTCAGTCACAGGCGATTGGTCTTCCTCATTCCACTGCTCCTTGACCTATCCTAATAATGCCGAGCACCTGGCTAGGAAGCGACAAGTATCAATTTTTAAGTCATTGGTTTGACTCGACCAGGATTCGAACCCACGACCCCACGATCTACCACACGGGAGACGGACGCTCTAACTCATTTGGCCATCCTGTCTGGTAGCCTCCTCAATTGATGTTGATATATTTGGTATTTATTCTGCTTTTTTTGTGTGTGGAAATGCTAGTACCATATCCATCTGTGTTTAAATGGGGTTAAGTACCAGGTCAATGACTTCCTATTCAGTGCGCATGCGCCTCTGGAGTTAGGTACTGCGCAGTGGTTGGTAAATCCTCGAAATTCGCCCTCACTTTCAATTATTCACTTTTATATTTGAATTAGTGTTTTTTGGGGGAGTAAATAGTTTGTATTGTTCAGAATAATACATTTGTCACCATAGAGGCACTGGTCTTCTGGGGCGTAAGCACTGTTAGCCATTTATAAACATCAATTTAATTATGAATAAATTAGGGTATGGTATTATGATGAGTGGCAAAATAAGATCTACATTGGTATATTAGCAGCAATTTCAAATGTACACAATTTAGTGGAATTTGATATTTGAGTAAATATGGGGTTTGCGGTATTGAAAGTGAACATCCTGGCACCCCATATAGCGCCATAATACCGGGCGTATTGGCTGAGTCGGTAGAGCGCAGGCTTCTCATGTGGAAGATCTGGAGTTTGAATCCAAGCCTAGTCAAACCAATGACTTATCGAATTTATACTAAGTCTTGTCATTACCTAGCCCGGAACTTTACATTAATAGATAGGGCAAGGACTGGTTAGCACAGTATTAGGATAATGTGACTGTGAGATATCAGGCCATAGTGCGAGTGGCCCAGTCTCCCAGTGGGACAACACTATAAAGTCGCTATGAGTGTGCACTGTCACAAGTCGGCACTCATCCTGATATGGCCTTAGATGTTGCTAGGAAGAAAAACAACAACAAATAAACAAATAGCACCATAGTTCACCGACTTGGTCTTGTCATTTCCCTGGGATGCAATTCAAAAGGACGTCGACGTTTTATGGCAGCTTAAAGATCACTTGGGTGGAGGTTGGGGTGTAGTAGAGGCGATGTGGTGGTGGTGATGGGAGTGGTAGTGAAGGTGGTGAGAAGTAGTGACGGTAGTGGGGATTGTGGTGAGTGGTGTGGTGATGTTAGAGGTAATGATGGTAGAGGTGTCGGTGGTGGAGGTAGTACACACGTAGTACAGCCACGGTGGTGACTATTACCACAATCAGCATCACCATTATAATCATTTACACCATTATATAATCATCCTCACCATTACCAGGAATATGTCATTACCACAAGCATCTTCACAATCACCTCGCACTACCGTCTATACCACCTCCACCAAAACAACCACCACCTCCACCACAACCCCACCACTATCACAGCCTCCTCAACAACCTCCACCACCACCTCCATCATCACCATCTCTCCCACCACCACCTCCACCACAACAACCACCTCCACCACAACCCCACCACTATCACATCGTCCTCACCAACCTCCACCACCACCTCCATCATCACCATCTCTCCCACCACCACCTCCACCACAACAACAACCTCCACCACAACCCCACCACTATCACAGCCTCCTCAACAACTTCCACCACCACCTCCATCATCACCATATTTCCCACCACCACCTCCACCACAACAACAACCTCCTACACAACCCCACCACTATCACAGCCTCCTCACCAACCTCCACCACCACCTCCATCGTCACCATCTCTCCCACCACCACCTCCACCACAACAACCATCTCCACCACAACCCCACCACTATCACCACCTCCTCAACAACCTCCACCACCACCTCCATCGTCACCATCTCTCCCACCACCACCTCCACCACAACAACCACCTCCACCACAACCCCACCACTATCACAGCCTCCTCAACAACCTCCACCACCACCTCCATCATCACCATCTCTCCCACCACCACCTCCACCACAGCAACCACCTCCACCAACGCCCCCACCACTATCACAGCCTCCTCAACAACCTCCACCACCACCTCCATCATCACCATCTCTCCCACCACCACCTCCACCACAGCAACCACCTCCACCACAACCCCACCAGTATCACCACCTCCTCAACAACCTGCACCACCACCTCCATCATCACCATTTCTCCCACCACCACCTCCACCACAACAACCACCTCCACCAACGCCCCACCACTATTAACACCTCCACCACCCCTTCTACTTCCACTACCACCCCCATCGACACCATCTCTACCACCTCCACTATCACCCCCAGCCCCATCACCACCCCCATCTCTACCACCAGTACAACCACCATCTTCACCATTTCAAACACCTCCACTACCAGCACCACCTCCACCAGCACCACATCCATCAGCACCGCAACCACCATCTTCATCACCACCACTACCACCCACACTACCTCCACCACCGACACCTCTACCATCATTACCTCTAACATCACCACACCACTCACCACAATCCCCACTACGTCACTACTTCTCACCACCTCCACTACCACTCCCATCACCACCACCACATCGCCTCTACTACACCCCCACCTCCACCACCATCACCAGCTCCACCAGTAGCACACCAACTACCCCCACCACCCCACCACCCCACCACCATCACCACCATCACCACCACCCCAGCACCACTTCCTCACCACCACTCGCACCCCCACCACCATCATTACAGCTATCACCACCACCCCACCGTCCCACCACCCACCACCATCATCACCACACCCACCACCATCACCACCACCATCACCACCACCCCACAACCATCACCATCACCATCACCACCACCCACCATCACTACCATCACCATTACCACCATCACCACCACCACCACCCTCACCACCCACCATCACCACCACCCCACCACCATCACTACCATCACCATTACCACCATCACCAACCCCACCACCACCACCGCCATCATCCCCGTCCTGATATGACATTAGATGTTGCTAGGACGTAAAATAACAACAAACAAGCAACAAACCACCACCACCACTAGCTCCACCACTCATACCCCCACCACCATCATTACAGCTACCACCCTCCCCCCCCCGTCCCGCCGCCCACCCAGCTGCAGTAGTCCTGCCCGCCCTCAAGCACCCGCAGCCCGTCACCAGGCCTGTGTCCGTGCGCCTGTCCCTGACCGGTGCCCTTTTTAATTAAGGACGCCCTGCCTGCAGAGACCAGACGGGATGGCCGAATGAGTTAGAGCGTCCGTCTCCCGTGTTGGTAGATCGTGGGGTCATGGGTTCCAAACCCTGGTCGAGTCAAACCAATGACTTAAAAATTGATACTTGTTGCTTCCTAGCCTGGCGCTCGGCATTATTAGGATAGGGCAAGGACTTGTTTGCTCAATGTCAGGATAATATGACTGAGTGGGATATCAGGTCATGGTGCTGGTGGCCTGGTCTTCCAGTGGGGCAGCACTATAAAGTTGCCATGAGTGCACACTGTCACAAGTCGGTACCTGTCCTGATATGACCTTAGATGTTGCTAGGACGTAAAACAACAACAAACAAGGCCTGCCTGCAGTGTGTCTGTACTGCAAGCCACTGTAGGTAATGACAAGCATGTTCCACAGCCTGCACACCCGTCTAGATGCGCCGTCCGAGGCAGGTGCCAGGTGGATGACCTTTTGTTATATTTTTATAGGACAGCACAATATTGATTTTGTCACAAGGCGCCCATATTTCGTTCGTGCTCAGCACTATGATGTGAGTCGTGTAGCGTAAGTAACCATTATATCTCACTTATAGTTGCTTAGTCCGATGGTTTTGAGTTTCTGACTTTTTCTGAGATAAATATATTAGTTGATTGTTCAAATCTGTCTTATCTTAGTTTGAATTAACTTTGATTATTTATGGCTCACTTTGGAGATACTTTGAATTGAAAACATGCCAAATTCATTTCGCTATGTGTGTCAAAGTTTTGACACTACAGGCTTCAACAGTGACAGGTTAAATTCAATTGCTATCATATTCTCTTCTATGCACCAACACAATGTCATTTTATTTTCTCTTAAAGATTTATACTGCCTATCATGGATAAGTCTGAATAGACTTGTTTTCACCATTAGACAGTTTGTCGATAGAAAGCCCAAGCCTACAATGTTACCGACCCAAGGGATTTTTAACCTCTCAGACCACATAGGCATGGTATGAGAACAACCAGCATATGATGACGCTGTAAGTTATACACAGCATCATGCTTAATGAGTGCATCAGTTGGATATTTAGAATATATTCTAGATAATATTTTGATTTAAAATATGTTATGCTTCCATCAGACTATATGCAGATTTAACCTACCCCATCACTCCCCTCTCCCATGGACGGGATGGGTGGCGCCCCGACTCGGCTGTGCGCCTCACTAATCCATTCAGACTACCAGACTACCAGACTTTGGCCAATCCCAGA
The DNA here is from genome assembly GCA_030323885.1 of Branchipolynoe longqiensis. Classification (NCBI taxonomy): domain Eukaryota; kingdom Metazoa; phylum Annelida; class Polychaeta; order Phyllodocida; family Polynoidae; genus Branchipolynoe; species Branchipolynoe longqiensis. Next base: position 68,558,161 of record CM059195.1, read on the forward strand.
GGATAGCGGAGAACATGGGGAAATGGTGAAAGCTGCTCCACAGTGGTCTGTGGTGTCCCAATGAATTGATGATAATGACAACTGCTATTAGTTACTGCAAAAATATGGATACTGCAGCACCCATCATCATCATCATGCTGTCAGTCGTGATGCGACAAAGACTGCTTTCATTACTTGACTGCCGCTCTCCATTTAGCTCTCTGCTGTGAGAGTTGCATCCATGAGTCGGTCTTAATGTCTCTCAGCTTCAGACATTTCATGAAAGCTGCCTGCAAAAGTGTTGAAGTGCTGCTGGCTTTTGCAAGTTACCAGCGGCACTCTCTCAGGGAGCAAATAGAGGTTTCACACCGGCAAGAACATGTCAAGACAGGCACAAAACTATTTGTCTCTGCAGTGGCTGGTCGGGAGATGGTGGGAGTTCCATACATCAACCGCCTTTAATGCTGCCACAGTGGCATGGTTTTCTGTTCAGGGTTTGCTCCCTTAGCCTTCGGTTCTGTCAAGAACCTATACCACAAGGCAGTGGTTTACAACTCTGCAGGGCAGGGGCGTCAAACTCCCTGAGGTATTGCTATACCTGCAATACCTGCATACCACCTCCACTACCACCACTACTATCACCATCTCTCCACCCGACAGCTATTAACAGCATGAACTGGCCTTCTTTCCGAACAACTGCCAGCTTTGACATTGTTTGGATTTCTTTCTTTGGTAGGGGGAATACTATAGATTAGATTAGAGTGTTTGAGCTATATATATGCTCAGGCTAAGTCGGAGACTCCACCATCAAAGCCCATATAACATTTGGTGAGGATGCTCTGTTCAGTTTTGTCACATGCAGTAATGAGTTTGAATCTGCTGGCATTAGCTGGGTGTATCCTGGAATCTGTGGTTCATCTGGTAGTGTCAGATAGACTTTGTCAGATAGATTAGTTTTTTTTAACATATATACTTTAAATGAATATTGATCGTCAGAGTCGGATATTGGGACTTCCGGATAAGAAAGCTAAAATGAATGGTGGAAGTTTGATCAGCTTGGGGCCATATGCATGGGGCGGTGTTAGCACCCTAACTAAGTCTTGGATGGCACCACACGGCTAACCATGGACAATCCGCATACATGAACCGGTGCCAGCACTAGCCGCCGACCGTAGCCTAGGCAAAGCTACCCTGCTTTCATATCAGGGTTAACGGCGGTGCTGGGTACTGATTAGGGCCAAATTTATTCAATGCGATCATATTTAACAGAATTACATACTCTAAAAGTGAAATTCCATAAAATTAACCACAAAATCGAACCGATATTACTGCCACAGCGACATCAACGATATTAATATTGTTGAATCGACGAATGTAAACAAAACAAATCGCCGCCACCGCTACCACCCGGTGCCAGGCGCCGCCGCAGCCACCGCCGTCGCCGCTGCCGACAGAATAACATTAAAAAAAAGTGAAATTTCGCCAAATTAAACCAGAAATTGAAGCGATATTAAGGCCACCGCTGAATTTGGTCAAATTAAACCAATAATTGAACCGATATTAACGCCACCGCCATGGCCGAATCGGCGGCGATATTGGCAAATAGCGGTGCTCGTCGGGAACAGGTTCAGTGGGGTTCCCCAAATCTATAAATAACCACACGGTTTGCTTTCCAGCCCGGTTTGGGCATTGGTGCATACTGCTTGACCTGATTCACCAAGGCAGTGCTAGCCAGTGATAGCTACCCCAGAGCTAGCGTGTAGCACTGGCTACGCGTAGCACCAGCCCATGCATACGGGCCCAGATGATGCTATTTATGGATTAAACACGGTTGGATTAATATAGCTTGGAAGCCTTAGGGTAAACAAACCAATACACAGTGAATCACTGATAGTGTCACACCAGCTGCCACACTGCCAGCCACATGCTACATTGACAGTTACATGCCATACTGACAGTCACATGCCATATTTACAGTTAGATAACACACATACAACGACCTGTCACACCCACAGTCACATGCCACACTCACAATCACATGTCACCGTCACATATCACATCCACATGTCACACTCACATTCACATGTCACACTCACTCACATGTCACACTCACAATCACATGTCACACTCAGTCACATGCCATACTCACAGTCACATGTCATACTCAGTCACATGCCACACTCAAAGTGACATGTCACACTCACAGTCGAATGTCACACACATTCACATGCCACATTCACAGTAACATGTCACACTCACAGTCACATGTCACACACATTCACATGTCACACTCACATTCACTTGTCACACTCAGTCACATTCCACACTCACATTCACATGTCACACACATTCACATGCCACACTCACAGCAACATGTCACACTCACAGTCATGCCACTCACAATCACATGTCACACACATCCACATGTCACGCACACATTCACCTGTCACATATTCACATGCCACACTCACATTCACATGTCACCCTCAGTCACATGCCACACTCAAAGTGACATGTCACACTCACAGTCGAATGTCACACACATTCACATGTCACACTCACATTCACATACCACACACAGTAACCTGTCACACTCACAGTCACATGCTACATGCAGTCACATGTCACACACATTCACATGTCACACTCACATTCACATGTCACACTCAGTTACATGCTACATTCACATCCTGCAGGCCTGTGCCACGCCCCCCAATAGACGAGGACACTCAGACTAGAAACACCTCTTCACCCACCTTCGATTGTGGGCGAATGCCAAGTACATACAACCAGATATACGGTATGAAACAATTCACATATATAGACACCATCATTGCAGCTAGTTTCAATCTAAGTAGCAGTTTAGACACAGCGAGTGGCAGGGCCTGTCACCATAGTCACTGTCAACTGTCACCGTCCAGTGTTTGGTCAACAGAAACCCGATGACTAGCAAACATCTGGGGCGACCAACTGAGAGCGTGGCGGGCGGTGGGCACAGTGGAGGACTATGAACATCAACACTGGAGGCAGCACCACGTGACCTCCCGGTCCAGCGTCCCCGAATAAAGAGGTGTGGGCAGGCGGGAGTTGTAATTGGCAACCAACCCGATTGTCCTGTCACTGAGAGTTTGGCCTTTCATTGAACGGCTGGACTTTTGCACAGAACGGGCGCAGTGGCCTAATTGGTAGAGCGCGGGCCTCGCGTGCGGAAGGTAGGGAGTTCGAGCCAAACCAATGACTTTAAAATGACAACGGAAGCCAGTGTATGCCCTCGATTAGTTCCAATACGATTATTTAGTTAACATAAATGAGGTATTCGTAAAAGGAATGAATGGTAACTTCAGGTTACCAGATCCTGAAGGCTTGAAATAAGTGTTTTACTGTAATTAATCCCTCTTATATGTTTATGAAAACTCAGTGCCTATACGCATACCTCAGTGTGATGCACCGTGTCCTACTCCACTTGAGGAATAAAGGAGAAACACAGATAGCCCTCAAACCCCCGAACACTCCCTGGTTTATTCCTCTAATGGTGCTGTCACATTACGACGCTTCGACGTATGTGATTTTTTTGGTGCAACGTCGGGATACGTCAGGAAGCGTTACGCATGCGTTAGGCGCACGTTGGTATTCGTTGATCTACGGCGACGGTCGGCGACGGTCAGTGGCGCACATCAGGGTATTGGCAAGCACAAAACTTTTGACGTGCGACAACGCGTGGGTGCCAACATTATTGCGACGTTAGAAGCACATTGAGATACATTAGAGGCGCTGGAATAACGTAATGCGAACAATAGGCACACATCACGTGCGCATGAGGGTCGTTCCCAAACTGTTGCTTTGTTTGTTTGTTGTTGTTTTACATCCTAGCAACATCTAAGGTCATATCAGGATGGCGCGCCAAACTTTGTTGTTTTGTTTCCTCACAACGTCGGCCGCATGCTACCAACACGTTGCGCTGACGGCAAACTTTTTCCCACCGCACCGAAAAGTTTGACGTGTCTCAACATTTTTGCGCATTGGCGGCGCGCCGGCGAGAAGCATCGTAATGTGACAAGGCCATAAGGCCAGAATAGAAATGACCTGTCACTGCCCAGCTGGCTAGCATGTAACCGCCCACCGGTAGTCGCTGACAATGGGTGGAAGAGTCCGCCCGAGGAACTGTTTCTGCTAGTGTGCCGCCATCTGTTGCTATGGTTTAGCAAACAGGTCAGAGTAGTCGCTGCTGCCATTGGGTGGTAGTGGGGATCATTACGGACTTCAACAATAAGTTACTTATTGACATAACCCACAACTGGCCCATTGTGGCCATTGTAGTTCCAAAGAAAAGTTTGTTTTATTTAATGACGCCTCTAGAGCACATTGATTTTTATGATCGGTTATTGGACGTCAAACCATTGTAGTTCCAATGCAAACCTGTTATTTATAACTTTTTGAAACGCTCTGACTATACTGTTTGTTAATTGGGATTATACCTCTAAACAATATTCTTGGTCATATCAGGATGGGTACTATACGGAGCCGAGGCCTGGACAGTGTACAGACAGCAGGTGAAAAAGCTGCATGCCTTCATGATGCGACATCTGCGTTCAATCATGAGCCTAACCTGGAAGGACAAAGTGACAACTAAGGAAATACTCGAAAAGACGGGGCTGCCCTCTATGGAAGATATTTTGATCAAAAAGAATCTCTGGTGGACTAGAGACCTCATGAGAATGTCATGAGACAGGCTACCAAAGCAGATCCTCTATTCTCAACTGTCTTCTGGTTACAGAAAGAGAGGGCACCCTCATCTCCAGTTCAAGGTTACCATCAAGAGAAACCGGAAGCTCAGAGACATTAAGACCGACTCATGGACATCATTCTCACAGCAGAGAGCTAAATGGAGAGCGGCAGTCAAGTAATGAAAGCAGACTTTGTCGCATCGCGACCGACAGCATGACGATGAGGATGAGGATGAGGAGGAACTTGTGACAGTGCACACTCATGGCAACTTTGTAGTGGAACTCTATTGGGAGACAAGGAATCTGACACCATGACCCAATATCCCACTCAGTCACATTTATATCCTGACACTGAGCACACCAGTCCTTGCCTAATGGTAGTAATGCTGATCGCCAGGCTAGATAGCGACAATGTATCAATTTAATAAATTGTTGCTTGCACTCGGTCGAGGTCCTAACCCACGTCCTCCCACACTGGAAGCCAGCCAGCACTCTGATCGATTCGGCTACCCAGACTGGGCTGTAAATAAAGAAATGTGCATATATATATATATATATATACATATATATATATATATATATATATATACATATATACATATATACACATATATGGTGGTGTTTTCTGTGGTGGAGTGGCTATAGTATCTGTCTTTTTTCTATGTCAGACTCCTCCTAATCTTAAGGTCAATGGTCCGATTCCCCATGCCATCATCTCTATCAATTTGGATTTCCCCCACTGTCTATAACTTACAGCGTTATCAAAGGGCAGTTGCTCTCATAGTCATCCCATGTCTATGAGTGATGCGAGGTTAAAAATCCCTTGGGTCGGTAAAAGTGTATCCCCAGGCTTTCTAATGTTGAAAGCAAGACTTATCCATGATAGGCAGTATAAATATTCAATACAGAAAAATAATAAATTAATATATATCATATAGATGTCTAAGTCAAGCAGGCATGTGATTTCTCCGGTTTTAACCGGAATTCCTTTTTTTTCTGTCCGCCGAAACCGGAATTCCGTTTTTTTTTAAATTCCGTTTTTTTTCTGGCCGCCGAAACACCTCTGAAATACACTATTTGCATCCCTATTGCGACTCAGTGGGATGCTGTGTGTCCCCATGATAATCTAACAAAATTGTCAGGTTCCTTTTCCTGCTCCCATTCACATGCCTGGCCAAGGCAATGTGGTCTGCTGAAGCATTGCACCATGGGAAAGTTCTAGGCTGGAGACGCCATTCCCGACTGTGTGTCGATCCAGCCATCTAGGCAGGAAGATTTATGGTCCTGACGAAGGGTTTGGCGATTACATTTTATTTTTTTACTGGCGCTTTGTTTGCAAATCAACCGCCAGGGGACCAGGGGAGCGCAGGTTACAGAGGGGGGGGGGGGAAGACGCGGAAATCAATCACTCGCTGCCGATCGATACACCGGATCAATAGGAGTGGAGGCTGGTGGTGCTGGCCCAGGGAGGGGGCGTGTTACTAAAGAAGCAGGTCATGGGCAAATACTAAAATAGCTAAATTAAGCGTTTCAATCAGTTTACCGTGAACTCTGATGTATAATGCACACTTTTGTTGTGATGTAGCGGTGACAAATTATGGCATGTGTTCATTGGACAGAGCAGATGTAGAATCTCATATATTCAGCGTCTCACATATTAGAGGGAACAGATAAAAACAACATTGGCGGATTGTTAGTGAGGCCTCCCTATGGAGCTTATAGCCAAAGTGGCCAGAGTTGCTCGGCTTGAAGGGGTTTCACAAATGAATCACCTGATGTTACCCACTAAATTCATGTAACCTAGTTTGTAGTCAGTATATGCAGCCTACGAATATATATATATATATATCCAGCTATATAGGGTATATATATATCCACATACTATACATATTATATATATATATATATATATATATATATATATATACACACACACAGAGTTCTATATTCTATTCTGTGCGTATTCTGCATTTCTCCTTGATATATTTACAGTAATATATGTATAGATATAATATATATATATTTATAGCTATAATATGTATGACTGCATATCTATTATATATTATATATATATATATATATATATATATATGGTAAACATCCATTCATCATTGTACTCCAATCCCTTTAATGTAAGTTATCCAATACATACACACATACGTTTAGTTGAACTTAATCTATGTATATATATACATACATACATACATACATGCATACACACATACACACACGTATGATTCGGCCAATATGTCGCAATTCACGTGACAAGATTTCGTTTTCCCATTTTCAAATGTTGGCAGCTATGCTGTTGCACCTTGTTTTGTTTTATTAATCAGACAACGCGAGGAAGAGAAGGAAATGAAATTGACGTGTGCTGGGGCTGTGGTTTTGTGATGGATGGGATCAGAGTGTGTGGATATGTGGGGGGGGCTGTGGTGGTGTGGGGGTTGTTTGGATGTGCTGTATGTGGGGGTGGGGTGGGGGTGGGACCGTGTGGGTGTGGTGGATGTGGGGTTGTGGTGGTGTAATGGTTGTGTGGGTGTGGTGTATGTGGGTGGGTGGTAGTGTATGTTGTGGTTTAAGGGTTGTGTGGGTGTGGGGCCGTGTGGGTGTGCTGTTTGTGGGTGTGTGGTGGTGTAAGGGTTATGTGGGCGTGTGTGAGGTCGTGTGGGTGTGGCGCCGTGTGGGGGTGTGGGTGTGCGGCAGGGTGGGTCTGGTGTATGTGCGTTTGTGGTGGTGTAAGGGCTGTGTGGGTGTGGGTCCCTGTGGCTGTAGGTGTCTGTATATATTGTGGCGGGGGTGATGAAAATGGGAAATATTTCACCTAGAGAGGGAATCGAACCCACAACTTGCATCCTGGGCCAGTGTGCTAACCATTACACCACCTAGGCTCCCTGAAATCACCACCCTACCCAAGCCTACCTGTCTACATGCATACACTCGGCTATACATACTGGCTCCTTGCCTGAGAGGTCATCGGCAGAAGATCGCGCTTTCGCAGAAATTCGTCGTCGGTGTAATAATCTGGGCTTGATTTCCACGTTTTTTTCTCTGCTGGACTCCGCTTTCATCGCTGGTTTAATATTTCTTTTAAGACGCGCAATAGTTCGTGTTGCCCTTCCGGTGGTAGCCGACACAAGGCGGCGTCCTGCCAGACGCAGGGCATTCCCTCCCTGCAGACTCCTGTCGGCACCAGGCTGTGGGGCATGGTGTGGACTGTGGGTGTGGGGCATTGTGTGGACTGTGGGTGTGGGGCATGGTGGTCCAGGTGTAGGGTGAGGTGTGAGGGTGTGGTGTAGGTGTGGGTTTGTGGATGTGTGAGTGTACGTATGTATGTATGTGTGTGTTGTTGTTTTACGTCCTAGCAACATCTAAGGTCATATCAGGACGGGTACCGACTTGTGACAGTGCGCACTCATGGTGACTTTATAGTGCTGTCCCACTGGGAAACCAGGCCGCCAGCACCATGACCTGGTATCCCACTCAGCCACATTATCCTGACACTGAGCACACCAGTCCTTGCCCTGTCCTAATAATGCCGAGCGCCTGGCTAGGAAGCAGCAAGTATCTATTTTTAAGTCATTGGTTTGACTCGACCAGGGTTCGAACCCACGACCCCACGATCTACCAGCACGGGAGACGGACGCTCTAACTCATTCGGCCATCCCGTCTGGTTGTATGTATGTTTGTATGTATGTGTATGGCCGTGTAGACACACTGGAACACAGTGTGAGTAAACTGGAACACAGTGTAAACACACTGGAACACAGTGCAAGCACACTGGAACATGGTGTAAACACACTGGAATACAGTGTGAACAGACTGGATCATAGTGTAAACACACTCGATCACAGTTTAAACACTCTGGATCACAGTATAAGCACACTAAAACACAGTATAAGCACACTGGAACACAGTGCGAGCACACTGGAACACAGTGAAACACACTGGAAGGCAGTGTGAACACACTGGATCATAGTGTAAACACACTCGATCAGAGTGCAAACACTCTGGATCACAGTATAATCACATTCAAACACAGTATAAACACACTCAAACACAGTGCAAGCACACTGGAACACGGTGTAAACACACTGGAACATAGTGTAAACAAACTCGATCACAGTGTAAACACTGCTTGACTGTTATCAATAAAATCTTGTTTGAATATGTTCTGTGTGTTAAAATGATGCTATGGATGGATGTTCCATGGTTAATTTTAATTTTGTTCTCAATTTCTTTAAATTCCAAATAAAAAGGTGAATCTCTTATTATTTTCAACTCTGCCATATGCACTAAAACATGTAAACCTTTATATGAACATGTATTCTGCTATTATTCCTAATGTGTTTCTGAGAACAACCCATCTCTGTCAGCATGGCAATCTGATCAGGATATTTATTTCTTATTGTTTTGGGGTCTTTTTAGAGATTTAAAAACCCAACAAATAAACAATATCCTCTGTAAAAATAAACTCCATGCGAAAGAACTAGAATTCCACAAATCTAACTAATCTGAGGATTAACTAGATTTGTCTAGTCGGGTTAGTTACTGCGTGGCTGTAGTTGGACCTGGAATCAGATGCTGTTCCAAATATCACCTTCTGAAGATCACCCCCTCGCTTTGACATCATCGCCTCGCTTTGAATTGTGATTCATGAACCGGCGCCCGCCCTTTCTAGACGCACTGGGCGGCACTGGGTGGCACTGGGTGGCACTGGGTGGCACTGGGTGGCACTGGGTGGCACTGGGTGGCACTGGGTGGCACTGGGTGGCACTGGGTGGCACTGGGTGGCACTGGTGCCCTTAGCTCCTTTTTCACAGCCACAGTCGGCAAAGATGCCACCCTGTCTACTACATAGGCTACTGGAGCTGTTTGTAGATATGCGTACATACGGGCCGTAATCGATTAACACGACCCGAGCGACTCCGGTCACCCGAGTCGTCAGAATTTCAAATCGAACACCGCGAGTAGAGTCGACAAATACACGTGACGTGTGCAAAACCACCCGACCGCAGTAACCCACCTCTTGGCTGGGGTTTGCTAGGAGTGATGATGTCACATCTGTGCTGGTACCTGTAGGATAACAGCTACCAGTACAAGTCCTGCATGTTGTGTTTCGGATGCTTTTTTTAAATAACCCAGATTGTCAGCTTATACAATCGTAAACTACTTTAAATCCAATTTTGTTGTACGTGTATTAGTTATTAAAAAAAGATATTACGTTTTAGTCAGCATTTTTTCCACCCCGAGCGTGGATAACCGTATTCGCTTATTCAACCCGAGTCTGTAGGATGTGCGCATGCCCTAAAAAGTGGCTCGAGTGACCCGAGTTGAATAATCGATTACGCCCAATTATACAGAAAGGCGCATTGTAGCAGCACTAGTCTACTATAGAGTATGTATGTTGAATATATATGTGATGTACAAGTATTACCCTATATGTCCCAATAGATGTGCACTGTGCGAGTGCAAACACATGGATGCACGTCGATTCAAAGTTAAAGAATTTTATGAATTAGTTTTTGTCATGCCTCTGAAATAAAGTGGGATTGTCTTATTTTATGTGCATTCAGTCTGAATATGATCGTACATTTTTATTTGTTTTTGTCGTGCCTGTGAAATAAAGTGGGATTGTCTTATTTTATGCGCATTCAGTCTGAATATGATCGTACATTTGTGTGTGTTTTCAATCTTGAAATGGGGGTTGTGCTTCTATTGGGTAGCATGCTTTTATTGGGACATATATGGTATGCCAGTATAGAGGTACGGAAGGGAACTTGTTATTGTTATTGTCAACAATGTCATTAGTGACGCTGTATGTCATAGTCGGTTCCCACGTGACCATACACATGCTCGAGCCGGTCACACCCCCCCCCCCCCCTGGGTTTATTATTATCCTTGATAGCATACAACTGAAACTCTATAAATCAGGGATGAAAGATCTCCGCGTTTCCGCGGATTTCTGGGATTTTTCAACCCGCAGCACCATCAGCGTATACTATATGGTGCAGATGGTGCAGCACTATCAGCGTATACTACTAATAAATGCTCCAAACGGTGCAGCACTATCAGCATATACTACTAACTAATACATGCTTCAAAGGGTGCAGCACTATCAGCGTATACCAATATATATGAAGCTCGACTTCTGGGAATTTTCCACGATTCCCTGATAATGCTAAACCTATGGGACAATATCAGCATTTCCGCTTTTTCCCCCGGAGACCACTTTCATCCATGATAAATATAGATGGTTGGTTGTTGGAATTTTAAGTCCTGGCAACATCTAGGGTCATATCAGGTCGCTACCTTCCCTGATGCTCATCATTTCTAAAGTAGGGCAAGGATGGGTTTGCTCCGAATCAGGATAATGTGACTGAGTGGGATTTCGGGTCATGTTGGTGGCAGCCTGGGATCCCAGTTGGGTAGCACTATAAAGTTATCCTAAGTGCACACCATCTGAATGAAGTCAGTACCTGGCCCGAGATATGATCTTAAAGGTTACTAGGACGTAAACCCCCCAACGTACAAAGTGTTCATGCCAATAACGATGATTATGTGATAGAGTATTGAATGCTAATTAATATTGAATGTTAAGGCCCTGTCACACTATGATGTTTCCCACCAACGCGCGTCGCCGTGTTGCCATTTTGATCGAAACGTCGGTACACGTCGGGACATGTTACTGGTGCGTTACTGGCGCGCTACCGGCACGTCGGTACATGTTGAGGGATAGCAATGTGTGAATCGACACGTCGGCGGCCGTCGCACATGTCGGGTCATGCCGATCGTTTTGTGCTTGCACAAAACTTTCGACGCGCCCCGACACGCCCCGACGGGTTGGAGGGGGCTTTACGGACGTGTTACCAACACGTCGATACCCGTTGGCGGCGCGCCGGCAGAATGCTGGCATAACGTTGATCAACGTCGGTTAAAGTTGGCATTTTTTTCACCAAAATGCGACCGTTCCGTCGGTGCGTCAGTAACGTCCCATCGACGGGTAGTGGGTGCGCTATTGGCATTGCTCCAGCATTTCTCGACACGTTGGACGTGTTGCTGGCACGTCTTGACGTGTTGCTGGCGCGTCTTGATGTGTTGCTGGTGCGTCTGCCGCATGCCTAACATTACCCGGCGTTCTGCGAACCTTTAATGACGCGCTACCCCCATGCCGTCGTCACGCCAGCGGTGCGCCAACAACGTGCCGATAACACGCTGATGGCATGCTGGGTACCCGCTGGTGGGACGTTGACACTTTGTTCCACCGCATGTCAAACCCTGTTGGCCGCGCGCTCATAGCACGCTACTAACACGCTGCGCCCCGTCAAACTTTCTCCCAAAATGCCAAAGAGTTGGACGTGTGTTGACGGGTTGCAAATATTTTGCACATTGCCGGCACGCCGGTGAGAAACGTTGTAGTGTGACAGGGCCTTTATCTAATTGAATGTTCTTGAAACCCAATATTGAATGCTATCTGCAAATAATAAATTCCCTTTCTTTGTGGTCACTCATGTAAAGACTGCCCTTCTTAGTTCAAGAATTCACACCCACCCCAACCACACTGTGGACTTGGTGGCGATTGTTGGAAGAATAATTCCTGGAAACTGGACACTTCTTATTACCGCTATTATCTGATCATTGCCGGGGGTGGGTGGGGAGGGGGATGCCCAATATATACATCTAGATACGTATATATACACATACATATTCATATATATATATTATATATATATATGCGCATATATCCACATATATTCTCATATATCTGTATATGCATAGATATGCATATATGCATGGATGTATGGATATGCTGGTACTGGTAGTACCCCTATCCTCAAACTTAAAAACAAGGTTTGGCAGCAGTAATGGCCCAATGACCATGACCCACATCCACCTTAAGTTTTTCAGTTGGACAGTTTACAGATGCATCCCCACCCAAGCTTATGTGTGTTGGTGTAACCCTGCCAGCCATACAGGCCAGGGTAGAGGTAGTCATGCATGCTTGCCCCACCTGACAGCTCCCCCCCCCCCCCATACACAAAATAAGACAATAGCCACACAGCAACACTGGTCTGCAACCCCCACCCCCACCAGCCCATCTCTAGTCACACCATGCTGATCAGTCATGAATCAATGATGATGTGGTGATATTTATTTAAATTAAATTTATATTTAAATTGATTTATTTATCATCCTTACTATTTAATTTTGTTTATAATATTTCTATCCATATTGTTTGCTCGTTAGTCACATGCTGTCAGGACCTAACAGCATTATGCCAGCAGTTGGACATTTGTGTGTTGCAATTCCTCTGTAGTTTATATGGCAGAGTATTGGTCTCAAGATCAGAGGGTAACTGGTTCAAATCTTGGAACCAGAATACTTTTTTTTTTAAAGAATGTCTTAGTACTTTTTTTAATGCATAATTATATTAATATTAATAAATGTGCCTTTCCCTAACATTGCTCGACTTTACCTGGCTTGGCTTTACCCGGCTTGGCTTTACCTGGCTCGGCTTTACCCTGCTCGGCTTTACACGGCTCAGCTTTACCCGGCTCGGCTTTACCTGGCTCGGCTTGACCCAGCTCGGCTTTACCCGGCTCGGGTTTACCCGTCTCGGCTTTACCCGGCTCGACTTTACCCGGCTCGACTTTACCCGGCTCGACTTTACCCAGCTCGACTTTACCCGGCACTACTTTACCCGGCTTGAGTTTACGGGTAAAGTCAGGTCAGGTAAAGTCAGGTCGGATAAAGTCATGTTGGGTAAAGTCTGGTCAGGTAAAGTCAGGTCGGGTAAAGTCAGGTCGTTTAAAGTCAGGTCGGGTAAAGTCGAGTAAAATCAGGTCCGGTATAGTCAGGTCAGGTAAAGTCAGGTCAGATAAAGTCAGGTCGGGTAAAGTCAGGTCCTGACTATACAGGACCTGACTTTACCCGATCTGACTTTACCTGTAGAGTCGAGCTGTGTAAAGTCAAGCCAAGTAAAGTCAAGCCGGGTAAAATCGAGCCGGGTAAAGCCAAGCAGTGTAAACATGCTTGGCTTTACAGCAGCATGTTTACATATATATATTGATAAACCAACACGTTTTTGAAATCCTAGTCGTGGTCCCTACCTGATTTAGATACAGGTGCACTTATTAAAGATTCGTCACCACACAAAAGGGTATACTGAGGCACTTGAATGGAATCTATACTGCAGAATAATTTTTTTGCATGCATGCCAACATTAATTGTGCATGGTTGCATTGCAAATATCTCAAACCGTAGCCATTTAAAATAAAGGTTACTTCAAACTAAAGTAAGTTAGATTATAGCAATCAACCTGATATATATTTATCTCAGAAAATGACAGAAACTCAAAACCATCGGACTATGTAACATATAATTAATGTCCAAGTAACAGGTCACCCAGCCATAATAACTGATAGATATACAGTTACAAGACAACACAGAGCAAAGCATTGACACTTGCTTGCTTGTTGGCGTTTCATGTCCTAGCAACATCTAAGGTACCGACTTGTGACAATGTGCACTCATTCTGACTTTATTATTTAATGGGAGTTGGGGCCACTGACACCATGAGCCAATATCCCACACAGTCATATCACATGATACTGACCAAACCAGTCCTTGCCGTATCCTATTAACATCAAGTGCCAGGCTAGGTATTGACAAGTATCAATTTTGTAAATCATTGGTTTGACTCGTCTGGAGTTCGAGTACAAAACTTCCCACATGGGAAGGCAGCCAGCGTCCTTATTAATACAGGCACCCGGTTTGGTGTCTACCGCCAGAAAACCTCGGGTTTATTTTTTCTTCTTCTTTTTTGTTTTGTTGTTGTCGTAAATATGTTTATTCTGCTGAATAAGTCGTTTGTCAGTGCCGGTGTTACTCTGAAGAATAACATATTTACCAGCCCCCCATCTACATACAAAAAAAACCAAAAAAATACAAAGATAAAAGAAATTGGAGAAATTCATTTCATGTTCATATTTATAATAGGGATGAGAGAGAAAGTAAACCCAAGTCTGAATAAGAATGTTACAAAGGGGGGGGGGGCCCACCAGGTTAAATAAAGCAGCGTCCCATATAAAACACTATTTGAGAGAAGAGCACTATGGATTGATCATGTGTTTTTATTTTCCTTTCTTGCTATTGGGTTTTATGTTCATCCCGTATATAGAAAGCTATCAATTAGAGCTGATTCAAGGACGCAATTGCAATTAATCATTTTTTGTCATAGATTATCTGATTAAGCAAAGGAAATTTCAATCGTGGACAATTAGTCGTCCTCATTCCACTGCTCCTTTCCCTATCGTAGTAATACAGAATGCCTGGCTATGTGGTGACAAGTATAGATTTAAAAATCATTGGTTGACTTGGCCAGGGTTTTGAATCCCAAGACCTACCAAAATGGGAGGCCAGCGCCCAACCCATTTGGCCATTCCATATGGTTATTTATTGTTCATGGGTATTGTGAATTACTGTCTGTGGGTCCCTGAGGGGTGACTGAATCTACCACCCAGCGTGTGTATACGCCAGAAGTTGAGGTTGCTGCCCCCCCCCCCCCCACCCCACCCACATCCTTCATTATAGGCCCTATAACTTAAAGTTGCACAGTCCGATAGTTTTGAGTTTCTGAATTGTTTTTAGATAAATACATAAGGTTGATTGTTACTATATATCTTACTCTAGCTTGAAGTAACTTTTATTTTAAGTGGCTAACTTTTGAGATATTTGAAGTGGAACCATGCAACATTAATTTTGGCAAGCTTGTCAAAACTCTGACCCCATAGGCTTCTGCAGTAACAGGTTCTATTCAATTGCATCAGTATTCCCTTCTATGTGGTGACAAATGTCTAATAAGTGCACCAGTATCTAAGTTACATTGAAGCTTGCAAGGGAGTGACAATAGGTGGCATGAACGTCAACAATCTTAGATATGCCGATGACAGTGTAATACTAGCAGACAGTGAGAAAAACCTACAAGATATTGTGAATAGAATCAATAAAGCTGGAATACTATTCAACATGAAGATGAATGCCAGGAAGACCAAAACAATGGTTATAAGTAAAAAGACAGATAAACCAAATATCAATATAACCATAGATGGCACAAACATAGAACAATTATCCAAATTCATATATCTCTGACAAAAGATTACAAATGATGGGAGATGTGAGGAAGACATTAAGAGAAGAATAACAATAGCCCAAACACCATTCTCCAAAATGTATAGAGTGTTAACATCAAGTAAGATATTAATACATACAAGGAAGCGTATTCTTCAGTGTTATGTGTGGTCTACTCTAATGTATGGGACTGAGTCATGGACAATCTCTAAGAAAATGTACAAACGTTTAGCAGCATTTGAGATGTGGACTTATCGAAGGATGATGAAAATATCATAGACAAAGAAGATCACCAACAAAGAAGTTCTCAGAAAAATTAAAAATAAGAAACGCTTGTTTGCCACTATACAGACAAAGAAACTTATTTATTTTGGCCACATCATTCGTCAGAGTTCGATATACCGTACATTGTTGGAAGGGAAGGTGAATGGCAGCAGAGGGAGAGGGAGACCAAGAACATCATGGTTTACAAATATTTCACAGTGGACAGGCTTGAATTATTCACAGTCTATCAGAACAGCACAACATCGGGACAAGTGGAGAACCATTGCATCCAACCCTCGACTAGAGGACGGAACTATTGATTGATGATCTAAGTTAGATATGTAGAATCAAATTTAGATAATTGCTTTGGTATTGAAAATTTGATATTTTCATCGGACTATGCAGCTTTATATTCACTTTGAACATATAACAACCTAACAACCATATGCGGTAGCCATATATGTAAGAGCTCAGGCTTCTCTGGTGGAAGGTCGAGAGCTCGAACACTGGTCGAGTTAACTCAACGACTTACAAAATTGAGACTTGTCACTACCTAGTCTGGCACTCATCATTACTAGGATAGGAAAGGACTGGTTATCTATAGGTATATGAGACTGTCTCAAAAGGTGCTAAGCAATATGGGACAAAACTTTGTCCATAGTAACGATCAACACACTATCTACTTATGCATTTGCTCATGATAAACTGATTTGTTTTTTACATGGTGTTTCATAATCCCAATAGAATACATATTGATTTGAAGCAAATGTCCTTGTGTTTTCAGTGTAACCGTTTCTGTGCTGTTTTGTGTCAATCGTTACTATGGACACAAAACTGAAGAGTTACCACCTTTTGAGACAGGCTCATATATGGGTATAATGTGACTGTAAGGGACATCGGGTTAGGATGCTGGCAGCCTAGTCTCCCAGTGGGGCAGCACTATAAAGCTGCCATGTGTACTCACTGTTACAAGCCTCAGAGCGGCCATAGTGTGGGTCCTGTGGCTGGTTTATGAGCACGCCCCCTCCACCCTCAACACGCACATATCAGCTCACATCCTCCATCCTCCAGTGTTCTGACTGCTGATAAGCCTCGCACATTATGAGCCACTTCCGGTTAGAACATGCTTCTGCACCCACTTCCGGTTAGAACATGCTTCTGCAGGGAGGCACTTCTTTGTTTGGTGTGATTGATGCATATGGAAATAGCTATGGATAGGTTTCTTTCCATGACCAACACAGCTTAACTTATTCAAAATTATCGTAACAGTACATGACTAGTCATAGTTTGTATATATCTATATCCCAGTCACACTATGCATGCAATCGCTTGTGACCAGTTTGCGATGACCAACAAGGAGCAGTAACAAAATGGTTGCCTAGAGGTTGCAAACAAGTTGGCGACCTCTGGATGACCACTTTGGTCGCAAGGAGGTTGCAGATGCTGCACCAAAAACTTCTTTGTGACCAAAATGATCGCCGGAGGTCGCTGACCATTTTCAACAATTGTGACTGGGCAATGACCGATCACTGACCGATCGCCAACCATTGTTTTTCTCGTCTTTGGTCGCAAGGAGGTCGCCACCTATTGGTCGCAAAATTGTCGCAAGCCATAGTGCGATTGAGGCCTTAAAGGTATGCATGACCCGGTCGAGAGTTAGATATTTCACGAACAAGTTGTGACTATTAGGGACATTCGGCTCTTATGACCCTTCTCAGTCAGTTCACTGATGTAGGTCAGGGAACGTTCAGACAATGTGTTAGGATTCCTCGATTAAATGGCACTTCAACATGTCAAAGTTCACAGGTCACTAATTATTTAAGACAGTTTTAAACAAGCAATTTTCCATAATGGAAACATAATAAAATCCCCTAAGAAAGTACCATTAGTTTGTTGATGGGTTTTTATGTCCTGGCAACATTTATGGGTACCAATTTATGACTGTGACTTGGCGACTTTATAGTTCTGCCCCACTGGGAGCCCAGGTCACCAGCACCATGACCCAATTTCCCAATTTGTCTCATTCTGCTGACACTGCGCTAAACAGTTCTTGTCCTATCCTACTAATGCCAAGCGCCAGGCCAGATAGCAACAAGTATACATTTTGTAAGTCATTGATTTAACTCGACCGGGTTTCAACCTCCTGACCTTCTGCACGGGAAGCCTGCGCTCTACTGATTTAGCCACCACATCCGCTATGAAAGTATCACACATCTCCTTTGAACAATAGTGAATTGAAGCCATTTGTTTTTGCTTCATTCTTAAGGTTGCGTAGTCCGATGGTTTTGAGTTTCTGAAATTGTCTGAGATAAATACATTAGGGTGATTGTTATTATGTACCTTACTTTATTTTAAGTGGCTAATTTTTTAGATATTTGAAGTGGCACCATGCAAAATTAATTTTGGCAAGCTTGTCAAAACTCTGACCGCATAGGCTTCTGCAGTACCAGGTTCTATTCAATTGCCTCAGTGTTCCCTTCTATGTGGCTACACATGTTTAATAAGTGCACCAGTATCTAAGTTAGATATGTAGAATCAAATTTAGATAATTGTTTTGGTTTTGAAAATTTGATATCTTCATCGGACCATGCAGCTTTAATGTCACAGAATATGTATATTTTAGTCTCAACCCAGTGAGGAGCATTATGAAGTACTCCGTAATGAGCTCCAGTAACACATGGTTTTGGCAGCGACAACGCTGATCCATGTTTGCTAAGAAGTAGTAACAAAACGGTTGCAGCATGCTAGCAGTAGCAGGAACAGTCCCTTGGTCAGCTGCTCCATGCCTTGCTATTGGCCCTCCACTGAAAGGAGGTCACACATTACTGGGCTGGGTATTTACAGGTCACACTTCTGTATTCTGGCCTTGGTGGAATAAACCAGGGAGCGCCCTAGGGTTCGAAGCTACCTCAGTATTTCTCGTTTTATTCCTCAAGCGAAGTAGTACATGGTCCATCACAATTATCATTGGATAAATTATCCCCTGGGTGTTGCGATAGTTTGGATGCTTGAAGTATAATATGATTATTCCACGCATATTCAATGACAGAGACAGTCCAAATACAAATGTAAAATTTAAGACCTAAATGCACTGGGATTGGTCCCACTGCTTCAGTGGTCACAGCTGGTCCAGTGTATTATTAACAACCCCACCCCAACAACATAATTCATAAACTAACATAACTAACTACACTAGAGTTACACTAGAATATTTCTAACAAACTGACATTTATATACCGCTTGCCTAACTGCAACTGAACATTAAAACTTACTACAACTTTACCAACTGAATATAGAAGATAACTTCTGCTTACATTCTAAATACTATGTAAATACTCATATTGATCTGACTAATATTGATCTAGGTATATGACACTACTGTTGCCATATTGTTATGGAACTTTTGGGTTACAGAATTTCATTGTGTTACACGCTGCAAATTGTGTAATCAACAGTTATTGTATACCTTATTCTATATACCTTTTGTGTAAATAACCCTGAATTGAAAAATGGCTGGAAGACCAGTGCTACGGCACTGACAAAAGACTTATTCAGCAGAATAAACATATTTACCACAAAAAAAAGAAGAAGAATATTGCTGACTCATTCATCTTTCTAATACCCTTCTAGGAGCATCATATTGTAGTTGATGCGCTTATACAAAGTCGTTGTTCTTAGTATGCTAGTTAACTGTGTTACCACATAGATGCCTTTCTAAGCGCACACACAGCAAGGCAGGGAGGGAACTAAATAGCTGAAATTGAGATTTTGAAACCAAAGATTCTCAAAGAAGAGACAAGGGGATGAGGTTGCTCTAGAAGCTGTGAACAATTCTTTTATTTTGTTCAAGTAACAAATTTATTTTATTGAGAGCTGGTCCAGCTATCTATATAAATCAAAGCGAATGAGTGTGTATGTTTGTTTGTCTGTGTGTTCGCAAAGATTCCTAATGACCTACATGAACATTTACATCCTTTCTCAGTCCAGTGTGACAAATCTTTGCATGTGGCCTTGATAGCTCAGTTGGGAGAGCGTTAGACTGAAGATCTAAAGGTCCCCGGTTCAATCCCGGGTCTGGGCAGCTTAGTTTTTCCTTAGTTGTGTGTGTTCTTTTCTGTGAAAGTTTGTTTGTTTGTTATTTTACATCCTAGCACCATCTAAGGTCATATCAGGATGGGTACCGACTTGTGACAGTGCACACTCATGGCAACTTTATAGTGCTGTCCCACTGGGGAACCAGGCCGCCAGCACCATGACCTGGTATCCCACTCAGTGACATTATCCTGACACTGAACCAACCAGTCCTTGCCCTGTCCTAATAATGCCGAGCGCCCTGCTAGGAAGTGACAAGTATCAATTTTTAAGTCATCGGTTTGACTCGACCAGGGTTCGAACCCACGACCCCACGATCTACCAGCATGGGAGACGGACGCTCTAACTCATGCGGAAAGTGAATATGTGTTTGTTTGTTTGTGTGTTTGTTCGCATGTCATTCCCGCTGAATCAATTGCAATGTTTACATTGTGACCAATGTGCTGATCTTTAAGTTACAGAATAGTTTATGGCAAGAACATGCACAACCCATCAAAACAAGGTTTTATTGATTACTGTTAAGCAACAAGGATTATATCTCTCAAGAAAAAAAAGTTGAAAAACCTTTCGGGTAAATTCATGGATGTCAATGTGTCAACATTTTCACATACTTTTGATACATTTTGTGGGATAAATTAAATACATCTAGTATTGCTAACAAACTTGACACACAGAAGCAACAATAATTATTTAACTTGCTACCAACAAAATATGAAAGAATTAAATATCACCAATGTAACGTGAAAACCAAACATGTGGTTCCAAGTTTCAGAGAATGACCCATATATACTACATAGACGGGTTTTCAATTTCCAGACTTGATCTTCCTATTCCCGCTGTTCCACATCGCCACCCACGTGACCAGCCTAAAGGCTCTCCATGAATGACCTCCAAATGACCTCCAGTGGAGTGCAGGGGGTTGAGATCGATGTACAATTCCAGCGCGGGTGGCGCCACCTATCGGTGCATCCCGTCTTGCCCTACAGTATGTCGACTGGCCGCCTTATCACCCTTATCTCCCCTCCCTGCCGAGCACCAGCTAATGGGCAAGCCAGAGCGGATGGGCTACTTGGTTTAACCCCTGACGTTCTGGGATCGATCCCTGGCAGGGGTCAAGCAAAATACTCACCGAATTCGATGATTTTCGCTAACTGTGGGTAATATTAGTGTAAGGGATATTGGGCCATGGTGTTGGTAGTCGTCGCAGATGTCAGTGAGGCAGCACTATAAAGTCATAAGTGTGCACTGCAATAAGTCATACTGAAATGATTACATATGTTACATTTAAAAGAGACCAGTCGGGATGGCCGAATGAGTTAGACCGTCCGTCTCCCGTGCTGGTAGATCGTGGGGACGTGGGTTCGAACCTGGTCGAGTCAAACCAATGACTTAAAAATTGATACTTCTCAGTTCCTAGCCATGCGCTCGGCATTATTAGGACAGGGCAAGGACTGGTGTGCTCAGTGTCAGGATAATGTGTCTGAGAGGGATACCAGGTCATGGTGCCGGCAGCCTGGTTTCCCAGTGGGACAGCACTATAAAGTCGCCATGAGTGTGCACTGTCACAAGTCGGTACCCGTCCTGATATGAACTTAGATGTTGCTAGGATGTAAAACAACAACAATCAAACAAACTACATTTAAAAGACATACAATTCCAGGGGACGAGTGTAGGAAGTCTGCACTGACCTCGCTGGCAATGAGCCACATAGACAGGTAGGCATGGATAGAGTGATCACATCAGAGCTTAGGCAGTGTAATGGTGAGCACGCTAGCCCTAGATTGACAGCAAGTGCTCAAATCCTGTTCTATGCACAACTTTTCCCATTTTCATCATCTGCCACGACAATAGTATATTAGTAATGATAACACGAAGGCGTAGGTTGCTTCATGTTTTGTGCCTTTCTGCTATGATGCAGACCGGAACCAGCCCACTTCCGCCCGCAGTTCATTCTGCGCTTCCACGTAGAAGAGCTCCTATGGGAGCTACCCACTGCCCCCATCCCCATAATGGACCGTGCCCACGTCTGGCTCTGCTTTCCATCAAGTGTCATTCACCTCGGTAAGGGGTCTTGTTGTCAGTCCGCTTCTTTTCTGCTCCAGAGTGAGTTGTCTTTGTCACGTGTCTCGTTGTTTTTTTACCTGAAGGGATGGCCGAGTGGTGGCCACTTCCAATGTGGTCCTCCAAGCAGGCGACATGAACTCTAAGTAGATGACATTTACACTGAACACACAGCATTTAAACTGAACAGACATTTACACTGAACACACGACATTTACACTGAACAGACGACATTTACACTGAACAGACGACATTTACGACGAGCATACTCTAAGCAGCATATTCCAAATGTACAATATAAACTTTGAGCAGATGACATTTATTAAACAAATAGTCGAATCAGATAATATTTATTATGAGCAGATGACATTTATTCCAAACATAGTCTAAGCAGATGACATTTACTCTGAGCAGACATTTATTCCAAAGGTGCAACGTATACTTTGAGCAGATGACATTTACTCTGAGCAGAAGACATTTATTTTAAAAATAGTCTAAGCAGATTACATTTACTCTGAGCACACAATATTTATTCAAAAAATTGCACAGACTCTAGCAGACGATATTTGCTCTAAGCAGACAACATTGACTTAAAACAGACACCATTGACAACATTGACTTAAAACAGACAATATTTATTTCAAATTTACAACATAAACTCTGAGCAGAGTACATTCACTTTGAGCAAACAACACTGACTTAAAACAGACAATATTTATTTCAAATGTACAACATAAACTCTGAGCAGTCTACATTTACTTTGAGCAGACACTATTTATTTCACACGTTTAAATAAACTCTGAATCTGACTGCTCAGAGTAGATGCCATTTATTCCAAGCAGATATTTTAATCCCAAGCATAGGACCTATATTCCGAGCAGCTTGTTCGATTCGCAGCTGAGTCAAACTAGGAACTTAGTAAATTCACACACGTCCCCATCTCGTCCGGTGATCAGCATTCCTGTGATAGTACAAGGACAGCTTTGATCAGTGTCAGGGCAATCCGGGCTGTTGTGTGATGCTGTATCCCCGTGAGAGCAGCACTATAAAGCCACGATGAGTGGGCACTGTCACGTTTAGTGGGCATTGTCTACGTTTAACAGTGTGGCCATCTCGCATTTAACACTGTTACCCCCTAATTTTGTATATTGTGGCCAACCCAGTTTTAACAGTGTGGCCATTCCGCTTTTACGACTATGCTCCCTACCCTACCCCACCCCTGCAGTTTTAACAGTGAGACTGCCACAGTTTTAACAATGTGCCCCCCCCCCCCCAGTTTAACAGTGTGGCCCCTCCCCCAGTTTTACCAATGTGACCGCCTCACTTTTAACACTGGTGGCCGCCCCACTTTCAATAGTGTGGCCACCCAAGTTTTGATAATGTGGCTGCCCCACATTTAACACTATCGCCACCCCACTTTCAACAGTGTGACCGCCCATTTTTAACACTGTAGCCGCCCCACTTTAAACACTGTGACTGTCCCACTTTCAACACTGTGACCGCCACAGTTTCAACAGTATGACCTCCTTCAATTTCAACAGTGTGACCAGCCCACTTTGTCTAACCCGTTCGGTCTGCGCCTGCGCCTGCGCCTGTGCCTGCGCCCACGCCCCAGCCTGGCAATCTTCTTACAATACCACAGTTAAGGGGCGTGGAGACGAGAATAACAACGAAGCCGCAGCTTCCCTCCGTGTACACGCCTTACAGGCTCACCCCTGATAGCTCGCCCCTTCCCGCCTCCTCCAGGGCATCGTGAAGCGCCCAAACACCTGTCTACCCGTCACCCTAAATCTGGCTGATGCTGCATAGATCTGCCTATAACCGCCGCCCCTGTAACGTGGTGCGTGACCAGCGTGTCGTTCCTCATCCTGTTCCGCATTGCGCACTGGCGCCACTGTGTCGTCTGCTGCAAGTAAATGTTGTCTGGTCAGAATAATGTTGTCTGCTCGGAATACATGTCGTCTGCTCAGAATACATGTCGTCTGCTCAGAATACATGTCATCTGCTCAGAATACATGTCATCTGCTCAGAATACATGTCGTCTGATCAGAATACATGTCATCTGCTCAGAATACATGTCGTCTGCTCAGAATACATGTTGTCTGATCAGAATACATGTCATCTGCTCAGAATACATGTTGTCTGATCAGAATACATGTCATCTGCTCAGAATACATGTCGTCTGATCAGAATACATGTCGTCTGATCAGAATACATGTCATCTGCTCAGAATACATGTCGTCAGCTCAGAACACATGTCGTCTGCTCAGAATACCTGTTGTCTGATCAGAATACATATCATCTGCTCAGAATACATGTTGTGTGATCAGAATACATGTCGTCTGATCAGAATACATGTCATCTGATCAGAATACATGTCGTCTGATCAGAATACATGTCATCTGATCAGAATACATGTCATCAGCTCAGAATACATGTTGTCTGCTCAGAATACATGTTGTCTGCTGGGGATTAAATATTTGTTTGGACTGAATGTTGTCCGCTCCGAGTAAATGTCGTCTGCTCGGTGACAGTGCGCACTCAAGGCGACTTGATAGTGCTGCCCCATTGGGAGACCAGGCCGCAAGCACCATGACCTAATAATTGATATCTCTCAGTCAAATTATCCTGACATTGAGGCAACCAGTCCTTGCCCAGTCCTAATAATGCCCAATGCCCGGCTAGGAAGTCACAAGTATAAGCTTGTAAGATATCGGTGTCTAGCGGCATCCCGATTCCATGACAATGCCAGCTTTCCACCGCATCTTAATTAATCAACGACTGAAGAAACCAACAGCCTAATCTCTATGTAAAGCAGGTGGTTTGATTTGCGACAGATTTCTATGATAACGGCAGCCTTATAACAATTAACTTGTAGTAATGGTTCCCCTCCCCTATTCATCCGTCGGCTCTACTCGCTCTACCCGCCAACATGCTCTACCCGACAAACCGCTCTACCCGCCAACCCGTTCTACCCGCCAACCCGCTCTACCCTCTCTACCAGCTCTACCCGCCAACCCGTTCTACCCTCTCACCCCTTCACAGTTCTTCCTTGCCACTCTCTGCCCGCCCTCCCCCTCTGTCCCCCCACGTCTCCACCCCACCCTTCTCCTCTCCACCCTTCCCCTCTCCCACCATCCCCCTCTCCACCCTTCTCTTCTCCACCCTTTCCCTCTCCACCCTCTCCACCCTATCCATCCTTCTCCTCTCCACCCTTCCCCTCTCCCACCATCCCCCTCTCCACCCTTCTCCTCTCCACCCTTCCCCTCTCCACCCTTACAAACTCCACCCTTCCCCTCTCCACCCTTCCCCACTCCATCCATACCCTCTCGACCCTTCTCCTCTCCCACCCTTCCCCCTCTCTACCCTTCTCCTCTCCCACCCTCCCCCTCTCTCACCCTTCCCCTCTCCACCCTTCTCTCCACCCTTCCCCTCTCACCCTTCCCCTCTCTCACCCTTCCCCTCTCACCCTTCCCCTCTCTCACCCTTCCCCTCTCCAACCTTCTCTCCACCCTTCCCATCTCCACCCTTCTCCTCTTCCACCCATCCCCTCTCCACCCTTCTCCTCTCCCACCCGTCCCCTCTGCCAACCTTCTCCTTTCCACCCTTCTCCTCTCCCCCCTTCCCCTCCCCACCCTTCCCCTCTCCCACCCTTCCCCTCTCCCACCCTTCCGCTCTTCGCCGACACTCTACCCTCTGCTCCCTCCACCCTTCACGCACCTCACCCTCACCTCTCTCTTGCTCATGCTCCCTCTGACCCCTCCAGCTCACCTCCCTCCCCTTTTCCACCCACCCCCTCTTCTTCCTCTTCCCCTCCCTCCTCTCCCCTCCTCTTTTCCCACCCGCGCAGCTCCCCTTTTTCTCACTCCTCTACTCCTTCCCCCTCTTCCTACCCTTCCCTTCCCTTCCCTCCCCACTCCTCTACTCCTTCTCCCACCTCTCCCTCTTCACCGCCCCTCTCCCTTCCTTATCCCCTCCTCCCCCTTCCTCCCTGCTGCTACCATCTGCTCCCTCTCTTCCCTCCCGCTACCGTCTCCTCCCTCTCCTCCCTCCCGCTCCCTCCCCTCCCTCATCTCTCCCTCTTCCTGCCGTTCCTCCTCCCTCTCCTCCTTCCCCTCCACCCTCCTCCCCTGACCTTCCTCCTGTTACTCTCTCCTCCCTCCCCTCTCCACCCTCCCTTCCCCTCCCCATCACCCCTTTCCCATCCCTCCCTCTCCCCCCTCTCCCTATTCAACACCATTTTCCTCCCTCCTCCCCTCCTCTTCCCCTTTCTCCCTCCCGCTATCCCTCCTCCATCTCCCCCTCACCTCCCTGCCCCTTCCCCTGCCTGCCCCCTCTCATCCCGACCACCCGTCTCTCCCCCTTCACCCCGCCCCTCTTCCCCTTCCCCACCAAATCCTTCTCCACCGTGCCCCTCTCCTCCCTCCCGCTACCTCTCCTTCCCCTCCCCCCCTTCCCCAGCCTGCCACCTCCCCCCCGTCTCTCCCCCTTCCCCACCCCCGCTCTCCCCTCACGCCCACCCCTCACTCCGACCCGGAGCATGACGGGGCGTGCTGAGCTCAATGGCTCGCCATTCTCTGGCATCAGCCCTGCAGGCGATGATTGAGTGGCGAATAAAGGGCGTTATTTACCGTCCACCTGCCGGGCACCAGCCGAGGATCTCGAACTCGCAGTTCGCTGACTGGACGCCCCCGCCGGAACTGCACTCCCCCCAACACTCACTATAGTCAGTTTCAGTTCGAGGCCAACTGGCCTACATGGCTCCTTACTTAAGGCTCAGTCACACCTTACTGGATAGGGGTACCGGATAGAAAACGGACACTGTCCGGTGAAATATGTCAATGTCCGTTTTATATACAATACGCATCCGGCGTGTCCGTTCTCTGTCCTGTGGTGTCTGGTGTGTACGGTGTCAAGTTTTGAACATACACAAAACTTGTACCAGACACCGCCAGACTGAAGTGTACTGTTGGTGTCCGGTTTAAGTCTGTTTAGTCCGCTTTGTCCAGTTCATGTCCGGTACCCATCCGTTAGGTGTCCGGTTTGTTTACTGAAGAGTCTGTTGATGGTGCTGCGGGGATTCGGTCCGTCGTTTAAAAAAATGTTTTCGGCGTGTCCGTGTTCAGTGCGGTTGGTGTCCGGTAGCTGTCCAGTTGGTGTCCGGTTGGTGTCCGGTTTGTTTCGGGTCCATCCATTTGACATTCGGTTTTCGCCTGTCGGTTGACCATTCCTTGTCCGGTGCCTATTCATTAATGTACGTTCCTTGTCCATTTAGCGTTCGTTTCATCCGGTACATTTCGGTACATTTCGGTACATTTCGATACCGAACACCACCCGAATAGACAATTCTTTGTCCGGTAGTGTCCGGTACTCAGTCCGGTAAGGTGTGACTGGGGTTTTAGGGATGAAGAATTTCCGCCATTTCGCGGATTTCTACGATTATCTTTTATATTCACCAATTAACGTTCACAAAATACCAATTTACATGACAGAAATTAGTCGGTCCGAATCCTCTTCTAATATGACATTAGATGTTGCTAGAACATATAGCTTAAACAAGAACGTTTTATCCGTCACCGTACATGTGGCCAGGATGTAAAACTCCAACAAACAAGTAACAAACAGTTTGGTAAGGACATTTGAAACTGATTACATTTTTTTTCTTTTGTGATTCCCTGACAGTGCTAATCCTAGAAGGAAAAATCTGCATTTTCGCGGAAATTCGCCATTAGTTCTGCTGGAACCTGCTAGGTGGCGCCAAGTACATTTTTTTTTTTTGCAGACCATGTTTATTCCTGCTTACTCTGGCAGTATCACATTAGCGTGTGATAGTCATCTGAATGACAGAACTATGTAATCATAACGCCATTCAATCAAGTAACCATGCTTACCCCCAAAGCAACAATAGTACCTTGTTCAGTACTTCTCACCTCCATGGCTGGCGGTCTGGTCTCCCAGTGGGCAGCACTATAAAGTCACCATGCGTGTGTACTATCACCTTAGATAGTTTACTAAATGGATTCTATCAATTATTAATAAAACTTTTCTTTTTCTATGGGAATTTGTTTCCCTTGACCACAAATATATGATTGTGAGCTTTCTAATTTAATTAGTGTCTATTGGCACATAATTGATTGTCTGCTTTTACATGTAAAAGCGATGGTTTGAACAAAAAACAAACATTTCTCACCGTGAATATGGCCTATGCTGCCGACTCGGCGTAAAGCAACCACCAATCAATCAATCAATCATCAACTATCACAAGTCGGTGCCCGTCCTGATATGACCTTAGATGTTGCCAGGATGTAAAGCTCCAACAACCAACCAACTAATCCCCGCGCCAACTTGAATATTGCTGACATTGTTTATAAGGCCGTCCTGATATGACCTTAGATGTTGCCAGGACTTAAGACTTCAACAACCAACCAACTAACCAATTGTTTATATTTATTTTGCTAGGGCATTTATTTCGTCCAGCCTTACAAGAATAAATGTCTTGTAACTATCGTTGTCCTGTTTGATAAGAATGCGAGAATGTTACAGGATATAAAAGAATGAATCATTGCCTGGCTGGATATAGACATATTTGCAGCAAACTAGTACTAGTTTATAAGGCATTTAAGACAATTATTCCTGTTGAGTGGCTATTCTGAGGTAAAAACCATTGATGGGGTTTGGGCATTTAACAATTTTAAATAGTGACATTTTAGTTAGACTTTGTGGAATCACTGGATCGGTGAGGACATCTTGAAGTAGCAATGTTACCTGTTAATTAATGTGTTGTGATTTAGACATTTAACAATTTTAAAAAGTGATATTTTAGTTAGATTTTGTGGAATCACTGGATCGGTGTGGACATCTTGAAGTAGCAATGTTACCTGTTAATTAATGTGTTGTGATTTAGACATTTAACAATTTTAAATAGTGACATTTGAGTTAGATTTTGTGTAATCACTGGATCGGTGTGGACATCTTGAAGTAGCAATGTTACCTGTTAATTAATGTGTTGTGATTTAGACATTTAACAATTTTAAATAGTGATATTTTAGTTAGATTTTGTGGAATCACTGGATCGGTATGGACATCTTGAAGTAGCAATGTTACCTGTTAATTAATGTGTTCTGATTTGGACATTTAACAATTTTAAAGAGTGACATTTGAGTCAGATTTTGTGTAATCACTGGGTCGGTGTGGACATCTTAAAGTAGCAATGCTATCTCTTAAGGCCCTGTCACATTACGACGTTTCGGCCCAACGAGGGTCGACGCGTGCTGACGTGTTGCAATTTTGGGCGAAACGTCGGTACATCTCCGGTACGTTACCGGTACGTTACCGGGGCGTTTCCGGCGCGTTTCCGGCGCGTCGGTACATAGCAACGTGTGAATGCAGACGTCGGCGGCCGTCGGCGCGCGTCGGTCCGCCGCGAAAGTGTTGCGCTTTCGTCCGCCGCGCGTCGAACCTCGTTGGCTGCGCGCTAATACCATGCTACTAACCCGTCCAGTTTTCTCCCAAAACGCCGAAAAGTTGGACGTCTCTTGACGGGTTGCAAATATTGTGTGCGTTGCCAGCACGCCGGCAGAAACGTTGTAATGTGACAGGGGTATTAATGTCGTGTTTAAAGCTGCCTAGCGGAATGACAGCTTAGCATTTTCTCAACCAAAATTTAAAAAAAAACAAAAAAACACTTAGCTAGATTTGATTCTTCAGATCCAATTAATATATTGGTTCATTTTTTAAAGCTGCATAATCTGATGAAGGCACTACACTTGAAAAGCAAAGCACTTACTTACATATTATCATACCTATCCAACTTAGATACTAGTATACATATTAAACATTTGTTGCCGCATAGAAGGCAATAATACTACGTTGTTTTAATAGAACTTGTTACATCTAAAACCTACGTTGTCCAGCATTTCGGTACGCGCACCAAAAGTAATTTTGTACTTTTTCACTTGTAATGTCTCCAAACTTAATCCCCAGTCACACATACCCGGATCAGAGGCCGGACAAGCCCCGGACCGTCATCTGGGGTGGTCCGTGGCGATCCGGGGTGATCAGTGGCTCGTCCGTGGTGATCCGGCGTGATCCATGGCTGGTCTGGGGTCCGCCCCGGATGTTTTAAAATGTTAAAAACATCCAGGGTGGTGCGGGGCATCCGGGCTCGATCCGGCGTGGTAGTAGTAGTAGTAGTAGTAACGAAATAGCCCCGGACCACCCCTGGACAGCCCGGACAGGCCCCGGTTCACCCCCGGACCACCCCCGGACCACCCCCGGGCCACCCCCAGATCGCACCGGCCGGGTATGTGTGACCATGAGGCAAAACACGACGAAAATAGCGATTTTATCCAGGGGTGTCCGGGACAGTCCAGGCAACTGGTCCGGGGGTGGTCCGGCTCAAAATCCGGGGCTCATACGGGTAGGTGTGACTGGGGCTTTAGCAATTTAAAATAAAAAATTACTTCAAACTAATGTAATTGATTATAACGATCAACATAATATATTTATCGAAGCAATATGACAGAACCTCAAAACCATCAGACTATATATATATATACGACTGTAAAGAATCACTATTTATAGCACTAGCTATATTGGATTACCAAAGCTGCAGTCAAGCTGGCTACTATGGTAGCTGATCCAGATGTTTTGATGAGTGAGTGAGTGATTGGGGTTTTGCTTCTTAGCAACATATATCCCAAAAGATAACCACATATGCCAGTGTGCACTCCTGGTGGTTTCATAGTGCTGCTCCACTGAAATACCATCTCCCCAATGTCAAAATGCAACATCCCACCTATTCACCCTATGCTGAGAGTGAGCCAGCAAATCCTTCCCCTATCCTAGTAATGTTCAGCGCAACGCCATGTAGCAACAACACATGTTAAAATTTGACTTGGCTGAAGAAACATGAAAGCAGGGTCTCTGTGGGGCCTGGAAAGTCTTGAAAAGTCTTGAACTTCATTTGCCCCAATTCAAGGCCTTGGAAGACCTTGAATTTTTAACCTATTTTGCGTAATTAGTCTTAAAGCCTTGAATCCCATTAAACTGTCCCCACTGATCTAAATTATTCCAAAATCGCCATTCACCATTGTTGTTTTTACCTGAAATCCGAATGAAAATTGTCTTGAATTCCTATTGAAACAGCTTTGAAATAGCTTTGAATTCCATATCTTCACATGTGTATGGACTCTGTGAAAGCTGCGCGACCTCCTTCGCACAGAGGAAGCGGACACTCTAACCGGTAGCCCGCTTCCTCAAGTAAGTTGCGTGATGAAGCCGCTAAGACCAGTGTTATTCTTCTCTCTTCCAGGGGCGAGTGGGCTGTGTATGCGCGCACAGGGAGGTGAAGCCACTTCCGGCATGGCCCGACGTGCCCCTCATATCGGCAGTCTACCAAGGTAGGAACCACCACTCTCTCTACTCGCTAACTGATAGCTCTGATTACATCACATGTGTAGATTGCTGTTGTCTGTTTGCTTTGTTTTGCAGGGTGAAATACGCTATTATTGCATTATGGGATTCCGCAAGAAATGAGTTAAGGTGCAAGGACCGACAAATCCATTTTTGTCGTTCTCTGTAAAATTGTTTTACAGGTAGCCATTTTGCATTATGCTATTATGGGATACCGCAAGAAATGAAGAGTTCAATTGTAAAAACCGACCAATCCATTTTAGTTGTTCTCTGTAGAATAGAATTTGTTGTTGTGCATTACAGGTCAAATCTATCGATTTCATATTGGGTAATGCATTATATAGGGGATGTGTCAGTTTCTTTGGAATAAAAACGGATTTGATTATCGGAATGATGGCTGCTTCAGCTCAAACGTGGTAGTCATGGTTTCATCTTGGCCCAATTGTCGTTTGTGAGAATCCCTAATATAATTCACGACACAGGAGACAGAAATAGTGCACATAAACTTGTTATTTTTACCATTAAGCTCATATCATCAACTTGCAAAACAGTAAAATTGTCAAAGTCAATACACATTTTTCACAATAACACTGACATTTTTACTTAGCTTCAAGTATTTTTATCAGCTGCAGTTAACATCAAATTACCCATATGGTCTATGATATATTAACATTTGTATTTTATAATATTTTGTCTAATTTAACTTTGGTCAGGTAAACTCCTGATACCGGCAAACTCAAATATGCGTTACAGATATTAATAATATTTATAAAGCACCCTTTTTTTACAGCAATTTTGTCTACAAGTTTAGCAAATATTTGCCGATGGGAATTACAGAGGTTGGGGGAACCCTGCCCCTTGTTGGACATACAATCCAAAATTAGCAGTTACTACCTAAGAAAAATCTATTGAAACACGGGTCTGCATACTACGGTTTATGAATAGTTTTTTTAAGCATCTCAGTCCAATTGACCCACAAACTATATAATTTTTTATTTTTTTTTGTATCGGTGGGTGGGTGGTTTTTATAACAGAAGATGGTCCTTAACCGTTCGGATTTAAATTTTGAAATCGATCCATACCCTGTGCTGCTCCAGTAGTGAATGCCTGCTGCCATTGTTTAGCTTTACCATGAAACCTTATGCACCCATAGTGATACGGATGCTATGACGATATTGGTGATGTGCGAGAATGCACTAGCAACGCATCAGGGTAATTATCCTGGTACACTAGCACAGTCTCCAACGTCGTAAATTACTCATGTTACCAGCAACATGCACAGTGCGACAGATGGGTCTTTTGACTCTATTTGGGTCATCGATGGAGGATTACACCATCCATGTTGAGTGGGACCTTTTTCAGTTCTGTACAAGGTGGTCAATTTTTATCTCTTAATGGAACTTGTACCTTTTAGCTGATACTACTTTCCGTTTAAGCCAGTTTGGATAAGAAACAATAGTAATGATGGAAAACAAAGTAGTTTTTGTCTACTTTCAATTCCAAAATATTTATTACAAATTTGGTGTTTCAAACTAATAGTAATACTGAACATAATATTTGGGTGGTGTTAATAAATCGACGGCGTTCTATGGCCGCCATCTTGTCTTTTTGCATTCTCTCCCATTTCACCAACTCTGTGCCGATATATGTAGCCATTTGATCCTGGAACCACAGTTTCTAGTTCATGTCCCATACTAAAGCTATTTTCGCCCGTGTTTAGACTACGTTGTCCTTCACCCGTGTACTACACAAGTACCGGGTGAATCTTTTATCTAGGTAGTGGCAAGTATTAATTTTGTACGTCATTGATGTAACTTTTTCTTTTTTTTTTCTTGAAGATTTATACCCCCTATCATGGATAAATAAGTCTGGATAGACTTGTGTTCACCATTAGACAGTTTGTCGATAGAAAGCCCGGGCCTACACTTTTACCGACCCAAGGGATTTTTAAGCTCCCACACCACATAGACATGGTATGAGAGCAACTGGCCTTTGCTGACACTGTAAGTTATACGCAGCGGTGGAAATCCAAATTGGCAGAGGTGGGGGGCATGGGAAACTCGGCCGAGGATCATACCTGCGACTTCCCAGACTGAAGTCCAGCCAGCGGTCTTAATGTTTCGGCCATTCCATTCGGTCATGTGGGTAGGTGAGTGCGCGTGGGTGTGTGGGGGTAAGTGGTTGTCTGCGTGTCTGGGTGTCTGTCTGGGTATCTACATGTGTGTGAGTTCGTGTAAGGGGTTATCTTTAAATTAATACACAAATCCTTTTTTGTTGTTGTTATGGTTACTTTTTATCCAACACAAAACCCCCAGCATTGTGCTCACCGTGATCCAAATGTTGTGATGAGTGAGTGGGTAATTTTTTATTGATTTTTTCATCTTATCAAAATATGTCTCATCCTTGCACCTGCACATCGCATCGGCGAATGTTTTAGTGTGACGCGCCCCTCGCGTGACGTGGAGAAAGCACTTCCGGTTCATCTAAATGCCTTCCGAATTGGTCAGAGCGTTGGTTGGCTTTCCGTGACCGAGTCAGACCAATGACTAATAAAATTGATACTCGTCATTACCTGGCCTGACACTTGGTATTGCTAAGATAGGGCAAGGACTGGGTTGCTTAGAATCAGGTTTATGTGACTGAGTGGGATATGAGGCTATGAGGCTCTATTGTCAGTGGCTCAGTTTCCCATTAGGGCAGCACTATAAAGTCACCACGAGTGCATACTGTCACAAGTTGTTACAGTCGCACAATCTGGATTAAAATACGAGGTTAGTTGCACGACTGACCCTAACAGAACCCTTAACAATTGCATTGTATTCCGTGTCTGGATGCTAAGACAAAGCAGGCGGTCGAACTGTTATTCAAATAGGTTTTCATGTATTTCCGAACGCGTTGGCTATTCACAGAGCTGCTGCTCCTCTGCGAATTATAACCACCAATACTGTAATTCGGAAAGCTGCAATAATATCAAAGCTAGTCATTAAAAATAAAACACTAAAGTGCCTGTCACACTATGCCGGATTGAGCAATGGACAGAATTGTCTAGTCCGGTGGTGATAAGTATCAAAATGTATTAAAATGTCTCAAAGTGTTGCGACATCGGGTCTACGAACGGACATGAATCGGACATGAATGGATAGCCAATGGACCAAACGAAATCAAACCGGACAAGAACCATAGACGTCAGTCTGGTGCCATCCGTTCTTAGTTTTGTGCATGTTCAAAACTTGTACGGACACAAACCGGACAAGGTTCATTTTCTGTCCGTTTCCCCCAATCCGGTGAGGTGTGACAGCCACTTTAGTGACAGTCATAACCATGATGTTTCTGATGACATATATCACCATTACATTAGGCCCCCCCTCAATATTCAATGTGTAACGTTTTGTAGGTGACTGATGTAAAATGTCACATACACAGAACTATCACATAATTTATATAAATTTATGCAATTTATGCAATTTCTAGTAATTATTTTATTGACAGAGCTATTTGAAAAGTAAAATGTCACATTCACAGAACTATCACATAATTTATATAAATTTATGCAATTTCTAGTAATTATTTTATTGACAGAGCTATTTGAAAATAATTCGGAATGGTAAATAAGCTGTACGTGATAAAATGGCATCATTTGGATCATTACTCCTCTTATGCTGTTGTTGCTGATATTACAACATTCAACACTTCTAAAAATGTTACACATTTCATGTTCATCACATAGTAGACTTTACAAGTCACATTTAATTAACTTGTGCATTAGTTTTCTCAAATATAACATTCATAATGTAGGCTACTCACGCATTAATTAGTAGATTTGCTATAAGTAGTACAAGTTACAACACAATCTATTTCGCAGAGCAAAGCAGCTCTGCGAATAATAATCATTCTTCTGATAATTCGCAGAGCAAATAGCTCTGCGAATAGCCTCATCCATTTCTGAAAGAGGATACATACAAAGATTCCTCAGATGGATACTGACAAGTAGGCATGCTTTCTGCACCGATGGTTTCGTGGGCACTTTGAGCAATCGCACCAAATCTCTCAGCAGTGTGCGCGAAAGGTTTGCCAGTCATTACAACTGCGTTAGCGAGTGTCTCTACACCTCCAGTGGTTCACTAGGCATTTAGCGCAATCGCAGATCTCTCAGCAATGACGTCGATTGCATTCAAAAGCGGGGTTACATGCACTTGTTGGTGTCATCCCGAAAAGTGTGAGATCAGTCATTTAGTAAGTAAGCAGGTTCGGAGAAGCAGACTGGGTGCATCACAGACATCAGACGGGGGAAACCTGGTGATCGATCATAGCGTTAAGCGGTGTATATTAATTATTGTACAATGTCAGTATAATGTAAAGCTACGGTACCATAATATAGAAAACCCCTGTTGAAGGGGTTATGGTGGAATAGGGAGAATGTGGGTAGAATTAGGATTGTCTGAACGACGAATTGCAGCAAGGTTTATGGATTAGATTAGAGATAATCTGCGTCCAGATCAATATGGAGATGGAGGTTCAGGATGTGATTTGAGAAATGGGCCATTTCTACTTCCGGTTCTGCAAACAGCCAGACAGGATGGTTTAGTGGATGGCTATCCCATTCTCTGATGTGAGGTCCTAGTCGAGGGTGCGATCCTTGATGGAGTCAATTATACTTGCTCATCGTCTTGTAATTATCTATCTATATTGTTGTAGATTTGTTTACTGTGTGGTGGCAATTGTCATTAGCACTGACATGTTATTCAGGGGAATACAAACACTTGAACATGTCGCGTCGCACTAAAACATTCCAGTGCACGAGTGACAGTATTCGCAGCACTGCTAGGGGTTGGGGGTGCTGGCGCCACCTGTTCCAACCGTGAAGCGGGGTCACCCATAAAGTAGCACACAACATATGGGTGATCAATATAGGGAATCTTCCCTTCTGTGCCTTTATACTCCCATACGTCTTATACATCACATACAGGGATGTGAATTTTCTGCGGATTTCCGAGCTGTTAATAATAACATTTGTCATTCTTATGATTCTTCCAGATCCGGTGAAAGAAATATTACGTGTTGTAAAGGGGGGTGGGGGCTTGACTTGCACCCGGGAAGCCGGCTGTTTTTTTGGTAATACTGGCTTGCACAAGGCTGCGGTATATTCAATTGTTACATAATATAATACCTACGATCATAACCTATGGTGTTGATGTCTACCAGTGTCTATTCTGAGGTTGAACAGACCATTTGTGACATCACTATCATTGCCTCCAGTAATAATCTTGTAAGTCTCTATAATATCTCCTGCCACTAGATTAATATTACGTAGACAGATGAAACACAGGCGTAAGTTGGATGAGCCGAAGTCAACAGACCTACCGCTACAATCTTTATTAAAGGGAAAACTGGTGGCAAAATTGCCCCTGTGAGTTGTGAGTGGGAGCCGCAGCTAATGGGTGGAAATAGAGTGAGCCGAATTGCCTGCATTATTGCAGACTGCGCAGTCCCCAAGTGACTCAAGAGCAGTCAATCACAAGTATAGACCTATTTCAATGTTGATAAACATTGTGTATGTGCACGCAGCTTGGCTGCAGAACGAAGGCACACTGCCATTGAGTTTGCCTGTACACGCAGTGCAAAACGTTTATTTTATTCAAAATTAATAGAAATGCATAACCCTAACCGTATAAATTTAATATAATCTATTCATTGAATATGTTTTCTATATGTGTACCAGGCGGTTTGTCTCTAGGTGGTGTAGTTTTAGAGATATTTCACTTTTTCTGTGTGAAGATTGCTCACGGCCATTGACAATGCATTGAGTTTGCTGGTATGCTGGGTGCAAAAAGTCTAATTTTATTCAAAACTAATAGAAATGCAGGAACACTACCCATGATACAATTTAATATAAATCTGTTCGTTGAATGTGTTTTCTATAAGTGTTCCAATCAGTTTGTTTTCGAGGTGGTATGGTTTTAGAGATATTTAACATTTTTCTGTATGAAGATTGCTCACTGCCATTACGTTTGCAGTGTGACCGGATGTTGTCCTGCAGCCAAGCTGTGCGCGCACTGACCTAAATACCCATGCTGACGTCATATGAAATAGGTCTATACCAGTACTAGATGTTAGTCATAACACATAAGCAGACATGGTACCGTAGTATCTAGGACTCCAAATATAATTATATGGGTCTAACACATTATACAATACCTAAATCCCCAAAGTAATACTGCATTATTATTCAAATTTGGGATGACTTTTTATTTTGAATATCATTTAACAATGTGGTATTTTTGGTGGGCATTCTGTTTTTATAGTGTAGGAAGCTGGGTTGCTATGGGTGCTGTTAACCTTTTGATAGAGTGGTACAGTGACACCCTGTTATAACGCGATCGTTGGATTCCATTACAAAATTAACCCCTCCA
This sequence comes from Branchipolynoe longqiensis, assembly GCA_030323885.1. NCBI lineage: Eukaryota > Metazoa > Annelida > Polychaeta > Phyllodocida > Polynoidae > Branchipolynoe > Branchipolynoe longqiensis. The sequence goes on from CM059195.1 coordinate 68,596,235, forward strand.
AAAAAGATGGATCACGCTAAATCGGGGTTCAGTTTTTGGATTTTTATAATTTTTATATTTTTTGGTAAATGATCATTTTCTCCAGCGAATAAAGGTATTTTTACGTTTCAATGAAATATTGTGTTATATCCGAATTCGCGTTAATGTGGGCTGCGTTAAATCGGGGTTTCACTGTACGTCATTGAGATATTATATAGCGGTTGTCGTCTTCCTATGTGTCTTCCTATTTTCAAATAAATGTTCAAAAACAATTCGGGTAAATATGATAGGTAACCATGGCTTCTTCACCCTGACATAGGACTTTCTTTAACAATCTGCTCAACCTACTAGCAGTGCCAGTTCTTTTCCTGTCTACAAAGACTTTAGAGTTAAAGGCTGGAGTGAAACTATAAAAAGAGCTCATGGCAGTTGTTCGACAATCCCCACTCTGCCTTCAAACCCAACTGGCTTCTGCCACATCTCCCAATGTATATGGAAAATTACCCGAGAACTAGCTAGCCATTCATTTATATTCTAGCGCTGAGTCTGTATGATCATTCAGTACATGCAAATAGCCATGTGTTTGGAAATAGAATACTGCCGAATGGGTATAAATCATGATTCTACACAATTTAAATTCTGATAGCCAGCAGCAGTGGAGCTAAAGCGCCTGTCACACAGTACCGGACTGAGTACCGGAGACCACCGGACAAAGAATTTTCTAGTCCGGTGCTCTCCGGTACACAAAATGTATCGAAATGTATCAAAATGGAGCGGAATTGGGTCAATTGCCACCAGGTGACTGGACAAGTACCGTACATGTACCGTATATGTACCGGATGAGAACCGGATGAGAACCGGATGAGAACCGGACATGTAACGGATAGGTACTGGACATGTACCAGACACCAACGGATGGGTACCGGACATGTACGGATGGGTACCAGACATGTATGGATGGGTACCAGACATGTGTCAGACAAACCAGACACCAACCGGATACGTCAGTCCGGCAGTGTCCGGTAGAAGTTTTGTGCATGTTCAAAACTTGTACCGGCACCGTCGGACACCACGGGACACCGCCGGATGGGTACCGGACATGTACCGGACATCACCGTACAGGACCGGACAGTGTCCAGTTCTCGTCCGGTTCCCCAGTCCGGTAAGGTGTGACTGGGCCTTAATGATTGATGGGTCAGTCACCATAGCAACTGTCCACACAGCGTTTATAAACAGCCACCGCATGGCCAGAAACCACATGATGCCACCCGCTAAGTGTACTAATTAATCACTGGCCATATGAGAGGGCCGTACACACCAACACTGGAGGCAGCACCACGTGACCTCCTGAAAGAAATAGTACACCTACCAGGATGGAGAGTAAGGTCAATAAGGCAATATATGTCACTGGGGTCAAATAAGGTCTGGATTTCAATTAGCAATCAACTGGTTCAGATTCTTACTAAGGCACTGGTATTTACAGTTCTTTAGTATAATGGTTTTGTGGGTTTCTGCCTTTTTTCGATATAAATTTATTAACTTTACTATTATAACTATCTTTAGTTTAATTTTAAATGACTATTATTTCACTTTGGAGATATTTGAAAAGAAAAGAAGCTAAATTAATGTTGGTGTGCATATCAAATGTCTGAAAACATAGACTTCAGCAGTGACAGGTTCTATTGAATTAACTTAGTTTTCCCTTCTATGCAAGAAGACATATGTAATAAGTGCAGCAGTACCAAAGACCCTATAACACTAAGACGGCTCACTCAGCCTGTACTGTGTAATCAAAATGATCAAACCCACCACTTGGTGCGCTGGCTGTTCTCTTGGTTAAACAGTTGCTATATTATATGTATAAATGTATATATGAATGTGAAAGATGTGTGATGATGGCAATGATGATGATGCTGATGATGATGTGTATTTGTTCATAGCAATTTCATATTGATGTGTATTCATACATACCTATCTCATGTATAATATAATTGCATATGTTTACATGTGAAACACCAACCAGCAGCCGGGCTGATCAAACCCACCACAAGGTGGCACTGCGAAATTTACATTACCATGGGAGAGATAGGCAGTGAGCCGTCTTAGTATTATAGGGTCTTTGGCAGTACCTAGGTTGGATCTAGGATCAAATCTAGACGAGTATCTTGGTTTTGAAAAGTTGATGCTTTCATCGAACTATGCAGCTTTAATCTAATGCTACCACTCGTAAGTACACTATGAACCGCCCCAAAGTTTGGAACACTTTTACAGTGTGGGTTTATGTCACCGCATATCTAATGTTAAAGCTGCATAGTCTGATGTAAACATCAATTTTTTTAAACCAATACAATTATCTAGATTTGATTCTACATGACTAACTTAGATTCTGGTGCACTTTTCAAACATTTGTCACCACATATAACGGAATGTGGAGTTAATTTAATATAACCTGTTTAAGCAGGAGTCTATTGTGTCAGAGTTTTGGCATGCATGCCAACATTAATTGACAGAAACTCAAAATCATCGCACTATGCAACTTTAAGACATACACAAATGTAGTTAAAGTTGCATAGTCCGATGGTTTTGAGTTTCAGAAATATTCTGAGATAAATACATTACGCATGTTGAGCATCAACATGGATAATGTCTGGAGAACAGAATTGTGATCGTGTATCGTATCAAGTGTAATTCAAAAGCTCATAGCGTCATGCATATCGATATCATATCGGTCAACAAAGTAGAGAATAACAAGAAATCACATTGTTATCAATGAATCAGGGTAATAGTTAGCGAAATAGTCATATCGTTAAACATGAGAAGGAAATCTAGTAGGTAGGGAAAGAATGCAACGAGAACAAGAGTCAGCCCTCAACCCCTAAAGCATCGGGAGGGAGGGTGGGTGAAATGACTGGTGTGCTCGAGTGTCAGCGGGCAAGTGCGAGGAGGTAAGTGGCAGAGGTATGAAAGTAGTCCAGTGTAGGAAAGTAGTGCGCTCGGACGCATTCATAAATTACTGATATACATTATTCTACGACATGTTCTCCAATAAATTGTTGAAATCCATGTTCTCCGTTTGTCTCTCTGTACACATGAGGAAATTAGGTTGATCGTTATAATGAACCTTACTTTAGCCTGAAGTAACTTTTATTTTAAGTGGCTAACTTTTAAGATATTTGAAGTGGAACCATGCAAAATTAATTTTGGCAAGCTTGCCAAAAATTTGACACCATAGCATTCTGCAGTAACATGATCTATTCATTTGCCTCACTATTCCATTCTGTGTGGTGACAAATGCTTAATAAGTGCATCAGTATCTAAGCTAGATATGTAGAATCAAATTTAGATCATTGTTTTGGTTTTGAAAAGTTGATGATTTCATCGGACTATGCTAGCACAATAGGTGGCATGAACATCAACAATCTTAGATATGCTGATGACAGTGTAATACTAGCAGACAGTGAGAAAAACCTACAAGATATAGTGAATAGAATCAATAAAGCTGGAATACTATTCAACATGAAGATGAATGCCAGGAAGACCAAAACAATGGTTATAAGTAAAAAGACAGATAAACCAAACGTCAATATAATCATAGATGGCACAAACATAGAACAAGTATCCGAATTCATATATCTCGGACAAAAGATTACAAATGATGGGAGATGTGAGGAAGAAATTAAAAGAAGGATAACAATAGCCCGAACAACATTCTCCAAAATGTATAGAGTGTTAACATCAAGTAAGATATTAATACAAACAAGGAAGCGTATTCTTCAGTGTTATGTGTGGTCTACTCTAATGTATGGGGCAGAGACATGGACAATCTCTAAGAAAATGTACAAACGTTTAGCAGCATTTGAGATGTGGACTTATCGAAGGATGATGAAAATATCATGGACAAAGAAGATCACCAACAAAGAAGTTCTCAGAAAAATTAAAAATAAGAAAAGCTTGTTTGCCACTATACAGACAAAGAAACTTATTTATTTTGGCCACATCATTCGTCAGAGTTCAATATACCGTACATTGTTGGAAGGGAAGGTGAATGGCAGCAGAGGGAGAGGGAGACCAAGAACATCATGGTTTACAAATATTTCACAGTGGACAGGCTTGAATTATTCACAGTCTATCAGAACAGCACAACATCGGGACAAGTGGAGAACCATTGCATCCAACCCTCGACTAGAGGATGGAACTATTGATTGATTGATTGATGCAGCTTTAATACATTTAGACAAGACTAGTACTGGCAAGAGTGATTGACTGTCAATCGAGGTAGGCATGCATAACTGTCCCTCCATCTAATACCGCATATCAGATGTCAAGTTAAACACACAATGGTGATAATAAAACACTCTAGTTAGTTTGATATCATCTAAGTAATGAAGTTAATTGATGAAACCAATAATGACCAGACGGGATGGCCGAATGAGGTAGAGCATCCGTCTCCCATGGTGGTAGATCGTGGTCGAGTCAAACCAATGACTTAAACATTGATACTTGTCGCTTCCTAGCTAGACGCCCGGCATTAATAGGATAGGGCAAGGAGTAGTGGAATGAGGAAGACCAATCGTCTGCGACTGAAATTTCCCCCGTTTAAACAACTAATGGACCAATAAAAACAAAAAAACTAACGGGACAATGGACAAGCATGCATGCAACCAGATGGGATGGCCAAATGAGTTGAGGACCTGCTTCCTGGTTTGGTATGTCATGGGTTTTGACCCAGGCCGAGTGAAACCAAAGACATAAAAACTTATACTTGTCGTTATCTTGCCTGGCATTTGGCATTACTACGATAGGGCAAGGAGCTGTGGAATGAGGAAGACCAATTGTTATAGCCCTGTCACACTATGACGTATCTCGCCGGCGTGCCACCAACGCGCAAAATAACTTTTAATCATCGAGAAACGTCAAGCTTTTCAGCATCAGCGCAACGTATTGGTAGCGTGCAGGCGACGTTGTGAGAAAAAAACAAAAAAGTTTGGCGCTCCGTCCTGATATGACCTTAGATGTTGCTAGGACGTAAAACAACAACAAGCAAAAAAGCAACAGTTTGGCGCAACGAGCCTCATGCGCATGCTGCATCTATCTAGTGTTCGCGTAACGTTATTCCAGCGATCTCCACATGCTCCTAACGTAGCGATAATATTGGCACCCATGCGTTGTCGCGTGTTGTCGGTTGTCGAAAGTTTTGTGCAAGTACAAAACTTTGCCGATCCGATGACGCGCGCTGCCGACTGTCGCCGTCCATCAACGAATACCAATGCGTGCCTAACGCACACATAACGCTTCCAGACGTCTCCCGACGTTTCGCCAAAGAGTGACACACGTCGACACGCGTTGGCGAGACACGTCGTAATGTGACAGCACCATTAGCGATTTAAATTTCCCCCGCTTAATCAATTAATACACGCCGTGAATATGGCCTATGCTGCCGACACAGCGTAAAAGCAACCACCACTCAATCAATCATCAATCAATTAATACACACACGCATACACGCACACACAGGCGCACGCGCACACACTGAATTATCCTCCATCTAGTTCCGACAACGCGTCGCTGTGGATAGTTCCATATTCCCCCACAAGGTGGGGACTCCTAGCGCGGCCACCAACTGCCTCAGTTTGCCAGGAGGTGGCGCCACTGACACCCAATGGCTCCTTTAAACAGGAGAGGTGAGGTCGAGTAGGCTTGTGGCATTCGTCGTTAGGTGGCGTGTAAGTAGTTTGCCGTGTGAAGACTTTCAATCAAACACCAAGAAGTGGCGTAGTTTTGGCGCGCGACATATCAGTTCAGAATATGTCAATTCGAGGCCCTTAACAACCTTAATATTACACGTAGGCGATCCTCATCATGGTTCTATCGTGAGTTAGAGGTTTAAATGTCAGACTGAGCTGAGTTCAGTTGGCAGAGCTTTTCTTCTCTTCCGACATACTGAAGCTGGTACCCGGTATCCCTCCTCGCCTCCCTCCCAGCCCCCCCCCCCCTTCCACCCACCCCCCACCCCCCAACAAGAGAGAAACAAATAGTGGACTCGGGCCAGGATAGGGTGGGCTAGACACATACTGCATCATTCCAGACAATCGATGCAGTGGACACGCCGGGCACAGAGGCCACACATAATAGTATTAATAAATACAGGTACCGAAATCTCTTATCCAGCTTCCAGAAATCTGGAAAGTTTTGAATTATGCTGGATGGCTGTAGTTCACTGCACGGCCGCTTTGTTATATATATATATATATATATATATATACACATATATATATATATATTATATACACATAATGAATTTAAACCTACAGATCTAACTAAAGGCCCTGTCACACTACAACATATAGCATCAGCGCGTGCTCAACATTAGAAAATTTGCCAGTATTTCAGCATTCATCAAACTTTTCAGCAGTGGGTGATAAAAATGGGCATACACACAATGTACACACAACATATGTAACGTATGCAGAACGTATCTCTGACCTCTTGCTAGTGTATGAGAGCGTTTGTGTGCCTCGCAAAATGTTCGCAAAATGTTCACAAAACGCTTGCATATGGTCACGGTACGCTGACCAACGTTATGTATGTTACTCCATCGCTAGAAGTATGGTGTATACGTTAAGTACGCTGGAGATATGGCAGGCATACGTTCGAAGTACTTAGGAGTACGTAATGCATCCGTTGGCAGTACGCGGACTGTACTTGGACTGCACGTTCGCACTGGCTGAACATATGTCCATGACGATGTGACATCATAATTACTATCTGATTTTGTTGCTATAAACAAAATAACTCCATTAACATTTTTTTTAACATCAAACAAAGTTTGGAAGCGCCGAGACACCCTCGTGACAAGGTCTAGAACTGTTATGTAACAACTCACTCACATCCCATCCCATCGCTTCTCTTAGAAATCACGGTTTGAAGTGAGCAGACACCTACATAACTGATTTTTGCGTTACATTATAGAACCTAATTTGTGTGTAAATGCTTGTGTATGTACTCTCTGATTCCAAGACCAGTTCCCCGGCAATGAAAATAAAACCCCATCAATTCAGAGTAATGCAGTATTTACACCAACATTTTGTTTTTAAAGGCTATTTGACAAATTATCAACATTTTTACAAGCGTACAAAGGTTATTGTCAGACATAGCACAAAGCTGGGAACTAGGACCAGGGCCAGAACTAGGGCAAGAAGAGCCAGGGTTAGGTCGACTAGACCAAGAGCAGCACTAAACTCAAGAGCGTAATTTAGAAAACGACACACACCACCTGTTTTGTAGTGACTGTTGATTCACATTTAAAGAAAACAAGTTTTTTTAAATTAAAAAGACAACAAAAAAGACAAAAGAAATAGACAAAGTAACGAGGCGACGTCTTAATTAACGGTGCTTAAGCCACGTGGATAAACACTAATCAGGAAACGCGCGACTCCCCTTTAGCGTCCCCACGAGGCCGGTGCGTGATCTGCGTGCGGCTTGACCATGTTGACCGATGTAAACAACGCTACCACACTGGCCGCAGGCCGACACAAACCACTGCGTCTTGTTTACCAGGACCAGGTCAACCGGAAATGGCACCGAGTGAACGCCGCCAACCGGCGGCAGCGTGTTGGTGACGGCGTCGTGCCGGTGACGCCCGCTAGGTGGCGATTTGGGCTCCAATCATCCAATGAACCAATCAAAGCCCGCTAAATAGGCATTGTTATTTGACTGTGCGACGTCAGTGATGATGGATGACTCGTTTCCGATTGAACAGATCGAGAGAGATCCTTTCAGGATATGCAGCGCTTCCCCGTAGATGTGTCGGAATTTGGGATGGGTGAGGTGGGTGGAGTGAGGTGGGGGTGGGGTGGGGGTGGGGGTGGGGGTGGGGTGGGGATGGGGGTGGGGGTGGGGTGGGGGTGGAGTTGTTTGGGAGAGGGGGAGGGGCAGAGGGATAAATAAGATGAGCCTGAATCAGTGGATTATCACGTGACCACTGCGTCCATCCATAATAACCCCTGCCATATTCACCTACCACACACACATACAGATTCAAACACGCACACACAGACACACACACACATGCACACAAATTCTACCATCGAACTTTCCTGTCCCCCCCTCCCCCCCCCCCCCCCCCCAAACAAACACTTTAAACTCAACCAGTAGCGGTCGACTAGACCAAAAAACCCATCTACAACGGAATGAGCCTGGAAATGATTCTAGTTGGATCCTACTGAGGTACATGATTAATCAATATTAACCTACTTACTAACTCAATAGGCCCCACCTGAGATTACCATGAACACAAGTTCAATCACAAAGGCCCATCCTACATCCCCCATCACCCTTTCAAAGAGTATGTTACTACTAGAAAGATAATCAGTTATGCCCCACCCCCTACTAACGCCTACCATACTAGTTTAACATAGTTACCTCCCCATATATGTTTCTTTTTCGCTTATCTTGTTCTTTACCTATCATTCATGTACCAATGTTTTGCTTAGTTTCCTGTAAGTGTCTATCTGTATATTGTTGTAGAGTTGTTTACTGTGTAAAGGCAATTTTGATTAGGGCTGGAAGACCAGTGCATTAGCACTGACAACATGTTATTCAGAGGAATAAAAACACTTGAACAAAAAAACAACAACTCTATGCACCCCCGTTACACACCCATGCATCCGGCCGGGAACGCCTACAGGGTAGAGCTTTTACTTCCCGTGCGGGAGGTGGTAAGACTCAGACTCGGACCAAAGACTTACAAAATTGACACTTGTCGCCCCGCTGTTAATGTTATTACTTTGACAGGAAAAGGCTGGATTGGATCCGTATCAGGCGGGGATTACTGGGTAGGTTCCTGAGTGGGTTACTGAATTGGGTTATTTTATTATGAGTGGGGCATCGGGTCATGTGTGCTGGCCATATGGTATCCCTGTGGGGCAGCATTATAAATCCACCATCGGTGCATGCTGTTGCAAGTCGGTATCTGTCTTTAAATGAGCTGAGATATTTCTAGGACATAAAACCCCAACAACAAAAACCAAGGAAACAAACCTACCCACCCGCGCACACCCTCACAGTTCCCACCCACCCACAACCCTAATGCCAGGTACACACCTACCGTTTGTGCGCACCCACCTACCATATACGATCTAAAACTGCCCGTTTCGCACACAAAAATCGCTAGGTGTGCGCGGGGAGCGCACACCTAGCGATTGCGATTCCCGACTAAAAACTCAGTTTTAGGGCTAAAACGGGCCGATTATGATTGCGATTCACGATTCGAAAAATTAATCGGCCCATTTTCAGTTTTAAGCGGGTCGGGTCGAGTCGCGAGTTTTAGTGCGCGAATCGTAAATGGTAGGTGTGTACTTGGCATTAGTTACCCTCCGTCCTGCCTGGCCCACAGATTCCTCCACGGTTCCAAGCCTCTCCAATTAGCCCCATTTGGTCGCAGAGTGGCTTTACTCGGCCTCAACTAACCCCAGGCCATCTCCAAATGTCCTTGCGATATATTAGTAATTGCACTACCGCTTCTGACTGTCTTACAGAATTATTCAACGCTACAGCCTGTGACTGACCATGTAACCACATTATATAACTACAGGCTCTGACCATCTTATGCATTATTCACCACTACCACATTTGATCGTCTCACACGTTATTCAGTGCTACAGTCTGCGATCATCTAACCACATTATTCAACTACAGGCTCTGACCGTCTTACACGTTATTCACCACTAACACATTTGATCATCGTCTCCACACGTTATTCAGTGCTACAGTCTGCGATCATCTAACCACATTATATAACTACAGGCTCTGACCGTCTTACACGTTATTCACCACGACCACATTTGATCGTCTCACACGTTATTCAGTGCTACAATCTGCGATCATCTAACCACATTATTCAACTACAGGCTCTGACCGTCTTACACGTTATTCACCACTAACACATTTGATCGTCTCACACGTTATTCAGTGCTACAGTCTGCGATCATCTAACCACATTATATAACTACAGGCTCTGACCGTCTTACATGTTATTCACCACGACCACATTTGATCGTCTCACACGTTATTCAGTGCTACAGTCTGCGATCATCTAACCACATTATATAACTACAGGCTCTGACCGTCTTACATGTTATTCACCACGACCACATTTGATTGTCTCACACGTTATTCAGTGCTACAATCTGCGATCATCTAACCACATTATTCAACTACAGGCTCTGACCGTCTTACATGTTATTCACCACGACCACATTTGATCGTCTCACACGTTATTCAGTGCTACAATCTGCGATCATCTAACCACATTATTCAACTACAGGCTCTGACCGTCTTACATGTTATTCACCACGACCACATTTGATCGTCTCACACGTTATTCAGTGCTACAATCTGCGATCATCTAACCACATTATATAACTACAGGTTCTGACCGTCTCACATGTTATTCACCACTACCGCCTTTGATCGTCTGACACATTATTCAGCGCTACAGCCTGCGATCATCTAACCACATTATATAACTACAGGCTGTGACCGTCGTACACATTATGCGTAATGCTTTGGCATTGCGGGTAATCAGGATCACGAAGACAGTACAAGGCGTGCCAGTAGCCAGGACGTCTTTGGCGCCGACTAGCGGATTTCGTCAGAACTACGTATTTAACTCAGTCGCCGACTAGCGGTGTCTTTTCTTAGCCTCGCCACCGTGGATCTCAGGTTCTGATGACGTAGCAGGCAGTGTGCTTAAACTGTCGACGCGGTGCTTTGTGGGTACAACTTAGCTATATAAGGCGACGCAGCAGTGGGTTTCTGTCATTACGACCGGAGGAGCCAGGAGACTTTGACCAGACTTAAAAATTGGGATTCACTGCAGCCGGCCTGACCGGAGGAGCCAGGAGACGTTAAGCATGGGAATCAGTGTAGTAGCCGGCCGGGACGACACTAAATTCTCCGGTGATCGACGCAGCAGGGAGCCAGCAACAAACGCGCCGGTTCGCCGGCACAACGTAAAATTTCTCCGGCGATCGACGAAGCAAGGAGCCGGCAACACGCGCGCCAGCCCGCCGGGACAACACTAAATTCCCCGGCGATCGACGAAGTAAGGAGCCGGCAATACGCGCCGGATCGACGGACTAATTTCTCCGACGATTGACAAGCCGGGAGCCAGTAATACGCTCGCCAGTACTACGTTAATTTCTATGGCGATTGACGTAGCAAGATAAAAATTGGGATTCACTGCAGCCGGCCTGACCGGAGGAGCCAGGAGACATTAAGCATGGGAATCAGTGTAGCAGATGCCGTCGACCAGGAAAACAGAGATTTTTCCGACGATTGACGAAGCCGGGAGCCGGCGATATGCGCGCCATCCCGCCGGGACAATAGTAAATTCTCCGGTGATCGACGTAGCAGGGAGCCGGCAACACACGCGCCGGCACAACGTTAAAATTCTCCGGCGATCGACGAAGCAAGGAGCCGGCGACACGTGTGCCAGGAGACGGTATCAAGCCACTAATTTCTCCGACAATTGACGAAGCCGGGAGCCGGCAACACGCTCGCGGGCATGACGTTAAATTTCTCCGGTGATCGACGAAGCAAGGAGCCGGCGATATGCGCACCAGCCCGCCGGGACAACACTAAATTCTCCGGCGATCGACGTAGCAGGGAGCCGGCAACACACGCACCGGTTCGCTGGCACGACGTTAAATTCTCTGGCGATCGACGAAGCAAGGAGCCGGCGACAGGCACGCCAGGAGACGTTATCAAGCCTTAAGCATGGGAATCACTGTAGCATGACCAAGGAGCCGATAACACGGGAGCCGGGTCGCCGGTGTAATATTAATTCTCCGGCGATCGACAAAGCAAGGATCCACAACACGGGTGCCGGTTCGCCGGCGCGATGTCAGATTCTCTGGCAACTGACGATCGATGAAGCGAGGAGCCAGCGACATGCGCGCCAGGAGACGTTATCAAGCCTTAAGCATGGGAATCACTCTAGCAGATGCCGTCGACCAGGAAAACACTAATTTCTGTACAACACTAAACTCTCTGGCCATTGACGAGGCCGGGAGCCGGCAATACGATCGCCAGCACGACGTTAAATTTTTACGACGATTGACGAAGCAAGGAGCCGGTTATATGCGCGTCAGCCCGCCGGGATAACACTAAATTCTCCGGCGATTGACGAAGCTGGGAGCCGGCATTACACTCGCCGGCACAACGTTAAATTTCTACGGCAATTGACGAAGCAAGGAGCCGGCGACATGCGGTGGGTCGACAGCACGATGATTGATGAAGCAAAGAGCCGGCGCCACGCGCGCCAGAAGACGTTATCAAGCCTTTAGTATGGGAATCACTGTAGCAGGTGAACGACTGATGAAGCCGGGAGCCAGCAACATGCTGGCTGGCACGACGTTAAAATTCCCCGATGATCGACGAAGAAAGGAGCTGGCGACACGCGCGCCAGGAGATGTTATCAAGCCACTAATTTCTCCGACGATTGACGAAGCTGGTGGCCGGCAACACGCTCACCGGCATGACATTAATTTCTCCGGTGATCGACGAAGCAAGGAGCCGGAGATTGCGCGCCGCTCGCCGGGACAATACTAAATTCTCTGGCGATCGATGTGGTAGGGAGCCGGCAACGCATGTGCCGGTTCGCCAGCATGATGTTAAAATTCTCCAGCGATCGATGAAGCAAGGAGCCGGCGACACGCGCGCCAGGAGACTTTATCAAGCCACCAAATTGCTCCAACGGTTGACGAAGCCGGGAGCCGGCAACACGCTCGCCGGCATGACGTTAAATTTCTCTGGTGATCGACGAAGCAAGGAGCCGGCGATATGCGTGCCAGCCCGCCGGGACGATACTAAATTCTCCGGTGATCGACGTAGCAGGGAGCCGGCCATACACGCTCCGGTTAGCCGGCACGACGTTAAAATTCTCCGGCGATCGACGAAGCAAGGAGCCGGCGACACGCGCACCAGGAGACGTCATCAAACCTTAAGCGGTCGTCGAAGCAAAGAGCCGGCAACACGCGCGCAGGTTCGCCGGCACGATGTTGGATTCTCCGACGATTCATGAAGCAAGGAGCAGATGAGATGCGTGCCAGTCCGCCGGGACAACACTTAGTTCTCCGACGATTGACAAAGCAAGGAGCCGGCGACACGCGTGCCAGTCCACCGGGACAACACTACATTCTCCGGCGATCGACGAAGCAACGAGCCGGCAACACGCGCGCCGGTTCGCAGGCACGACGTTAAACACCCAGCATATGTCGGCCATGACGACCCTATCTCATCATGCATATAATCTGTGGCAAAAATTAATACTTGCCTTCTTTGCCACAGGTACACCAAAGACATCATCGTAGGCTAATCAAATTTGTCAAGCCGTCCTAATAATTCGATATTTTACGTTACTCAGACAGAGTAATCTACTAACAGCAGAGACGACATCATCTACAAGAGGCACGTTGCGGGCCAAGGACATAACTCGTACTGATTCAGCCCTGGTCATAAGGGTCTGCAGCTCGAAGACGTCCTGGGAGTCAATTTCGCCACATGTCATCCATGTACCAGCGATACCTGGGTCACGATACTGCCCGGTACAAGCATGGGAGACTTACTATCGGAACCTGATGCCACATCCAGATGGCCCGGCATTCCTGGATGCGCTTGGGACGCCCATCACACCGAGGAGGGCTACCAAACTTCTTCGCCACGCTCTCTCAGCGCTGGGCATCGGATCCCCAGGAGCCATGACCCTGCATAGTCTTCGTAGAGGTAGGGCTCAGACCTGTGCCCGCCTCGGGGTTCCCCCTTCAGGACATAAGAGACCTTGGTCACTGGAAATCATCCGCGGTGCACGCGTATGTCCCTCGGAAACCATCGGTCTCGGCTCCGAGATTGCTATCAGACTCTTTTTGGCCATAGCATCTCTAGCCTCGTTTATAAGCACTTGTGAGCTGACATTGTGTAACCAGACGTTTCAACCTTACCTTGATTAAAGTTACCATAATTATACTTGCTGTCTTCGTGTTTTTTCCTGATTATGCGTAATGCTTTGGCATTGCGGGTAATCAGGATCACGAAGACAGTACAAGGCGTGCCAGTAGCCAGGACGTCTTTGGCGCCGACTAGCGGATTTCGTCAGAACTACGTATTTAACTCAGTCGCCGACTAGCGGTGTCTTTTCTTAGCCTCGCCACCGTGGATCTCAGGTTCTGATGACGTAGCAGGCAGTGTGCTTAAACTGTCGACGCGGTGCTTTGTGGGTACAACTTAGCTATATAAGGCGACGCAGCAGTGGGTTTCTGTCATTACGACCGGAGGAGCCAGGAGACTTTGACCAGACTTAAAAATTGGCCTCCCACCCACCCCACGCATGACATTTAGTAGGGCCATAGCATCTCTAGCCTCGTTTATAAGCACTTGTGAGCTGACATTGTGTAACCAGACGTTTCAACCTTACCTTGATTAAAGTTACCATAATTATACTTGCTGTCTTCGTGTTTTTTCCTGATTTTTCACCATGACCACATTTGATTGTCTCACACGTCATTCAGTGCTACAGTGTGTGATCATCTAACCACATTATTCAACTACATGCTCTGACCGTCTTACACGTTATTCACCACTACTGTGTCTGACCATCTCGTACATTATTCAATGCTACAGTCCGTGACTATCTAACCACATTCAACTACACGCTACAGTTGACGTTGCAACCAGTTTTCTCCAGTTTTCCCAGTTTTCACTGCCCTCTGGGACTTACTGAACTGTAAAATCCAGACCTGTCCATTCCCTGATGTTGTCTTCCCACCTCTTCCTTTGTCTGCCTTGTCTTCTTTCCGCTGACACTCAAACACATTTGACTAAGTTGCGTTGATTTTTTGGCCCTGCGCCAACGGTTCTACGCTGCAGACAGTATGCATGACCTTTTTACTAAGGTAAAACAGGAAAACATTTTAGCCTTTTTGAGGGCAGCTGGACTGTACCACCTCATATAGTTTACTGAATAGATTCTATCAATTATTGGTAAAACTTTTCTTTTTCTATGGGAATTTGTTTCCCTTGACCTCAAATATATGATTGTGAGCTTTCTAATTTAATGAGTGTCTATTGGCGCATAATTGATTGTCTGCTTTTACATGTAAAAGCGATGGTTGGAACAAAAACCAAACATTTCTCGCCGTGAATATGGCCTGTGCTGCCGACACGGCGTAAAGCAACCACCAATCAATCAATCAACCTAGCAATGAGAGCACCAGGCTAGGGACCGACTAATGTCAATTTTGTAAGTCATTGATTTGACTCATCAATTCCCGGTCGAGTCAAACCAATGATATACAAAATGTATGCTTGGAGCTTTCTAGCTTGGCGCTGTACATTAATAGGATAGGGAAAAGACTGGTTAGTTCAGTATCAGGATAATCTAACTAAGTGGGATATTGGGTTATGGTGCTGGCGGCCTGATTTTCCAGTGGAGCAGCACTACAAAGTTGTCATGAGTGTGCACTGTCACAAGTCGGTACCCATCCTAGTATTACCTTAGATGTTGCGAGGACGTAAACATCCAACAACCAACCAAACCTCTACTGATTCAGCCACCGCGTCCGGTGTGTGGGGATGTGGGTGCAGTGGTCGTGGGGGAGGGGGGGGGGAGGCAGAGAAGCCTTCACACGGGGACTACGTCAATGTTTGACCTAGTTAGCGACGCTAAATTATTTCTGTTTGAAACCACCAGGTGGAGCCAATCAAGTGAGGGATAACAACTGAAAGCTAGGCGCTTAACTCTGGGTCGTTCTATCTGTACGGAATTCCAGTTAAATAACCTCGCCTCAATCACTGCTGGTTTAAACGCTATTCCCCTGATTAAACTGGCCATTGATACCGACTTACCGACTGTGAAGCCCTGGGCCCGTATGCATGACGCGGGGGTAGCGCTCTACCTCTCGGGGTAGTAGGGATTTCCGGGGTAGTGGCGAAAAGTTGCTATGCATGTGTCCGGGGTAAGACTACCCCGGGGGGGTAAAAGTCGGGTAAGCTACCCCTACCCAGTAGCAGGTATAAGGCTGGGGGTAGTGACCGACTCGGGCCAAATCTATTGAATGCGATCATATTTAACAGAATTACATACGCAATAAGTGAAATTTTATCAATTTAACCCTAAATTCGAACCGTTATTAAGGCTACCGCCGCATTGGCGGCGATATTAATAGTTATATTTTCGAATTGACGAACGTACAGTAAACAAACCGCCTCCGCCGCCGGCCCTGTCACACTACGACGTTTCTCACCGGCGACCCGTCAGCGTTGAAAATAAAATTAAAGCGTTGAGTCTCTGTCTCTGTCTGTGTCTCTGTGTGTGTCTCTGTCTGTGTCTGTCTGTGTCTCTGTCTCTGTCTGTCTCTGTGTCTCTGTGTCTGTCTCTGTATGTGTCTCTGTATGTGTCTCTGTCTGTGTCTGTGTCTCTGTCTGTGTCTCTGTGTCTGTGTCTCTGTGTCTGTGTCTGTGTCTGTGTCTCTGTGTCTGTCTCTGTACGTGTCTCTGTATGTGTTTCTGTCTGTGTCTCTGTCTGTGTCTCTGTGTCTGTCTCTGTATGTGTCTCTGTCTGTGTCTGTGTTTCTGTCTGTGTCTCTGTGTCTGTCTCTGTATGTGTCTCTGTCTGTGTCTCTGTATGTGTCTCTGTCTGTGTCTATGTCTGTGTCTCTGTGTCTGTCTCTGTATATGTCTGTGTCTGTGTCTCTGTCTCTGTCTGTGTCTGTCTCTGTATGTGTCTCTGTCTGTGTCTGTGTCTCTGTCTGTGTCTCGGTGTCTGTCTCTGTATGTGTCTCTGTCTGTGTCTCTGTGTCTCTGTCTGTGTCTCTGTCTGTGTCTTTGTCTGTGTCTCCGTGTATGTGTCTCTGTTTGTGTCTGTGTCTGTGTCTCTGTCTGTGTGTGTGTCTCTGTGTATGTCTCTGTATGTGTCTCTGTATGTGTCTCTGTATGTGTTTATGTCTGTGTCTCTGTGTCTCTGTATGTGTCTCTGTCTGTGTCTGTGTCTCTGTGTCTGTCTCTGTATGTGTCTCTGTCTGTGTCTCTGTCTGTGTCTCTGTCTGTGTCTCCGTCTGTCTGTGTCTGTGCCTCGCCTCTGTCTCTCTCTGAGACACAGAGACACACACACAGACACACACAGAGACACATAGACACACACATAGATACACAGAGACATGCACACATACACAGAGACACACACAGAGACACAAATACACACACAGAGACACACACACAGACACAGAGACACAGGCAGACAGAGACACACAGACACACACATACACCGAGACACACACTTAGAGACACAGACACACAGAGACACACACAGACACAGAGACACACACAGACAAAGAGACACAGAGACAAACACAGAGACACATACATAGACACAGACACATACACAGACAGAGACACATACACAGACACTCAGAGACACACACACAGACACATACAGAGACACAGACACATACACAGACACATACAGAGACAGACACAGAGACACAGAGAGAGACACAGACACACAGACAGAGACACAGACAGAGACACATATAGAGACACATACAGAGACAGACACAGAGACACAGACAGAGACACAGACACAGAGACACAGACAGAGACACATACAGAGACAGACACAGAGACACAGACAGAGACAGAGACACGGAGACACAGACAGAGACTCAGACACATACAGAGACAGACACAGAGACACAGAGAGAGACACAGACACATAGACAGAGACACAGACAGAGACACATATAGAGACACATATAGAGCCACATATAGAGACAGACACAGAGACAGAGAGAGAGACACAGACACAGAGACATAGACACAAACACAGACAGAGACACAGAGACACAGAGAGACAGAGACAGAGAGACACAGACAAAGACACATACAGAGACAGACACAGACACAGACAGAGACACAGACACAGACACAGACGTTTCGCCAAAAAAGGACACACGTCGCCGCGCATTGGAGAGAAACGTCGTAGTGTGACAGGGGTATATGGAACGCTACGTCGAGGCGGCGGCGGCGATTTGTTTACTTTACATTCGTCGATTCGACACAATTAATATCGCCGCCAATGCGGCGGTAGCCTTAATAATGCTTCGAATTTAGGGTTAAATTGATAAAATTTCACTTATTGGGTATGTAATTCTGTTAAATATGATCGCATTTAATATATTTGAGCCTAATATATGGCTACAAACGCAGAGGGATTTCCCAAATCTAAAAATAACTGCTAGGGTACCTACCTCCTCGCCGATTTGGCTTCATGCATACCCCATGACCCATTTCCTACCCTCGGCGATAGCTACCCCGAACTCGGTCCTTACCCTCGGGGGCGATAACTTACTCGTCATGCATACGGCCCCTGGTTACATACATACACGTTATGGCCCTGTCACATTACAATGTATCTCGCCAATGCATACGGCCCCTGGTTACATACATACACGTTATGGCCCTGTCACATTACAATGTATCTCGCCAATGCGCCGCCAACGTGGAAAATCACTTTTTTCCGTCGAGAAGCATCAAACTTTTCGGCGTAGGGGGCAAAAGTTGGACGTATACATATCGCATACACAGCGTATGGCCAACGTATGACCAAAGTATGCCTAATGTACCTTCTGGCGAAAAATGCTCGAATTACGCTCACGGTACATTCACAGAACGCCGGTGAACGTTATATACGTTATTCGATCGCCAGAACTACACGTCATACATTACATACGTCAAGACACGCAGGAGAAATGCTAAATGTATGTTAGACATATGTTAGGTGCACCTTATCCATACGTTGTCAGTACGTGGACTGTACGGTCCCATTACCTTTAAAGTAGGTCAATGTAGTGCAACATAGTGAACAATGTGGTTTACAACTCTGCAGGGCAGGGGCATCAAACTTCCTGAGGTATTGCAATACCTGCATACCTGTATACATACGTACACACACACAAACAGGTACATACATACATACATGGTTGGTTCGGTGTTGGAGTTTTACGTCCTGGCAACATCTAAGGTCATATCAGGATGCGTACCGACTTGTGACAGCGCTAACTCATTGCAACTTTATAGTGCTGCCCCACTGGGAGACCAGGCCGCCAGCACCATGACCTGGTATCCCACTCAGTCTTATTATCCGAGCTAATGCAGTCATTGTCCTATCCTAATAATGCTAAACGCATGCCTAGGAAGCAACAGGTATCAATGTTTAAGTCATTGGTTTGACTCAACCAGGTTTTGAATCCGTGGGTTCAAATCATACGATCTACCAACACGAGTTTGTTGTTGTTTTACATCCTAGCAACATCTAAGGTCATATCAGGACGGGTACCGACTTGTGACAATGTGCACTCATGGCGACTTTATAGTGCTGCCTCACTGGGAAACCAGGCTGTAGGCACCATTACCTGATATCCCACTCAGTCACATTATCCTGACACCGAGCCGACCAGTCCTTGCCCTATTCTAATAATGCCGAGCGCCAGGCTAGGAAGTGATAAGTATAAATATTTAAGTCATTGGTTTGACTCGACCAGGATTCGAACCCACAAACTCATGGGTGCGGATCTCCCGATCTCCCAAAGCGAGAGACGGACGCTCAACTCAATCGGCCATCCCATCTGGTCTACAGACATGCATACCTACATATATAAGCACATACATACATAACTACATACATACATACACACACCTACATACAGACATACATACATGTCTACATACATATGCACACAAGTACGTACCTATATGCATAGCTACATACTTACATGCATATACATATACATAATACACTTTTTCATACATAAACATGTGCACATTACCAACACCTGAAGAAAGGGGTCCACAATCTCTTCACCCAATTCTTTCGAAAGGCTGGAGTTAACCTACTCAGCCATCAGTCGAACTGCCTGCTGATTGGCTGGGGCAGGCCACCAGTGGTCACCATTACCACTACCGCCACTGGTGAAGGGAATATGGCGCCGAGAAGAGGAGCCATGGCAACCGAGACGCCGGACACACGTGGGCATCTTGTAATTAGCGCCCCCTACCGGAAGTTGCCTCCTCCCAGCGCAGGCGCAGTTGGAGATATCTTTACTGCAAGCCCAAGTAAACACCTAAACACTCCAAGCCCAACTAAACAACTGATCTACATACTCATTTTGGTGGGTTTTCTTTTGGGGGTGTGTGTTGCTAGTTGTTTTACATCCTAGCAACATCTAAGGTCATATCAGGATGGGTACCGACTTGTGACAGCACACATTCACAGCGAATTTATAGTGCTGCCCCACTGGGAAATCAGGTCGCTGGTACCATCACCTGATATCCCACAAGGTCATATTATCCTGGTACTGTGCTAACCAGTCTTTGTTCCGCCCTATTAATGCCGAACACCAGGCTAGGAAGCAACAAGTATACACTTGTTAAGTCATTGGTTTGACTCGACTGCAGGCCCTCACACTTGCTATCCGGACCGCACTCTGTCCACACCTCTCTCTATCACCTCTCCGCCGGCCTTGCTCCTCCTTGATATGTCTGAAAAGAGTTCCAGGAGGGGGAGCCTGCCGGCATTTTACTTTCTACTCTTACTCTGTCTGTGTCTATGGCTCGCTGGTTAGTCATCATAGAGCAAATAGACACGGTCCTTTGAGTCAACTCTCCTCATTTCTCTTTCCTATACTCGACCCTTTTTTTCTCTCCCAGGCATACTCCTCCCCCTGACCAGGGCAGTTGTGTGCTTGGGTGGGGCCCTGTACCTTTACGTTTTCTCTTGCTTTGTTCTCGTTGCTGGAACCACCGCTGCACCCATCTTTACCCACCCTTCCTCGAAACCCTTGCTGCTGTCGACTGGATACAAGTGCCCAACTACCGCTCAACTACCGCCGGTCTGAAGAGATTCGGGGCCGCCTCAACATTGTAAAGATGTCCCCAGCTTCTACAACACTCCCTACTGAAGATTAATCTTCAACCAACGATTGGGCCGATTTATCGGAGCCTCTCTATAAATGTTGCAGTTCTGGAACCAGTAACCATCGTAAGGTTACAAACCACCCCCAAAGTCAAGACTCGACTGGGAATCGGAACACCCAGCTTTCCACACAGGAATCCTGTGCTCTACCGATTCGTCTGATGGGAGTGGTGTGGGGGTGGTGGTGGTGGTGTGGGTGGGGGTGGTGGTGGGGGTGGTGGTGGGAGTGGGGGTGGTGGTGGGCGTGGGGGTGGGGGTGGGGGGCTAATGATTAGTAAAGTAGGTTGAGCTTGGATGCATTTGTGGGGGATGTGCTTAGGTGTTTGTAACAAAGGAAAGGAAGAGGAGAGGTTGGTAGGTTGCTGATACTAGTGATAGGTGCGAACAGTGGCGGCGCACTGCAGCATTAAGCTAAGATTTCATATACACGGTATGCGGTATGCGAATGTGAATGCGGCAAAAACTCGAAAAGCATGTAAAGGCATAGTAGTGCTTCCATACATCTGAATGCGATTGCGAATGCGAATGCGAATGCAAATGCAAATGCGAATGCAGCAAATGGATCGACCCATGGACCGATCGGTGTGAATGCGAATGCGAATCTGAATACTGCTGCATTTGCCATAGAAAACAATAGTAACTTTGACCTTCCTTCACAAATTTGGAGCAACAAACCAAAAAAATGTCATGGGGATCTTTTTTGGTTTGTTTGTTTGTTTACCGACCCCCAAGCACAAAAAGTAAACATTGGCTATTGGGGGTTGGCATATATCTATGCCACATATACCACATTCGCATTCGCATGCCGCATGCCACATACCGCATATATGGAATCTTAGCTTTAGGTGTGCACACCTGCTCAGCTGTGGATGTCCACGCGGCTGTGATTGGCAGAGCTGTATTTACTGGACGGGGCTCACGTGGCACCACACGCCGCGCCGCTACTTGGTTATGTTTGATTCAATCATGCTGCAGATGCCCGAAGGACATTGCTGGAGGATGGTCTGTTTGACACACACCAGTGTTAAACGATAAATGAACATGACTTGGTTGTGTTCCATTAGTTCACTCTGTGGATGCGCAAAGGACATAGCCGAAGGATGGTCCGTTTGACACACGCCGGCAATAAGTGAACAGGCCGGTGTCTGGGAGGAGGGTGGTCCCTCGTGGACACGCTTGGTTTATAAATGCTTACGGAGGAAGTACCACAGGCAAGGTTGCTGCCAATCATTACAATTTCTGTGGAATCATTGCGATTTATTGCCTTTCAGTACGCCATTACGCCACTACATACGCACTCTGACACATTGCTGTAAATCTGGATTTTCCACACTAATATATGTGTATGTTTATATATATACCCATGTAAGCGTGTAATTTATATACACATCTCTCTCAAATATATATATATATATATATATATGTATATATACACACATATATATATGTGAGTGACTAAATGCTAAGGTGCATATGCCGTTGAAAGTGTTTTTGAAAATGAAGGGAAACATGACAACTAGAGCAGGCCTCACTTACACTTACACTTATCCTCTTCTGCTTAAGAAATTAGGCATCAATGCCTGTTAGCAGGTTTTGCCTGTCTAAGTGGGTCCTAGTGAAATTATAGTTTTCGTGCGGCGAGCACTGACTGTAGCGGTAATTTACTCAGTGCTTATCGAGGTGCCCTTTGAAAGAGTTTAAGCTTCGGGTGTTCACTACATCAACTGCTAGTCTGTTCCAAGTGTTCCCGGCTCTTTCAAGTGAGGAAGTTTTGATGAACTCGCTTATTAGTCCTGGGTTTGAAGGTCTTCTTATTGTACCCTTTGGTTATCAGACCATGTGTTGGCTCGAGTATGATGTACCGGTTTTTTACCCAAACCCACACTGCCGTTTGGAGACTGGGGTCCTCACCATCATGCTCTCTAGGCCACACATTCCAACTGGAAATGTGCTATGTGCGCACTATGTTGCGATTTGCCTAATGTGTCACAATTCACATGAAAGAGATTACATTTTCAGATTTTCCCATGTTGGCAGCTACGATGTACCTGCGGGACATTGTTGGATGATGTTTGCTTGTTGCATGCTGGTTCCAAATGAGGAGCGCACCTATGGTTGTCTTGTGTTCGGTTCATGCACAGAGGCTGCGGCTGCTAACATGGTTTGAAGATGGCTGCGGCTGCTAACATGGTTTGGAGTAGGGCAGTGGTAAATGAGGGTTGCTCCAGCAGAGCAGTGTTTTGATTGTGGGTGCGTCCAGTGGTAAAATAGCATTGTACCAGCGGACCAGTGTTTTGATTGTGGGTGCATTCAGTGGTAAATGAGCGTTGCACCAGTGGAGCAGTGTTTTGATTGTGGGTGCCTTCAGTGGTAAATGAGTGTTGCACCAGCAGACCAGTGTTTTGATTGTGGGTGCATTCAGTGGTAAATGAGCGTTGCACCAGCAGAGCAGTGTTTTGATTGTGGGTGCGTTCAGTGGTAAATGAGTGTTGCACCAGCAGAGTAGTGTTTTGATTGTGGGTGCGTTCAGTGGTAAATGAGCATTGCTTCAGCAGAGTAGTGTTTTGATTGTGGGTGCGTTCAGTGGTAAATGAGTGCTGCACCAGCAGAGCAGTGTTTTGATTGTGAGTGCGTTCAGTGGTAAATGAGCGTTGTACCAGCACAGCAGTGTTTTGATTGTGGGTACGTTTAGTGGTAAATGAGCGTTGTACCAGCGGAGCAGTGTTTTGATTATGGGTGCATTCAGTGGTAAATGAGTGTTGCACCAGCAGAGCAGTGTTTTGATTGTGGGTGCATTCAGTGGTAAATGATTATCCCACCAGCAGAGCAGTGTTTTGATTGTGTGTGCGTTCAGTGGTAAATGAGCGTTGCACCAGCAGAGCAGTGTTTTGATTGTGGGTGCATTCAGTGGTAAATGAGTGCTGCACTAGTTGAGCAGTGTTTTGAGTGTGGGTGTGCCCAATTGATACACGGTGTAGGTTGCTAGGGCAATTGCGTGACGATCTTTGTTTGGCATACATGCGCCGGTATGCCAAATGTAAGGAGGTTGGTTGTTGAGGTTTTACATCCTAGCAACATCGAAGATCATATCAGGATGGGTACCGACTTGTGACAGTGCACACTCATGGTGACTTTATATTGCTGCCCCACTGGGAGACCAGGCCACCAGCACCATGACCAGATATCCCACTCTGTCACATTATCCTGACACTGATCCAACCAGTCCTTGCCCTATCCTAATAATACCAAGCGCCTGGCTAGGAAGCAACAACTATGAAGTTTTAATTTAAGTCATTAAGCAGCTGTCACACTATTCCAGATTGAGCAATGGACAGAATTTTCTAGTCCGGTGGTGTTCGGGTGAGTTAAGTATCAAAATGTATCAAAATGTGTCAAAATGTTGCGATATCGGGTCAAAGGCCACCGGACGAACGAACATGAAACGGACATGAAACCGTCATGAAACGGTCCTGAAACGGAGATGAAACGGACATGAAAGGATAGCCAATGGACGATAAACGGACTAAACAAACTCAACCCGGACGAGAACCATAGACATCAATCTGGCGGCATCCATTCCAAGTTTTGTGCATGCTAAAAACTTGTACCGAATCGGGCCGGATATCAATGGATATCAATGGATATGCAACGGATATGCAACGGACACAAACCAGACTTTGCCAGAACAGACTTTGTTCGGTTTCTTTCCGTTTCTCCAATACGGTGATGTGTGACAGCCGCTTTAGCACTGAGTGCCTACTGCAGGTGCGTACTGTGGGTGCGTTTGATTGATACTCCTGGGATGCACCTCAGGAACATTTCCCAACCATTTTGGTTTGGCGAAACTGATACCAAAGAAACACCGCAGCAGCGAACCAGGCTCCAGTTCCTCCCTTCCACATGCGTTGCATCGGGTCCCTTCAGGTGTGGCGGGTGATGACCTATGTTACTTTAACCCCGGACAGACAGAGTTATGGGGTGCCGACTTAGCAAATGGAAGAAGATTGACGGCACGACGATCCAGACTGCAAGGTAGGGAAGGCTGAGTTCACATTATTTATTATTCTTTTGTCTTTTTATTTTCTGTTCTTTTTTTTTTTACTATCTTAGATGATTTATTAATCCATTGGTTTTGTTTCAGGTATTTCGGATTAGTTATTAATATTTTGTGTCTTTTTCTAAAAAGATTTCAGCTATCTTGAGATTTGTTATTAATATTTTTAGTCTTTTTCGTTGTTGGCTATCTTTATATATATATATATATATATATATATATATATATATATATATATATTTGTATAGATATCTTGGATCATTTGTTATTTTGTTGTCTTTTTTTTATTATTATCTTTAGTTATCTTAGATTATTTATTATTCTTGTTTTGTATATTTCTTTATTAGCTATCTTAGATTATGTATTACTCTTTTTTTTGTCTTTTCCATTCATCAATCTTAGATAATTTTGTTGTTTTGTTTTATTTTTTTGTCAGCTGCCATAGTCTTTTTCTCTTTGTCTTTCTTTCTTTTCTCATGTAAATGAATTTATTACTATTGTCTTCGATGAAAGACTTTTATTCCACAGCGGATGTTCATTTCGAATAGGTGATGAGTTATTACAGAAACTGCAGTGTGGTAGTTGGGGGTTATACCCCAGTCACACGAGAGCCAGCGTTCGCCGCCAACCTCCTTATGCCCAAAAGGACACCAACCTCCCAGCGTCCCAATCGATACATTGATTCAAATACGTGGTAGGTGCCAGGGCGGCACCAGGGAGGTGCCAGGGTGGCGCTGGGTCTGTACCAGGGCAGCGCTGGGTCAGTGCCAGGGCGGCACTGGGTCAGTGCCGGGTCGGCGCCAGGGCAGTGCCGGATTGGGGAAAGGGTGGTGCCCTGGCACCAGGTCGGTGCCAGGTCGGTGTCAGATCGGCGCCAGATCGGCGCCAGTTCGGTGCCAGGTCATTGGCAACTTGCCGACCAAACAACTCACCAGGTCGGCACCAGGGCACCAACCACTTTGAATGGCACTGCCGGAACAGGACGCAAGGAGGTTGCAAGTGCAGCAGCTGCAACCTTTCCAAAATTTCTGAAATGGACGCCGGGAGGTTGTCGTTCTTGTGGCGACAGCACTTAATGAGGGCGTAAGGAGGGCGCAAGGAAGACGTTTTGAAGTCGGGAATCGATCAGAAGCGAATGCAGGCCTCATGTGACTGGGCTATAAGTTATTCACTACTATACCAGCTTGTGTATGGAGCTGTTAGCTGTGTAGCTTCTAATATTAACTGGTGCTCGGAATTAATAGGACAGGACAAAGACTGGTTGGCGCAGTATCAGGATAATGTGACTCTGTGGGATATCGGGTAATGGTGCCGGTGGCCTGGTCTCCCAATGGGCCCTTCCCGATATGACCTTAGATGTTGCTAGGACGTACAGCAGCAACAACAAACAAGAAAACAACAAACAAACTCCCAGTGGGGTATCACTATGAAGTCGCCATGAGTGTGCACAGTCAGAAGTCAGTACCCGTCCTGATATGACCTTAGATGTTGTTAGGACGTAAAACTCCAACAACCAACCAACCAACCCACTGGGGTAGTGCTATAAAATTGCCATGAATGCGCACTCTCACAAGTCAGTATTCGTCAAGATATGACCTTAGATGTTGCTAGGATGTAAGAAACAACAACCAACCAATCTAATATTAACCTTCATTAGCTTACTGCGTCATCAGTATCAATAGCTGACTAATGTTTTCGAAGACCCAGTTTATTTTTGGTTTAGGCTAGTATAGAATTAAGTAGAAAAAAGCGGAAAACTCTTCCCAAGAAAAGCCCAAAACACTAACATAGAACCTTAAGAAAACAACTAACATAGTAATAAGAATAGAACAAAAATACAATGCTAAGAGTGCCCAAAAAAACTAACATAGGCTACTAAGCGTACCAACAGACTATGTATCTGCTACTGAAATGCAGACAATCAAATAACTTATCAGCAGCTACTGCTTGGTAAGACACCACCAACACTACAGCTGGCCAGCATTGAAAACAAACCTAGGTACCCAGGCTTACATGCTATGGACAGTATAAATACAGCCTCAATACAATTTTTTTTTTTTAAAACAGTTTCGCCGGTTTCACTGATGATGGACATAGTTTGTTGGGTGGGTGTTCTAGATGGCCACTGCAGAAGCAGCCGCCGTCTGGTGGCGCCATCTGGTGGCGAATTCTGAAACCTGTCACATTTCTGAGATTCTTTTGCGCAAGTGGTTTAAAGGTGCATAGTCCGTTGGAATCATCAACTTTTCAAAACCAAAACAAATACCTCGATTTTATTGTGCACTGAGATAATGGTGCCCTTATTATTTTTCTGATGTGAAATATTTGTCACCGTATAGAAGGAAATACTAAGGAAGTTTACATTAGAAACAAATGCATTGCACAAACCAGGAGCGGGACGATGTAGCTCAGGTGGTAGAGTATCCACCTCTAAAGCTGTCCGTCATTTGGTCGATCCTGCTCAGTGGACACATTTCCAGTTTGGGCTATTTTCCGTTCCAACCAGTGGTCCACAACAGGTTCATCAAAGGCTGTGGTATGTGCTGTCCTGTCTGTGGGAAAGTGGATATAAAAGACCCCTTGCTTGCTTATCGGAATGAGTAGCCGATGTGTCGACAGTGAGTTTCTCCAAAGTAAATATGTCAGAATGACCATATTTTTGAAGTCCATTGCCAATGATAAAAATCAATGTGCTCTAGAGGCGTCGTAAAGACATTAAAAAAAACAAAAACAGAAAAAGACATTGCACAAACCCTACCAAGTATGGTCGTCAGGATAAAAGTGGATATAGCTGCAACACGGTGGTATGCAGGTATAGCAATACCTCAGGGAGTTTGACGCCCCTGCCTTGCAGAGTTCTAAACCACTGCCTTGTGGTACAGGTCCTTGACAGAACCGAAGGCTAAGGGAGCAAACCCTAAACAGAAAACCATGTCACTGTGGCAGCCTTAAGGGCGGTTGATGTATGGAACTCCCAACATCTCCCGACCAGCCACTGCAGGGACAAATAGTTTTGCGCCTGTCTTGACATGTTCTTGCCGGTGTGAAACCTCTATTTGCTCCCCGAGAGAGTGCCGCTGGTAACTTGCAAAAGCCAGCAGCACTTCAACACTTTTACAGGCAGCTTTCATGAAATGTACAGCTAAATGGAGAGCGGCAGTCAAGTAATGAAAGCAGTCTTTGTCGCATCGCCACCGACAGCATGATGATGATGATGATGAGGTGCAACATGAATTTTTTTTTTTTTTAAGATTCTATCGTGAAGGATACGGCTGGGAGGGGCACCAAACCCTAACTTCCGGTGTGTAAGCTGAAGTTGCGACCTGAATCGCAACTTCAGTCAGGACTTCCTCAGGGACAAGTGGAACTCCGGATATTACTACTGTATTACTGTGTTTGCCTAGTTCCTCACCTTCTCACCAGCAGGCGCCACATGACTGGGTGTATTCCGTCGTTAGTGACTGGGCATGTCCAAGCCTCGACCACACTTCACGCTGTTGGTGTAGGTACCGATGTAGTGAGTAGTAATGTGAGTGATTGGGGGCTATCGCCTAGCAACAGCTGCGGTTATATCAAGACGGCAGACCCATCAAGTACTCCCTTTTAGGTGTAGACGCTACAGTTTCCGGAATAATATTACAACTATAGGTGTATACCGTATTTTTAATTAAAAAAAGAAGTGAGATGGTGTGTTGTGATGGTGGGTGGTGCTTGGAAGTTAGGTGGTGTTGTTGTGGAAGTAGTGCATGGTGGCTTGGAAGTGAATTGGTTGTGTTCAAGTGGTGGTGAGTGGTGGCTTGGAAGTGAATTGGTTCTGTTCAAGTGGTGGTGCATGGTGGCTTGGAGGTGAATTGGTTGTGTTCGAGTGGTGGTGAGAGGTGGCTTGGAGGTGAATTGGTTCTGTTCAAGTGGTGGTGCATGGTGGCTTGGAGGTGCATTGGTTGTGTTCAAGTGGTGGTGAGTGGTGGCTTGGAGGTGAATTGGTTCTGTTCAAGTGGTGGTGAGTGGTGGCTTGGATGTGAATTGGTTGTGTTCAAGTGGTGGTGAGTGGTGGCTTGGAGGTGAATTGGTGGTGTTCAAGTGGTGGTGAGTGGTGGCTTGGATGTGAATTGGTTGTGTTCAAGTGGTGGTGAGTGGTGACTTGGAGGTGAATTAGTTGTGTTCAAGTGGTGGTGAGTGGTGGCTTGGAGGTGAATTGGTTGTGTTCAAGTGGTGGTGAGTGGTGGCTTGGAGGTGAATTGGTTGTGTTCAAGTGGTGGTGAGTGGTGGCTTGGAGGTCAATTGTTTGTGTTCAAGTGGTGGTTAGTGGTGAGTTGGAGGTGAATTGGTTGTGTTCAAGTGGTGGTGAGTGGTGGCTTGGATGTGAATTGGTTGTGTTCAAGTGGTGGTGTGTGGTGAGTTGGAGGTGAATTGGTTGTGTTCAAGTGGTGGTGAGTGGTGGCGTGGATGTGAATTGGTTGTGTTCAAGTGGTGGTGTGTGGTGGCTTGGAGGTGAATTGGTTGTGTTCAAGTGGGGGTGAGTGGTGGCTTGGAGGTGAATTGGTTGTGTTCAAGTGGTGGTGAGAGGTGGCTTGGAGGTGAATTGGTTGTGTTCAAGTGGTGGTGAGTGGTGGCTTGGAGGTGAATTGGTTGTGTTCAAGCGATGGTGAGTGGTGGCTTGGAGGTGAATTGGTTGTGTTCAAGTGGTGGTGAGTGGTGGCTTGGAGGTTAATTGGTTGTGTTCAAGTGGTGGTGAGTGGTGGCTTGGAGGTGAATTGGTTGTGTTCAAGTGGTGGTGAGTGGTGGATTGGACGTGCATTGGTTGTGGTCAAGTGGTGGTGAGTGGTGGCTTGGAGGTGAATAGTTGTGTTCAAGTGGTGGCGAGTAGTGGCTTGGAGGTGAGTTGGTTGTGTTCAAGTGGTGGTGAGTAGTGGCTTGGAGGTGAATTAGTTGTGTTCAAGTGGTGGTCAGTGGTGGCTTGGAGGTGAATTGGTTGTGTTCAAGTGGTGGTGAGTGGTGGCTTGGATGTGAATTGGTTGTGTTCAAGTGGTGGTGTGTGGTGAGTTGGAGGTGAATTGGTTGTGTTCAAGTGATGGTGAGTGGTGGCTTGGAGGTGAATTGGTTGTGTTCAAGTGGTGGTGAGTGGTGACTTGGAGGTGAATTGGTTGTGTTCAAGTGGTGGTGAGTGGTGGCTTGGATGTGAATTGGTTGTGTTCAAGTGGTGGTGTGTGGTGAGTTGGAGGTGAATTGGTTGTGTTCAAGTGGTGGTGAGTGGTGGTGTGGAGGTGAATTGGTTTTGTTCAAGTGGGGGTGAGTGGTGGCTTGGAGGTGAATTGGTTGTGTTCAAGTGGTGGTGAGTGGTGGATTGGAGGTGAATTGGTTGTGTTCAAGTGGTGGTGAGTGGTGGCTTGGTGGTGAATTGGTTGTGTTCAAGTGGTGGTGAGTGGTGGCTTGGAGGTGAATTGGTTGTGTTCAAGTGGTGGTGAGAGGTGGCTTGGAGGTGAATTGGTTGTGTTCAAGTGGTGGTGAGTGGTGGCTTGGAGGTGAATTGGTTGTGTTCAAGTGATGGTGAGTGGTGGCTTGGAGGTGAATTGGTTGTGTTCAAGTGGTGGTGAGTGGTGGCTTGGAGGTGAATTGGTTGTGTTCAAGTGGTGGTGAGTGGTGGCTTGGAGGTGAATTGGTTGTGTTCAAGTGATGGTGAGTGGTGGCTTGGAGGTGAATTGGTTGTGTTCAAGTGGTGGTGAGTGGTGGATTGGACGTGCATTGGTTGTGGTCAAGTGGTGGTGAGTGGTGGCTTGGAGGTGAATTAGTTGTGTTCAAGTGGTGGTGAGTAGTGGCTTGGAGGTGAATTGGTTGTGTTCAAGTGGTGGTGCGTGGTGGCTTGGAGGTGAGTTGGTTGTGTTCAAGTGGTGGCGAGTAGTGGCTTGGAGGTGAGTTGGTTGTGTTCAAGTGGTGGTGAGTAGTGGCTTGGAGGTGAGTTGGTTGTGTTCAAGTGGTGGTGAGTAGTGGCTTGGAGGTGAATTGGTTGTGTTCAAGTGGTGGTGCGTGGTGGCTTGGAGGTGAATTGGTTGTGTTCAAGTGGTGGTGAGTGGTGGCTTGGAGGTGCATTGGTTGTGTTCAAGTGGTGGTGAGTAGTGGCTTGGAGGTGCATTGGTTGTGGTCAAGTGGTGGTGAGTGGTGGCTAGGTGGTGAATTGGTTGTGTTCAAGTGGTGGTGAGTGGTGGCTTGGAGGTGCATTGGTTGTGTCCAAGTGGTGGTGAGTGGTGGTTTGGAGGCGCATTGGTTGTGTTCAAGCGGTGGTGCATGGTGGCTTGGTGGTGAATTGGTTGTGTTCAAGTGGTGGTGAGTGGTGGCTTGGAGGTAAATTGGTTGTGTTCAAGTGGTGGTGAGTGGTGGCTTGGAGGTGAATTCATTGTGTTCAAGTGGTGGTGTGTGGTGGCTTGGAGGTGGATTGGTTGTGTTTAAGTAGTGGTGAGTGGTGGCTTGGAGGTGAATTCGTTGTGTTCAAGTGGTGGTGAGTGGTGGCTTGGAGGTGCATTGGTTGTGTTCAAGTAGTGGTGAGTGGTGGCTTGGAGGTGAATTTGTTGTCTTCAAGTGGTGGTGAGTAGTGGCTTGGAGGTGAATTGGTTGTGTTCAAGTGGTGGTGCATAGTGGCTTGGAGGTGAATTGGTTGTGTTCAAGTGGTGGTGAGTAGTGGCTTGGAGGTGAATTGGTTCTGTTCAAATGGTGGTGAGTGGTGGCTTGAGGTGAATTGGGTGTGTTCAAGTGGTGGTGAGTGGTGGCTCGGAGGTGCATTGGTTGTGTTCAAGTGGTGGTGAGTGATGGCTTGGAGGTGAATTGGTTGTGTTCAAGTGGTGGTGAGTGGTGGCTTGGAGGTGAATTGGTTGTGTTCAATTGGTGGTGAGTGGTGGATTGGAGGTGAATTGGTTGTGTTCAAGTGGTGGTGAGTGGTGGCTTGGAGGTGAATTGGTTGTGTTCAATTGGTGGTGAGTGGTGGATTGGAGGTGAATTGGTTGTGTTCAAGTGGTGGTGAGTGGTGGATTGGAGGCGGTGAACGAAGCGAGCTGGGTATGTGGTTATTTTACATGTACCATATATTTCATCGATTGCAATAGTCCCGACCGACTCCCAGTGGACAAAGCGTACATAGATAGGCTATCGCAGCTCCATTACCGGAGGTGGGGGACGGTGGTGGTGGGGAGCTAGTGGTGGAGGTAGGTGAGGTGGTCGGGAGGTAGTGGTGCTGGTGCGGGTAGAGGAGGGGGTGCTTCTGGTGGGAGGGGAGTAGAGATGTTGATGGTGAGAGGGTGGTGGTGGGGAGGTAGTGATGGAGGTAGATGTGGTGGTGGTGGTCGGAGGGTGATTCTGGTGGGAGTAGAGGTAGTGGTGGGAGGGTGGTGCTGGTGGTGTGTGTCTGGTGATGAGTAGAGGGGGAGCAGTAGGGGTGGGCTGGAATCTAAGCTGTGATGATATTGGTGAATTAGATAAGCTTGTTCTTCTTAAGTTGAACAACATCAATAAACAGAAGTCAATATTCCCGTGTGATCGTTGCCTGCCTCTTGGTCATTGTGAGAGAACTTGTGATGGTTCGATACGCATCACTTCTATAATCATTAAATGCAATGAAAAAGGGCGAGGTACTGGCGGAGACAGGTGAGGTGGTGGTGCACCACCAGCACCACCACCTAACCACCAACACCCTTTCCACCGTCATCAGCAGTGGATCTGGACTGGAAGTGTTGAGACCGGTATTGGCAAATCATCCCACGTGACTCCATAGGAGGCAAGCACTGATTTGCCACAGTGTCTTCGACAGCAACCAACCATTGCCGGATAACAGTGACAAGTAGATCTTACTAGCGCAAACTCACCTGATATAGAACAGAGTCAATGAATCATAATTGGGTCAATTATATGTAACAGAGTGACCAGACAGGGCAGACAGTGGAACATTTAATTGGGTCAACTATAGATTTATAACAGAGTGAGTGGCAAGAGAAGCCGGTGGAACATTTAATTGGGTCAATGATATATAACAGTGGCCAGACAGAGCAGATGGTTGAACATTTAATTTTGTCAACGGTAGATTTATAACAGAGTGAGTGGCAAGAGAAGCCGATGGAACATTTAATTGGGTCAATGATATATAACAAAGTGACTGGCTAGGGCAGACGGTAGAATATTTAAGCGGATCATTGATACATAACAGAGTGGCTGGCTAGGGTGAGTATAACATTTGAAGTCATCAGTTTGACTCGGTCGGATTTGAATCCCATGACCTGCGTGCGACACCGGAGGCGAGTGCTCAACTCGTTTGGCCACCCCGTCTGGTCTCATTTGATGAATCCAGTCTATGCCGTAACTATTTCTCGGCAAAGAAACTTACACTGGCCGGAATAGGTCCGAGCACAGTTGGCTGTTGATTTGTTAGTTAGACAAACAGCAATACTCCACCAGCCTGCCGGCCACCAGCTGCACCAGATATAAACGCCTCAATCGGGGTTGAGACGCAGACCTATTAAGTGTACAACGCACTCTCCAAGCCAATTCCACGCGCGCACAGACGGTGGACAGAGGTGTGCTGATCGGCTCGTAGAGTGAACGCGGTGCGCAATACCGGCCGGTAGGAGGCGCGACTACGCGATATGTGGCAATGTTAGGCCGTGTATCCAGAGACTGTTCCCTTGTGGCGTGTTCCCTCGTTCCATATTTGCTTGTGACCTTGTGACATGGCACACAGACAATGAATATTCTCTATGTTCCCTGTCAGTGTGTCACATGTGTTATGTTCAAGGCTAAGCGGTCCCTGGGTCCAACCTATTGGAACGGCCACTAAGCTAAACACAGGTTCATAGTCTGTGTGGCGCGTCATAAGGTCACAAGCGAACACGCAGCAGGGGAACACGCCAGAAGTGAACAACAGTTTATTGAGACACTACCTTAGTGTGCCTATTGGGTTGTGTGTGTTTGTGTCTTTGTATGTTAGGGTTTGTGTATGTGCATGTGAATGTGTGTGTGTTTTTTGTGGTGTTTGTGTGTGTCACCTGGTAATAGTTTGGGCTTTCGTTCTGTGTGTGTTTTGGACCTCAAGTTCTCTGCGATTTCGCGGATTCCCACAATTTAGTTGTAATCTCCGGTTGACGTTTACAAA
This sequence comes from Branchipolynoe longqiensis, assembly GCA_030323885.1. Lineage (NCBI taxonomy): Eukaryota > Metazoa > Annelida > Polychaeta > Phyllodocida > Polynoidae > Branchipolynoe > Branchipolynoe longqiensis. The sequence continues at coordinate 68,630,423 of CM059195.1, forward strand.
ATGCCAAGGATACATGACAGCAATTGGTCAGTCCGAATACCGTCCCTATATGACTGTAGATATTGCTATGACATAAAGCCCAAACAAATAGAAAAACACGGGGTGATTGGGGAGAGGGACGAGCGTATGAGAAACGTATGAGCCATACGGCGACATACGTTGACAATTTTGAACATGCACAAACAATTTTTAGCGGCTCGACCTACGCCGACCTATGATGACTTATGACGCCATATTCTGAGGATACTCGACGTATGCCCAATGTATACGTAACGTATGATGCCATATGCTAACCGGTTGGTCGAAAATCGCATATGTCGGCATATGCTAAGGCCATACGTTGTAGTGTGACAGCCCCTTTAGCGTGTGGTGTACCACTACCAGGGGCCATATTCATGAGCTCGGGGTAGCGCTACCCTGAGGCTGTAACCGGGTGGTACGCTACCCTCCCGGCTAATGGCGGAAAATCCTTATTCATGAGCTTGGGGTAGCACTACCCTGGGGCTCTATCCGGAGGGTACGCTACCCCAATTTCGACCCAGGGGTAAGCCACTATCCTGAGGGGATAGTGAGTGTAGTGTATGTACGACGCGAGCACCCGAAACCGAAACCCTGATCGGGCCGGCAGCGCCGTCTGCGCGGAACCCAAATAAAGCATTATGAAACGAGACGTCGTTGTGTAGAGTCGGTTCATGATCATTACAGTGAGTGTGTGTGGTTCTGAATCTATTCAATGCGATCATATTTGATAGATTTAAATACGCAATAAGTGAAATTTATTCAAATTAACCTTAAATCCGAAGCGAAATTAGCGCTGACGCCGTAACGGCGGCGATATTAATATTTTCGAATCGACGAATGTAAAGTACACAAATCGCCGCCTCCGCAGCGACGTCGATATCCATACTGTCCAACGTTAACCAAACATGGCCGCCGCCGTCGCCGCCGAATCGGCGTGAATTTCTTACGCTCAAATCTATTCAATGCGATCAGATTTGATAGATTTAAATACCCAATAAGTGAAATTTGCTCAAATTAACCCTAAATCCGAAGCGAAATTAACGCTGCCGCCGTAACGGCGTTGATATTAATATTTTCGAATCGCCGAATGTAAAGTACACAAATCGGCGCAAAAATGGCCGCCGCCGTCGCCGCCGAATCGGCGTGAATTCCTTACGCCCAAATCTATTCAATGCTGTCATATTTAACAGAATTACATACGCAATAAGTGAAATCTTATCAATTTAACCCTAAATCCGAAGCGAAAATTCACGCTGCTCGCGCAAAGGCGGCGATATTAATATTTTCGAATCGCCGAATATAAAGTAAACAAATCGCCGCCACCACAGCGACTGGAGGGATTTCCCAAATCTATAAATAATCGAACGGGTAGCTATCCGCAACGGCTAGTGCATTGGTGAATACCGATTGACCTAATTAATCTCTGCCGTTAACCCGCGGGATACCTACCCAACGGCTAAGCCTATCCTCCGGCTAACCGTACCCCGAGCTCATGAATATGGCCCCAGTACTTCAACCCTAACCGCAAAGTTAAAGTTAGGGTCAGCATTGGGTTAGGGTTAAAGTTTCAGTTAGGGTTAGGGTTAGAGTTAGGGATAAAATCCCGGTCAGGTTTAGGGTCAGGGTTAGAGTTAGGGAAATTGGAGCCGCAATTTTATCAACATGCGCATGCAATTCCACAACGTACCTAACAAATGAGTTAGGTAGGTTGTGGAATTTAGGCATGCTAAAGTAGGAAGGCGTGTTAGTTGGAGTTAGGGTTAGGGTTAGGTTTAGGCTAAGATTTAGGGATACAATCCTGGTTTGGGTTAGGGTTATGGTTAGGGTTAGGGTTAGCGTTACAATCCCAGTTAAGCTTAGGGTTAGAGTTAGGGATAAATCTTGTTTAGGGTTAGGGTTAGAGCTAGGGATACAATGCTGCTTAGGTTTAGACTTATGTTTAGGGTTAGAGTTAGGGATAACATCCTGGGGCCATATGCACCAATCGGTGTTAGGGCTGTAACCGCGGTTTGGCTAGCTCCACACGGCTAACTGTGGAAAATCCGTATGCATCAATCGGTGCCAGCGCTAACCGGCGACCGTAGCCTCGGCTAAGCTACCCCACTTTCAAATCAGGTTTAACTGCTAGCAGGGGCGGTTAGTGTGTGTGTATGGGTGTCAATCTATTCAATGATATCATATTTAACAGAATTACATACTCAATAAATGAAATTTGGTAAAATTAACCCTAAATGCGAATCAATATTAACGCCGCCGCCACATTGGCAGCGTTATTCATATTGTCAAATCGATGAATGTAAAGTAAACAAATCGACGCCGCCACCACATCGACGTCGATATCCATACTGTCGAACGTCAACTAAACATGCCAACCGTAACGGCGGCAATATATTAGGCCCAAATCTATTCAATGCTGTCATATTTAACAGAATTACATACACCATAAGTGAAATTTGATCAATTTAACCCTAAATTTGAACCGATATTAACGCCGCCGTCACATTGGCGGCGTTATTCATATTGTCGAATCGAGGGAATTCCCAAATCTATAAATAATTTCATGGTTAGCTATCCGCCCCGGCTAGTACATTGGTGCATACCACTTGACACATTTCTCCAACCCGCCTCTACCCAGAGGTAGCTACCCCGGAGTTAGCGCCTAACTCCGGCTAAGCCTATCACGGATTGGTGCATATGGCCCCTGATTAAGGTTAGGGTTAGAGCTAGGGATAAAATCCTGGTTAGTTTTAGGGTTATGTTTAGAGTCAGAGTTAAGGATAACATCCCGGTTAGGTTTAGGGTTAGGGTTAAGGTCATGGCTAAAAATCCTGGTAGACCGCATGCTAAAGTAGGAAGGCAAAACACACTATAAATATAATTCATCTCCATCATTTGTTTGCTTACCGCTCAACTACCGCCAGACCAAAGAGATTCGGGGCCGCCTCAATGCTTCGCCGTTACAACGTTGTAAAGATGTCCCCAGCTTCTACAACACTCCCTACTGAAGTTTAATCTTCAACCAAAGATTGGGCTGATTTATCAGAGCCTCTCTATTAATGTTGCAGTTCTGCAACCAGTAACCGCTGTAAGGTTACAAACCACCCCCAAAATCAAGTCAAGCCTTTTCTTTGAAGCTGATTTCACCATCAGATATGGTCGGGTGGTTTGGTGTTTGAGATTTTAGAATTGCCTTTCTATCCACGACCTGGTTGTGCCTAATGCAGACGTTGTTATCGTGTCGACCCTAACCCACTTAGAGCTGTTGCCTTCTGTCTGGAACTTGTAACCCGATCCACCTCTCATCGCGCATGCGCACACGACGCTTTCCGTGGCAGGCAGCTTCTTATGGGGCGCCATTTGTAACCCTACTTATTCATGCAAGATGGGCTGGCCGAATGAGTTGAGCATCCGCCCCCCATTTTGGTAGGTCGTGGAATTGATTGAAACCCTTTGAGATTGGACGCTGGTCGAGTCAAAGCAATGACTTAAAAATTTATACTTGTCATTACCTAGCCGGGCATCCGGCAATGCTAGGATAGGACAAGGAGCAGGAGAATGAGGAAAATGAATTGTCCGTGATTGAAATTTCCCTTACTAAAGCCTCGGTCACAAATACGTTACGGCGTGCTTCTGGTGACTGTAAGTTGCCGCATCAGCCAGACCGTACGGTGGGTTACGGTCAACGTGCGTTTTTTTGCTCGCCGCAAGGGTTGTGTTTTTTTAAAGTTGGAGTTATCTTAACTTTGAAAAATCGCAATGCCACAAGCCGCAATCCTGGCAATCCAGACTCCACAACACTGTACAATCACCTTTGTTGACATCAATAAAAAGGGTGTAAAATGAATATCAATATGGTAAAAATTCATGTTTGTGTTATAAATATTAAGAAAGTTATGACTTTTTTGTATATTAAATACGTGTACGATTTGTGACCTAAGCATTAATCAACGAATGTAGACCAAATGAAGAATAACAGAAAAGGGCATTTAATGTCCGAAATTACAATTATATTGATTTTGTAATTCAAGATTCAATTTGTATCTCATACCAGTGCTGCCACCCGGCGATTACCCAGTTGCTGATGTTTGTTGTGTTTATTCTATAGGTCATAGTTATTCATAGATAGCAGCACCTGTGCCAAATGTAATTACATGCATACACCGCGCGTTCATGCACTAATTGTGCTTGTGGAGATACAATGTGCTTTCAGACATGAAATCTGTATTGACAATTCTATTCTGGGCACAAAATCATATTTCATTAATGAAATGTGAAATGGAATGATCAAATTAGCAATTTTATCAACAAAACAATATTTTGCAAAACACAAAATTTTACTGTTACTGGGAACAATTTGGATTGTATCACCTCCTGTAATTTTAGCTTTTGTGAGTTAAATTTTGCTGTCATTTAACACGAATTTAACCACTTTAAAATTGCATCTGAGCAAATTGTTGCTGTCATTTGACACAAATCTGACCATTTCAGATTTTTGAATGAATTTCAGTGTAATGATACAAGTGTGATTAAACAAAGCTGACAGAATAAATACTACTAAGATTTCCCCATGAATGTGGCCCTTCCTGCTGAAATGGTGTTAAACTATCACCAATCAATCAAATCATGAACAAAGTTGACAAATGGCCCCCCATAGCTGTCACTTTCCCGTGCCAACTAATCCAAATAGGACGCGGTGGCCGAATCGGTAAGTGTGATGGCTTCGCGTGCAGAAGGTTGAGGGTTCGAATCCCGACTGAGTCAACACAATGACCTACACAATTGATATTCGTCGTTACCTAGATCAGTACTCAACATTAATAGGATAGGGCAATGACTGGGTAGTTAACTCAATATTCGGATAATTGAACAAACGCGATACAGTGGTATATAGTGGCATTTATTCTTTCTAATTTAGCTTGTTACATTAAGATTCAAGATGGTAATGATAATACAGTTCGAGGATTTCAGGCACTTAACCCTATCGATCTATGGCATTAGTTGGGTGGGTGGGACGGCAAATCTACAGGAAAGGTAGCACGTCCGATCGGTTGAAAAGCTCTGGTCGAAGTGTCTAGACTTTGTAACTGCGTCATAGGCTTTGCTCTGAATTTACAGTAGGTGGCGCGTCGATAGCGGCCAAATGCTAGTTCACAAGAAGTATATAGGTGGCGCCAATGGTCACATTTTAAAAATCTACTGCACAGTTTCTCTAACTGCGTAGTATTGAGTTCAAGGAATTTACAGTAGGTGGCGGGTCAACCGACGACCATTTGGTCAGTTCAGAATCAGAAATATAGGTGGCGCCAAAGTCGCTCGAATCTATGGGAAATACACAGTCTCGCGATTTCAATTACCCATGTTGCGCACATCATGGACAATGTGACTGAATGGGATATCAGCTCATGGTGCTAATGGCCTGGCCGTCCAGTGGGGCACCGCTATAAACAGATAACGTCGCCATGAGTGCGCACTGTCACATGTCGCTCCTCATCCTGATATTAACTTAGATGTTACTAGGACGTGAATCCCTAACAAACAAACTGATCCCAAATAGCCAAGAGCCAAAATTATGAAAATACACTTGTGGCATATGTGTATTTAATCGAAGATGTCTCACAGCAACATCAAAACTGGAGTCAGTGGTTTGATGTCCTAGCAACATCTGAGGTTATGTCAATGCAGGTGTCGATTTGTTATAGCATGCGCTCATGGGGGATTTATAGTGTTGCCACGATGGAATATACCAACACTCACACCATGACAAAATATCCCACTGAGTCACATTATTCTGACACTAAGCAAAGCAGCCCTTCCCCTATCATCGCGATGTCGCGCGCCAAGCTAGGTAGCTACAAGCGCCACATCTGAGGTTATGTCAATGCAGGTGTCGATTTGTTATTGCATGTGCTCATGAGGGATTTATAGTGTTGCCACGCTGGAATATACCAACACTGACACCATGACACAATATCCCACTGAGTCACATTATTCTGACACTGAGCAAACCAGCCCTTCCCCTATCATCGCGATGTCGCGCGCCAAGCTAGGTAGCTACAAGCGCCACATCTGAGGTTATGTCAATGCAGGTATCGATTTGTTATAGCATGTGCTCATGAGGGATTTATAGTGTTGCCACGCTGGAATATACCAACACTGACACCATGACACAATATCCCACTGAGTCACATTATTCTGACACTAAGCAAAGCAGCCCTTGCCCTATCATGTCGATGTCGCGTGCCAAGCTAGGTAGCCACAAGCGCCACTTTTGTAAGTAAGTCTTCGGTTTTAACTCTCCCTGGTGTGGCGAGTAAGGAGGGTTTGCCCACCCAGGAAGAGCAAGTTCTGTCTGGTCGGTAACACCACTTGGTATGATCACATATGCAATGTCGGTGATTCGTTGATGAAACAGAACGGGCGAGCTGAATAGATATTACCCAGGCTCGCCATGGCAACATTGTCTCTGTCTGCTTATATGGGCCCCTCCCCCCCCCCCCCCCCCCCCACACACACAGACACACTCCCTCAACCTCCATGTTCTAGCCAAGACTATGACGCTGCGTCAGCAACTTGCCGAAACCCCCCTCCCCTCCCCACACCTCCACCCCCTCCCCTACAAACCCCCTCATCCTCCCCACATCTCCACCCCCTCCCCCCACAAACCCCCCTCCCCTCCCCACACCTCCCCCCTCCCCCCACAAACCCCCTCCCCCCCACCTCCATCCACGACCTGCGCAGCCAACACTACTGGACGTGGCGTGGCGCCTGCCGCTAGATGGCGCCACCCTGGCGGTATATTAACAAAAATGGCGACTGAGCAAACTTTCTAAATTCATTAATGCATATATATGATTTTTATTATTTATTAATATTAATAAATAATATATATGTAAAATATCCTGTCGGGTTTGATACAACTGATATCAGACTGCTCAGGATTTTTCGGCATTCTGGTTATTTATTCAAAAACGTTTTTATTTCAGTTTCGACTGCTCAAAATTGCTGAACTTTGAAAGCTAAATTCATTTAATAAATGCTATATTAAAGCTGCATAGTCCGATGAAAACATCAAATTTTCCAAACCGAAAAAATTATCTATATTTTATTCTACACTTCAAAGTTAGATACTGGTTAGCAGTGGTACCAGGGGGACTGGGCTGTAGTGGCCGGATGTAGAAGGGAATACTGAGACAATAAATACAACTTATGTCTGCAGAAACCGTAAATAGTGTAAGAGTTTTGGGATGCTTGCCAACATTAATTTGGCATGGTTACACTTCAAATATCAAATAGCCTTTTAAAATCAAAGTTACTCCAAATTAAAGTCAGGCAGATTCTAACGATCAACCTCATATATTTATCTCAGAAAATGACAGCAACTCAAAACCCTCGGACTATGCAGCTTTAACAATATGCAATATGCTCATTTCATCGACAACTCCCCCCCCCCCCTCTGATATTACCATGATCGTCTTCAAAGAGCCTCCCCCCCCCCCTCCCCGGTTATATACCCGGCATGACGCAGCACTTTGTGGACTTCCAGTTGACTCCCGGGAAGTACGAGGAGTTGCCCGGATGAGACGCTGGATGGGGGGGTGGGGGGGCTGGTGAAATTGACCCGGTCCACTGCCTTGTGTGGATCCCATAGACATTGCTTTCCACGACGCGACAGTCACAGTTTATCAAACAATTCACTGCTTTTCGCAAGGTAATATTAACAGCATAAGTACTTGGTTCAAAGGCTGCCAGTTACAATTTGTTATTAAATGGGGTGGGTCAGTGATTTAATATAAATGGTAGGCTGCATCTTAAAATTGAATATTCTGATGTTTTTGAGTTTCTGACATTTTCTAAGATAAATATATTAGGTTGATGGTTTATAATGCACCTTACTTTAGTTTGGAGTAACTTTTATTTAAATTGTTAAAGCTGCATAGTCCGATGAAAACATAACATTTTTAAAACAAAAACAATTATCTAGATTTGATACTACATATCTGCTAACTTAGATACTGGTGCACTTATTAAACATTTGTCGTCACATATAACAGGATACTGAGTCAATTAATAGTACGTGTTACTGCAGAAGCCTATGGTGTTAGAGTTTTTGCAAGCTTGCCAAAATTAATTTAGCATGTCTCCATTTCAAATATCTCAAAGGTTAGCGAGTTAAAATAAAAGTTACTTCAAACTAAAGTAAAGTAGATTATAATGAACAACCTAGTATGTTTATCTCAGAAAATGAGAGAAAGTCAAAACCATCGGACTATGCAACTGTAACTTTTGAGACATTTGAAGTGCAAACATGCTAAATTAATGTTGGCAAGCATGCCACAATTCTGAAATCGTAGGCTTATGTAGTAACAGTTTTTTTTTGTTTACAAATTAAATTAATGCAGTATGCCCTTCTATGTGGAAATAAATGCTTAATACGTGTATCAGAATCTAAGGTAGATAGATATGTAACATTTAATCTGGGTGCTTGTTTTGGTTTTGCAAATTTGATTCTTCATAGGACTATGCAGCTTTAACTACTCCCACTTAAAAAACCATAAATTAAATGGGGTGGGTCTGTGATTTAATTTAAATGGTAGCCTGCATCTTAACGTGGAGATTAAACTAGTTGTGTTATATAATAATCCTCGTTACCACAAACAAAACAACCTACCTATTACAGAACTCTTCTGTTGAGTTCCAGAATGTATGTGGTGTTTGTGTGTGTGTGTGTGGGAGGGGGGGGGGTCGTGGGTTTTATTGTGTATCCCTATTTACAATTTTCATTACTCCAAGCGGAAGTAGGGGCGATACGGGCAGAAGGCTGTTGAATGTTATCAGGGCATGGGGGATGTTCAGAGGATGAGGTGGGGCCGGCTGGCACTGCTCTGCCCGGTGTCAGCGTCTCACCTCCCACAAGTCTGGTTCTCCACAAGAAATATGTTTAACTCCAATACATTCTTTAATATATGCGTCAATATTCTAAAAGTCAGAGAATATTGTTATCCACAAGCAATACGTATTCTCCTGTATTCTTGGGTTTAAACTCATAAGAATAACCGCTAAAAAACAAAAAGAGTGATAATCAGGTCGAGCGACCGACCAGAAGTAAACAACACGGCGACCGAATCGGTTTTTCGCCAATGACTTCTTTAATATATTCACCAATATTCTCAAACTCGTAGAGAATATTGTTGTACACATTTCCTCCAGTATTCTTGGGTTTAAAGTCATAAAGCCAACCAAAGTTTGCATTCGTCACTCGAATCCGCGCATACGCAGAAGCGATGTTTGGGAAGTGAGACTTGTGGGAGGTGAGACGCTGACACCGGTGTGGCAGGAGGGTTGGTGTATCGACTGGTGGCTTACAACAGACAGGCCCCAGTCACGCCGGGCTGCTCATGGGCTATTTATAGACCGCCCTGCTTTGTATGTGCAAGGTGCCGGCTGACGGCTTTTACGTTTGAGTGGTGTTATCACTGTGAGGTAGCGGTCGGGTTACTGTGGTGGCGGTGGTGGTGTTGTGGGGGTGTTGTGGTGGTGTTGGTGATGGTGTTGGTGATCGTTTTGTGACAGTTGTTGTATGGCAGTAGTGTTGTAGCAATGGGGCTGTTATGGCAGTGTTGTAACAGTGGGGCTATGGTGGTGGTGTTGTAGCGCTGGGGATGTGGGGGTGTTATACTAGTTGGGATGTGAGATAATGACGTAGCAGTGGGGCTGTGCATAATATTGTACTAACGGGGCTGTGATGTAATGTTGTAGCATTGGGGCTGTGGATTAATGTTGTAGCAGTGGGGATGTGTAGTAATGTTGTACTAGTGCGGCTGTGGCGTAATGCTGTAGCAGTGGGGCTGTGGTGAGATGTAGCTGTGGGGCTATGGTCTAATGTAGCAGAGGGGCTGTGGTAGTGTTGTGCCAATGGGGATATGGTGGTGGTGTTGTAACAGTGGGGCTGTGGCATAATTTAGCAGTTGTTCTATGATGTAATGTACCAGTGGAGCTGTGGCATAATGTACCAGGAGGGCTGTGGCATAATGTTGTACATGTGGGGCTGTGACGAAATGTTGTTGTAGTGTGGCTCTGACGTGATGTTGACCTAATGTACCAGTTGGGCTGTGACATAATGTTGTAGTAGTGGGGATGTGACATAATGTACCAGTGGGGCCGTTGTGTAATGTTGTAGTAGTGGGGCTGTGAGGTAATGTACCAGTGGGGCTGTGACATAATATTTTAGTAGTGGGGCTGTGATGTTATGTACCAGTGGGGTTCTGACGTAATGTTGTAGTAGTGGGGCTGTGACATGATGTACCAGGGGGGTCTGACATAATGTTGTAGTGGTGGGGATGTGACATAGTGTACCAGTGGGGCTGTGACATAATGCTTTAGTAGTGGGGATGTGATGTAATGTACTAGTGGGGCTGTGACGTAATGTTTTAGTAGTGGGGATGTGACGTAATGTACCAGGGGGGCTGTGATGGACTGGTAGACTCCCGGGTGGGGGCGTCTCGGTATGCCGCTCCCTCTGTGGTGTCGTAGCAGTGCGGCTGTGACGTAATGTTATAGCAGTGGGGCTTTGATGTAAAGTTTAGGCAGTGTGACTGTGGCGTGAGGTTATACCAGTGGGACTGTGGTGGTGTGGTACCATGTGGACTGTGGCTGGCTGCTAGACCCCGGTGTTGCGGTTTCCCAGGGACACCAGTTTGCCAGGGACACATTGCTTCTGCGCATGCATCAAAATCGAACAGCATCATCACTAACATTATAAATTTAATATAATGTTTTTGGTAAAGATGTTTTCTATATGTGTACCAAACGATTTGTTTCTAGGTGGTGTCGTTTTAGAGATATTTAACTTTTCCTGTATTTTCTGTATGAAGATTGCTCACGGATTGACAATGCCTTGAGTTGGACGGTACGCGCGGTGAAAAACATTAGTTTTATTCAAAATTAATAGAAATCAAGAACCCTAACATTATCAATTTAATATAATCTTAATGGTAAATATGTTTTCTATATGTGTACAAAGCGATTTGTTTCTAGGTGGTGTAATTTTAGAGATATTTGATTTTTTCTGTATGAAGATTTGCTCACGGCCGCTGACAATGCATTTGAATGGAGGTGTCCCTGGGAAACCGGTGTCCCTCGGAATCCGCAACACCGTGTTGGTGCCGCTCCTCCTGTGGTGTCAGGTTGCCTCCTGGTTCCCCTGCCGCCTCTCACACTACTTCTAAGCCGTGTGGAATGTGGACATACCGCCCCTACACCTTCACCACTAAGCCACCCAGCGCTCTGATTTCAATTAAGTCGCCTCCTGTGACCTGCACCAGTCAGTCTACGCTTTACATGCACTGTCCCGTCCTAATATGACCTTAGATTTTGCTAGGACGTACAATACCTACAAAATAAAAACCTACACTGTTATTGTCTGTGGCGAATCAACACTCCCACACAGTCCTGTATGTCATACTTACACACATGTAGACACTCTCACACACTCACGCACGCACAGCATATCCAGATCTCATTTCACTAATATAAAATATCCTTTCGCTGTGGTGGAGACTTCATATATATATATATATATATATAAATATATATATATATATATGTATATATATATATATATATATATATATATACATAGATACATACATACATATATGTGTGTGGGTGGGGTAAAGTGTACACAATTCTGGAGATACCCTTCCGTCCGCAATCTATTGGTGATAACCAACATTCAACAGCTGTGGGGTTCTCTGCGGCAGATTGGTTAGAGTGTCTGACTTTTTTCTAGGTTGGACTCCTAATCTGAAGGTTGGTGGTTCGAATCCCTGTGCCCCCCCCCCACCTCTGCTAATTTGGAATTCCACCGCTGTGTATAACTTACAGTGTCATCAAAGGCTGGTTGCTCTCATACCATGTATATGTGGTGTGGAAGGTTAAAAATCCCTTGGGTCGGTAAAAGTGTAGGATCGGGCTTTCTATCGACAAACTGTCTAATGCTGAAAACAAGTCTATGATATGCAGTATAAATGTTCAAGAAAAAACGAGAGAGTGATTACTGTTTACTGGTCTCATCCTCTCTCTCAGATAATTATATGTAATACAAAATATATATATATATATAAATAAATATATATATTTATATTTATATATGGTATGTAATTAATAAGTCCGCTCAATACATATCAACGATGAAAGGTCATCGTATCATTATTAGCGAAGGCTTCTTTCTATTTATCTAGCTTTAATCTCTTTTTGTTACGTGGATTTTATTTACAGAAACGATTCTATTGTTGGAGTGTGGATGTATTGATCTGCTCTATGTATCTAGGCGCGGTGTGATGGACGGAGATATCTGAATTCAGCTTAATGTCGCGGCTGTAGGTATTATGCATAATGGTTATTAGCTTGTTTGTTTGTTGTTGTTTTACATCCTAGCAACATCTAAAGTCATATCAGGATGTGTACCGACTTGTGACAGTACGCACTCATGGCGATTTTATAGTGCTGCCCCACTGGGAAATCAAGCCACCAGCACCATGACCCGATATCCCACTCAGTCACATTATCCTGACACCGAGCTAAACAGCCCTTGCCCTATCCTAATAATGCCGAGCACCAGGCTAGGCAGCGACAAGTATCAATTTTTAAGTCACTGGTTTGACTCGACCGGGAACCAAACTCACAAACTCCCGCTCTTCCGCACGCGAGGCCTGGGCTCTACCGATTCGGCCACCGTGCCGGATTGCTTATTAGCAGTTTAGCGATACCATTTATATATTTATATGTGATGTATCAGTATTATGCGAGTATAAAGGTGCAGAAGGGAACTCTATTATTGTTGTTATTATTGATTCCTATTGGCTACTAAGTACTATTATGCAGCCTGAACCCCACACTCTGACCAGTGGCGCCACCACTGGTCACCTTTGTCCCTAACGGACACCCTCCCATGTTTACTCCCTCTGGAGAATTTCATTCACACTAGAAAATGTTGGTTTGTTTGTTTTAGGTTAGGGCATCAATATTCCCTATACCAGAGAATATATGTATATCATACCACCTTCTATATATTTTTTTTGTTCAAGTGTTTTTATTCCTCTGAATAACATGTTGTCAGTGCTAATGCACTGGTCTTCCAGCCCTAATCACAATTGCCTTTACACAGTAAACAAATCTACAACAATATACAGATAGACAATTACAGGTAACTAAGCAAAACATCGGTACATGAATGATAGGTAAAGAACAAGATAAGCGAAAAGAAACATATGAGGGGAGGTAGCTATGTTAAACTAGTATGGTAGGCATTAGTAGGGGGTGGGGCATAACTGATCATCTTTCTATTAGTAACATACTCTTTGAAATGGTTGATGGGGGATGTAGGGTGGGCCTTTGTGATAGAAGTTGTGTTCATGGTAATCTCAGGTGGGGCCTATTGAGTTAGTAAGTAGGTTAATATTGATTAATCATGTACCTCAGTAGGATCCAACTAGAATCATTTCCAGGCTCATTTCATTGTAGGTGGGTTTTTTGGTCAATTTGGCCGCTACTGGTTAAGTTTACAGTGTTTGTTTGTGGGGGGAAGCGGGGGGGACATGGAAAGGAATGGCAACACCGAACCAGTGTATCATTGATCTGCTTTGGCCTAGGCTGGTTGATTTAAATGTGCATGGAGGTTTATCTTGAAAGTTGATATTGCTTGTCTCTATTGTGTACTGCATAGCGGCCTTTCTATAAGTAATGGCCGGCTACAATACAAAATATAGACAAACAATCTATATACATATATGTGTATATATGTGTATACATTTTCCTCCAGAGTGTGATGCGACGGGGCACCCGCCCGGCAATTACCCGACAGCTGGGAGGGTGGGGGGCGCTCCACCAATGTGCACGAGGAAATATAGGATGTACATGTTACCCTTGCAGTTATACTCGCATAATGCATTATACATCACATATATATATATGTATATATATATACACACATATATGTATATATATGACATATATATAATATATGCATAGTAAATAGTGAAATGTGTGAATAAAGATAATCGCAGGCAGAGTGACTATGCATGGCCAGACAAGTTACTGCGTTTGCAGCCAGGGGGCACTACAATCGGCTCAGTTGCATAGCTGATGAAATTAATAGTAAGAGTACTAAGAGCGTTACAGTAGATGACTTAGGATGATAATAAGGAGTGAAAGTTTCCCATTAATTATACTTGTATAATGCTTATGCATCATATATGTTTCTCCTCATGGTGTTCTCTGTGGCGGAGTGGTTAGAGTGTCTGACTTTTTTCTAGGTCGGACTCCTAATCTGAAGGTTGGTGGTCCGATTCCCTGTGCCCCCATCTCTGCTAATTTGGATTTCCACTGCTGTGTATAACTTACAGCATCATCAAAGGCCAGTTGCTCTCATACCATGTCTATGTGATGTGGGAGGTTAAAAATCCATTGGGTCGGTAAAAGTGTAGGTTTGGGCTTTCTATCGACAAACTGTCTAATGGTGAAAACAAGTCTATTCAGACTTATCCATAATAGGCAGTATAAATCTTCAAGAAGAAAAAAAATATATATCACTTATATAGCCTATATCCTAACAAAGCAAGCAAACAATCATTGCTTCATGATATTGTGTATTCATCTTATTTGAGAGGCATTTGTAGTATACAGTAAGAGGACCACTACTGCGCAGTAACTTAACCTGGAACTGATATGTTTTCCTGGCATTATTCTAGGACTCTCCCTAATGAGGGGAACTACTTATAACATCACCAGACGGGATGGGCGAACAAGTTGAGCATCCGTCTCCTGTTTTTGGAGATCAGGGGATTCGAACCCGTGGGTTCGAACCCTGGTCGAGTTAAACCAATGACTTAAAAATTGATACTTGTCGCTTCCCAGCCAGGCACTTGGCATTATTAGGATGGGGCAAGGATTGGTTGGCTCAGTGCCAGGATAGTGTGACTGAGTGGGATATCAGGTCATGGTAATGGCGGCCTGGTCTCCCTGTGGTGCAGCACTATGAAGTCACCATGAGTGCGTGCTGTCACAAGTCAGTACCCGTCCTGATATTACCTTAGATGTTGCTAGGAGGCAAAACAAAAACCAACCAACAAAGTTATAACATCAGGCTTTCACTTTCAGTTTGCGGCAGGATGGCAGCGCATGCGCATTCATGTCTGCAGGCACATGCATCTGTTGACAGTTCATCTCCCGTGTGGCAGGTCGAGCAAATCGAACCCTGCTTTCTAACTCTGGCCGAGGCAAACTAATGACTTACAAATTGGTACTTGTCACTACCTATCAATTATCATGACGCTCGGTATTACTAGGATCACAGATAGTAGAGGGATAGTTGGTTAAAGGCCCTGTCACACTATGACGTAACGACGTCAGCGTAGGGAGAACGTGAAAAACGTTGAACTTCTCGGCATAGTATACAAATTTTGGCACAAGTTGAACGTGGATGTAGCGTAGTTGACGAGAGTGTAACGTCGGTAAAGCGTAGTGATAGCGTCGTTCAACGAGAGAGGACAACATAATTACGCTGATGGGACGTTATTAACATTATTCGATAGCCAGAACTATGTTGCTTTATGTTACCTTACGTTAAAATGGTGGCAAAATGGTAAACGTATGTTGGACGTCCGTTATCCCGACGTTTTCACTACGCGGACTGCACGTTCCCACCACCTTTAATGTGGGTCAGCGTAATGCAACGTAGTGACAAGCGTTTAATGTCATTGACGTTTGCCGAACGTGTACAGAATGTACGGCGAAGTAAACCATTACGTTCTAGTTATGTCGAAAGTTTTGAACAGGTTCAAAACTTTGACGCGCGCCGACGTAACACGACGTAACGTGACGTAGCTCGACGTCAGTCTAACGTCATTCTGACATCATCATAACATAACCCAACATATGTCAACGTAATGACGAAACGTGATCACGTCAGGCTTATGTTTGCTCGTTACGTTGTAGTGTGACAGGGGTATAAGTGACATCGTGAAGGCGTGATAATTAGCCATTTTGAAAGCGGGATAATTGGCCATTTTGAAAGCGGGATAATTGGCCATGTCATTCATATGCTATAGCCTAGTAGTAGTACGTGTCAGCATTTACAGATATAGTCCACCATCTTGTGATACAGAATTATGGCTGTTCTGTAGGTTCATCCTGCATACTCAACTCTCAACTTCGTAATGAATCTAAACAAGGCAAATAAAGTTTTATTCCCAACTACTCGTACTGATAGTGGTAGTACTAGCAAATATTTTATGTTCCCCCTATCATCGCTCATTATCAGGCTTCCAATATAACGGCCATATTTTTGGATTGTACATTGGGAGAGCCTCAAACAGCCTCGCTTTGCCATCCTTATATATAATATCCTTGCCAGGATAGTGCAAGAAGCAGTGGAATAAGGACGAGCAATTGTTCACCGTTGAAATATCCCTTGCTTACTAAAGGGATGTAAGTAAGTCAATCTAAACGAGATCTTATATGTATGTGTATATATATATGTATATATATATTTATTCATGTATATGGATACTGGTATAGATGTGTATCTAGGGAGGTATATCGATTTGTATAATTTATCTATATATATATATATATATATAAATATATATATAAACCCCATCTATATATCTATCTACATATGTTGTGTATTATGGATTATGTCAATATAAATAACGCACAGAGGACTATTCTCGAGGGGTTCATTATTGTATTTATATCGCCTTAATTCTGCACAGCGACATTCATTTACTGTGGCACCACTGTCGGCACTGGGATTAACTAACCGGGCGGCGAGTTGGTTCTCACTACTTCCAGGATATAGCTATATATAGCTATATATATTTTGTTTTCTTGAAGATTTATACTGCCTATTATGGATAAGTCTGACTAGATTTGTTTTCACCATTAGACAGTTTGTAGATAGAAAGCCCGAGCCTACACTTTTACCGACCCAAGGGATTTTTAACCTCCCACACCACATAGACATGGTATGAGAGCAACTGGCCTTTGATGACGCTGTAAGTTATACACAGCGGTGGACATCCAAATTGGCAGAGGTGGGGGGGGGCAAGGGGAATCGAACCACCAACATTCAGATTAGGAGTCCGACCTAGAAAAATGTCAGACACTCTAACCACTCTGCCACAGAGAACACCACAATATATGGTATATATATATATATATCCATAGCTATATGAGTCGTTCTCAGAAGTTGTGTACCAATAGTGTGACATCAGTACCAGAAAATCAAAATGCTGCCAAAGTCATATAAGCAAGTTTCCTCAATGTGTATGTCCTTTTGCATCTGAATAATAGAAAATAAACATATTCTGGCATTTTTAAGTAGGTCAAATGATGCTCACACCCAATAAATAGCAGTATAGCATGGAAACCAATCTGACTCCAAAATCAAATATTTTCCACACAAAACTTGACATTTTTAGGACATTTCACATGCCACTTGCTTTATAAACAGTAGTAATAATAATTTGAAACCTCATTGCTATGGTTTTGTCTTATTTGTGAATATTAAAGAGAAAAGCAAGAAAATATTAGCAGAGTAACGGATTAGCAGAGTAACAAAGTGGAAACAAACAATTTTACCCAAATGTTCGGCTCAAATTTCAATGTTTAGGGGCAATTTCAGGATTTATCTTTTACTATACCATAACTCGGTCCATGCATAGTGTCAAATGGTGAAAATAATTCCTGTACTGTATCTGTACTCAGTGTTTGATACAGAGTTTCACAGTATTTGCAAGTGGAAACGAAATGTTACGATGTTAATGACTCCAGAAAATGTTAACTATTTCATCATTTAAATTTTTTTTTTAGAAATAAATGTCTTCAACTTAATGAAGACATTGTATATGACCATTTGAAGTGAAATGAGCTGTTGTTCAGAGGTTTTCATTAAGTTTGTGACACTTTATTTTCAATGCTGTTGACAATGTCACAAATTAGTGATGTAATTTTCTATGTATTTAGCTACATCCATCCCAATAAGATACATAATACACAATATTAACATTTACTTTTGATCTAAACTATCTCCCACATTATTTGGCTAACTGATGAAATCTAAATATTGACACTCCAATAAAGGGTTTCTTTGAAATATGCATTTCTAGTAGACTACCTCAAGTGGTACACAGTTTCTGAGAACGACCCATATATATATGCCATAGCTATATATATATATATATTATATATAAACAATTGGCCCCTGGTAAACACAATAACGAAAGAATGAATTGGTTGAGAAGGAGTATATATTTTGTATGATACTGGTAGTGACATTGTTTATATTCCCATAATAGATTATATAGCATATATGGGATATATATGTTGATATAAATATGGATTTTTATATATAGCTATGGATATAGATATTCATATATATGGATACACATAGCCGTAGATATATATATAAGTTATATATGTCTATATTCATAGGTATATATATCCATATATATATATATCCATATATATATATTGATCTATATCGGATTATCCCTCCAGGCCACTGAGTAGAATAACGACGATCACGTGACGATGTTTGCATGCAGTAAGTAGCGGGAGTTCTACTGCGCAGTAATGCACGAAGTGTTCTCGTGTGGATATCGGGATATACCATCTGATATGGCACGCGGTTCCCTTGGTGAGACTTGCGCCTGGACAGTGTGTGTAGGTTTATGGCGCTGGTGTGTTTAGCTGAGTCAGCATATTTCCATCCGCTATACAAGCCCCTCTTTTGTACACACAGCTGTTGTACAGCTGTGTGTCACCGGACGCGGTGGATGAATCGGTAGAGCGCAGGCTTCCTGTACGGAAGGTCGGGAGTTTGAATCCCAGCAGTGTCAAATAACTGATGACTTTTAAAATCCTCACTACCTAGCCTGGCGTTACTAGGATACAAAAACTAAAAAGAAGAGTTTACGCACAAAAAACATGTAAATGGCATATCCACAAATTTTAATAAAAGATTTGCACCTGAAAATAATAATTTTACTTCTCACTGATTCCACTTTTAATATGATCATATGGTTATGGAGCAATGAACAAACGAGTAGGAATATAAAATAATATACTTTTTGAAGGTTTGATTCCAATGTTTTATCTGCATTTTTGGATTGGCATTTAGTGGTTTTGCACCTGAACACTTCATATCACGTCACACGTCACAAGTCACCCGTCTGGAGTCAGGCGCTCTGCTCTCACCAAATGAAATGCCACATAGACAGGTACGCGTGGGTAGGGTGGTTAAACCAGGTAGACTAATGGTTAGGATGTCAGCACCGGAATGGCAGAAGTGGGGGTTCAGATTTCATGCTTAACTGCAATGTTTCCTTTAGTAGTAGTATACACTGACCTCTCCGGCAAGGGGGCCACATATACAGGTGGGCGTGGATAGGGTGATGGCACTCAGGGAACCTAGGTGTGGTTGAATGGTTTGCACACTAGTTTGAAATGTATGAGAAGTGGGTTTGAGTCCTGCTCTAGGGGCAATATTTTCCATTGTCATCACTCCGAAGACACTGGTTGCCAGGACCTGGATCCTTCCAAGCTATGCGTTGTATGGTTGTTGAACCTACCCTGTGTATGTATATGTAAGTGCATTGCCTTTATGTATATAATTGTAAGCATCAAAATGAAATATGGACATAAACCATTTAAGGGACTTACAATTAATTCCACAAGGATGAGTGTAATAGTCTGCACTGATGTTTCAAGGAAGGAGCCAAGTATACACGTAGGTGAGGATTGAGTTATGATACTCAGGGAGCATAGCTGGTGTAATGGTTAGCACGCTAGCCCGGAATGCAAAAGATGCGGGTTTGAGTCCTCTCTCTAGGTTGACAATGTTTCCCATTTTCATTACCCATATGACACTTCAGTTTGCAAGAAAACACTAATCCGTAACACCTCTCTTTTAGACAAGCTTTAAGCCCCTGTCACACATCACCAGATTGGAGGAAACGGAAAGAAACCGAACAAAGTCCGTTGATAGTCCGGCGTGTGTCCGTATAAGTTTTGAACATGCACAAAACTTGGAATGGATTCCGCCGGATTGAAGTCTATGGTTCTTGTTTGGTTTGAGTTTGTTTCTTCCATTGGGTATCCGTTCATGTCCGTTTCATGTCCATTTTATGTATGTTTCATGTCCGTTTCATGTCCGTTCGTCCAGCGGCTTTTGACCCGATATTGCAACATTTTGACACATTTGAATACATTTCGATACTTATGACGCCAGGACTAGACAATTCTGTCCGTTGCTCAATCCGGTGATGTGTGACAGGGGCTTAACTTAGCGAATCATTTCTTCATTCGCAAATAATAACAACATACCCTCTGTCATATTCCGTAAACCCTTTAGCTAGGCTGCTTATCTCCTAGAATGTTTCTCTTTGAAAGGTTCTATTCTGCTCATTCCTGAGCGATAATAATAGGGTTAACAGTTAAAGCAACGTCGCCTTCTTGATTAATGCAGGTTTACTGAAAGCTAGCAATATCAGCGCACAAGATTCACCTCCTTGCAATTACTATTAGCCTTCTTATGCACCTGACCTTCAATAACAATGATAACAACAAGAAGCAAACGAGGTTGACAGTGAGACAAACGGAAGAAGTAGAGTCCTAGAATAATTCCAGGAAAACATATCAGTTCCAGGTTAAGTTACTGCTCAGTAGTGGTCCTCTTACTGTATACTACAAATGCGTCTCAAATAACATGAATACACAATATGATGAAGCAATGATTGTTTGCTTGCTTTGTTAGGATATAGGCTATATACGTGATATATATATTAATTTTTTTCTTGAAGATTTATACACTGTTATACTGCCTATCATGGAGAAGTCTGAATAGACTTGTTTTCACCATTAGACAGTTTGTCGATAGAAAGCCCAAACCTACACTTTTACCGAACCAATGGATTTTTAACCTCCCACACCACATAGACATGGTATGAGAGCAACTGGCCTTTGATGATGCTGTAAGTTATACACAGTGGTGGAAATCCAAATTAGCAGAGGTGGGGGCACAGGGAATCGGACCACCGACCTTCAGAAGACTGATAGGTGAAGCTGCTATCGGTGATCCTTATGGATGGTTGCCTCAGTTCTGAGGCCTAAAAGTATCGACTTCCATTGCCTTCTATCTATCTATCTATCTACCTATCTATCTATATATATATATCTATATATGTATCTATCTATCTTGGTTGTCTATCTGTGATGTGAGAGCCACCACGAGAAGTAGCAGACCTGGATGCAGTGGCCGAATCAGTAGAGCGCAGGCCTTTCATGCGGAAAATCGGAGTTCAATTCTCGGTCAAGTCAAACCAATGACTTACGCAATTGATACTTGTTGCTTCCTAGCCTGGCGGTCGGCATTAATAGGATAGGGCAAGGACTGGTTAGCTCAGTGTCAGGGTAAGGTGACTGGGGGGGATATCCAGTAATGGTTTCGGCAGCCGGATTTCCCAATGGGACAGCACTATAAAGTTGCCATGAGTGCACACTCTGACAAATCTTTACCCATCCTGATATGACCTTAGATGTTATGAGGATGCAAAACTCCAACAACTAACCAAAGGAAGTAGTGGAGAGCCCCAGGCCTTATCTACTTACCTGGGGCCATATGCAGGAAGCAGTGTTATCGAGCCAAAACGCATTTAATCGGGATTTCTGGTTTAGCGCCGAAAAGTCGGTATGCACGAGTCAGTGATATGCCTAACACCGCGCGTTTAAGGTCCGCAACACTAATCCCGTTTCATATGACGTTTACAGGCGGTGTTAGCATAAGGTCATGGCCAAATCTATTAAATGCTATCATATTTAACAGAATTAGATACGCAATAAGTGAAATTTGATTAAATTAACCCTAAATTCGAAGCAATATTAACACTGCCGCCGTAACGGCGGAGATATTAATAGTTAGATTTTCGAATCGACGCACGTAAAGTAAGCAAATCGCCGTCGCCGCCGCATCGACGTCGCTGTCCATACTGGCGGTGGCGGCGGTTTGTTGACTGTACGATCATCGATTCGAAAATATAAATATTAATATCGCCGCCATTACGGCGGCAGCGTTAATATTGCTTCGAATTTAGGGTTAATTTCCTCAAATTTCACTTATTACGTATTTAATTCTGTTAAATATGATCGCTTTTAATATATTTAAGCCTAATATATCGCTACAGACGCAGAGGGATTTCCCAAATCTATAAATAAATTCAAGTTTAGCTACAATGTACGTGTTATGCGCTCCTGCATACGACTTGACACAGTTCGCAACGACGGCGATAGCTAACCGGTAATAGGCTCTAGCACCAAACCCCGCTAACACTGACTCCTGCATATGGCCCCTGGATGCTAACTTCGGGGTGTGTGAATTATAAATAGAACAGTCCTATGACGTCACACCAACCTGCAGCAGACCTGTGTTGGGCGAGTCGATGGGAGTATTGCATGCTGGGAATGTAATGCCGAAAGACCCTGGCTTCCCTTTACCGACCTCCCCTACCCGCCCCGGGCCCACCCCATCCGGGCTTCACCACCACCCACAGGTGGTATATACAAATATATATATATATATATACAGTAAAACCTCTCTAACCGACCACCTCCACAGATGGACCACTCCCCTATATCAACCGCTTTATTTGGGTCCCAACAATACCATTGTAACCATATTCTAACTCCCTAAGCCGACAGCCTCCCTAAATGGACCACCTCAGGTATGTCCCAAGGTCAGTCGATTTAGAGAGGTTTTACTGTATATATATATATGCTTTTCTGGAGACAGACAGAGACAGACAGACAGAGACCGACAGAGACAGACAGACATATACAGACAGAAACAGACAGACAGACAGAGACAGACAGAGACAGACAGAGACAGACAGACAGAGATAGACAGAAACAGACAGACAGAGACAGACAGACAGAGACAGACATATACATACATACAGATGGATACATACAGAGAGAGACAAACAGAGAGAGACAGACAGAGACAGAGAGAGACATTCAGAGACAGACACAGGCAGACAGACACAGACAGATACAGACAGACACAGTCAGACATATATAGACAGATAGACAGAAAGAGACAGACAGAGACAGACAGACAGAGACAGAGACAGACAGACAGAGACAGACAGACATAGACAGACAGAAAGCAGAGACATACAGACAGAGACAGACAGAGACAGACACACGTAGACAGACAGAGACAGACAGAGACAGACAGACCGAGACAGACATACCAAGACAAACAGACAGAGACAGACAGACATACATAGATACAGAGACAGACAGACAGACACTGACTGACAGACACAGACACACAGACATACATAGAGAGACAGAGACAGACCGAGATAGACAGTGCCAGACAGAGACATACAGAGACAGACAGAGCCAGAGTGACAGAGAGAGACAGAGAGAGACGGACATAGACAGACAGAGACAGACAGAGCGATACAGACAGAGACAGACAGAGGCAGAGATAGACAGAGAGAGACAGAGCGAGACAGAGCGAGACAGAGAGAGACAGAGAGAGACAGAGAGAGACGGAGAGAGACAGAGAGACAGAGAGAGACAGAGAGAGCAAGCATGCATAATATAGGCCTCATACAATATTCTATCATTATCTCCTCTGTATATCTGCTTATATATCAAAAACATCCTTGCTGCCCCCCCACCCGTCCCTCCACCCCTCTCACATAAACCACACGCATTCATTAATTACATTGGCAAGTCTCTGGCTTGCTTTCACGTCAGGGTCCTACTCAATTTACCACGTACATTACCCAATCAAGTGCAGCCTCAGTTGGGTATATGCCTACCTGCTTTGTATCCCATTGTCATGTCGAAACAGCATGTATGCAAAGCATTTCATTTATAGTTGTGGAGTCCAATGGTTTTGAGTTTCTGTAATTTTTCTAAGATGAATATATTGAATTGATTGTTTTTATCTACCTTACTTTCGTTTGAAATAACTTTTATTTAAAATGGCCAACTTTTGAGATTCAGTAAAACCTCTCTAAATCGACCGACCTTGGGACCGACTGTAAGTGGTCCATTTAGGGAGGTGGTCGGTTTAGGGAGTTAGAATATGGTTACAATTGTATTGTCATGGGGGTGATGAAAATGGGAAATATTGTGCCTAGAGCGGGACTCGAACCCACAACTCTTTGCATTCTGGGCCAGTGTGCTAACCGTTACACCACCTAGGCTCCCTGACATCACCACACTACCCATGCCTACCTGTCTATGTTGTTACTTGCCTGAGAGGTCAGTGCAGACCACTACACTCATCCCCCTGGAATTGTAAGTCTTTTAATGCTTACAATTACATACATATGGGCAATGCACTTACATATACATACACAGGGTAGGTTCAACAACCATGTAGCTTGTACAGGATCATGGTCACTGCAACCAGTGTCATGGGGGTGATGAAAATGGGAAATATTGCACCTAGAGCAGGACTCAAACCCACAACTCTTTGCATTCTGGGCCAGTGTGCTAACCATTACACCACCTAGGCTTCCTGACATCACCACACTACCCACACCTACCTGTATATGTGGTTACTTGCCTGAGAGGTCAGTGCAGACTACTACAGTATTGTTGGGATCCAAGTAAAAACGTCGATATAGGGGAGTGGTCAATCTGTGTAGGTGGTCGGTTAGAGAGGTTTTACTGTATTCGAAATGTAAGCATGTAAAATTAGTTTTGGCAAGCATGCCAAAACTCTGACACCATGTAGGATTCTGCAGGTTATATTAAATTGGCTCAGTATTCCCTTCTATGTGGCAACAAAGGCTTAATAAGTGCATCAGTATCTAAATTAGATATGTATAATCAAATTTAGATAAATGTTTTGGTTTTGAAAATTTGATGCTTCATCGGACTATGCAGCTTTAATGATTCGCATAATTGGGAGCCAAGTCAAGTCTAAGGTTTCCGATAAGTTTGACTAAGTCTTAAGTCTGCATCAATTTAAAGCGGCACAGTGCGATGAAAACATTAACTTTTAGAAACCAATGCACTTAAGGGGCTGTCACATTAGGGTTTTTTGCGGGAGCGTATGGCGGCGTAAGCGCGTTACGTCATATACGTCGGCATACGCTGTATACGCTACTCATACGCTACGCATACGCTACTCATACGCTACTCATACGCCGCCAGATGCCGGCGTATGTGAAGCGTATGAGGCATACGCCACCATACGCTTTCATAAATCCGTCCGTCCAAATTTGTTTGTGCATGCTAAAAAAAACTCGACCTATGAGGGCGTATGGCCCATACTGTCAAAAAATGTCACAGCACACTCCCATACGCTCCTCAGACGCTCCTCGTACGCTCCTCGTAGGTTCCACATACGCTCAAAACCACCCGAAAGGTCACCAAATGTCATCATAGGCCGGCACGCGCAGGACCTACGTAGGTTTTCAATACGCTCCCGCCATACGCCGTAATGTGACAGGGCCTTTACCTAGATTTGATCGTACATATCCTGCTTAGATACTGGCGTACTTGGTAAGTATTTGTTGCTGCATAAAACATAATTGGGAATATTAACTCAATTTAAAGTTGCATAGTCAGATCGCGTTTGATTTTCTGTCTTATTCTTTTAGATAAATATTTCAAATTGTTCGTTATGGCCTACGGACCAGTACTCCGGAGTCATTTTGATGAAAATGGCTAGTTTTGAAGCAATTTGAGCTGAAAGAACCGAAAATACTCTCGACAAGCTTTCCAAATGTCCTCTCGCTATGACCGGTGTTGACATCCCACGATGACTACTTGATGTGGAATGACCTAAATAAAAAATAGCATTGTCACTTAACGTAGTAAATTCACTAATTATTCTATATATGCTGTCCCAAATCAGTAGTTAATGCACCAATAGCTAAGCAGGATATATATAATCAAATGCCGATACATGTTTTGGTTTTGAAAAATAAATATTTCATCGGACCATGCAGCTTTAATAGAACCTGTCATTATTGAAATCGATGGTGGCCACCATTTCGATGGTCACGCCAAATATTAATTGGCATGTTTTCACTTCAAATATTTCCAAAGTTAGCTGTTTAAAATAAAAGTTACTTAAAACTAATGTAAGGTAGATTATCATGATGAACCTAATATATCTATCTATTAAAAAAATGCCAAAAACCAATTGGACTCCTCTACCTTTCACTTTTCATAATTCGATGTTTTTGTGTTTCTGTCAAGTGTCATATTCCCTTAATTAACTATATAATTATAAGGTTGGTCATTATAATTTATCTTTGTTAGTTTGAGTTCATTTCTATTATATAATGCTTAAAGTTGCATAGTCCGATGGTTTTGGATTTCTGCCAATTTTCTGAGATAAATATTTTAGATTGATCATTATTACTGACTTCACTTTAGTGTGAAGTAACTTTTATTTTAAATGGTAAACCTTTGAGATATTTGAAGTCCAAACATGTAAAGTTAGTTTTTGCATGCTTGCCAAAACTCTGACATCATAGACTTCTGCAGTAACAGGTTCTATTGAATTGACTCAGTATTCCCTTCTATGCAGAAACAAATGTTTAATAAATGTACCAGTATCTAAGTTAGATATGTAGAATCAGATCTAGATAATTGTTTTGGTTTTGAAAATGTGATACCTCATCAGACTATGCAGCTTTAACTTTGGAGATATATTGGAATGGGAAATATGCAAAATTACATTCTGTGTATGCATACAAATTCTAGATGTATTCATTACATATCCAAATTAGGTGACCAAATCTAAAACTAAGATACATAGGATCAAATCTAGATCAGTGGTTTTGGTTTAGAAAGATGCATGTCTTAGCCAGACTATATACACAACTTTTATTTTCATGTAGTGTATCAATACTTATGCAAATATTATTATGAGTGGAATAAACTCGCTGTACTACACCTAGTGAGTGGGTAGGAGTCTGACGCGGTGCGGTTGGAGCGACCTGGAGCATGGGGGTCTGCATTGAGCAACCTACGCCTCCCCTACTCGAGCTTTTTTTTAGTCCATTAGTTGTTTAAGCAGGGGAAATTTCAGTCATAGACGACTGGTCTTCCTCATTCCACTGCTGGTCGATAGAAAGCCCAAGCCTACACTTTTACCGACCCAAGGGATTTTTAACCTCCCACACCACATAGACATGGTATGAGAGCAACTGGCCTTTGATGACGCTGTAGGTTATACACAGCAGTGGAAATCCAAATTGGCAGAGCTGGGGGCACGGGGAATCGAACCGCCGACCCTCAGATTAGGAGTCTGACCTAGAAAAAAGTCAGACACGCTAACCACTCCACCACAGAGAACGCCAACGGCATCGCCTGGTTTGCGTGGTTCTCGGCCCACTCTAACCCGAAATTTGCTTTTGAATCATAATAAATGGTGGTCTTTTGTGTACCAGCTAGAGCTGACGTCAAGAGCTCTCTCCAAACTGAATTACTATCGCCTTGTCTTCTTCTTGGAATGATACAATAATACGGCCTTAAAGCTGCATAGTCTGATGAAGCAACACATTTTCAAAACCAAAATAATTATATAGATTTGACTCTACATATCTAACTTAGATATTGATGCACATATTGATCATGTATTGCCATATAGAAGGGAACACTGAGCCAAGTTGAAAGAACATGTTACTGTTGAACCCTATGGTGTCAGAGTTTTGGCGTGCTTGCCAAAACTAAGTTTGCATGTTCGAATCTCAAATATCCCAAAACTTATCCATTTAAAATCAAAGTTACTTTAACCTGAAATAAGGTAGATTATAATGATCAATTTAAATTATTTATCTCAGACAAATTATCAAACCGCAAAACCATCGGACTTTATGCAACTTTAATTGAGTTAGTTACACGGGCAATAGGGGGTCAATACTTGCGTAACTGGATATTCCTTCAAGGATGAATCCTGTGTCGAGCCTAACGAGGCAGGATACCAGAAAGAGGGTAAGTAGGTGTTGTCAAGTCCTGATTGGTAACAGTTCATTAGAGGAGGACAGCCGACTGACCCAGCACCTGAGAATGGGGTCATACATCATACATCATACATGAAGACTGAGTCTGATATTAATAGCGCTGCCTCTTGTTTTGGGGTGGAGTGGGTGGTTGGTTTTTTACATCCTGGAAAATCTAGGGTAATATCAGGACGGGTGCTGACGTGTGACAGTGCGCACTCATGGCGACTTTATAATGCTGCCCCACTGGGAGACCAGGCCACCAGCACCATGACCTAATATCCCATTCAGTCACATTATCCTGACACCAAGCAAATCAGTCCTTGCCCTATCCTAATACTGTCGAGTGCCTGGCTAGGAAGCGACAAGTATCAATTTATAAGTCATTGGTTTAACTCGACCAGGGTTCAAACCCACGATCTACCAAAACGGGAGACGGACGCTCAACTCATTCGACCATTCCATTTGGTCTCTGGGGTGGGAGGTCATAGGTTTGAACCCCGACCGAGTCAAACCTACAAACTGTACACATAATTTATACTTGTGGCATTTGGGATTAATAGGATAGGGTTTGCTCCATATCAGGATAATATGAATTAGTGGAGGCAGCACTATAAAGTCACCATAATGTCACAAGTTGGCGTAACTAACACACTAAAAAGCACATTCATCTCTTCATAAGGCAGGACCTTATCTAAGCCGGTTCTGATGCAATAGGGCAATAACTGGTTGGCTCAGTATCAGGATAATGTGACTGAGTTGGATATTGGGCCAGGGTATGTGTGGCTCAGTCTTCCAGTGGGGCAGCACTATAAAGTCACCATGCGTGTACACTGTTACAAGTCCGTACCCGTCCTGATATGACCTTGGATGTTGCTAGGATGTAAAAACCATACAAATAAACCTATTTGAAGCTGGAATGATTTCAAATGAGCCCCAGCCTTTGGTTTCTGCCCAATTAAAACGACTACTGAGGTTATAACTTCATATGGCACTCGTGCCATTCAGCGGATCCTAAATCACTATCTGGCCATTCCAAGGGTCTAAAGGGGCCAATGGAAGAGAGAAGGTCCCCACGTGCAGCTCAGTTTACGGACACGTTCCACTAAGATGGGAAGGCCACAAAACCAATATAGTGGATGCGCAGTCGATAACGAGCGGACCTCATTGGTTTTGGAATCCTGAGAAGAGACGCTAAAAAAGCGCAATCATGGACCAGTCATCTGCAAATTGAGAATTACTCACCGGAATGGTGATTACTTCATCGTACGCTATAACCTGGGTAACCATTACAAGAACCAATACGAACAAAGATATATATTCTTTAAGATATATATGCGTTTTTGTTAACTCATCTCTTTAGTTTTAGCAAAATATATAACAAAATAAGTCTCTTCTGTGCCTTTATACTCGCATAATGCGTTATACATCACATATACGGTACAGTGAGTGACGTTTACAGTGTGAAGGGGGGGGGGCACCCCCAATGAGCTGAGGTGGGGGATGCTGGAGTAGTAGATGACTATGAGAGGCTCCAGTGTCTCGGGGGCCGGGAAACCGATGAGGGAGAGGAGGAGTATTCCGGGTTATTATACTCGTATAATTCTTATACAGCATATATATATATAATTATGTATATGTGGGGTATAAGCATTATGTGAGTATAAAGGCGTAGAAGGGAGTTATTATTATTATTACTATTTTATTTACCACTATTTGTTGCATCATTTGGCGCGGATACCCTCCTCCCATGTGACCACTGGCGCCACCACCGCCATCTTGCCTAACCACGGACGCTCAACACTGTCATTCATGCCCAGGAATTGTTTTTGGAGGCTACGGCTTAATATTCCCTGTGCCAGAGAATAAATCATCTCAGCCCTATATATATATATATGCCATGCATTGTGTGCTTCAGGTGTTCTTGGTGTGCGGCTCGGAGCTGCTGTTCTGAGGAGGTCAATAATGAAGTGTTTCAATGGTGGGGGTTACAGACACGCCTGTGCAGGTTCTGGGCTAATGGGCAATGCTTGTAAGCTGTAAGCAATGGGCCGTCCATACTGCACTGGCTCACCCTGAACAGGATGCAGAGACCATGTAGGCCGAGTCTACCTGGACTGTACGCTCAGCTGTAGCGGAAAAAGAAACCAACTGTGAGATTAAAAGAAACACACCGCTATACATCATTCATTTCCCATCTCTATTTTACATCCTGCGGTGCGCAGACTCAGCCGCCATTTAGTTTGTTTCGCTTGTTTGGGCATTCGCTTATTAAGCAGGGCAGACTTCAATTTGCCTAATTGGTTTTCTTTCTGTTTCTGATGGTGCAAAGGAATGACCCAGACAAGGAATGCGGGTACTAGCTTTATTGAGCAGTCAAAGTAGCGCCCAGGGTTCATGCCTTTTGAGAAAGGAAACAAAATACCGCAATAGAGCGGGCGGGTGGAAAATGTGGTGTATCGCTGGCACATCGAGAAGTGAAGCATTAGTGACAAGCTCTGGCCTATTGTAAAATATTCCGATATATGGCATAGGGGGGAAAGCAAATGTTCTATAACTGATCGGTGTATGTTACCAGGCGCATGTATGTATATATATATGCATGGGTTGGTGGTGCCTGAGTGGGATGTAAATAGACATAGTGGGGCTGGCAGGTCTGGGTGTGGGTGCACTCAGGGCCTACCCACTCTGCTGGGATAGTGATCACCACACTCAAAGGTCAAGCTTGGTGGTGGCCATGGGGCCATACATCTTGGTTGTGGTAGGCATGCGGACCAGGAATGCTGGATCCCTATTGGTAGGGCCAAGAATGCTTGTTTCCCATTGGGGGAAAGGGTGGGGGTGATACTTTACAATGAACCCACGTAACCATATAAATAATAAACCAGAGGGCTTGACTCTCTCTTCTTCTTGATAAATTTTCTCTTCCTTTCTATTTGTCTGTATTGATTTCACTATAGCCTGCTTACACAACCACAGATTCGAGTCTTAGCCTTTTTACACTATGATGGAAAAGGTGTGAAAACCCACTGACCAATTGAGTGGATGAAAGATGAACTCGTCTGTCCACGTGAAGAAGAGTCATGCGAGCAGCGGCCAGGAGAGAAGAGCCATATCATCATTGCCGAATCAAGCAAAATGGGAGCATTGCGACCAATTCTAGCATATTTCATTGGTTAAGACGAAGTAGCGTGACCACAGACAACTTCACTTTTACTTCACAATTATCATGATCGAATAGTTTGTATATTTTGAATCAACCTACTCTGTGGGATATATTGGCGGCCAAGTGAAGCGTGGGGGACTGAATGGTCATCCAGTCCTAATGAGGCTTTTATCAGCTGTGAGAGTGATGTAGCTAAGGCAATACATACATGGTTGGTTTGTTTGTTTGTTGTTGTTTTACATCCTAGCAACATCTAAGGTCATATCAGGACCGGTACCGACTTGTGACAGTATGCGCTCATGGCAATTTTATGGTGCTGCCCCACTGCAAAATCAGACCGCCGGCACCATGACCCGATATCCCACTCAGTCACATTGTCCTGACACCGAGCTAACCAGCCCATGCCCTATCCTAATAATGCCGAGCACCAGACTAGGAAGTGACAATTTTTAAGTCATTGGTTTGACTCGACTGGGAACCAAACTTGTGAACTCTCGATCTTCCGCATGCGAGGCTTGTGCTCTACCGATTCGGCCAACACGCCCTGTCTAAATGGTTGGATCGGTCTACCTATTAAATAGAACTGAAACATGCTGAGACTCATGGACCACTAATTATAGCAAAGGGCTATAAATCAAGCAATTCGCTGTTTGTGGTGTTCTCTGTGGCGCAGTGGTTAGAGTGTCTGACTTTTTTCTAGGTCGCACTCCTAATCTGAAGGTTGGTGGTTCGATTCCCCATGACCCCCACCTCTGCCAATTTGGATTTCCACCACTGTGTATAACTGACAGTGTCATCAAAGGCCAGTTGCTCTCATACCATGCCTATGTGGTGTGGGAGGTTAAAAATCCCTTGGGTCGGTAAAATGTAGGCTAGGGCTTTCTATCGACAAACTGTCTGATGGTGAAAACAAGTCTATTCAGACTTATCCATGATAGGCAGTATAAATCTTCAAGAAAAAAAAAGAGTTCCCCAAGGAAAGTATCACAATGCCTACTTTTAATAATTCTAAATTTGAACACCCTTGAACACACGCATTACAACATATAATGAGTAATGTGAGCTCCAACCCAGTAAGAACTCACAGAACCATTAGACCGATTATTGTAATTCTTCTTCTTCCTGGTTGGCCATCGGTGGCGATGATGACAGCAATGCATCATTTGTTGTGAACTTGTTGATGACCAATGAGTCCAATTTATGCTCGGAATGTACGGTGGCACATTGGACATATATGTGTAGCTGCAGTCAGAGAGTCTGGTGTGTGAAGGAGACAATTTTTCATTTACTGTCGCTTTTATTTAGCTTGAAAGTAGATCTATTTGCGGTGCACTTTCCAGTTCTAGAATATGTATAACTTGATAAGATCGTGTGAATATGTAGGGTGTGGATTGAGGAGTGCTTGGTGTGAGGCTGGGGTGATTGTGTTTTGAGGAGCATATGTTAAATTTAGGTACCCTGGACCGTTGTGTGTCTTTGGTTTGGATGTTTCCTAAATTATACCCATATATATTATATGTCCTCCAGAGCGAGTGCCGGTTGGGGCCGGTAGTGGCGCCACCATCGGGCAGAGGGGAGCCAATCTACAGAATGAGTACAATAATATAGATGTCGTGGGGGTGATGAAAATGGGAAATACTGTGCCTAGAGCGGGACTCGAACCCACATCTCTTTGCATTCCGGGCCAGTGTGCTAACCATTACACCACCTAGGCTCCCTGATATCAATACACTCCCCACGCCTACCTGTCTATGTGGTTACTTGCCTGAGAGGTCAGTGCAGACCACTACACTCGTCCCCCTGGAATTGTAAGTCTGGTAATGCTTACAATTACATACATACAGGCAATGCACTAACACATACATACACAGGGTAGGTTCAACAACCATACAGCACAAAGCTTGTACAGGATCCTGATCACGGCAACCAGTGTCGTGGGGGTGATGAAAATGGGAAATACTGTGCCTAGAGCGGGACTCGAACCCACATCTCTTTGCATTCCGGGCCAGTGTGCTAACCATTACACCACCTAGGCTCCCTGATATCAATACACTCCCCACGCCTACCTGTCTATGTGGTTACTTGCCTGAGAGGTCAGTGCAGACCACTACATAGACAATAAATTCCCTTTCACGCCTTTATTCTCGCATAATTCGTTATACATCACCTATGTATATAGTCTTATCTCTTATAATGTTGGGTATTTGGCTCTGGACAGTGGATATGTGTCAATATTTAGCATCTCAGCCATTGATAGGTTGGTTTGGGTGATTGTCGGGCCTTTGAGTTTCCATTGCAGTGTTTCAGCCTCGCACAATCTCAGCAGAAGTAATCGATTCGATGACTATAACACTGGCCCTGCTCGGCCATTTTGAACAGGGTGCTTTCAATTGCATTACCTCTGGATCAATTCATTGAAGAAATGTGATTCCGGAAGTGTTGGGGCTGCCTCCGCTTCCCGTTTAGACTGCGATTTGATTGGTTTGTGGCGTAGGTGAATACGCATGCTCACAGCTGGGATTCCAATGTCAGGTTACTATGGCGCGTGCTCTCTCCATACTGTCTATCTTTATATATATATAAATATATATAATGTATAGCATACTATGCGAGTATTAAGGCTGTGAAAGGAACTATTTGTTGTATATATTGTACTGATTATTCTATGTTCTGCTTCTTCGATCTCATACTAGTGACTGGTGGTGCCGCCACCGGTTCTCCTCGTCTCTAATGCACGCGGTAACCCGTCACTCACACTGGGGGATTATTCTTATAAGTGATGTATAAGCATTATGCGAGTATAAAGGCACAAAGGGGATTATATGTTTATTTTATACCTTATTATTGATGGGGTGGCTTGCTTGATGTATGGCCCCCATCCAACCATGTGACCAGTGGCGCCACCACTGGCATGCTTCTAATCTGGACGGTACACTGTCACTTGCACCTGAGACTTTTGTTCTTATATATTCTCATATATATATTGAAATATTGTCTGGTGTAAATGACAGTGGGGCGCGTCTGTTAGAGACTGATGATACTGGCGGTGGCGCCACCAGTCATGAAGCATCCAGCGTAGCATGTACAGTACCAATAATGACAATAATAATGCAGTTCCATTCTGAGCCTTTGTACTCACATATTATCTTATACATCATATTTATTATATATATATATATATATTTATATAGATTTATTACGAATGAACAACATGGGACAAAATTGGGCTGAGCACTTCAAATTTAATTGCATCTCTAGCGAGAACAATTCTGGGAGAAGCAAAGCCTTGTTACAGTTCATTTAGTTATCACAGGAGCCAGCCGTGGAGCCACCATCATCACATCCGCTGTGAATCACACTCACCCTACATATGGCTAATGAAACTGTAACACATATTCTTACTCTTAGCTACATTAGTCGGGAATACTTCTCCATAATTTATATTTGCATAATTCATTATACATCATACATCATGTATTCATTTCGATGTACTCAAATATTTGCCGGATAATGGCTCTCCTCTATTGTTGCAATCTCTGTTCTGTCTTTCTGTCCTCCCTTTCATTGTCCTTCAATAACAACCCTCTCTGCCCTCTTACTCCTTCTCTCCACTTCCCTCTTCCCTCTGCTCTCTCTCTCGCTCTCTCTCTTTCTCTGTCTCTCTCTCCTCATCTCCTACAATGCCTCTTTCGCTGCATTGTACCAAGACACCCATGCCTCTCTCACTCTGCCTCTGTCCCTGTATTGTACAGATACACACATGCCTCTCTCACTCTGCCTCTTTCCCTGTATTGTATAGATACACACATGCCTCTCTCACTCTGCCTCTTTCCCTGTATTGTATGGATACACACATGCCTCTCTCACCCTGCCTCTTTCCCTGTATTGTATGGATACACACATGCCTCTCTCACACTGCCTCTTTCCCTGTATTGTATGGATACACACATGCCTCTCTCACTCTGCCTCTTTCCCTGTATTGTATGGATACACACATGCATCTCTCACTCTGCCTCTGTCCCTGTATTGTACAGATACACACATGCCTCTCTCACTCTGCATCTTTCCCTGTATTGTATGGATACACACATGCCTCTCTCACTCTGCCTCTTTCCCTGTATTGTACGGATACACACATGCCTCTCTCACTCTGCCTCTTTCACTGTATTGTATGGCTACAGACATGCCTCTCTCACTATGCCTCTTTCCCTGTATCGTATGGATACACACATGACTCTCTCACTCTGCCTCTTTCCCTGTATGTTATGGATACACACATGCTTCTCTCACTATGCCTCTTTCCCTGTATTGTACGGATACACATGCCTCTCTCATTCTGGCACTTTCCCTGTATTGTACAGATACACACATGCCTCTCTCATTCTGGCACTTTCCCTGTATTGTATGGATACACACATGCCTCTCTCACTCTGCCTCTTTCCCTGTATTGTACAGATACACACATGCCTCTCTGAGCTGCATTCCCATGCCCCAGACTCAGTCCTACCTGCCACACCATTCCCCCACTACCCGACTCCCCCACCCCAGTCCCCCACTCCCCCACACCCCCACCCCACGCCCCCACTCCCCCACCCCACTCCCCCACCCCACTACCGCACGCCCCCACCCCACTCCCGCACCCCACTCCCCCACATCCCCACTCCTCCACCCCACTCCCGCACCCCCACCCTCTACCCTGAGCACCTCCCCACCCACCCACCCGGCCGGGCCCCAGAATGCACTGCGCCGGACGCAGGCCGCTGATGCGCTCATCAGCACTCACCTGCACTCATCTGCGCATGCTCCACGACGCCCGTCCACTTTTAAGATTGGCGTTTGAACCTGGGTAAAGTACTGCGGTAGTTGGATGATTTAATAATGGTGGTGAGATTGGGTTAACTTCATTGGGGTCATAATAATAATAAACATCACCATCATAACTGGCACCCTCACTAGCATCAATATCGTCACTATCAATATCATTACCATCATCATTACCAGCATCATCAGCAGCAGCAGCACCGTCATTAACAGTGTCATCATTGTCATCATCACTAGCAGCAATATCCTCACTATCATCATCATTACCAGCATCATCAGCAGCAGCACCAGCATTAATACTGTAGTGGTCTGCACTGACCTCTCAGGCAAGGAGCCGCATGGACAGATAGGCGTGGGTAGTGTGATGATATCAGGGAGCCTAGGTGGTGTAATGGTTAGCACACTGACCCAGAATGCAAAGAGATGTGGGTTCGAGTCCCGCTCTAGGCGCAATCTTTCCCAATTTCATCACCCCCACGACACTGGTGCCATGACCAGGATCCTGTACAAGCTACACGCTGTATAGTTGTTGAACTTACCTTGTGTATGTAAGTGCGTTGCATTGCCTGTATGTATGTAATTGTAAGCATTAAAAGACTTACAATTCCAGGGAGACGAGTGTAGTGGTCTGCACTGACCTCTCAGGCAAGGAGCCGCTTAGACAGGTAGGCATGGGTACTGTGATGATATCAGGGAGCCTAGGTGGTGTAATGGTTAGCACACTGGCCCGGAATGCAAAGAGATGTGGGTTCGAGTCCCGCTCTAGGCGCAATATTTCCCATTTTCATCACCCCCCACGACAATACTGTCATTATTGTCATCATCACTAGCAGCAATATCCTCACTATCATCATCATTATCATTATCATTAGTGTTACCACCACCACCACCATCAGTAACACTGTTATCGCCATTGCCATCATTAACCCCATCATCGATGTCATCACCATCGGCATTATCATTGTCACCAGCATCATTACTACCATCGTTATCATCATCACAATCGTTACTAGCAACATTACCATTTATAATTACCATAATCAAAATAATCATCACCATCATTGTCTGAATCACCATTCTTACAATCACCAGCATCATTATCATCATCATAGTTATCATTATTGTCATCATTATCATCATCAGTATCATCATCAGTATCATCATCATGCTTAGTGTCATTATTATGTTCATGGTCCCAGAACATTCACCTGATGTTGTGATGTAATGACCACTGTCATGTGTAATGAGCGGTGACAGTCGCGACTGACTGCGCACCTGTGCGCGTGCGTGCACCTGTGCGGGTGACGTCACATGACCGATGCCCAGCTCACGGCCTGCTGTACACATTCCGTGCTCGTCATGCGCACTGCGGTGCGACGGGTTGATGGGTGCACACTCTGACGTCACTGCAGGGACAGCTCACCCTGCACTTGTGTTCCATTAAGGGCTGTACAGCGGTTCCCACCTTTCAGCACCCCTCCCCCCACCTCACCCACACACTCCTCCACCTCACACACACACCCTCCCCCTCCCTCTCTCCATCCTCACACACTCTTTCACCCCTCCCCCACCTCACCCCCACACACTGCTCCACCTCACCAACACACACACCCTCCAACCGGGCATGGTGGCCGAATCGGTAGAGCACAGGCCTCGCGTGCGGAAGATCAGGAGTTCGCGATTTTGGTTCCCGGTCCAGTCAAACCAATGACTTAAAAATTGATACTTGTCGCTTCCTACCCTGGTGCTCGGCATTATTAGGATAGGTCAAGGGCTGGTTAACTGGGTGTCAGGATAATGTGACTGAGCGGGATATTGGGTCATGGTGCCGGCGGCCTGATTTCCCAGTGGGGCAGCACTATAAAATCACCATGAGTGTGTACTGTCACAAGTCGGTACCCGTCCTGATATGACCTTAGATGTTGCTAGGACATAAAACAACAACAAACAAACAAACATATCCCCTGTCCACTGTGACGTGGACTCTTCTTCAGGTAGACGGACGAGTTCAACTTTCATCCACCCAATTGGCCAGTGGGTTGTTACACCTTTTCCGCTGTCGACCACAGCTTGCGCTCTCTCTTCACTTCTTGGCGAGCTGGTCTTACATGCACACTTCCCCACCCACTCACCTTACAGTCTCTCTGCACTCACTGTTCACACTCACCCTCCCAGTCTCCCACCCACTCACGTTACAACCGTATATTTGTTCGTTCTTGTCCTTTGTAGGGCTGGGCCCAGGTGTTGCTCTATCGGCAAAACAAACTGTTATCACCTGCACTACTTCCCTCACCTTGACCCAATTCCCATCGAAACCAAGGTTACAACAATTCTCTTGGCAGACTAAATCTCTGCATATGAGCACTCACTCTCGCGACTCACCCTCCCTGTATCTCTGCACTCACTGTTCACACTCAACCTCCCAGTCTCCCACTCACTCTCCCCACTCACCCATAGTCTCTCTCACACTGACTCTATCCACGCACCATCCCAGTCTCCCACTTACACTTCACGCTCTCCCTCCCAGTCTCCAGCTCACTGTCACCGCTCACCCTGCCAGTCTCCCATTTTACTCTTCGCACTCTCCCTCCAAGTATCCCACTCACTCTCATCATTATCCCTCCTAGTCTCCCACTCACTATCATTACTCACCCTCCCAGTCTCCCACTCACTCTTCGCACTCTCCCTCCCAGTCTCCCTCTCACTATCATCATTAGCCCTCCCAGTCTACCACTCAATCTCAACATTATCCCTCCCAGTCTCCCACTCAATCTCATCATTAGACCTCCCAGCCTTGCAGTCACTCACATTACTCACCCTCCCAGCCCCCCACTCACTCACATCATTAGCCATTCCAGTCTCCCACTCACTATGGCCACTCACCTTCCCGGACTCCCACTCACTCTCATCATTAGCCCTCCTAGTCTCCTACTTACTCTCCTTACTCACCCTTCCAGTCTCCCACTCACTCACATCATTAGCCCTCCCAGTCTCCCACTCACTCACATCATTAGCCCTCCCAGTCTCTCACTCATTCACATTACTCCTCCTCCCAGTCTCCCACTCACTCTCATCATTAGCCCTTCCAGTCTCCCACTCACTATGCCCACTCACCACCCCAGTCTCCCACTTACTCTTCGCACTCTCCCTCCCAGTCTCCCACTCACTCTCACCACTCACCCTCCCAGTCTCCCACTCACTCTCATCATTACCGCTCCTAGTCTCCCACTCACTCTCCTTACTCACCCTCCCAGTCTCAAACTCACTCACATCATTAGGCCCCCCCCCGCAGTCTCTCACTCACTCACTCACTCACTCACTCACATCACTCACCCTCCCAGACTCCCAGTCACTCTGCCCACTCACCCTCCCAATCTTCCACTCACTCCCCCACTCACCCTACCCACTCACCCTACCAATCTCTCGTCATTGACTCTCACACTCTCTCTCTGCACTCACTACTCTCACACACTCGGCCTCATGGCGTTGGAACTACTTTTTTTAATTTAAATTTTTTTATTTTTTTATTGACGAGGTATTTACTCTGCCCATAACGTATAAGCTCCTGTCAGGGTGCTTGTTTTCAACGCTGGACAGCTGTGGCGCTGTCTTGATCTGTTCCTTTGCCCAGGAGTGTTTACCTGTGTCTGCTCGGGTCAGCCTTCTGCAATTTTGGTTGTTAGTTTTTTTGTAGTTTTTTTGTAATTTTCCAGTTTTTTTGTCTAGTCTGAGTAATGATACCTTAGCCTACTATGTACATCTACTTGGGTGACATACTTGCATTAAGATATGATGGAAGCTGCCACCAGATGTCACTTTAGACTTCATCTGCATGACAGAACAGGACACGTAGACAAAACACCCACTCTACTCTAACTGGCAGAACAGTGCCTCTGTGAAACCAACACATCCGACAGGATGGTCTAGTGGTTAGAGAGTCCTCTGCAAAAAGACACATATTCAATACTTCAGCGAGGATTCAGGTGTTCTCTGTGGCAGAGTGGTTAGAGTGTCTGACTTTTTTTCTAGGTCGGATGCCTGAGCTGAGGGTCAGCGGTTCCATTCCCCGTGCACCCCCCACCTCTGCCAATTTGGATTTCCACCGCTGTGTATAACTTACAGCGTCATCAAAGGCCGGTTGCTCTCATACCATGTCTAGGTGGTGTGGGAGGTTAAAAAATCCCTTGGGTCGGTAAAAGTGTAGGCCCGGGCTTTCTATCGACAAACTGACCACAGCAGGAGCATCTACATCACGGCCCTGGGAATCAGCTATCTGATTGCAAATCCTGTTACCACCATCCACCACCAAGAGCACAATAAAGTTCATACCTCTGCTAAAAAATGCCTTGAGATAACTGGTGGAAGGACACGATGAAGAAGAAGCGAGTCATGACAATCACTTAAAGTTGCATAGTTTTCTGAGATAAATAGCTTAGGTTGATCGTTATCATCTAACCTTGCTTTAGTTTAAAGTAATTTTCATTTTAAATGGATAACTTTTGAGATAATTGAAGTGCTACCACGGAAATCTAATTTGTTCAAGCATGCCAAAACTCTGACACCAAAGGTTTCTGCAGTAACAGGTTCTATTAAATTGACTTCATATTATTCCCTTCTATGTGACAACATATGCTTAATAAGTATGTCAGTATCTAAGGTAGATATGTCAAATCAAATCTAGATAATTCTGTTGATTTCGAAAATTTGATGATATCATCTGACTATGTGCACAGCTTTCAATGTAAAGAAATATAAACTGTAATGAGCGAGCTAACTATAAAAGTGACTTCAATCTAAAGTAACGTAAATTCTAATGAGCGAGCTGAATATACAAGTTACTTCAGTCTAAAATAATTTAAAGTATAATGAACAACCTAATATAATTATGTATCTAATAAGCAGGGGGGGGAAACTCAAAAGCGTCTGATTATACAAGTTTGATCGGTAGGATTTCACAAGGATTGATTGACTATGACTGAGTCGAATATTATATGACATTGCCATCTCCGGGATGGTATCCGAATGGGAGCACTCTAAATTAAGAAGAGCCGCATACACTTAGTTACAAGGTCGTCATACACTTTTGAAAAGGTTTGTTGTTCTTTTGTTTAAAGAGGCCCAGTCCCTTGAGGCCGAGCAGCTGTGTGGGAGAGCGAGATACATTACCACAGGCACACGAACCCACTAACCCCACTGTCATCTGCACGTAACTCAGGAAGCTGGATGCCGGGCTTTGTAGGTGAAGCTGGAGCAGCGAAGGCTCTCCCTTCTCCCTTCTCCTTTCTCTTTTCTCGCCTCGCCTTTCTCCCCTTCTCGCCTTCTCTCTCCCCTTGTCCTTTCTCCCCTATCCCATCTCCCTTCTCCCTTCTCCCCTCTCCCCTCTCCCCTTTCCCCTCTCCCTATCCCTTCTCCCCTCTCATCTCTCCCCACTCCCTTCTTCCCTCTCCCTTCTCCCCTCTCCCTTCTCCCTGCTCCCTTCTCCCCTCTCCCCTTTCCCTTCTCCCTTCTCATCTCTCCCCTCTCCCCTCTCCCCTCTCCCTTCTCCCCTCTCCCCTCTCCCATTCTCCCTTCTCCCCTCTCCCCTTTCCCCTCTCCCTATCCCTTCTCCCCTCTCATATCTCCCCACTCCCTTCTCCCCTCTCCCTTCTCCCCTCTCCCTTCTCCCTTCTCCCCTCTCCCTTCTCCCCTCTCCCCTCTCCCTTCTCCCCTCTCCCCTATCCATTCTCCCCTCTCCCTCTCCCCTCTCCCATTCCCCTCTCCATATCCCCTCTCCCTTCTCCCCTCACCCTTCTCCCCTCTCCCTGCTCCCCACTCCCCTCACCCTTCTCCCCTCTCCCCTATCCATTCTCCCCTCTCCCCTATCCATTCTCCCCTATCCCTTCCCCCCTCTCCCCTTTCCCCTCTCCCTATCCCCTCTCCCCTCTCCCCTATCCATTCTCCCCTATCCCTTCTCCCTGCTCCCCTATCCCTTCTCCCTTCTCCCCTCTCCCCTTCCCCCTTCTCCCCTCTCCCTTCTCCCCTCTCCCTTCTCCCTGCTCCATTATTCTTTCTCCCTACTCCCCACTGCCCTCTCCCCGCTCCTTTCCCCTTTCTACCCTTTCTGTTCCCCATTCCGCTGTCCCTTCTCCCTGCTCCCCTCTCTTTCCTCTCTTCTCCCTTATTCCTTCTTCCCGCTCCGTTCTCTCGTCCCCATTCTCCATTCTCTACCCTTCTCCTTCCTCCCTTCTCTCCTTCTCCCTTCTCCCCTCTCCCTCCTCCCTCCTCCCTTCTCCCCTCGACCATTTCCGTTATCCCCTCTCCAAAGACACACATGCCAGTGAACCGCTGAACGATGCCCCCCCACCTAATCTGATGCAAGATACATGGTCCCATGTGGGACCACCCACTCAACCACCCACTCACCCACCCATCCACCATTCTCCACCCCTACCCACCCACTCCTCCCGACCGGACGCGGTGGCCGAATCGGTGGAGCGCAGGCTTTCAGTGCGGAAGGTCGGGAGTTCAAAACCAAGCCCTGAGTCAAACCAATGACTTATGAAATTGAGACTTGTCACTATCTAGCCTGGTGCTTGGCATTAATAGGATAGGACAAAGACTGGTTCGCACGATATCAGGATAATGTGACTGTGTGGAAAATCGAGTCATGGTGCGGGTGGCCTGGTGGCCCAGTGGGCTAGACCTTTAAAGTCGCCATGAGTGCACACTGTCACACAAGTCAGTACTCGTCCTGATATGACCTTAGATGTTGCTAGGATATTAAGCAACAAACAAACGTGTGTTCGATTCCTTCGATTTGTTGGTTGGGATAATGTGACTGAATGGGATATCAGGGCATGGTGTACAAATGGAATCGCTCCAGTGGACTTTTTTGTGCAGAATGTTTTGTGTAAGTAGCACATGCAAGTTAGGGTTTGAAAGCAGGTGTCTGTGGGTAGCCTTCCACGTTACATATCTGCATGACACAGCAAATATCAGATACATGCGATGTAGCAATCTGATGGAGCATGTCAAATGTATTGGCCTTGTCACATTATGATGCATCTCGTCAGCGCGCCGCCAATGCGTAAAAAAGTGAACTTTTCGGCGTGGGGGCCAACGTTGGATGTATACATACCATACACACAGCATATGGCCAACGTATGACCAACGTATGGCTAACATCGCTCCCGGCGAAAAATGCTCGAATTATGCTCATGGTACATGCCGGTGAACATTATTTATGTTATTCAACCGCCAGAACTACACATCATACATTACCTACGTCAAGACATGCTGGAGAAACGCTAAATGTAAGTTAGACGTATTAGGTGTACGTTATCCATACATTGTCAGTAGTGCACTGTACATGCCCACTGCCTTTAAAGTAGGTTAATGTTGTGCAATGTAGTGAACAACATTCGACTAACATACGTTTAATGTACATCAACGTACGCCTAATGCATACATAACTATGGTGGACGTAAAATCCACACGTTGTCGAACGTTGTCGTACACCGAAAGTTTTGAGCATGCCCAAAACTTTGCCGACCCCCTGATGTGCAACACCATATCTCGATGAACGTTGACGTACATTGACATATATCAACGAGTGCCTAACACACGGGTAACACATAAAGATGTATCCCGACGTAGCGGCAAAATATCATCGACGTACGTTTGCGCGATACGTTGTAATGTGACAGCACCATATGGAACATTAACAATCCGACAGTACATAGTGGATCTATGCAATGTGGCAATCTGACAAGTGGTGGGGGTGGGAGATTAAGGAGTGTATAGGGGCAGGATAGTAGGACGGGCTGTCTGTAGAATTTGCCCCACTCTACCCCTCCCCCCTCCCCTCCTCCTGTGTATGTGTCTCCTGTGTGGTATATATATCAAACTTATGTAGATGTGAATGTTAGCTTCATTGTCCCCGTCCCTGTCTCGGTTCCTTTCACTCTCCTCCTACAGCCATCAGCTGCTCCATGGGCGCCAAGTGATCTCCCAGCGGCCGCTGCCCACACAGGAGACACAGACACAGGAGGAGGGTGAGGGGGAGAGGGCTAGATCGGGGCAGATACTACAGACAGCCCGTCCTACTATTCACGCCCCTATACACTCCTCTTTCCACCCTCCAACAAACACCACCTCCACCCTCCGATACCAGCGGTTCTACCCTGGATTATAGGTGGGTGGGGGGGGGGGGGAGTTTATGCTCGACTATTGTTAAGCTAAAAACTTATCAATGTATTTTTCTTTGTATTTGTTCATAGCATGTGTCGCTATCTTACTTAACGGTCAGCGTTACTAGGGCAGGAGGGAGAATTTGTTGATTGGCTTAGTATCTGGAAAACGTCATAGAGTGAATGCTGTCTGGTGGGGCAGCACTATGAAGGTGGTCGTGTATACTGTCTCATGGCGGTTGGTATCCAAGTGGGGGTGCAGTACTATACTATAAAGCTCTTGAGTGTACATTCTCTAAGGGCGGTTTGTACCCACATGTGGTGCAACACTATAAAGCTATGAGTGTACACTCTCCCAATGCGATTGATATCCGAGGGCAGCAGCATTATAAAACTATGAATCAGTGTGGACCGTGAATAAGATAGAACATGCCACGTTGCTATTTGAGTATGGGGCAGCAACACTATAAAGCTATGAGTGTACACTCAATCAAAGTCGTTGATATATAAGTGGGGGGCAGCACTATAAAGAAATGGTTGTGCACTGTCTGAATGTGGTTGATATCTCAGTGGGCGGGTAGCACTATCAAGCTATGACAGTGTGAGTTCACTCTGTCAAATCGGTTGGTATTTAGAAAGCTATGAGTCGATGTGGAGCGTGAAATAATAAGATGGCACACGTCGCGTTGAGCAGTTGAGTGACAGCAGGCGAGGGGGTATTCACGCCTCCTGCTGCTCTGAGGGCCTCCAGTAGGCTAACAGCAGGCTGCCCCCACG
This sequence comes from Branchipolynoe longqiensis, assembly GCA_030323885.1. Lineage (NCBI taxonomy): Eukaryota > Metazoa > Annelida > Polychaeta > Phyllodocida > Polynoidae > Branchipolynoe > Branchipolynoe longqiensis. Next base: position 68,675,419 of record CM059195.1, read on the forward strand.
TGACACTCCTGCACTCAGGGCGGGGCTGGGCTAGTCGGGCGGGTGCAGCTGGTTGCTGTGAATGCCGGTGTGGGACGTTTAAAACACTACCCGGTTGAAAACACTATGGTATTGTTTTGAACTTAAGTTGAAAACACTACTGTTAAGTTCAAAACACTTACATACGTCCAAAACACTACCCAAATTCAAAACACTATCATAATACGCCAGTGGGGGCTGTAATGCCACAAAATGTAACCTACTGGTACATGTATTGGTATACGCTGATCATGGTGTGGTGTTTGAAGCACGTACTAGGTGGTTTGGTTGTTGGGAGTTTTACATCCTGGCAACATCTAGGGTCATATCAGGACACACATACTATAGTAGAATACGTTGATAGTGCATATGCACCACATATTAGTATATGCTGATGGTGCTGCGGCGATTTTAGCACGTATTAGTATACGCTGATGATGCTGCGGCTTTTGAAGCTCATATATAGTAGTATACGCTGCACACTGCCACACCCTACTGCATTCTTCCTCACCCTACTGCATACTGCCCCACCCTACTGCATACTGCCCCAGCCTACTGCATACTGCCTCACCCTACTACAAAAGAAAATTACTATGCAGCAATTATTACTTTTTAGATCAGATTAGTGTTTTGAACTTAAAGGTAGTGTTTTGAACCTAAGTATAGTGTTTTGGGAAATGGCCACAGTAGTATTTTGAACCTACCTTCAACTAGGTTGAAAATACTACCATAGTCTTTTGAACCGTGGATGAAAACACTATCGTAGTGTTTTTGTGGGGTAGTGTTTTGAACTTACTACACCGGTACCTCCTCCGGGGGCTTACCAGCCGTCGGGCCACCCCAAGTACCCCTCTGCCGCCCCGCCCGCCACTACCACCAACAACACCACCACTCCATCCACCACTGCCACCCCTGGACCATGCACCATTCTCTTCCACCATCCACTCTTCTATTCACCACTAGTACCCTTCTCCTGCATACACCCACCCCATCCATCACCCACCACCCTCCTCCACCCACCACCCCCATCCACCACCAGCACCCTCCCTCATCACCCAGCACCCTCCATTATCACCTTCCACCCTCCTCCACCCACCACTCCCATCCACCAGCCACCACCCTCCTTTCATCACACCATATCGCTCCTTCACCCCACCACCCACCATCCTCAACTCCACCGTCCTCCGCTATCATTCGCTTACCCCCTCCAGTGTTAACAATACCACCACTAAGCAACACCCCTACCGCCACCACTACCACCACCTCACCACCACCGCCACTACCACCACCACACACCACCACACCGCCACCAAACCCCTACAGCAACACCCCTACCACCAACACTACCACCACCTAACCACCACCGCCACTACCACCACCACACCACCACCACCACACCACCACTAAACAACACCCCTACCTCCACCACTACCACCACCTCACCACCACCGCCACTACCACCACCACACCACCACCACCACTAAACAACACCCCTACCGCCAACACTACCACCATCTCACCACACCGCCACTACCACCACCACACACCACCACACCGCCACCAAACCCCTACAGCAACACCCCTACCACCAACATTAACACCACCTAACCACCACCGCCACTACCACCACCACACCACCACCACCACACCACCACTAAACAACACCCCTACCGCCAACACTACCTCCATCTCACCACATCGCCACTAGCACCACCACACCACCACCAAACACCACCCCTACCGCCAACACTACCACCATCTCACCACACCGCCACTAGCACCACCACCACACCACCACCAAACACCACCCCTGCCGCCAACACTACCACCATCTCACCACACCGCCACTAGCACCACCACCACACCACCACCAAACACCACCCCTACCGCCAACACTACCACCATCTCACCACACCGCCACTAGCACCACCACACACCACCACCAAACACCACCCCTACCGCCAAAACCACATTATCCTGACCATAAACTCCACTCCACACCACCACCACATCACCACCACCACCACCACGTCCACCACCCTTACCACAGCTACCGTCACACATCTCCATCACTACCACCACACCATTAGTTACCACTCCCACCACCATTACTACAACCACTACCATCACACCATCACCACTACCAGACCGCCACCACTACCACCACTACCATCACTACGTCCAACACCATTACCATAACCACCACGACCACACACACAACTACCCTCACACATCTCCATCACCACAACACCACCACACACACCGATCACCACACCACCACCACACACACCAATCACCACCACGCCACCACCAGTACGACGACCACCACTACCACCACCACCAATACTACCACAACTACCATCACACAACACCACCTCACCACCACCACACCACCTCAGCACCACTACGACCACTACCACCACACCATCATACCACCAATAATACCACCACAATCACACCCCCCCATTACCACCATGACCACAACCACCCTCACAACCACCATCACCACCACTCTCTACCACCCCACCACACACCACCATAACACCACTGCCAAAACCACACCACCACTACCACAACCACCCTCACCACCAGAACCCCACTACCACCGCCCTCACCACCACCTATTCACACCCCCACGACCACGCCCTCCCACACCGTACCCGATCATCCCCAGCAGCCAGCACCCTGCGCCCATCCTCGCTCCTATAGTCCCCCTCCCCCACCACTGGCACGCCCACTAGTTCTGGCGCGCGCCACCAGGGTGTGTTGGTGGAGCGGCGTACTGCGCCACTTGCTCCAGGGTGGCGGGTGGCTGTTACTGCAGCCGCTCCTCCTCCAGCGCCCATTCACACAGGAGGAATCGGTGAGGAGGAAGCAGGCAGGCCGTTACTAGGGAAGCCTTCCCGTGAGTGATTGACCTCAGGTACTGGAGTATCGGGATGTATCAACCAGCAGGAGGAGAGTAGCAGCCTATTACGGCCATCATCTACTGGAGGGATGTTCCACTGGAGGGACTGTACCCACCACCACCACCATCACCATCACCGTCCCGCTTTAACACCGCCGCCACCACTCCTCCAGTAGTATGGTTCCGCCCCCATCCAGTGCGTGACGCCGTGAGTGTTCCTCCAGTAGGGTACAGGCGGGATCGCTGCTCTCAGCCCCAGCCTCAGCCTCAGCCTCAGTCTCCGTCTTCCTCCCGGGGAACCTTATCTCCTCCTCCGGGCGGGTACCGGAGGACAGCGGCCGGCCGGGGCGTGGTGGAGGAAGTGCCGGTGTGAGGTACACACAGAGTGTGTGTGGGGTGTGTTTCCTCCGGTGGGGACCGGGCACTGGAGGACGGACAACAGGTTCTGAGGGAAGCGTCGGTGTGTGTGGTGGTGTGGGTGTGGGGTTTGTTCACTGACAGCTGAGGTGGCGACACCTGGGGAGCTGGAGGAGCTGGCGGGGGAGCTGTTGGCAAAGTCGGCTACTCCGGCAGGTGAGGAGGACGTGACCGGCGGCAGTGATGGTGCCGGGATGCTGGGTGCGGGAGGACGCTGTGGGCGGGGCGGGGCGGCGGGCTGTCGGTCCCCCCGTCGCGTGGAGAAGGAGGAGGCTGTCTCCAGGAGCTGTCAACGCGCCCAACAGTTCGCTGTCAGTGTCTATGACAAGTCGGCCTCCTCTAGGACTCTCAGCCCACCTGGCGCGGATCACCCCGACCCAGGGGTACTTCCGCCGGGACCCCGCCGCCGACGCCGCCGTTGCTGTCGGCCTCCCCCGGGGTCCCGCGAAACTGACGGCTACAGGAGCAGCGTTCAAATGGGATCGTCCTGCCTTTATCTCCAGGTCAGCTGGACAGTTGGCTCCTCCAGTGTGTGCGACAACCGCTGCAGTTCTGCGCACGTAGCAATAGCAACTCCTCCCGCCGCGCCGCTTCCCCCTGGACACCTGGAGCCGCTTCCCCCTGGGCTCCTGGAGCCGCTTCCCCCTGGGCTGCTGGAGCGGCTTCCCTCTGGGCTCCTGGAACTGCTACCTCCCGGGCTCCTGGAGCTGCTACCTCCCATGCTCCTTGAACCGCTTCCCTCTGGGCTCCTGGATCCGCTTCCTCCCAGCCCCCTGGAACCGCTTCCTCCCAGGCTCCTGGAGCCACTTCCCCCTGGGCTCCTGGAGGCATTTCCCCCTGGGCTCTCGCATCCGCTTCCCCCTGGGCTCATGGAGCCGCTTCCTCCCGGTCTCCAGGAGCCGGTTCCCTCGGGGATCCCGGAGCCGCTTCCCTCCAAGCTCCTCCCGGGTGCCCCAAGTACCCGACTCCCCTGGCTGCTGGTGGCCGGCATGGTGGTGGGCGGGGTCGACATGGGGTACAAAGCCTCGAGCCTGCAGGAGTGCCTGTGCAGCACGTGGCGCATGTTACTGGTGAGGTGGAAGCGCTTCAGCAGGACCCAGGAGGAGGAGAACGACGAGGAGGAGATGGTAGTCATTGGGCCAGGAGGGGCTCCCCTTACTAGACGCCCTCCAGGGCGGGCCGTGACAACGGAGGACACGCCGGACCAGCGGACCCCTCTGGTGGGAAAGGATGTGCGGAGGTACAGGAGCGATAAGCACCCCCCACTACTCAGGTGAGCTGCTCTCTGCGCTAAACTCGGGTCTGATGCTCTCTGCCTTATACGGTATGGGGGAGGGGTTAGGTGGTTGGTGGTGGGGAGAAGGAGAGGTATGGGGGAGGGGTTAGGTGGTTGGTGGTCGGGAGAAGGAGGGGTATGGGGGAGGGTTAGGTGGTTGGTGATGGGGAGAAGGAGGGGTATGGGGGAGGGTTAGGTGTTGGTGGTCGGGAGAAGGAGGGGTATGGGGGAGGGGTTAGGTGGTTGATGTTGGGGAGAAGGAGGGGTATGGGGGAGGGGTTAGGTGGTTGGTGATGGGGAGAAGGAGGGGTATGGGGGAGGGGTTAGGTGGTTGGTGATGGGGAGAAGGATGGGTATGGGGAGAGGTTAGGTGGTTGGTGATGGGGAGAAGGACGGGTATGGGGAGGGGGAGGTGGTTGGTGATGGGGAGAAGGAGGGGTATGGGGAGGGGTTAGGTGGTTGGTGATGGGGAGAAGGAGGGGTATGGGGGAGGGGTTAGGTGGTTGGTGATGGGCGAAGGAGGGGTATGGGGGAGGGGTTAGGTGGTTGGTGTTGGGGAGAAGGAGGGGTAAGGGGGAGGGTTAGGTGGTTGGTGGTGGGGAGAAGGAGGGGTATGGCGGAGGGGTTAGGTGGTTGGTGGTGGGGAGAAGGAGGGGTATGGGGGAGGGGTTAGGAGGTTGGTGGTCGGAAGACGGAGAGGTATGGGGGAGGGGTTAGGTGGTTGGTGGTGGGGAGAAGGAGGGGTATGGGGGAGGGGTTAGATGGATGGTGGTGGGGAGAAGGAGGGGTATGGGGAGGGGTTAGGTGGTTGGTGATGGGGAGAAGGAGGGGTATGGGGAGGGGTTAGGTGGTTGGTGATGGGGAGAAGGAGGGGTATGGGGGAGGGGTTAGGTGGTTGGTGACGGGGAGAAGGAGGGTATTGGGGAGGGGTTAGGTGGGTGGTGATGGGAGAAGGAGGGGTATGGGGGAGGGGTTAGGTGGTTGGTGGTGGGGAGAAGGAGGGGTATGGGGGAAGGGTTAGGTGGTTGGTGTGGGGAGAAGGAGGGTATGGGGGAGGGGTTAGGTGGGTGGTGTTGGGGAGAAGGAGGGGTATGGGGGAGGGGTTAGGTGGTTGGTGATGGGGAGAAGGAGGGGTATGGGGAGGGGTTAGGTGGTTGGTGATGGGGAGAAGGAGGGGTATGGGGGAGGGGTTAGGTGGTTGGTGATGGGGAGAAGGAGGGGTATGGGGGAGGGGTTAGGTGGTTGGTGATGGGGAGAAGGAGGGGTATGGGGGAGGGGTTAGGTGGTTGGTGATGGGGAGAAGGAGGGGTATGGGGGAGGGGTTAGGTGGTTGGTGTTGGGGAGAAGGAGGGGTATGGGGGAGGGGTTTAGGTGGTTGGTGATGGGGAGAAGGAGGGTATGGGGGAGGGGTTAGGTGGTTGGTGTGTGGGAGAAGGAGGGGTATGGGGGAGGGGTTAGGTGGGTTGGTGGTGGGGGAGAAGGAGGGGTAATGGGGAGGGGTTAGGTGGTTGGGGATGGGGAGAAGGAGGGTAATGGGGGAGGGGTTAGGTGTTGGTGATGGGGAGAAGGAGGGGTATGGGGAGGGGTTAGGTGTTGGTTGGAAGGGGGTATGGGGGAGGGTAGGTGGTGGGTGGGGAGAAGGAGGGGTATGGGGAGGGGTTAGGTGGTTGGTGTGGGGAGAAGGAGGGTATGGGGGAGGGTTAGGTGGTTGGTGTGGGGAGAAGGAGGGGTATGGGGGAGGGGTTAGGTGGTTGGTGGTGGGGAGAAGGAGGGGTATGGGGGAGGGGTTAGGTGGTTGGTGGTGGGAGAAGGAGGGGTATGGGGAGGGGTTAGGTGGTTGGTGATGGGGAGAAGGAGGGTATGGAGGGGTTAGGTGGTTGGGGTGGGGAAGGAGGGTATGGGGGAGGGGTTAGGAGGTTGGTGGTCGAAGACGGAGAGGTATGGGGGAGGGGTTAGGTGGTTGGTGGTGGGGAGAAGGAGGGGTATGGGGGAGGGTTAGATGGTTGGTGATGGGGAGAAGGAGGGTATGGGGGAGGGGTTAGGTGGTGGTGTGGGGAGAAGGAGGTATGGGGGAGGGTTAGGTTGTTGGTGATGGGGAGAAGGAGGGGTATGGGGGAGGGTTAGGTGGTTGGTGATGGGGAGAAGGAGGGGTATGGGGGAGGGGTTAGGTGGTTGGTGATGGGGAGAAGGAGGGGTATGGGGGAGGGGTTAGGTGGTTGGTGTTAGGGAGAAGGAGGGGTATGGGGGAGGGGTTAGGTGGTTGATGGTTGGGAGAAGGCAGGGTATGGGGGAGGGGTTGGGTGGTTGGTGATGGGGAGAAGGAAGGGTATGGGGGAGGGGTTAGGTGGTTGGTGTTGGGGAACAGGAGGGATATGGGGGAGGGGTTAGGTGGTTGGTGGTGGGGAGAAGGAGGGGTAGAGTGGAGAGGTTAGGTGGTCGAGTCAAACTAATTACTTAAAAATTGATACTTGTCGCTTCCTAGCCAGGTGGTAATAGGATAGGGCAAGGAGCAGCGGAATGAAGAAGACCAATCGTCCACGATCAAAATTTCCCCTGCTTAAACAACTAACGTACCCCAACAAAATCTTCATAAAATCTCGTAACCAGATCTTTAAACCGACTACTACGTGTCTCTTTAGGAGGAGTCATCATTGGACTGGTCTGAAACAAAGGTGCTTAATGAGGTTTCAAAAACAGCCCTAACATCATTACCACGTTCAAGTTCTCTCTTAAAGCTGCATAGTCTGATGAAATTATCAAATTTCAAAACCAAAGCGTTGATCTAGATTCGATTATACGTATCCGACTTAGGTACTGACGTACTTATTGGGCATATGTTTCCGCATAGAAGGGAATAATATGAAGTCAATTTAATAGAACCTGTTACTGCTGAAGTCTGTTGTATCAGAGTTTTTACATGCATGTCAAAATGTATTTTGGAGGTAAAAATCATAATTAGGGTCATAAGTTCTTCCTTGCTGGCTGGGCATAGAGAACATGAAAGCAGGATTGGGTAGAAAGTCACGTCATTTGTGTCTCAGTTTGGTTGCAGACATGCCACTTTTTTAATGTTCACATTGATTGGCAACTCGCTGACACAGATATTCCGCCATGTATCGCAGTGATTTATGAGGATCATAAATATATGGAACAGTCTCCCACAAAATGTCATCGATGCCGAGTCAATAAATTCATTCAAGAACAGATTAGAAAAGGCATGGGCTGATGATCCAGGGAAATTTGACCCCTTATTCACCACATGCTACTAATTATTCCTTGTGTTGCATATTTACTTGCACTCAAGCAAAAATGAGAGACAAATAAGTGTTCACACTTCCTGTCTACCATTCGCTATTTCGCTATGAGTGTATTATCAATGAATTGGAGACTATCCCTATACAAATTATATGATTGGTACATAGTCAAATTAGTCAAGTAGTAGCAGTAGGTAGTAGCAGTGCATAAGCCAGCATTAAGCTATTTCTGTCTGTAATTAAATCAAAACATGTCGAATAGATGAGTTATCATGCAGATGTGTGGGTGGGTGGGTGGGTGGGTGGGTGAGAAGAAGGTGCGGTCAGGCTGGCGGAGCAGCGAAGGTTGACCAAGAAGTGAGGTCTGAGGGAACAGGAAGGGGGCGTGTTGGGCGGTGAAGTGTGATTCGTCTCAAGGGTTGATTGGTAGTTCGGACAAGCCAATGGGTGAGGAGCGACAGGCGTGATCGAGGTGTGATTGGCAGACCCAGGAAGTGGAGGGAAGTGCTTTGCAGTGTTTTGAGCCCCAGCAATGACCGCAAATAAGTGTCATGGCGGTGATGAAAATGGGTTATAGTGTGTGCCAACCATTACACCACCTAGGTTCTCTGATTACCCTATCCATATCTACCTGTGTATGTGGCTCCTTGCCTGAGCGGTCAGTGCAGACTACTAGTATTACACTTGTCTCCCTGGAATTGTAAGTCTTTTAATTGGTTTACGTCCAAGAAGTTGTTTACATACACACAGACAATGCACTTACGTAAGCATACACAGAGTAGATTCAACAACCATACAGCGCGTAGCTTGTACATGATCCAGGACATGGCAACCAGTATTGTGGGGGTGATGAAAATGGGAAATATTGTGCTGAGAACGGGATTCGAATATACACCTGTTGCATTCCGGGTTAATGTACTAACCATTACACCACCCTAGGCTCCTCGATGTCGTCACCCTATCCACGCCCATCTGCTGTATATGTGGCACCTTGCCTGAGGGGTAAATGCAGACTACTACATAAGCAACCTTTGGTAATTCAAAACAATTATGGAAGCGGCAAATATGGACACCTCTATTGTCACGGTACCGTGGCGACAGAAGGATATTCTAATATCACGGTACCATGACAGCAGTGCAGCAGTTTAGTGTCATGGTACCATTGATATCACGGTACCATGAAAATAGTCACTCTGATAGGATGTCCCTATTGTCACGGTACCATGGCGGCTGAAGGATATTCTAAAATCACAGTACCATGACAGCAGTGCGGCAGTCTAGCATCACGGTACCATTGATATAGATCGGCAGTCTAGCATACCGTTCTTTTAGATCTGAAGTCTACAGTCAATGCCTACCCAAAATATCTAACCCTAACTCTATCCCTAACCCTGACCCTAATTCTAACCCTGAGCGGAACCGTGATTGTAGAATAATCTACTGTCATCACGATACTGCGACTATAGAATCTTGTGCTTGTGCCATGACTTTAAAATCTTGCACTAGGGACATGGTATTGTGACAATAGTCACTCCATTAAAATAAACCACCACTGCAAAAGGGAAGTATCATGAAGCCTTATTTAACCAAATTATTATTTTGCTTGCCTGATAAATCATAGCCTTGGTGACTATACATGTCATTATGGTATATATTACTTGGTAAGTATTATTAATAACTATGTCTACCTTCTTTGTCTTTTCAGGTAAGGGCCAGCTACTAATGTGGGCTCCAGGTTCTATATACAGGGAAACTGTACGTAAGTCATTTAACACGCCATTATTGTACATGTGTTTATTGTATCAACTGCTTTGACTATTTTCCAAATTTGTCGGCTTTCAGTTCAGTTTACAATAGGCAGATTTGGGTGGGTTTTCTTCTTCTTTTATTTTGCAAGAATAAATATTCACACACACAAAGGACAATTTATTTTGACCGGACACGGTGGCCGAATCGGTAGAGCCTAGGCGTTCCGTGTGGAAGGTCGGGAGTTCGAATCCCAGCCGAGTCAAACCAATCACGTACAGAATTTGTTACTTATCGCTACCTAGCCTCGTGGGCTGCATTAGTAGGGTAGAGCAAGGACTGGTTAGCTCAGCATCAATATAATGCGACTGAATGGATATCAGGTCATGGTGCTGGTGGCCTGGTCTCCCATTGGAGCAGCACTGTAAAGTTCTCTTGAGTGCGCGCTATCACAATTAAGTACCCATCCTGATATGACCTTGGATGCCGCTAGGATCTAAAAACACAAACAACCAAAATAAAATGATGGCGGCATTATGGTAGGTATAATGGTTTGGTTCGTAGTACAGGGGCAGTGTGGGTGATGCAGGAGGGCATAGCGGTATCATGGTTAAAGTGCCTGTCACACTATGCTGGATTGAGCAACGGACAGAATTGTCTAGTCCGGTGGTGATCGGGCGTGATAAGTATCAAAATGTATTAGAATATGTCAAAGTGTTGCGATATTGGGTCTAAGAACGGACATGGAAAGGACATGAAATGGACATGAAATGGATATGAAACGGACATGAACAGATAGCCAACGGACGAAACAAAATCAAACTGGACAAGAACCGTAGATTTCAGTCCGACGGCATCCATTCCTAGTTTTGCGCATGTTCAAAACCTGTATGGACACAAACCAGACATTGTTCGTTTTCTGTCCATTTCCCCCAATCCGGTAAGGTGTGACAGGGCCTTAATGGTTAAGTGCAGATGGCTGTGGGTAGGATGGTGGCAATCCTCATGGCGTAAGTGGGAGGGAGAAGAACAGGTGGCTCGACAGGAAGGCGGGGGGTGGGAGGGAGGGGGGATGACCAGGGAAGGGGGGGAGGAGATAAGGTAGGGTCGGTAAGGTCTTGGCATGGCATTGAATGTGGGTAAAGACTGTGGACACTCAAACCAACGAGGCAATGCCGTGATTTATCACCCATATTGTTGTTCCTGATGCGCATCCAGCACCAGGCATGGTGCGCAGCCAGGAACAAGGTCACGCATGGCGATAAGTGGAAAGGAGGCAGGACTAATGGAGTAATGAAAATAAGCATTACTCGTTAAATGTTCCGTATTTGCAGCGAGTCATGGAAACCTGGCGCTCAGCATTGCTAGGATAGACCTAGGACTTGTTAGCTCAGTGTGATTGAATAGAAAATCGGGTCCTGGTCCTGGTTCTGGCGGCTTGGCCTCCCAGTGGGGAAGCACTATAAAGTTGCCATGAGTGTGCACTGTCACAAGTCTGTGCCCATCCTGATATGACGTTAGATGTTGCCAAGATGTAAAACTCAATCATTAGGAATATTACTTATGCGCAGTACTGAATTAAGATGAATAGAGGCCGAGGCTATTCCACCTGTGAGCCCCTCCCAGAAATATTATGCACCTTAGCCAGATCCATCCTAATTTTTAGGTTTTAGGCTTCATTCAGCCTACCAATCCTATCGGTAAATCCAACCCCGCTTACGCCTTCGACAGTTGGCCAATCTCTGACATGTATGAATCCTCCATAGCTGGTATTACGCGTCAGGAAAAACCGGCTCCAATCCAGGTCAGCTGGCTGCATATATCAATGACGTCATAGGATATATCGCAGTGTAAGGCAATCATAATATATATGAATAACATTCATGCCCTCTAGCTCCATCATCATCATCTTCAATATCTTAACCATGTGTGTCCCATCAGGAAACACTGGCTCCAATTCAGGTCAGCTGGCCGTATATATCAATGACGTCATAGGAGATATCGCAGTGCAAGGCAATCATAATATATATGAATAACATTCATGCCCTCTAGCTCCATCATCATCATTATCAATATCTTAAAGTTGCATGGTCCGATGAAATATATATTTTTCAAAAGCAAAACATATATCTATATTTGATTATATATATCAAGCTTAGATATTGGTGCATTAAATAGTGATTTTGGACAGCATATATAAAATAATCAGTGAATTGACTACAGACACCTACTTTGAGAAAGCCATCACACAGGGAAGCCATTAACCAATTAGGTCAATCTCATTGCATCATTGGCCTTGACCCTCATTCCAAGTACCTAGTCAGGTTCCAGGATGTCCAATGGTAGTATTGCTGGCACCATAGCCTGGGCTGATATAAATTGCCAGTTATCTAGCAAGACGGTAGTTTTTGGTTTTTGAATCATTTTCTGAAATTTAAGATATAATATATCATTTGTGTGGTCACAAATATTAATTACAGTAATGTTGGCTGCTGGATTGAATGGTTGGACAGCTAACTGGTTTTATTTGATAGATTGATTCCGAAGAGAACTAGAAAAGACATGGAAGAACGCAGGGAAAGGGGTGGAGACCAGGAGAGTGGCCTCTCATGATCGTTGTCATCGTTTTTCTTTTAAATGTCTTATTTTTGGGATTAATGTTACTTTTAATTCAAAATTTGGGTTTATATTTTATTCATGCACATCTGATCTGATACATCTGATCTGATACATCTAGCTTATAACGATCAATTTGATATATTTATCTAAAAATAAGACACAAATTCAAACGTGATCGGACCATGCAACTTTAACCATGTGTGTCCCATCAGGAAACACCGGCTCCAATCCAGGTCAGCAGGCTGCATATATCAATGACGTCATAGGAGATATCGCAGCGTAAGGCAATCATAATATATATGAATAACATACATGCCCTCTAGCTCCATCATCATCATCATCATCATCAATATCTTAACCACGAGTGTCGATGGGGCACCATAGATGACATTCCTTTTTGTGGTTTGTTTCCTTAACGACCCCCCAACACAAAAAGTAAACATCGGCTATTGGGGGTCATACAATGGTTAAACATATCCGACTAAAAAAAATACTTTTTGTTTAGAAAAATTACATTTGATCAAGCAGGTAAAATAGAGTTAGAGATATGTGTGCCAAAAGAGCATACAACTGTGATAATATCACAAGTGGTATATGATAAATACAATCAATCGTAAAAGACTTTTCAGATAGGTGACATTCCAACCAGTCTTCTCCGTTTGTCCCTGTTCTCCACTGGCCTCTGAGACTTGCCAAAGTCCAGGCCTCTCCATTCCCTGATGTTGTCTTCCCACCTCTTCCTTTCCTAAATAATGATCATGGATTTCACCCAGTTCCAACTGTGAATATAACCTTTTGTTATCACAATGTAGTGAAGTGACCCTTACTCACTCAGTACAATAATAGATTGTATTAGCTAAATGCCATGCATAAATCGATCACCTCAGTGCAGGAAAGAGATATGTATCACCAACATCATCATCATCATCATCATCATCATGCTGTCGGTCACGATGCGACAAAGACTGCTTTCATTACTTGACTGCCTCTCTCCATTTAGCTCTCTGCTGTGAGAGTTGCATCCATGAGTCGGTCTTAATGTCTCTCAGCTTCAGGTTTCTCTTGACGGTATCCTTGAACTGGAGACAAGGGAACCCTGTCTTTCTGTAACCAGAAGACAGTTGAGAATAGAGGATCAGCTTTGGTAGCCTGTCTGATGACATCCTCATGAGCTGTCCAGTCCGCCGGAGATTCTTTTTGATCAGAAGATCTTCCATAGAGGGCAGCCCCATCCGTTCGACCAACAGATCAGGAAATGTGTATGTAGTCCAGATATGGTCTGTCATTTAGTAATGGTCAAACAAGGCCACCTTCAGTCGGCTCGGATGTCGTTCTCAGCAGAAACAAGACACTTTAATTTGACGTAATGAGGCATAAAATCATGCCATTTGATAATAACAAAATAAACTAAATGAAAAAGAAGCAAATGAGAAGTAATCAGCCCAAACCACGTCGGTTTTGTCCGAAACAGGCATAAATGGCCCTCTCCCAGAGGATGTTATTAATCTAATTAAATAATTGGGTAATTAGTGTGTGGGTGTTTTCGGTGCTTTGAGAAGTGGGTTCATTATGCTGTCGTCCTAGAGAGGTGAGGGCAGAGGTGGTTAGTGTTGGCGTGGTTTTGCGGGGCTTGCGAAGTTTTCCTGGGCCTGAACTCTATAAGTGGGACTTACAAGGTTGTATTACTCTATGGTATCACTGGAAATTGGACATAGGAAGTGTCATAGAGCATAAGTACCACACATCTTTCCCATTCATATATACATTTATACATATAATATAGCACCTGTTTAACCAAGAGAACAGCCAGTGCACCAAGTGGTGGGTTTGATCATTTTGATTACACAGTACAGGCTGAGTGAGCCGTCTTAGTATTATAGGGTCTTTGGTTGTATTAGTCTAATCACTGGAAGGTGAACATAGCAAGTGTCATTGAGTCTAAATACAAGAAAATGGCCTTACCAAATGTCCCTTAGCCTGAAGACTAGAAGAGGGACTTAACAAGATTCTATTAGTATATGTAGTCACTAGAACTGGTAAAAGAGGGACATATCAAGGTTGTACTAGTCTAATCACTGGAAGTAGAACATAACAAGTTGGACCAATCAAGATGCTTGCCTTAGTTGCAGTCTGAGTTTCTGTAATTTTCTGAGATAAATCCATTAGGTTGATCTTTATGATGTTCCTTACTTTACTTTGAAGTAGTATTTAGTTTAAATGGCTAACTTTCAAGATATTTAAAGTGTGAACATGGGAAATTAATTTTGGCAAGCACGCCAAAACTCTGACACCATAGGTTTCTGCAGTAACCGGTTCTATTAAATGTTCTCAGTATTCCCTTCTATGTGGCCACAAATGGTTGATAAGTGCATCAGTATGTAAAGTCGTCGTCTGGCAGTTGTAGCTGTGTAGGCAGGCTAATAGGAAATCAACACAGGCAAGGAGAGAAAGGAAGAGTATAAAGAGTGAAAATAGAGTGAGGGCTTGCACCCTCAGGTTTATTATCATATAGTGGCACATGGATCTGATATGGCATACCACCTGACCATGCTCTCCAATCAACAACAAGCATTTCTAGGTCCACCAAAGAACAGTAAGCATTCTTGTGTCACCATGGCTACTGTGATCTACCCACCACTACCATGCCTTGTGGCTGCTTGGCCTGCACCTGCCCTGTTGTGTGTGTGGTGATCCGTGACTAATAGTTGGGGGGAGGAGGTAGTGAGTGGAGCTCTTGAGCTCCTTCCACACTAACAGTAGTGCCCCTCTCACACTATCTATTTAATACACAATGACTATTGACTATAAGTAAAGAGTCACGGGCAACTACATAAATACATTCATGCACCTGGCCCTATACATCATTTACATTAATAGACCATTTGTACTCCTTTATAGACCATTTCACATTCCCCACCAATGCGTTTTATCGGAATATTTTACAAGTATCTAATTTAGATATGTAGAATCAGTTCCTGATAATTGATTTGGTTTTGAAAATTTGATATTTTCATCGGATTATTAGCAGAGGGACTTGACAAGATTCTATAAGTCTATGTAGTCATTAGAAGTTGGACATAGTAAATGTCATAGAGCCTAAATACAAGAAAATTTACTTACAACAATTTACTGAACACTAGAAGAGGGACAAGGTTGTATTAATATATGTAGGAACTAAAAGTTGGAAACAGTTTATGTTTGTTTGTGCACGCTTGTGTTTGTTTTTGTTTGTTTTTGCACGCTTGTGTTTATTTTAGTTTTTTGTGAACGCTTGTGTTTGTTTGTGCATGCTTGTGCGTGCAGGCTTGTTTATTGAGTTTGTAACGGTCAGCTTGGGAAAGCAGCTGGTTCCAACCGGAAATGAGTCTTGCACCTCATTCATCACCGTACCTGTAACTTTCACCTGTCGTCTGCTCTGGCTAATTGTCGTCTGCTGTCATTGAATTTCGCTAAGAAGTGCTAAATTTCCAATTAGAACCCTACATTTTCTTGTGGGAAACACCAATCTGGATGCACTAAATGTCGTCCTCTTGCAATGGACGACATTTAGTCTGTGTATTTGCTGTATATATAGCAGAAGTTCATTATGAGCAACCACGCAATATATCTTCTCTCCTCTTGAACTAGGTTAACATATGTAGGCACAATCTCCATCATCTATATTCATGACAGTTGGTGTCCTATAGGGGGCAGCACCATTGTGGAGTAGAGCCCTTCTCCCCTTCCACCCCCTCCCAGACACACCACCATCCACACTACTTCCTATCAAACATCCGGGTACAAGACAGATGCAACAATGCGCAGGCGGCTGTATATACTGTCCTGGACATCAGTGTCTTTGCTGTTTGTTCTGGGAATACAATGTAAGCATTTGCTGGTGTCCGCATGTTTATATGCTGTATAAGCCATTATACGAGTATAATAGGGCCGGAAGCTTCCATCTTCTTCCCAGCCCTATCTACTACCCCCCCCCAGTCATCTACTGGTGGAGCCTTCTTAACCTACAAAACTTCTATCCTACTCTCACTCATATCCGGTGGGAGGATGTCACATGTCTGGGCACGCACCACTGCCCCCCCCCCCCCCTAGATACACTCACTGTACCGCCGGATTTTTCTTATAAATTTATATATATGTCCACCCTACTATACGGAGCCGGGGCCTGGACAGTGTACAGACAACAGGTGAAAAAGCTGCATGCCTTCATGATGCGGCATCTGCTTTCGGTCATGAGGCTAACCTGGAAGGACAAAGTGACAAATAAGGAACTACTCGAACGGACAGGGCTGCCCTCTATGGAAGATCTTCTGATCAAAAAGAATCTCCGGTGGACTGGACACCTCATGACGATGTCATCAGACAGGCTACCAAAGCAGATCCTCTACTCTCAACTGTCTTCTGGTTATAGAAAGAGAGGGCGCCCTCGTCTCCGGTTCAAGGATACCATCAAGAGAAACCTGAATCTGAGAGACATTAAGACTGACTCATGGACATCACTCTCACAGCAGAGAGCTAAATGGAGAGCTGCAGTCAAGTATGAAAGCAGTCTTTGTTGCATCGTGACCGACAGCATGATATTCATATATATATATATATATATTATATTATAGGTGTATATATATACAAGTATATACATGTATGTAATGGAAGCACAACATAACACTTGTATGGTCGATACATCATTTAGTACAAATCACAGTCAAACGATGCATATGGCTGGACCAAGTGCCCTATCGTAAGAAAGGAAAAATAATAGAAAGAGATAAAGCTAAAAAGCGTGTATAGAGTAGCAGTGTTGCAAATGGACTGACGCGGCCAGGGCGCGCTCGGAAGGTATACCCATCGTCGAGCGCCATCCGGTGGTACATGCCAAGTTCCCCCGCTAGCCACCCGGGGCAGCCCAGTGTGCCTCCTTACACCCACATATATGATGGCGTATATATGTGGCTATTTGCAATCTACAAACAGTTACAAGCCATAAACAAGAATCAAGAAAACCAAAATTATTGCGAAGACAAAATTGTAAAGATTTAAATAAAATTGGATTAGTGCTGCCCAGCGGTGAAAACAAGTGTTAAGACACTTATCCGTTATGAGCAGGGTACATAAATTCCTCACCAAAAAAAAAAGATGACTGGACACGGCAGATTCGATTAGAGCGCAGGAGAAGGTCGAGAGTTTGAATACTGGCCGAGTCAAAGGAATGACTTTCAAAATTGACACTTGTCGATACTTAACCTGGCACTCAGCATTGCTAGGATAGACCTAGGATTTGTTAGCTCACTGACACTGAATCAACCAGTCCTTGCCCTATCCTAATAATGCTGAGTGCCTGGCTAGGAAGCGACAAGTATAAATTGTTAAGTCATTGTTTTGACTCGACCAGGGTTCCAACCCACGACCCCACGGTCTACCAGCATGGGAGACCGATGCTCTAACTCATTCGGCCATCCTGTCTGGTCATCCACATAGGCAGGTAGGCATGGGTAGGGTGAGTGCATCAGGGAGACTAGGTAGTGTAATTGTTAACGAACTAGCCATGTAATGGCAAGAAGTGTGGGTTCGAAAACCTGCTCTAGGCTTAATATTTCCCATTTTCATCACCGCCATGACATTTGATGTGTAACATATTATGGGAGTATAGAGACACATAAGGGAATTGTTGTTATACTGTGATACTGCGAAAAACTCAACACTTTACCGGTGGCGCCACCTGCGGCCATCCTCCCCTCCACCGGACGTTGATAAGTGTCAGTGGCATGGGAGGATTTTTTTCTATATATATGTGAGCCAGGTTGTTGTATTTTCTCTACCTTTACATTCAGGATAAATTTAAGGACTTTGCAACCCCTCTGTCAATGCTAAACTATAAATATGCCGTTCGACGCCGACATCCAATGCTCGATGACGACAACTTTAACAGATGTTGGCGTCGCAATCCTTAAAGTGTAGTGCATTTCTTTGTTTTATATTAAATTATCCCAGAAACAAATAAGGTTGTTGTATTTTCTCTAACTTTACATTCAGGATAAATTTAATGACTTTCCAATACCTCTGTCAATGCTAAACTATAATTATACTGTTCGACGCCGACATCCAATGCTTGACGCCGACAACTTTCACCAATTGGCCTCTTTTCGTGATCCTGACTCATATATATGATTTTTTTTCTATATATATATATATATATATATATATATATATATATATATATATATATAGAAACAAATCCTATGCGTCCTATACATGGAGGGGCGGTGAACCGCAGGTGGCACCACCGGTAAAGAGTTGAGTCTTTTGGAGTATCACAGTATAATAAAAATTCCCTTATGTGAACACAGCGAAAGAGAAAGAGGGAGAGACAGAGGAGAGAGGGAGAGGCGAGGGGAGAAACATACATTTGATTAGCTGGTGGATGACTGAGTTGCAAGTTGCGCTGCTGATTGTGGCACTTGGGGGAGGGGCGGGATGAGGTGGGGGGGGGGGGGGTTGCAGCTTAATGACAGATAGACAGTAGACACTGGAGACAATGTAAAGTGAAACGGCATCAGTCTTCGGGGGGTCATCCCTATGAATACGAGCACGTTTCACTAATAATTTGACGCATATATGTTAGTACCGCTAGACCACCCCTCTTCCCTCGTCCCTCGTTCCTCATATGCTAGATGACACCGTTCGCTTCATTCGCGTCATCGTCTACTACTACTATTACTACATGGCAGGCATGTGGTGCATTATGGAATATTGGGATAGAGCGGTGGGCGTGCGACCCCATCAACGGCTCGGTGAATTATTGATGAGACGCAGTGCACCTGGAGGACATTCCCGGGTCCCTTCATCCGAGTACTGCGCAATGCGGGATGGGATGCATTTTGATGTTTGCAGTGGGCGGAAGGAAGTAAGAAGAGGAGGCGGACACGAGAAGGTCCGAAGGGAATCGGTGTAGATAGGTGAATTTTGAACAAGCAGTAAAGTAGTGAGATATATCGGCATGGTGCATGTAGATAGGTGAATTGTGAACAAGCAAGCAGTGTTTGGTGGGTGTTATTTGGTGTACAGTGTGATAGTCTTTGGTGGGTACAATTTGGTATACAGTGTGGTAGTGTTTGGTGGGTACTATTTGGTGTACAGTGTGGTAGTGTTTGATGGGTACTGTTTGGTATACAGTGTGGTAGTGTTTGGTGGGTACTATTTGGTATACAGTGTGGTAGTCTTTGGTGGGTACTATTTGGTGTACAGTGTGGTAGTGTTTGATGGGTACTGTTTGGTATACAGTGTGGTAGTGTTTGGTGGGTACTATTTGGTATACAGTGTGGTAGTCTTTGGTGGGTACTATTTGGTGTACAGTGTGGTAGTGTTTGGTGGGTACTATTTGGTATACAGTGTGGTAGTGTTTGGTGGGTACTATTTGGTATACATTGTGGTGTGTTTGGTGGGTACTATTTGGGGCTGGTTTACACTGTGTTAGTGTTTGGTGGTACCTATTTGGTGTACAGTGTGATAGTCTTTGGTGGGTACTATTTGGTGTACAGAGTGACAGTGTTTGATGGGTACTATTTGGTGCTGGTTTACAGTGTGGTAGTGTTCTGTTGGTACTATTTGGTGCTGGTTTACAGCATGGTAGTGTTTGGTGGGTACTATTTGGTGCTGGTTTACTCTGTGTTAGTGTTTGGCGGGTACTATTTGGTATACAGTGTGGTAGTGTTTGGTGGGTGGTGGGTACTATTTGGGGCTGGTTTACACTGTGTTAGTGTTTGGTGGGTACTGTTTGGTGCTGGTTTACACAACATTAGTGTTTGGTTGGTAATATTTGGTGTACAGTGTGATAGTGTTTGGTGGGTACTATTTGGTATACAGTGTGATAGTGTTCGGTGGGTGTTATTTGGTGTACAATGTGATAGTGTTTGGTGGGTACTATTTGGTATACAGTGTGATAGTGTTTGGTGGGTGTTATTTGGTATACAGTGATAGTGTTTGCTGGGTGGTATTTGGTGTACAGTGTGATAGTGTTTGGTGGGTACTATTTGGGGCTGGTATACACTGTGCTAGTGTTCGGTGGGTACTATTTGGTATACAGTGTGGTGGTGCTTAGGGGGTACTATTTGGGCTGGTGTACAATGTGGTACTCCATGGTACACTGGATACACTGTCCAGTCAGCCATACCCTCCCCTCAAGTCATGCTCCATCAGAGCTGCATCCCACACCATGGGTCTGATACAACACTGGAGTGAACGCCACAGTTCAATAACCCGTCTGCACCCACACTGCCAACTGCCAGGGTGTGTCTGGTCCAGAGCAGGAAGAGCCCTCAGGAGGATCCATCTCCAGCTGAAGTGGAGGGATGGCCGAATGAGTTGAGCGTCCATCTCCTGTTCTGGGAGATCTGGGGATCTGAACCAATGGGTTTGTGTGTTTGAACCCTGGTCTAGTGAAACCAATGACTTAAACATTGATACTTGTTGCTTCCTAGCCAGGCACTCAGAAATATTAAGATAGGACAAGGACTGGTTGGTTCAGTGTCAGGATAATGTGACTGAGTGGGATATCAGGTTATGGTGCTGGTCGCCTGGTCTCCCAGTGGGGCAGTACTATAAAGTTGCCATGAGTGCGCACTGTTACAAGTCAATACCCGTCCTGATATGACCTTATATGTTGCTAAGACATAAAAACAACAACAAACAAAAACACTTCCGGTGGGAGTTCGGGGTAAAGGCCCTGTCACACTATGACGTAACAACATCAGTGTAGGGAGAATGTGAAAAACGTTGAACTTCTCGGTGTAGTATGCAAATTTGGGCACAAGTTGAACGTGGATGCAGCATAGTTGATGAGAGTGTAACATTGGTAAAGCATAGTGATAGCATTATTCAACGAGAGAGGACAACGTCATTACGGTCACGGAATGTTTTGTATGTTATTCCATCGCCAGAAGAACGTTACTTGCCATTACATAAGTCATGACACGGTGGCGCAACGCTGAACATACGTTGGAAGTACTTCGGCATACGTTCTCCTGATGTTCTCCTGACATTTTCCTGACGTTCTCCTGATGTTCCCATTACGCCGCGTGAACGTTTCCACTGGCGTTAATGTGGGTCGACGTAGTCGAACATAGTGGAACGTAGTGAGCATTGTTTGACTAACATCCGTTTAATGTCATTGACGTTCCCCGAACGTGTACAGAACGTATGGCGAAGGTAAACCCTTACGTTTGAGTTACATCGAAAGTTTTGAACAGGTTCAAAACCTTGACACGCGCCAACGTAACACGACGTAATGTGACGTAGCTCGATGTCAGTCTAACATCATTCTGACATCATCATAACCTAACCCAACGTACGTAAATGTAATTATGAAACGTGACCACGTCAGGCTCACGTTGGCTTGTTACATCATAGTGTGACAGGGGTATAAGAGGTAGACAGTAGGTTGTAGGTGGTTTACTGTGGATGGTGGGCTGTTAGTGGTGGGTGATGTGCGGTGTAGTGTGGGTGGTTGGGAGTTATATGGTGGGTGGTGGGTGGTGGGTGGTGGGCGCTGGGTGGTGGATATTGGTAGACGGTAGTGGTGGGTAGGAGGTAGTGGGTGGTGAACGGTAATAGTGGGTGGTGGTGGTGGGTGGTGGGTGGTAGACAGTAATAGTGGGTGGGCCGGGAGGGGGGGGGGGGGGGGGGGGGGGGGGGGGGACAGTAAGCGATGGGAAGGAAGGGGACGGTCGATGGTGGGTGTTTGGTGAGGCGGAGGGTGGGGGTAGAGGGGGTAGCAGGTGGTATGTGGGGAGGGGAAGGGCTGGAGTTAGGGGGGAGGCGGTGGGGTGTTTTTTTTGGGGGCGAATGGCTGTGGGGGCGAAAAATGTGTGCGTGTGAAGGGCTGCAGGCGGTGTGTTGCGGAGGGCGGAGGGTGGGCGTTTAGGGGCAGCAGGCGGTGTGTGGGGGCGGAAGATGGGGGGTTGTTGGGCGACAGGCGGTGTGTGGGGGTGGGGGGGGGGGGGGGGGGGAGAAGGTGTATGGCGGGTTGAGTAGCGATGTTGGCAGAATCAATGCATAACGAAGTTGTGTAAATGCATTCACTCCGGATCAATATCCCCCCCTCCCCCCCCCCCCCCCCCCCCCCAGGCTCCCTCACAGTCCCTCACACCGGCCGGCACCCAGTCCCCCTCCTCGCCTCCCTCATACCGGACGGCACCCCGTCCCCTCCCCCCCCGCCTCCCTCACATCGGCTTGCACCCCATACCCCCCGCCTCCCTCACACCGGACGCGCCCCACCCGTCCCCATCACCCCCCCCCCCCCCGGCAGCCCCTCCCACTGCCTGGTTTGATGGCCGTCTAGCCTATCTGCAAATAACACAACACTGAAGCTAGTTATAGCCAAAGCACACATATACTCTCACAACACATGCATGCACCCACCTATATCTGTGTAGTTAGATATATATGTCATATGTATGATGTATAACGTATTATGGGTGTATGGAAATACGGAAGGGAATTCTTATTATAATGTTATACTCCATAAGCCCCCAACACTGTACTGGTGGTGCCACCGTCGGGCTTTAGCCCACCTCGCCTCTAACGGATGTTGACCAGTGTCAGTCGCAACGGGGGACTTTCTCTTGATATATTTATATACATATTTATGGATAGTGGTAAGCCCCTTATCGCATGTAATAAGCTCGGTAGTCCCTCATCTCCTACCCCCCCCCCCCCCCTTGATTGGGGGGGGGGGGCCAACATGCACCACTTCACCTCCTGCGCGGGTCTTGACACTCCACGCTATATATATATGAGCCTGTCTCAAAAGGTGATAACTCTTCTTTTTGTTTGTTCATTGTAACAATTGACACAACACAGCACAGAAACAGTTATACTGAAAACACAAGGACATTTGCTTCAAATCAATATGTTGTATCCTTTTGGGATTATGAAACACCATGTAAAAAAACAAATCCGTTTATCCTGAGCAAATGCATAAGCAGATAGTAATATGTTGATGGTTACAATGGACAAAGGTTTGTCCCATATTGCTTAGCACCTTTTGAAACAGTCTCATATATATAGAGAGAGAGAAAGAGAGAGAGAGAAAGAGAGAGAGAAAGAGAGAGAGTATAATGAATAACGCATATATATATAAATTAGCAGAACATATATTTTATAGTGGATCATGTATTTACTATGATTATCAGGCATGAGCATTTCCCGCCAATTGGCTGATTTCCGCCAATTAAATGCACCCTGGGCTGAAATTTACATTACTTTTATCATTTTATCATATTCCTTTACATTTATTATAACAATTAAACAAGTATTACCATATTACAAGGACTGCCAGCTGAAGGAGTATAAGACATTATATTAAATAACTGAAACTATTAACTATGGTATAGGTGTATTATTTATATTATTGACTTATCATTTATGCAAGATTACAAGAAAAACACTTCTCTATTCTTAGACTACTGGGGCCATATGCATGGAGCAGTGTTAGAGGCGTGTGGTGTTATCCCTCTAACACTGGGTAGCTATCACCGTTTATCGGCGGCGTCGAGAACTATGTCAAGCCATATGCATGGGCACCTAAACGGTGAGTGTTAGCTAAACGTGAATGTATTTATAGATTTAGGAAATCCCTGTGCGTTTGTAGCCATATATTAGGCTCAAATATATTAAATGCGATCATATTTAACAGAATTAGCTACCCAATAAGTGAAATTTGATCAATTTAACCCTAAATTCGAAGCGTTATTAAGGCTACTGCCGCATTGGCGGCGATATTAAGAGTTATATTTTCGAATCGCCGAAGGTACAGTAAACAAAACCGCTGCCGCCGCCAGTATGGAACGCGACATCGATGCGGCGCCGGCGGCGATTTGTTTACTTTACGTTCGTCGATTCGAAAATATAACTATTAATATCGCCACCAATGCGGCGGTAGCCTTAAGGAGGGTTCGAATTTAGGGATAAATTGATAAAATTTCACTTATTGCATATGTAATTCTGTTAAATATGACAGCATTTAATAGATTTGGGTGTAAGAAATTCCCGCCGATTCGGCGGCGACGCCGGCGGCCATTTTTACTTGACGTCGACAAGTGGCGGTGGCGGCGATTTGTTTACTTTACGTTCGTCGATTCGAAAATATAACTATTAATATCACCGCCAATGCGGCTGCTGCGTTAATATCGTTTCGTTTTTAGGGTTAATTTGCTTAAATTTCACTTATTGCATATGTAATTCTGTTAAATATGATAGCATTGAGTAGATTTGGGTTCCATCCTGACACTAACACCGCTGTAAACCAGATATGATCGGAGTTAGAATTTCTGAGTTTAAACGCTCGGTGTTAGGCCTAACACTGCTCCATGCATACCAACTTGTCCGCGCTAAACCAGAAATCCTGCGCTAAACGCGTTTTGCCTCCTAACACTGCTCCATGCATATGGCCCCTGGTCTATATGCCTACTCTTAACTGATGTCACAGGTGAAGAGTGAAATTTCTCCCTCCTAAGTGGCTACCAAATTGCACCAATTGTGTCCTACTTTAATTCTCCGTGGGAGGGGGGTGGCCCCCCCTCCCTACACGCTCCCCCCCCTCCGTATACACCCCCCCCCATCTCGGCCTTCGGCCGAGTTTTGAGACATACGCCCACAATCACCTAATTTGTTTTACTTCTCTGCTCATGTCTGGATTATAAATACACACATACAGACTCGAAAATATATGCACCTGAGTTCCGAGGGTAGCAGTGCTCACTAACACTCAGACACATTCTGCCCAAATGTGTAGATTTCATGGCCTTGTATCAACACTGTTTTAATGTAAATCACATTCGAGACCTGTTTACCAATATAGAGTGTTTGTTTGTTTGTTGTTGTTTTACGTCCTAGCAACATCTAAGGTCATATCAGGACGGGGACCGACTTGTGACAGTGCGCACTCATGGTGACTTTATAGTGCTGTCCCACTGGGAAACCAGGCCACCGGCACCATGACCTGGTATCCCACTCAGTCACATTATCCTGACACTGAGCACACCAGTCCTTGCCCTGTCCTAATAATGCCAAGCGCCTGGCTAGGAAGCGACAAGTATCAATTTTAAATTTAAAGTCATTGGTTTGACTCGACAGGGACTCGAACCCACGACCCCACGATCTACCAGCACGGGAGACGGACGCTCTAACTCATTCGGCCATCCCGTCTGGTTACCAATATAGAGTGCAAACAAATGATAGAGTTCCTCAAAAACAACTAGACTCCATCGCCTACTGTCATTGT
Source organism: Branchipolynoe longqiensis (assembly GCA_030323885.1). Taxonomy (NCBI): domain Eukaryota; kingdom Metazoa; phylum Annelida; class Polychaeta; order Phyllodocida; family Polynoidae; genus Branchipolynoe; species Branchipolynoe longqiensis. The sequence goes on from CM059195.1 coordinate 68,700,930, forward strand.
GGCTAGGTTTTGTTAGTTATATATTTCCTGTCAGTTGACTTAGATAAGTTAGATGTTGCTATAATGTAAAAAACAACAGCAAACAATTTGTAAACTAACATGTACTTAACATGTTGCTAGGATGTAAAACCCCAACAGAAAATAGGAAACCAACATGTGTTTGACAAGACCGGGCACCTAGTGCCAGGTGCGAGGTGAATACCTGAGAAGGATGCTTGGGATTGGCTGTGATTGGCTTACATTGTCAGACACACGCTTTGAAAGCGCTGACAGATCTGCGGGCTGCTGTAAGCCATTGGACCAGACGGGATGGCCAAATGAGTTGGGAGTCTGTCTCCCTTTTGGTAGATCGTGGGATTCGAACCCACGGGTTCGAACCCTAATCTAGTCAAACCAATGACTTAACAATTGATACTTGTCGCTTCCTAGCCAGGCGCTCGGCATTATTCGGATAGGGCAAGGCCTGGTTGGCTCGGTGTCAGGATAATGTGACTGAGTGGGATATCAGGTTATGGTCCTGGCAGCCTGGTCCCCCCCCAGTGGGGCAGCACTATAAAGTCGTCATGACTGCGCACTGTCACAAGTCGGTACCCGTCCTGATATGACCTTAGATGTTGCTAGGACGTAAAACAACAAACAAACAACAACACAAAAAAGCCATTGACTGACTCTCTCAAAGGCCTGCACAGAAAGTCGCACGCCCATGTGTCCGGATGACTGGAGAAAATTGGCGGAATGGCGATTGGCATGACATTGTCTGTTGAGGTTTCAAGTCCTAGCAACATCTGAGGTCTTTCACATACAAGGACAGGCACCAACTTGTGACAGTGTGCACTCCTGGTGACTGTATACTGCTGCCCCATTGGGAAACTGGCACACTGATGCCATGATCCAATATCCCACTCAGCCACAGTATCCTGGTACTAAGCAAACCAGTCGTTGCCCTATCCTATTAATGTCGGGGACCAGTATAGGCACTGACAAGCATCAATTGTGTAAGTCATTGGTTTGACTCCGGTGAGTGAAACCCACAGTTTCCGTCATTATTCGCCCGTCCTGTCACGTGGTTTGGTGTGACAGGTAATCAGTTCCGGTGTCAGCCGGTAGGTGGTAGTTGTCAGAGCCGGAGGTGAACGAACGTCACTTGGGACTTTCCCCAAAGTCTCGCAAACACAGCCCAAATTATTGCACAATGCCTTTAGGTGCAGGTGAGTGTCACCTCCTTTTGTGTTGTGAAGGTTGCCTCAGCTTTGTTGATTACTCTTACAGTGTTAGCTGAGAAACTCTGCGGGCGGGCGGTGACAATGGCACACATTAGCCATGTAATCTGGGTGTGGCGCCACTGCCGTGTAATGCAACCCTGTAATGCAGCCCTCTAATGTAGCTGCATAATGCAGCCATATAATGCAGTCCTTTAAGTCAGCCCTCTAAGTATGCACTCTAATGCAGCTGTATAATGAAGCCCTCTAATGTGACCCTCGAATGCAGCCCTCAAATGCAGTCCTTGAAGTCAGCCCTATAATCCTGCACTATAATACATTCCTCTAATACAGCCTACACATACCCCTTACACCTCCCCTACACCTCCCCTACACCTCCCTCTACACCTCCCCTACACGTCCCCCCTACACCTCTCCTACACCTCTCCATACACCTTCCCTACAGCTCCCCCTAGACCTCCCCTACACCTCCCCCTACACGTCCCTACACGTCCCCCTACACCTCCCCTACACCTCCCCTACACCTCCCTACACCTCCCCATACACTTCCCTACACCTCCCCATACACTTCCCACCTACACCTCCTACACACATCCCCCTACACATCCTCCTACACCTCCCCTCGTACACCTCTCCATACACCTCACCTGCACCTCCCCCTACACCTCACCTACACCTCCCCTACACTTCCTCGCACACCTCCCCGTACACCTCCCCCTACACCTCTCCTACACCTCCCCCTAACCTCCCCTACACCTCACCTACCCCTCCTCGTACACCTCCCCTATACCCCCTACACCTCACTGACACCTCCCCTACACCTCCCCTAAACCTCCCCTACACCTCCTCCTACACCATCCCATACACTTCCCACCTACCCCTCCCACCTACACATACCCACTACACCTCCCCGTACACCTCCCCTACACCTCCCCACCTCCCCATACACCTCCCCTGCACCTCCACTTACACCTCCCCCATCACCTCCCTACACCTCCCCGTACCTCCCCTACACCTCCGCTGCACCTCCCCCCTATACCTCCCCTACACCTCCCCCCTACACCTCCCCCATCACCACACACCTACACCACCACACACAAAACACCTACACCCACACCACCTCCCCCTACACCTCCCCCTACACCTCCCGTACACCTTCCCTACACTTCCCCCTACACCTCGCCTACACTTCCCACCTACACCTCCCACCTACACATATCCCCTACACCTCCCCCTACATCTCCCCTACACTTCGCACCGACACATACCCCCTACACCTCCCCCTACACCACCCTACACCTCGCATACACCTAGCCTACACCACCCTACACCTCCCCTACACGTCCCCATACGCTTCCCACCGACACCTCCCAACTAGCCTCAACAAAGAACAACCCAGATGAACCTGGTGCTGGCAGCTGTACCCAACTGAACCACGTATCCGTGGCAACCTCATGTGGCAGTGTGTGTGTGAGTAGCGTGTGGATAGTGGTGAGTAGTGAGAAGTCATTCATTAAACATGGCGGCCATCGATTTAACTGGGCCTACCCCCACCCGGCAAAATGGCACCGCAAGGGCTGTAGACATCGCCATCCTGAACAGATACACCTGACGTTGCAGTCCGCAGTCCGCAATCCACAGTCTGCAATCCGCAATCTGCAGTCCGCAGTCTGCAATCTGCAATCCGCAGTCCGCAATCCGCAATCTGCAATCCACAGTGCTTCAGTCAAACATGAACAATAGACCATGCCAGTTAAGCTAGTGACATCTGTCGGCAGAATATGGAAGTACTCTAGTCGGGTAGTTTCCAGCTTAACGGGCGTTGTCTATTGGCAATCTGGGTTTTTTCAGTCCGATCGAAAACGTCCATATATTGACTCATCGTGAGCAGGACTTTGATTTTAATTTCTAGTGGTGGCTGTCCAACTTCCCTCTCCTCTTTCTTTATTTTGGTATTTTAGTTTATTAAGCAGAATAAATTTCCTCATTCTTCTGCTCCTTGCCCTATACTAGTAATGCGAATCACCAAACTATGTAGTGACAAGTATAATTCTTTTAGTCATCGGTTTGACTTGGCCAGCGTTCAAATCCAACGACCTACCAAAGTCGGAGATAGGCGCTCAACTCATTTGGCTATCCTTTCTGGTAAGTTGCAAAGTCCGATGGTTTTGAGTTTGTCATTCTTTTAGATAAATATATTAGGTTGATCAATATAATCTACCTTAATTTAGCTTAAATTAACTTATTTTAAAATGGCTAACTTTGTGGAACTAGTTGAAGTGCAAACAGGACAAATATACTTCAAACTGCAGAGTCCGAGGAAACATCAAACTTTCAAAACCATCTAGATTGGATTCTACATAGCTAACTTAGACACTGATGCACTTATTAAACACTTGTTTCTGTATAGAAGGGAATACTGAGCTAATTTAATAGAACCTGTTACTGCACAAGCCTATGGTGTCAGAGATGTGAGATGCATGCCAAAACTGATTTGAGATGTTTGCACTTCAAATATCTCAAAGGTTAGCCATTTAAAATCAAAGTTACTTCAAACTAAGGTAAAGGAGATTATAATGATCAATCTAATATATTGTAGTGGTCTGCACTGACCTCTCAGGCAAGTAACCACATAGACAGGTAGGCGTGGGGAGTGTGTTGATATCAGGGAGCCTAGGTGGTGTAATGGTTAGCACACTGGCCCGGAATGCAAAGAGATGTGGGTTCGAGTCCCGCTCTAGGCACAGTATTTCCCATTTTCATCACCCCCACAACACTGGTTGCCGTGATCAGGATCCTGTACAAGCTTTGCGCTGTATGGTTGTTGAACCTACCCTGTGTATGTATGTGTTAGTGCATTGCCTGTATGTATGTAATTGTAAGCATTACAAGACTTACAATTCCAGGGGGACGAGTGTAGTGGTCTGCACTGACCTCTCAGGCAAGTAACCACATAGACAGGTAGGCGTGGGGAGTGTGTTGATATCAGGGAGCCTAGGTGGTGTAATGGTTAGCACACTGGCCCGGAATGCAAAGAGATGTGGGTTCGAGTCCCGCTCTAGGCACAGTATTTCCCATTTTCATCACCCCCACGACAATATTTATCTCAGAAACATGATGGAAACTCAAAACCATCGGACCATGCAACTATAATATGCACGTCAACACTCTAACACTCGACTTCAGCAGTAATAGGTTCGTGCAACAGCTAATGGTCATTCAAGCCATCAAGTGTCCTACTTGTTCCTATTTTTCCCTATTTTTTATGACGCCCTAGTTAGCCCTATTTTCAATTTTTAAAAGTCTTATTTTCTCCCTGTTTAAAAAATCTTTTGCATATGTGGTTTTTTGTAAACACCATAATTTGTTTCTGCTCTGCACAGTATTTGTTCTGGATTATTAGGAAAAAAGGTTTGAGAATGTCACTTTTGCAACATTTTTGTCAGGAAATATCAATTTTTCTTTACAAATAGGGTGGCATCTACTAAGTGGGGGTTGCCTACTAAGCTGGGTAATGCGGTAGACTACAATTCATATGGAATGAGACTATTGAACAAGTAACACAGTATGATCATACCATGCATTAAAATTTGAACTTCAATTGTTTGTTTCCTGTTTTTCTACTTTTTGAAGTGACTGCTCATTTGGTGGCCTCTATAAACTATTTTGGTACATTTGCTCTTATACCAAATTTCTATTTTCTTCCTATTTTGTGGGGAAAATCCCGATTTTATCCCGATTTTTCTGACAAAGAAATACCTATTTTCCTATTTTTGTTAACCACTGCCTTACTTGACGCCCTGGTCATTAATCATCTCTGCCAGTCTTTGTAGTGATCAATGTTGGTTACAGCTGGAGATGACTAATTTTCAACTTGTGAATGAGTGATGCTGATTTAACGCCATGTCGCTCAAATATAAAAAAAGAGGCAATTCACGTGGCGAGGAGTGGGCCAAGTCCATTTTAAAATTATTTTTTTATTATTTTTTATTGAGGCTGTATTTATACTGTCCATGGCATATACGCCTGGGTATTCAGACTTGTTTTCAATGCTGGCCAGCTGTAGTGTTGGTGTTATCTTATCACACAGTAGCTGCTGATAAGGTATTTGATTGCCTGCATTTCAGCAGCAGATAGATAGTTGGTTGGTCTGGTTAGTAGCCTATGTTAATGTTTTTGGATTTTCTTGCCATATATGTGTTTTATTTGTTCTACTCTTACTACTAGACTAGCCTACTCCTATTTACATATCATAGGCTTGTACGTAGCTGTGTGGTGTGCAATCTGGCTACTTTTGGCATGGTTACCTTCCATTGCGCGTCCCATTATTTTAATAAAAATCACTTTTTAACACACACATTCTTCGGTGTCACATTCCACATTTCAAGTGCACTCTCCTTTAGAGATCACATTTTCACACAATTGCCTGACCAGACGGTCCTTGTCCTGTCCTAATAATTCAGTAACGCAAATATATAAAGTGGTAATTAAGGGTTTTATTATTTGAATGAATCGAGGTATCTCATAGGTATATTGTCACCTAGACCCCCATGACACACCACCACCACACAGCTACACCACCACAAACAAACACACCAAACACCTACAACCCCACCACATCCCAAAACCCCCACCACACACCTACACCCACACCACACACATACACCACACCTACACCATCACACACACCTGCCGTTTTACCTTGCATGTCATATTAGTCCTTTTGCCGTTGTACCACGAGTTGTAGCGTCAGGGATACCGCTCAATCATCACGTGACGATGACGTATCAGGGGTGAATCCCGATCGTTACAAGTTGAACATCAGAAACTAAATGTCTCGAATTAACATCTTTGATGCCCCTTGATATTTTGATACTGAGCAAAGAAAAGATGGAAATACAACATCAGGGAATGGACACGCCTGAAGTTTGGGAAGTTCCAGAGGGCAGCGGAGAACAGCGAAAAATGGAGAAAACTGGTTGCAAAGTCATCGGTGGTGCCCCAGCGACTGTTGCAGTAAAGGGATTTATGATGATGATGTCTGAGAAACTCAACGAAACTTGCACGCCTTTTAGTGGTGAGCTCAGCCTTATTTCATCATCAGAGCTTCGCGTGCACCTCATCTCCTAAGACTTTTCTCTGGCACGCGTTCAACCATCAGTCCTATTTTTAAGCGCAATTGATTAATTCATTGATCGGTGTTTTACATCCTAGCAGCACCTGAGGACATATCAAGATTGGGGGAGGGGCCACTTGTAAGATTGTACACTCATGTAATAAAGGTTTGGTATATATCTTGCAGTGTCATTAATGCGCCCTGTCACAAGTCAGTATGCGTCTCAATATGACACCAGACATTGCTATGACAGAAAAACAAGAACTCAATCACTCACTTACTCATTACAGTGCTGCCCCACTGAAATACCATGCCAGTGAGACCATGATTCGATATGCTACTCAGTTGTGTTATGCTTAAATATATAACTAGGTATCAGGTGCTAGCCATAGCGAAAACTCGAAGACAAGGTGTAAGATAAAAAGCGTAAAAATACCTATAATAGACAACATTCCATCTCATCGCGACCATTAAACCTCCTCACAACTCCGCTCCAGCATCCAGGTCAGGTCTATTGAGACTTAATGAGTCTTGCATTATGTATAGTACTTCTATATATGTTGTATGTAACTCTATGTTGTTACACGTTAAGGAACACATGCACTATCCACCACCCTGAATATCTTATAAATGTTCAATTATATCCGGTAGTATATCAGTCGGTATAGCATGCACTTATCTAATGTGTACTTTTATCTTAACGTGTTCTCTGTGGCAGAGTGGTTAGAGTGTCTGACTTTTTTCTAGGTCAGACTCCTAATCTGAGGGTCGGCGGTTCGATTCCCCATGCCCCCAGCTCTGCCACTTTGGATTTCCACCGCTGTGTATAACTTACAGCATCATCAAAGGCTGGTTGCTCTCATACCAAGTCTATGTGGTGTGGGAGGTTAAAAATCCCTTGGGTCGGTAAAAGTGTAGGCTCGGGCTTTCTATCGACAAACTGTCTAATGGTGAAAACAAGTCTATTCAGACTTATCCATGATATGCAGTATAAATCTTCAATAAATAAACAAATATTTTAAAATAACATTATTTGTTAAACTGTTAAATTGTTTCAGTACTTTTATTAGTTAGCTATTGTCAGTTTGTGGTGATTCATTTGAGTATACAGGCAGGAAGATCACTCCTGACCAGCTGACGGAGATGCCTACCAAATCCCCCAAGCCATATTCAATGGTTAAAGCTGCATAGTCCGATGGTTTAGAATTTCTGTATTTTTTCTGAGATAAATATATTAGATCGATCACTAGTATCTACTTTACATTAGTTCAAAGTTACTTTTATTTTAAATGGTCAACATTTTAGATATTTTCAGTGCAAACATGGAAAATTAGTTTTGGCAAGAACGCCAACAATCCAACGCCATAGACTTCTGCAGTAACAGGTTCTGTTAAATTGACTCAGTAGGGCATATTGCCTTCTACACAGAAACAAATGCTTAATAAGTGCATCAGTATCTAAATTAGATATGTAAAATCAAAACTAGATAATTGGTTTGGTTTTGTAAATTTGATATTTCATCGGACTATGCAGCTTTAAATAAAGAAATTAAATGAAATTTGTTTTCTTATATATGTATATATATATATATATATATAAGACAATATGTGTGTCATATTATATTTATATATATTTATGTGATGTATAACGCATTATGCGAATATAAATGCGTGGAATGGAATTACTTTTTTATATATATTTTATTGCATCGAATATTGTCTCCTGCCCATGCTCATGACCATTTAACATATTTACAATTTCATGGGGATGAATGTAACAGTCTGCACTGACCTCTCAACCAACGAGACGCACAGACAGGTAGGCCTGGATAGGGTGATTGCACCAGGGAGCCTTGATAGTGTAATGGTTAGCACGCTAGCCCTGGAATGGCAAGAGGTGAGCGTTCAAAATCTGCTCAAGCCACAATATTTCCCATTTTCATCACCGCCCCCCCCCCAAATGACACTAGGCCAACTATTACTACTATTGCTAGTGGCAATGCTAACCTTCTCTAACTTATAGGGTAATAGAGATAATAATATTACTAATAGGAGCAATGTTCATGTAAATTGGAATCCTTATGTTATCCACGGTAGTAATATAGCTCAAAACCAATCCGGTAAAACGGGTCGCAACGCAGGGATTTCTTCTTCTTCTTTTTTTAGAAAAAAAACCTCAGACCACAAAGCCATGACTGTCCAGTTGCGCTCACCAGGGGACCGGCTGCCGGGAGAGAACGAATGGATAACATGCTCACGGTTCCTTTCTTCAATTCCCATTCTCATCCCGTGTCAGGGGGTCATTGCTTACCCAGCATGCCACGCTCTCTTTGGGATTCCTCTCAGTTCCATAGCAGGAAACCACGTATGACGTCAGAACTACCCCCCCCCACACACACACACACCCTTCACCCACCCGCCATCCACCCATCCTCCATCCCCCTTCCCCCACCCCCCATCCCTCACCCCCCATCCCCGAAGTTGCTGTCAGCCCAAAGAACTGACAGCTGCTTCAGATGCTGTCATCCAAAACGGAGACAAATTGGTTTCCATGGCAACCGTTGACCACCCTGCGATTTGAAAGGCTCTTTGGTGAATGCTTCGCCTTTGTCCCCCCCCCCCCTCCCTCTCCATCTTTTAGTATCGCTTAGAGCCGCTAGGGGGTGTTAGTAGTAAGATAGAGTTGAGAGTAGAAAGAGTAGTAGAATACAACAGTTTGAGGTAATCTGCAGTTATTTATACTCACATAATATTGACTATTTTATGTAGCCTGCATGTTCGTTGGAGACAATTAGTGATACGAACCACCGCTAGTGGCGCCAGCAGAATATCTAAGAGAAAGGGGCAGAATAGAGTATTCCTTCATGGGTGGTATTCACTGGTATACATCGGGAGGAATATCAATTCTTGCGTTATTTATTTTTGCATTAATAATAAATATGCAACACATATATTATATAGATATGTATATCTATATATATACCTGTCAATACTTGTCTCTTCCTAGCCAGGCGCTTGGCATTATTAGGATAGGGCAATTACTGGTTGGCTCAGTGTCAGGATAATGTGACTGAGTGGGATATCAAGTCATAGTGCTGGCGGCCTGGTCTCCCAGTGGGCAGCACTATAAAGTTGCCATGAGTACGCACTGTCACAAGTCAGTACCCGTCCTGATATGACCTTAAATTTTGCTAGGACGTAAGACTAAACCAACGCAGCCTATTTCTATATTTAGCCGTTATAAATTCAATATCAACGAATCAGGTAGGAATGGAATATGTTGATAACTTATAACGAATGAATTAATAATACCTATTGGAATCATCTTTTGCCTGTGGATTACACTCTTAGTGAAAACAGACGCTAATTTTTACTTAGGCTTCGCATGAACTACCCGCAGACGAGAATTTGTCAGAGCAGACGACAACTGTTGCTCTGTAAGTGACATGATTTGTTTGTGAGCCGCCCCCTCCCCCTGGTGGCGGATTTATGTACTATGCCGGTTCCCGAGGGTATGCTTTGATTAATGAAGGTTCAATCATGCATGAGCGTCACGTGATCATGAGAGTGGGATATTGCGGTGTAGGCTTAATAAGAACGGCCCCGGTCTCCACCACCAGGTGGAGCCAGTGTGTCTGCGTTGATCGCAATTCGCCGCTTATGTAGATTGGGTCACGTGATTTCAACATGTAATCCCTATGGGAATAGTCATGTGGTCTTAGCGACATGTTGATCTAATCTAGGAACATCAAGGATATTGAGCATAGACCTGCGAAGAATATTGATTTGATTTGATTTATTTAGCGGTGGTTTTAGGTTGTGTCAGCAGCAAAGGCCATATTCACGGCGAGAAGTGTGGTGGTTTTTTGTTGTTGTACATTAGTTGTTTAAGCAGGGGAAATTTCAGTCGCAGGCGATTGGTCTTCCTCATTCCACTGCTCCTTGCCCTATCCTAATAATGCCGAGCGCCTGGTTAGGAAGCGACAAGTATAAATTGTTAAGTCATTAAGATTAATATGTGCATTAGTATCTTCAGTTAGATATGTAGAATCAATTCTAAAAAATCATTTTGGGTTTGAAAGTATAGGACCAGGATTCGAACACATGCTATTCGAACCAACTTGTTTCAAGTTTAGTTTGTCATGTTCTATTACAGGTCCGCATTCCTTCATCTGAAATCTGAAATTCTCAAGTCTGAAAATTTGCAAAAAACCGAAGTTGTGTTTTATCTGTATAGTTACATAAACTGTAATATTATAAAATCCGCCAACTGTTATATTCGAGTATATCTGGTCTATTATTATCCCATTATTTCATTTATTGGCATCAATCAATCAATCAATAGTTCCGTCCTCTAGTCGAGGGTTGGATGCAATGGTTCTCCACTTGTCCCGATGGTGTGCTGTTCTGAAAGACTGAATAATTCAAGCCTGTCCACTGTGAAATATTTGTAAACCATGATGTTCTTGGTCTCCCTCTCCCTTATTATTGGCATATTACTCTATAAATGAACTATACTTGTAGCCTTTATTTATTCCACTTAAAGTGAATATTCATGTTTTAACCGCAGTATTAATGTTTGATAAATACCTTTATTCTGATATCAAAGAAATTCCGAAATAGAACTCGTCCAAAGCATTGCGGACTGTAGACCTGTAGTTAAAGCTGCATAGTCTGGTGAAACCTCAAATTTTCAAACCCAAAATGATTTTTTAGAATTGATTCTACATATTGTCATGGGGGTGATGAAAATGGGAAATACTGTGCCTAGAGCGGGACTCGAACCCACATCTCTTTGCATTCCGGGCCAGTGTGCTAACCATTACACCACCTAGGCTCCCTGATATCAATACACTCCCCACGCCTACCTGTCAATGTGGTTACTTGCCTGAGAGGTCAGTGCAGACCACTACACTCGTCCCCCTGGAATTGTAAGTCTTGTAATGCTTACAATTACATACATACAGGCAATGCACTAACACATACATACACAGGGTAGGTTCAACAACCATACAGCGCAAAGCTTGTACAGGATCCTGATCATGGCAACCAGTGTCATGGGGGTGATGAAAATGGGAAATACTGCGCCTAGAGCGGGACTCGAACCCACATCTCTTTGCATTCCGGGCCAGTGTGCTAACCATTACACCACCTAGGCTCCCTGATATCAATACACTCCCCACGCCTACCTGTCTATGTGGTTACTTGCCTGAGAGGTCAGTGCAGACCACTACACTCGTCCCCCTGGAATTGTAAGTCTTGTAATGCTTACAATTACATACATACAGGCAATGCACTAACACATACATACACAGGGTAGGTTCAACAACCATACAGCGCAAAGCTTGTACAGGATCCTGATCACGGCAACCAGTGTCATGGGGGTGATGAAAATGGGAAATACTGCGCCTAGAGCGGGACTCGAACCCACATCTCTTTGCATTCCGGGCCAGTGTGCTAACCATTACACCACCTAGGCTCCCTGATATCAACACACTCCCCACGCCTACCTGTCTATGTGGTTACTTGCCTGGGAGGTCAGTGCAGACCACTACAATATCTAACTGAAGATACTAATGCACATATTAATCTTTTGTTGTCATATAGAAGGGAACATAAAGTTAATTTAATAGAAACCTGTTACTGCTAAAGCCTAAGGTGTCAGAGTTTTGGCGTGCTTGCCTAAACTAATTTGACATGTTTACACTTCAAATATATGAAAACTTTGTCATTTTAAATAAAAGTTACTTCAAACTAAAGTAAGGTAGGCTATAACAATCAATTTAATATACTTTTCTCAGAAAAATTAAAGAAACTCTAAACCATTGGACTATGCAACTTTAAGCATTGCTTTTACACAGCATGTAAGAGCTGACAATCAATTATACAGATGTGTGTCATATGAGTCTGACACAGAATGCTATCTCTCATATTCTATTGTAAAATTGTGGACAAAGAGAAGTAAAAATCCAAGGTAAGATTTAATGACATCACTCTTGTCTTCTCCTTTGCTTTATTATATATATATATATATATAAATTGGGCTACGACGTAGGAGAATAAGAGCCAAGACGAGAAGTCTATCATCATAATCGTATTCACTCCCCTTGAATCGATAAATTCGACATGAAAGCGTACAGTACGGCCTTCTTTGTTAGTGTCTGTCAAATTGTTTACCGACGTCGAGTACTTGTAACACGTCGACCAGTATCAAGTCAGTCGTAATCAATGGGGAAAAAAAAACCCAAAAAATGTTATTATTTGTCAGTTTCAGGTCGATAAATCGACATGATATGTATATAATAAATCTCCGTGTCAATGTATGTCTTGTTCCAAGCTGCCAGCTGTTCTGCAAGTGCGCTTTAGCCGCTGGGCTATGGCAGCCAAAGGGGAATGCTTTGACCCGAACCTTGGGCCTGCTGTGCGGCGAGCTCCAGTGTACCAAGGTCCGCAAATTGCTGCATTCAGCGTGTAAACAGCGATTCAAATAAAACGGCCGGAGTGTCGATTAATGAATGTCGATTAAGAATAAATGATTTCATAGTGTCGAAATTTAATTCAAGCTCCTAGTTCCAACTTCAGGTACCGTTTTAATCGACACATAGCTTCTTATTTCATTAAGCATCTTATTGTGATAATAGAAAGAATCGTCGACATACACATAAGGTTGATAATCGACACACAAAGCGCAACATTTTGCAAACCAGAGCACAACGGTCGAATAGCAAAATATGTTTTCAACGATACCGTCATCCACTGATCTTTCCTCCCTTAACTACACCGACAAGCACATCGTCGACACACCGATCGTCGACACTCAGGTAGCAGCACGGCACGGCAGTATAGGCATGAACGTATCGACACAAGTTTACTTTTAGCTCACAGTTTCGAAGAGATCCCAGGTCGATCGATCCTAGAGAGTGGAGAACCGCAGCCGTTAAGTGATGCGTATAGAATCCGCAGAGGTAACCGTACAGAATCCGGAGAGAGGAACACAGGTAGCAAGTAGACTGTGTCCTACTACTTAAACTGGCGCCGATGTACGCCTAACAAGCTCTGACTGGCCTATGGCAACATGGTGGTGGCGCCAGGATAGCGCAGCGGGAACCGGCCCGCAGCAAATATGACAATAACTATCGTGGGGTATAATAAAAAGGCAGCATTAAATGCAAGGATCCTGAAGGATATAGTATAGAGCTCCGCCCCTTTATACCCATAGTAATAAATTAGATATCATATATATATATATATATATATATGTATATATAAATGCTTCCACGTGAGTGGCGAGTCCTGCCCCACACAGTGGGGAGTGAGAGCATGCTGGTACCCCACCCCCACCCCCCACCGCGTCCGGAAGGGGGGGGGGGTACCACTACATAGCTTATTAAACGCGATAAAGGGTTTATCACTATCCATATATATGCATGTATATATATATCTATATATATATATATATAATATGTGTGTGTGTTATCGTGGTACAGTCATGCTCTCCTCAAGGAGGCTAAAATGTCTAGTTCTACATTTGCATTGTAAAATTATTGGCACAAAACCAGCAAAGAATATAACCAGGAGAGACTAATTCTAAAACGATTTTCTAAGGATGGTTTGTTTGCTTGCGTGTTTAGGTTTCAGATCCTGGCAACATTTAAGGTCATACCGGACGGATACCAACTTGTGACATGGCACACTCATGCCAACCATATAGTGCTGGCCCACAGGGAGATTGGGCATCCAGTACTATGAGCCGATAACTCTTCTTATCAATCCTGTAGTATTATGGCGTATGACCTCTCCATTGCAACCAGTTTGAAATATTTAATAATTATTTACTTCTTTTTTTTTCACATTGGTTAATTAAGCTGAGCAAATTTCAACCGCAAACAATCAGTCTTCCTCATTACACTGCTCCTTGTCCTATCCTATTAATGCTGAGCACCAGTCTGCGCAGCGATAAGTATACATTTTTTAAGTCACTGGTTTGACTCGGCTGTGGTTTGAATCACAAGACCTGCTCTGCCGGAAGTGGGTGCTCAACTCATTTGGCCATACCATCTGACTTCTCTCGCTTTGTTCTCATTGCTGGAACTACCACTGCACCCATCTTTACCCGCCCTTCCTCGAAACCCTTGCTGCTGTTTGCTGGATACAAGTGCTCAACTACCGCTGGACCGAAGAGATTCGGTGCCGCCCCAACGCTTCGCCGTTACAATGTTTAAAAGATGTGCTCAGCTTCTACAACCGCCCGTACTGAAGATTAATCTTCAACCAAAGATTGGGCCGATTTATCGGAGCCTCTCTATAATGTTGCAGTTCTGCAACCAGTAACTATCGTAAGGTTACAAACCACCCCAAGCAAGCAGCAAGCACCAACCAGGTAGTTGCTTTTGATAGTGGTTGTAGCACATGGTTGGACCGTACTACTCTTCCCATCTCTTCCTTAGGTATGTTGTTTGTATGTATGTACATGTGGAGGTATGTGTGGCATGTGGATGTATCTGTGGATGTATTTGTGGATGTATGTATGTGTGGATACCCATCCTGATATGACCTTAGATGTTGCTAGGATGTAAAAGAACAACAAACAAACATCGATCTGAGCCGGTTTAATGCACATGTCTGAACAAGACACAGTTTGAAAACTCTGTATGTGTGAACGCGCCACTAGTTTGACTCATGTAGTTCGCCTCATCTAAGTCGGCCTAATGATGTACGTGTGAACACGGCATATGATGTCAACATTTAGATGTGCACACCAAAATGAATTTGGTATTTTTTTCATCACAATATCGCCAATAACTGACCGGCTGGCCTTATGAGCCTCCTGTTCTGATAGGACATGCGATTCAAACGTAGGCCGAGTCAAGCCACTGACTTAACATGTTTTACTTGTGGCTACCTGGCCTGGCATTCAGCATTACTAGGATAGGGCTAGGAGCCATAGAATGAAGAAGACCAATTGTCTGCAATTAAAATTTCTCCTGCTTAATCAACTAATGTACCAAACTTACTTTAGTTGGAAGTCAGTTATTTTAAATGGCTTATATTTATATATATATTTATATATTATATATATTTGTATGTATGTACATGTGGATGTATGTGTGGTGTGTGGATGTACCTGTGGATCTATGTGTGGATGTATGTATGTGTGGATACCCATCCTGATATGACCTTAGATGTTGCTAGGATGTAAAACAACAACAAACAAACATCGATCTGAGCCGGTTTAACGCACATGTCTGAACAAGAGACACTTTGAAATCCTCCGGTGTGACTGACACTGGTCTACATCCGGTGGAGTAGAGGAGGGTAGGTGGAGCCACCTGTACAGTTTTGGTATTACGGAGTATAACAAATAAAGTAATAATTAACCCTTACGTATCTTTATACTTGCATAAGTTGTTATACATCACATATATATGTGCTCTATAATCTATTATGGGAATATTAACAAGGACACTACCACTTATCAGTTCTCTTCTATGTATTCGAAATTACCTACTATCCTACTTTCATATAACTTAGTTCCTGCTTCTGCCACTATGGGGCCACCTGTGAGTGGCTCCTGGCCACACCCTGATACCAGTTGCGTCTGGTCACTACAGCCTCCATACCTGCTCGGATGGTCAGATATATATATATATATAGAGATATAAATATATATAAATATGTGTGTATATCTATATATATACATTATATATATATATATATATATATATATATAAATAGACAGGTAATGTAGATGTTGATGATCATCTAGATTTGAATCTACATATCCAACTTACATACTAGAGCACTCATTAAGCATATGTTGCTACACAGAAGTTTATAGTAAGTTAATTTAATAGATCAATTGATCTTTTTAAAAAAACACAAAAAAAACAGAAACTCAAAGCCATGGAAGATAGATATGCCCCGCTACTACATACACGTTAGTGGATGTAGTTAAACGTAGTGGAGGCTAATGTAGTTGAACGTAGTTGAACATAGTTGAACCTAGTTGAACATACCAGCATCTGTACTTGTCCATGATGTTAACTTGGTAATAACGTGGGTGAGCCGTGCTGTCAGATAAAATACTTGTACATGTTCAAAAGAGCACTATGGTAGAGGCTGAATTTGCATCAGTACTAACATACTCTAGTGTACTCTAGCATACTCTAGCATACTCTAACGTTCTCTAGCATGATCTAGCGTACTATAGCATACTTGGACGAAGCCTTTGTCACATAGCCATTAGTGGACGTAGGTGAACATAGTGGAGGCTAATGTAGTTGAACGTAGATGGACGTAGTTGAAAGTACCGGCATCCATACCATAACGTATGTATCCATACCATAATGTATTTATCCATACCAAACCCTGCCATACCCTAACATATTTCAATGTAGTTTACCGTACTTACACCACGTTTGACCCACGTTAGCCTCCACTACGTTCTCCTACGTTCAACTGCGTCCACTAACGTGTATGTGACCGGGGCATTAGAGTCTATACTTATTGTTTACACACATCCGAACGTGTCCCCCGCAGCTAGGATGTCACGTGACATATTCTTGTGGAAACTGAAACTGGAATTGTGGCTGGTTCCGGGCAAGTGCTGTTTTTGTATTCTTGTTACCGCCGATTTGCCTGTGAGTAGTGTACGGGAAATTGGCTGGTACCCAGCCGCATAGTATCCGATTCAGTGTTATGTCTGCACTGGCTGTAATCATGACGTCAGCAGACATCGCCCAGAATGGAGTCCTTGGCAACGCCTACTTTCAGGATAGGTTGGTTGTTGGTGTTTTACGTCCTGGCAACATCTAAGGTCATATCAGGACGGATACCGACGTGTCACAGTGCGCACTCACAGTGACTTTATAGTGATGTCCCATTGGGAATCAGGCTGCTGGCACCATGACCTGATAGCCCACTCAGTGGCATTAGCCTGACACTGAGCTAACCCATCCTTGCCCTATCCTATTAATGCCGAACGCCAGGCTAGGAAGTGACAAGTATCAATTTTATAAGTTATTGTCTTGACTCGAACAGGAACCGAAGTCCAGATGTTCCGCACGCGAGGCCCGCGTTCTACCGATTCGGTCACCATCCGGTTGCTTTCAGGATAGAGAACTGACATGTTGTGGTCATCTAGCCAGCAAAGCCGTGAACACTGAAGTTTGCGGGATATAATGCTCATTTTTAGCACCAATGGACAGACATGTTGCGGGATATAATGCTGCTATATAGCACAAATGGACAGACATGTTACAGGATATAATGCTGTTATATAACACAAATGGACAGATATGTTGCGGAATATAATACTGCTATATAGAACGAATGGACAGATATGTTGGAGGATATAATGCTGCTATATAAAACAAATGGACAGATATATTGCGGGATATAATGCTGCTGTATAGCACAAATGGACATATATGTTGCGGGATATAATTCGCTACACTCGGTTGCAGAAGGAAAAGAGACAGAGACAGATATGGATTAATAGAAATTTAATCAAAAACAAGTCGGAAACCAGAGTAGGTTCAGCAAACATTGAATCAGGCGGCTACTATGGCCAAGAATCAGGCACTTACTGGAATGCGCTACCAGATGGAGTAAGTTCTTGAAATGTGAGTTCATGGTAGAGCAGGTCGGGAATCAGCGCTCACCCCCCTAGAAAGTGGGTGGGTGGGTGGGGAAAGCGAAGTCGACAGTAGCAGCGGTGAAAGCAGAGTGACGGTAAGCAAGAAATACAGCACGAGGAAAGTTAAAAATAGACCAACTTCGTGAGCAAATTACCCATGTTAGCCTCCGACCAACATGCACAATGTTATATTACATAAATGGACAGATATGTTGCGGGATATAATGCAGAAATACAAAAATCAATTGATGAAATGTGTCCCATAAGGAAACTGAAAATTAAAAAAAAACAAGAACCATGGGTAGACCACTGGTGTGAGTCCAATAAAATAACCATCAATGCAGGCAAATCAAAAACAATATTCTTCTCAGATAAATTAATGCAGGAAAGAAACCTACACTGCAAACTAGGAAATCAACTACTAGAAAATGTAGACCATTATAAATACCTAGGCCTACAGCTGGACAGCCGGCTAAACTACAACCTATGTAAAAAAAAAATCATACAAAAAATAAACCACAAACTATGGCTATTTGCAAAGATAAGAGATTACATGACACAAGAAATGTCAATAAAACTATTCAAGGGCATGGTGCTCCGGTACTTTGACTATGGGGATGTAATATACATGGGCGGGAAGAAAGAACTGCTGATAAAGCTGCAAATATTGCAAAACAGAGGCCTGAAAACCTGCCTAAAAGTGGACAAACTGCACCCCACCTATGACATACACAAAAGAACTAAAGTGAAACTCCTAGAAAACAGGATAATAATTCACCCAAAAACATTAGCGTAAGGATATAGTAAAGACATTACACTCCTAACACAACCACAAAGGAACACTAGAGCAAATAATGCACCACTGCTAAGGCAAACCAGAAGCCAAATCAAAGCTCATGAACGAAGCACACTGGAAATGGCTGCCAAGGTATCGAACGCCAATACGGTGAAGGAACGACAAATTCCTGACCTAAAAACATACAAAAAATATCTGTGCAAAATAAAACTAGGAAAGCCCCCCTAAGCTACACTGCAAAGGGGCATGTGATATGTCACGGCCCACCAGCAGGAGAGCCCATGGGAGGGAACATAGTCCACACTAGCCAGATAACTGCACTTCCCAATTACGAACAGGCCTATGACATGTAAATAGAATAGGCTAGTCTAGAATTAAGAGTAGAACAACAAATATTATCAAGAAAACCAAAAAAACTAACATAGATTACTAACCACAAAATATAACAATAAGAATCACAAAACAATAACTGCCCAGCATTGAAAACAAACCCGAACACTCAAGCTTATATGCTATGGACAGGATAAACTCACGTCACAAAAGAATATATATATGGAGGAACCGGTTTACATCATACTCTGGTAAAAGTCAGTTATTTAGCAGGTCAGATATTTCGCCGGAGACAGCGATCCAGAGTCGCGGCGTATGAGAAAGGGGCGGGGTGGTTGAGTGAGGTACCTGGGTGCTGCTCTTACCCTTCCTCCACTCTCGTCTCACCTGTATGAGCTATATATAGCTGTTGTTTGGTATGCACGCATGCGCACATGGCATGGCACCACTTCAAAGGCATACAGTCTGAAAACTGCACGAGTCAAGTGGGTATGTATATACCCTCAATATATACCTATATATATATGTGTGTATATATATATATGTCATGGGGGTGATGAAAATGGGAAATATTGTGCCTAGAGCGGGACTCGAACCCACATCTCCTTGCATTCCGGGCCAGTGTGCTAACCATTACACCACCTAGGCTCCCTGATATCAACACACTCCCCACGCCTACCTGTCTATGTGGTTACTTGCCTGAGAGGTCAGTGCAGACCACTACACTCGTCCCCCTGGAATTGTAAGTCTTGTAATGCTTACAATTACATACATACAGGCAATGCACTAACACATCATACACAGGGTAGGTTCAACAACCATACAGCGCAAAGATTGTACAGGATCCTGGTCACGGCACCAGTGTCATGGGGGTGATGAAAATGGGAAATATTGTGCCTAGAGCGGGACTCGAACCCACATCTCCTTGCATTCCGGGCCAGTGTGCTAACCATTACACCACCTAGGCTCCCTGATATCAACACACTCCCCACGCCTACCTGTCTATGTGGTTACTTGCCTGAGAGGTCAGTGCAGACCACTACATATATATATAAATAACCGGGCGTGGTGGCCGAATTGATAGATCGCGGGCCTCGCGTGTGGGAGATCGGGAGTTCGGTTCCAGGTTGAGTCAAACCAATAACTTATACCATTGATACTTGTCGCTTCCTAGCTTGGTGCTCGGCAATAATAGGATAGGGCAAGGACTGGTTAGCTCAGTGTCAGGATAATGTGACTGAGTTGGATATCGAGTCATGGTGCCAGTGGCCTGATTTCCCAGTGGCGGAGCACTATCAAGTTGCCATGAGTATGCTCTGTCACAAGTTGGTACCTGTCTTGATATGGCCGCAGATGTTGCCAGGACATAAAACTCAACCAACCAACCATATATATATATTATATGTATATATATATATGGTTGGTTGGTCATATATATATATCTATATACATAGATATATATATACACACACACATGCTCCAAGCATTAACTTGCTTGTTTGGGTTGTTATGTCCTAGCAACATCGAAGGGCATCAGGATGGGTACAGATTTCTGATGGCGCACATTCATGCTGTATTTATAGTGCTGCCTCACAGGAAAACCAGGCCACTAGTATCATGTAACCAATATCAAACTCAGTTAGATTATCCTTATACTGAGCTAACCAGTCCTTGCCCTATCATAGTAATACCGAGCGCCAGGTTAGGTGGCGACAAGTATAAATTTGGTGAGTCATTGGTTTGACTCGGCTGGGCATTGCAACCCCCTGACCTTCCACACAGGAAGCAAAATTACTAGAAAATAGGAGAATAATTCACCTCAAAACATTAGCATATGACTACAGTCAAGACATTCAACTCCTAACGAAACCACACAGGAACACTAGAGCAAATAATGTGCCACTACTAAGGCAGACCAGAAGCCAAATCAAACCTCACAAAAGGAGCACACTGGAAATGGCTGCCAAGGCATGGAATGTCCAAACGGTAAAGGAACAACAAATTCCTCACCTAAAAACATAGAAAAAATATCTGTGCAAAATAAGGCTAGGAAACCCCCACTAAGGCACACTGCAAGGGGGCATGTGATATGTCACGGCCCACCAGCGGGACGGCCAATGGAAGGTAACCATGCTAAAATTAACCAGATAACACCCCTAACAAACACGTGCAAGCCTATGATATGTAAATATGAGTAGGCTAGTCTATTAATAAGAGTAGACAAAATAAAAAATATATATATATATACCAAGAAAATTAAAAAAAACTAACATAGACTACTAACCATACTAAGCAACTACTTACCTGCTACGGTAATACAGGCAATCAAACACATTATCAGCTACTACTGTGTGATAAGATAACTCCACGACTACAGCTGGCCAGCATTGAAATGAGCCTGAGTATGCAAGCTTATATGCTATGGACAGTATAAACACAGCCTCAAAAAAAAAAAAAACGTTCTTACCGATTCGGCCACCGCATCTGGGTATACCATTAACTGAGTCGGTATATTAGATGACACCTGTTGTAATGCTAGTCCGAGCCAAGTGTTCAGCCTTCATTCTATTCCCAAGTGCATATATTTGGCCAGACATTTGAGGAAGCCATCAACTTATTTGTATATTGTTTTTTTTATAGGTTTTTGTTGTTTTGTTTTTGCAGCAATACTATGTATCGGTACGGAGATACACACTATTTATAGAAGGAATGCTGTACTCTGAATGCTGACCGTCATCCATCTAATACTTAATATGTTGCTTAGGGTGTCTTGCTTTTATTCTCGCAGACACTGTAACACAGAATTAATTTGTTTAAATCCAGCTCGTATTCCCTGCATGCTGCAATCAAGTATGGAATGATAACGCTTTGACTGCTCCTATAACATACAGTTATATCTTTATAACATACAGTTATATCTTTTTGAAAAAAAGAAGGGTGAAAGCAAAGGAAGAAAGAAGTGTTTAAAGACAATTCTAGAATCATCTTGTACATTTATTGATGCATGCTCACCAAGTGCATAATACATATGTTGAACTGGAATTGTATGCAGTTACTATTACAGCGAATAGTCAATTTATATTATGCTTCTATTATCGAACAGGTTTTTCATGTGGTTATTATTGTAACTGATATTGTTATTTATGTATCAACAAATTGTAATGAACGGCCGGAAGACCAGTGCTCTGGCGCTGACAAAAGATATTATTCACTGAATAAAATACATTTAGTAAAATAAATATTTTTAAAATAAAGAGTATGCCCCACGACCCCCCACCCAGAAAAAAAGAATAATTATTACATTTATTGATAAATGTGCTGGATATACAGACACAGAACCTCTTATCTGGCTTCCTGAAATCCAGAATTAACAGAAACCTGGCAATTTTTTAAACTGGTTAAATACAATTTAGTTCTTTTACCTTTCATTGTTTATTTTATATTTTAGGTACTTATTTAGGCTGTCTCCAGAAAACCGGAAAACCCAGAAATTGTGGTCACCTGGTCACGTCCGGTCCCAAGTCTGCCAGATATTTAGCCCGGTACCTGTATACTAAAATGCCAATGCCTGTATATATGGTTATATCGAAGGCGATAAGTGCCTCATCACAGATAGTAATCATGGAGTAGTGTAGGGCTCTTCCAGCACCCTCCCCCCTCCCACCCAGGCGAGTGTGCGCGGACCGCTCTTGCTGCTTGGGGAATCCCCCCTCCTCTCTTCCTTCTGGGTCCCCATCTGCTTCCTCATTCTCAAATTATATATATATATAATATATTATATGTAACGGCTGGCTACAGTACAAAGAAACAACAAGAGGAAGGTGGGTTGATTTAATATATTCTCTGGCATAGGGAATATTTTTCATGGCCTAAATAAAAGAAAAATCTCAGTCTGAATGAACGGTAAAGGCCCTGTCACACCTCACCGGATTGGGGGAAACGGACAGAAAACGAACAATGTCCAGTTTGTGTCTGTACAAGGTTTGAACATGCACAAAACTAGGAACGGATGCCGCCAGACTGACATCTACGGTTCTTGTCCGGTTTGATTTTGTTTCGTCCATTGGCTATCCGTTCATGTCCGTTTCCTGTCCATTTCATGTATGTTTGTCCAGCGGCCATTTACCCGATAGCGCAACATTTTGACACATTTTAATACATTTTGATACCTATCACCACCAGACTGGACAATTCTGTCCATTGCTCAATCCGGCAAGGTGTAACAGCCGCTTTAAGGAGCGCCACTGGTTAGTGCATGCATATGGGCAGGTGGGCACTAGTAGTATATACAGTATCAATAATAGCAATAATAATCAGTTCCCTTCCACCTCTTTATACTAGCATAATACTTGTATAGCACATACATGTTATATATAATATATATATAATATATATATAATATGCATATAATAAATATATAATATATATATATAATATATAAAATATATATAATATATATAATATATATAATATATATAATATATATAATATATATAATATATATAATATATATAATATATATAATATATATAATATGTATATAATATATATGTATAATATATATATAATATATATAATATATATATTATCACTGCATTTCAATGTGGTGGTCTGAGAACCAGTCACTGTTTTTCAAGCCACCCTCTGACGGCAGTGGCAAGAACTAAAGTTGTTGGTCGCCTTTCACTGGGCAGCGTGCTCTGCAGATAAGGTGTCCATAGAGGATTTCAACCACCAACCTGCCCTCTGATGGCGAGTGGCAAGAACTAATGTTGTGAGTAGCAGCTCACTAGACATCCTAGGTTGAAAATGTGTACTGGTTGCTTCTGAGTGCGTTTCCATAGCGACCCGGAGGGTGGGCGGGTTCAATATGGAGACATGCACGTGTTACTAAAAGTTCAACGATTATTTCCGCAGAAATGAAACAGACAAGCGCAAAGACGACGTCCATCATATTTGTTCTATGCGCTCTATTGACTTATCCATGCGCCACTGTCGAGTACAACTAGCCTCACTTTCAAATGTAATTGAGGTCAGTACTGAGAGATCTGCGATTGCGCTAAATACCTAGTGAATCACGGAAGGTGTGGAGACTCTCACAAGCATAGCTGGAATTACTGGCAAACCTTTCCCATGTAATGCTGAGAGATCTGCAATTGCTTTAATTTTAACAATCTATGCCAGGATTCTTTGTTTGTCTGTATCCTTGTTCGTAAATACATAAAGTCATATTGGAATAACACTTTCACTACCATATCTGACTTTATCGAATGTTGCATTGTGGCACACAACAGTGAACCATGGCATCATTAGGATTTTGCTAGGATTAGTTGGGCAATTAACGTCTTTTCAAATCAAGTGGTCATGAGTTTGGGGTCAGTCAATATAGATGAATCTAGTAACTTATCTTCTGACCAGGCCCTCACTCTTGGTCTGAGTGCATCGGTCTGAACGTTCAGAATACTAAAGCTGCATAGTGGGATGAAGCATCAAATTTTCAAAACCAAAACTATTATCTAGATTTGAGTCTACATATCTAACTTAGATACATACACTCTATCATTTGTTGCCACATCAATTTTGTTTGTTTGTTGTTTTACATCCTAGCACCATCTACGATCATATCAGGACGGGTACCGACTTGTGACAGTGCGCACTCATGGCGACTTTATATATAGTGCTGTCCCACTGGGAAACCAGGCCGCTGGCACCGTGACCTGATATCCCACTGTGCACTCAGTCACATTTTCCTGACACTGAGCCAACCAGTCCTTGCCCTATCCTATTAATGCCGAGCACCTGGCTAGGAAGCGACAAGTATTGGTTTGACTCGACCAGGGTTCGAACCGACGATCTACCAGCAAGGGAGACGGACGCTGTAACTCATTCAGCCATCCCATCTGGTTTGTAGCTGTATGCCCAGGCCAAGTCAGAGACGCCACCATCAGGGCCCACTATATGTGGTGAGGATGTTCTGTTCAGTTTTGTTGTGTGCAGCAATGAATTTGAATCTGCTGGTGTTAGCTGGTTGTATCCTGGAATCTGTGGTTCATCTGGTATTGCTGTTAACACCTTGTCAAGCTGCCTTTTGAACAACTGTACATTGCAGTTTGATAGGTTTCTTATGTAAGCTGGCATTGTATTGAAGAGCTGAACTCTCTGCACAGAAGATGTGTGTGTGCCTGCGTGTGTTTGTACGTGCTGTATGTGTGTGTCCATCTATCTTGGTAAGTCAAATATGTTTTGTTTTGCACTATGTGTGTTTGTGTGTAAGTGTATGTATGTCTAACTCTATGTGTGTGTAAGTAGGGCGTGTTTGTTAGATCTCTGTTTGTGTGTAGTTGTGGGTGTGTGTGTTGGTAAGCGAGGTGTGTTGTGTACTTTGCTGTATGTTTGTTTGCACATGTGTATGTGTGTGTGTTGTGACTGTATTGTGTGTGTATGTGTGTCTGTGTTTTGGTAAGTGATGTGTGTTGTCCATGTTGTGTGTGCATGTATGTGTCTGTTGGCAAGTGATGTGTGTTGTGTACTTTGTTGTCTATGCATGTGTCGCTGTGTGTTGATAAGTGATGTGTCTTGTGTAATTTGTTGTGTGTGCATGTGTTGCTATCTGTTGGTAAGTGATGTATGTTGTGTACTTTGTTGTATGTGCATGTGTTGTTGTGTGTTGGTAAGTGATGTGTCGTGTGTACTTTCCTGTATGTGCATGTGTTGCTGTGTGTTGGTGTGTGCTGTGTGTTGTGTACTTTGTTGTCTGTGCATGTGTTGCTGTCTGTTGGCAAGCGATATGTGTTGTGTACTATGTTGTGTGTGCATGTGTTGCTGTCTGTTGGTAAGTGATGTGGTTTGTGTACTTTCTTGTGTTTGCATGTCTTGCTGTGTGTTGGTAAGTGATGTGTGTTGTGTACTTTATTGTGTGTGCATGTGTTGCTGTGTGTTGGGAAGTGATGTGTCTTGTGTACTTTGCTGTATGTGCATGTGTTGATGTGTGTTGGTAAGTGATGTGTGTTGTGTACTTTGCTATGTGCTTGTATACCTGTTGTTGTATGTATTGGTAAGTAATATGTTCTCTGTTCTTTGGTGTGTGTTTATGTGTATGTGTGCATTGGTAAGTGATGTGTCTTCTTGTAAGGCTCCCTTAGAGTGGTGACTGACAGGAGAGGAAGAGGAGAGTAGAGAGAAGAGGGAGGAGAGTAACATCGACTTGCAGACCACTATATAGGGTTTCCATGACGCGGCCATCTGTTGGAGCTTCCCTAGTTATGGGGTTTTGCACCCAAGCAACGTGTAAGGCCTCATCAGGATGGGAATCAACTGGCCGAATCAGTAATATCACTGTCTGGCTTCCAATGAGTGAGGTCGTGGGTTCGAACTCGCGATCCAAGTTAAACCATTGACTTTAAAAAAAATCGATACTAGTCTAGCCTGTTGTTCAGCATTAATAAGATAAAGCAAGTCTGCTGTGCCCACTATCAAAATAATGTGACTGAGTGGGATCTCGAGTCATCGAACCCTGGTCGAGTCCAATCAATGACATGACAATTTATATATGTCGCTTCCTAGCCAGGTGCTCTGCCTTATTAGCATGGGGCAAGGACTGGTTGGCTCAGTGTCAGGATAATGTGACTGAGTGGGATATCAGGTCATTGTGCTGGTGGCATGGTATCCCAATGGGGCAGCACAACAAAGTCGCCATGAGTGCACACTGTCACAAGTTGGTACCCATTCTGAAGTGCCTTATATGTTGCTAGCACGTAAAATTCCCAACAACCAACCAACCAATCTTTGTTGTCAATGATTTCTCCAGAATATAAATGTAAATTGCAAATAGGTTTCTGAAAAGTAAATTTGGTTATTGGAATGGATTGATCTAGTTTCCAACTAACAGTAACAACAGGTTCAATCCCATCCCCTGCATCTGCGCAATAAACCGGAAGTAATGATGTGTTGCACTGATCACACCTCTAGTGTTCACAGTTAAGGCCCAGTCAGACCTTACCTGACTGAGTACCGGACACCACCGGACAAAAAATTGTCTAGTCCGTTGGTGTCCGGTGTCAAAATGTACTGAAATGTACCAGATGAAACGAACGCTAAAAGGACAAGGAACGTACATTAACGAATAGCCACCGGACGATAACCGGATGCCAAACGAATGTCTAACGGACGGACCGGACACCAACCGGACACCAACCGGACACCAACTGGACACCAACCGGACACCAACCGGACACCTACCGGACTGTTCACGGACGTGCCAAAAACCGACGGACCGAATTCCCGCAGCACCGTCAACGGACTCTTCAGGATACAAAACGGACACCTAACGGATGAGTAACGGACATGAAACGGACACCAACCATACACCTCAGTTCGGCGGTGTCCGGTAAAAGTTTTGTGCATGTTCAAAACTTGCTACCGTACACACCCGACACCACCGGACACAGAACGGACATCCCGGATGCCAACCGTATATGTCCGGTTCCTCAATCCGGTGAGGTCTGACTGGGGCTTTACTGAGCGCCACCCACACCCCACCCCACCCCACACCCCCACACCCCACACACCCCCACACACCCCACACACACACATCCACACACCCCCACACCCTTTCTGCAGGTAATTAGTCTAATTACTCGCAAGCCTACTACTGCAGCAGTTCATTCCTCAGTCCACTTAAGCCTCCCACAACGCTCCAGACAGGTAGACGGTGCTAAATATCGGTCGCTAAGGAAACCAAGAGCAGACAACATTTTAGCGCGCTGTAAAAATCAATGATTTGTCAGTGGAAAAGTGGAGATTAAACATAATCAATGTTCAATGAGCTCTATTATTGATATCAAATGAGATCTCCCGGAAAATGGGATGTTTCCGCTGAGCAGGCGACATTTCTACTGGGCAGATGACAAAATTTAAACTTGGTGCGCAGCTTAATTAACCAATGTAATCACTGGGATTGCTGTCACATGATTATGGTTAAGAAGCGATAGCTCTTCACGGCACTCAGAGTGAAGGTTTGGGGAAAAGCAGCCAGTTGTGTTAGTCCTGTTTATATGAGGACAGTGTCTGGGTCTGGTGCGTTCACACAGGGGCCTTAAGTCGCCTCAACTAGTTTGTCTCATCTAAGTTGACGAGAAGGGTCCACAGCGAGGAAAGGAGGAAAATCAGGTGACCACTGTCCCATATTGAGCATACCCTTGCAGGATGAGTTTCCCATTCTTTAAGTACTGATATTTTGTGATTTAAACAGTGGTTGATGTAGATAAATTTCAAATATACTTCAAACACCTAAATCTGTGGAAAAGATACATAAATGTGTGACAATGTCTGAACAAGAAACTACTAAAAGAAAATAATGGATGTATTCAACTGGATCCTTTCCATAATTTGAGCTATTGGGGCCGCCATTTGCAATAGAAAAGAACGGCTCTGATTGGCTGACACTGAGTTCTCACGAAAACGAGAAGAGGAAAGTCCATTTCCGGCAAGTTCAAATGGGCTCAGATAGGTTCAACCGTGGCTGGTTGTCCCTCTCCGTTCAGCGTTGAATATGCTTATGAAGTTGACTCAGATCGTGCATGTGAACGCTCCGCTGAGGCGAATTAGGGCTGAGTCGCCTCAACTAGTTCGCTTAAGCCCCGTTCACACAGGGGCCTTAAGTCGCCTCAACTAGTTTGCCTCATCTAAGTTGGCCTAACGTTGTATGTATGAACACGGCCATATGTTTCTCAAAATATTCCAAGTTAGCATCATCAAAAGCACACTTTCTGTTTAAGTTTTCAGGTCCTGTGGGGCAATATCAATTTATCAGCCGGCTTCCCGTGCAGTAGGTCGTGGGTTCGATCCACGGCCTAGTCAAATGAAAGATCTACAAAATCTACATTGTTTGCTGCCATGTTTGGTCTTTGGTATCAGTTGTTGTTGTTGTTGGTTGTTGTTTTGCGTCCTAGCCACATCTAAGGTCATATCAGGACGGGTTGGTATTACTTGCTGGTTAAATAGGGGTGGAGGACTTGATACCATTCACGCGGGGACGCAGCTCCGTACTACCGGAGATTACAAATATTAGTTTTTTCTATTAAAATGTATGATTTTTATAGCATTCATTTTATGCCATAGCTTTTTTTAATATTCTGAAATATCGCATAGGGGGAATGCAAATGTTCTATTACTGATGGTGTACGTGACCAGGAGCATGTATTTATCTATATATGTTTGGGCTGGTGGTGCCTGAGTGGGATGTAAATAGACATAGTGGTGCTGGCAGGTCTGGGTGTGATTGCACTCAGGGCCTACCCCCTCTGCTGGGATAGTGATCACCACACTCAAAGGTCAAGGTTGGTGGTGGCCATGGGGCCATACAGCTTGGTGGTGGTGGGCAGACCACTGGTATCCATGGGGACCATATATGCTGGATCCCACTTGGTAGGGACAAGAATGCTTATTTCCCATTGGGGGAAAGGGATGGGGTGATACTCTACAATGAACCCATGTAACCATATAAATTATAAACCAGAGGGTTTGACTCTCTCTTCTTCTTTACACTTTATACTCTTCCTTTCTCTTTGTCTGTATTGATTTCACTATAGCCTGCCTACACAACCACAGATTCGAGCTTTAGCCATTTTACAATGTGTTATTCTAATAGCTTTCGGTTCCATTACCGAAAAAGTATGTGTACCACCTGAAAATCCCAAGCGAGGCCCCCGCTAATACCCATATCACACAGTAACGAATTTGCTAAATGTCTGTATAAATATTTATTTACGTGTAAAAATAGAAGAGAGCGATCTCAGATTTACGTCTGCCATATGGAGGCATTGGTACAAACTATTGTATGTAGACCAACATTTTGATATTAGTTAGTATGGTAATATTCATACTATTACTTATATCCTATTCACATTAATTTTTATATGTACCTACTACGGACGAAATTATGTAACTACCATAATCCTGAGTCTGAAATAAAGAATTGAATTGAATTGAATTATTAATGTTTGTTTATTTATTTGTATGTATATGTTCTGTCAGCGTCATATTGCATAGATATTTAATATCAGTATCGATGTTGCCAGTACATAGAACCCCAACAAACAAACGACTATCAGCAGGTAGGGGGGCCATGACTTGGAATTCAAAACGTCTTGCTTTCTCAAGGCGTATGGAAAAACGAAGACAGTTTACATATAGAAACAAATAGAGGTGAGCTGTCACAGTCTGCAACTACTCTAATATTGAGGATGGAACCTAACAAAATATATCATTAAAATGGGCATAAGTAGCTCTTCAAGGAGCTGATCAATGTATGAACTTGCACACTTATACTACCCGTTACTGTCCAATAGATATCACGTAGGAAATTGTCATATTGAATGGAAAACTGCATTTATTTAGTATATGTATTAATGAATACACACACACATCAGTATACTATACAGACTCGCCAACCCTTATGGTTTTGACGTATGGTGTGTGCTATTTTATGTCCCCATCATCACCTAATGTCGATCTTCCATTTTTTCATTTTCCAATGTTGGCATGTTGCCAACCCTGCAATAACATTACTACAGTAATATTATATCAATATTATGGATCATTGTGTCTAAAATGCACTACAGAGCATCTAAGATTTTAAAATGTGTCTGGGGCACCCAGCCCCCCCAATATAACATCCTTAAGATCTTCCAGTTGATCATTTTCTATGTTGGTAACCCCGTCTATATATTGTGATATATGCGTAATAGGCGTCTAGATGTCCAGACGTCTAGACACATCTGTAATATATGCAAATAAGATGACGTCATGGACAAGTTTGGCTGGCTATGGTTTGAGCCCTGGAGGGGAATAAAGTCATTCAGTATCCAGAAGTCAAAGGGTGCAGGCGTTGTACTTTCATATAGATGATATACATATCATTCTGTGGTACATTGATAATTATCTCCGAAAGCCTCTCCCTTCAAATGAGCATAGCAGTTAAATTCAGCCAGCTATTGGGTCAAGTAGAATCATCGCCCATTATCACCCCCCCCACCACCACTACCCATGACGCCCCCCCCCCCCACACATTCCCATGCTTCCTTGAAGGGTTCATGAATTGTGTATATATTCTACTGATCGAACGCCAGCCCAACGCCAGCGGGAGGGCGATGGGGAGGAGTATGTGTGGGGTGGGGGTCGGGAGAAGGCAAGTGCGGATGAGGCAAGGGGATGGGGGGGGGGGGGGGGGGGGGGACAAGCGACGGGGGGGCAGGTGGTGAGGAGGCAAGGAATGGGAGGATGGGGGCAGGTGGGGGGCGGGCTAATTCTCATGGTGCCTAGGTGACCTGGCATGCACGCAGGCATTTTTAGCCACTCTCCATCAGCTTCACAGTCTGCACCGCATGTCAACACAAAGGTCAAGGCCAACACTGAGGTCAACATCTCCCTATCAACAGGGCATGCCTCCTCCTCCTCTTCCTCTGTGCGCATGCGCATGCGCCATCAAAGATGTAATGCTCATAAGGCCTGTCATCAGCATCATCATCATCATCATCATGCTGTTGGTCGCAATGCGACAAAGACTGCTTTTATTTCTTAAGTGCCGCTATTTTGTGCGGTTGTGCACTTCATAAAAGCTACTTGTAAAGTGTTGAAGTGCTGCTGGCTTTTGCAAGTTACTACCAGCACTCTCTTGGGGAGCAAATAGAGGTCTCACAAGGGCAAGAGCACGTCAAGACAGGCGCAAACTATTTGTCCCTGCAGTGGCTGGTCGGTAGATGTTGGGAGTTCCATTCATCACCACCCTTAATGCTGCCACGGAAGCATGGTTTTCTGTTAGGGTTTGCTCCCTTAGCCTTTGGTTCTATCAAGAACCTGTACACCACAAGGTAGTGGTTTATAACTTTGGCCTGTATGGTGGAATAAAACCACCCCCTCTGATTCCTTCCTCCCTCCCAGGCAATAATTAACATACCACAATGAACCTGATCTCGAGGATAAATATACTGAAATAAAACTGACTTCATGGAAAATAATATGCTAATTTTTATTTATACCGCGCCCTGCCTGCAGAATAAAACAACCACTCTCCTCCCCTGCTTTGTTTACTAATCTTAAATCCTCTGCTGCTGGATAACTTTGGATTGTTTATTTCTGTGGAGTATAAGGTATTATGCAAGTATTATTTAACTGTAGTTATTCTATCATCCATCAAGAGTAACATGAAGCTGAAAGACATTAAGACCGACTCATGGACATCACTCTCACAGCAGAGAGCTAAATGGAGAGCGACAGTCAAGTAATGAAAGCAGTCTTTGTCGCATCGTGACTGACAGCATGATGATGAGTTATTCGGTAGCTCCAAAGTGGGAGGGGAGAGGTACCTGCAGTGGGCATATATGCTCTATCTGTGCTATTTTTCTGTCTGCCTGCACTCCAAGTGCTCGACGACTCACATCACGATAGCCATTTTCTTAAGATGGGCAATGAGTTGTTAGTAAACCGCACACATGTCATATATCAAACATTACTTCCGGGTCAAAGATCAAGCGCACCTTAGTCAACCGCCTGTAGAGAGGGGGGGGGGGGGATGTATGATGGTGGGGATGAAGAGGTGTGAGGGTGTGTGATGGAGAGGTGTGAGGGGTGGAGGTGGGGTGGGGTTATATGTGGGGCTTATTTGATAGATGTGGGGGTGGAGGAGGAGGATGTGGGGGTGGATGAGGAGGGTTGTGGTGCTTACCGTCCGGTCGGAGGTGTTGTAATTAACAGAGGTCTGCCATTAACCCACGTAGAGTTTACTCGAATCTATGACGTAGTTAACAGAGGTCTGCCATTAACCCAAGTAGAGTTTAATCGAATCTATGACGTAGTTAACAGAGGCTACCATTAACCCACGTAAAGTTTAATCGAATCTATGACATACTTAACAGAGGTCTGCCATTAACCCACATAGAGTTTAATCGAATATATGACATAGTTAACAGAGGTCTGCCATTAACCCACATAGAGTTTAATCGAATCTATGACATACTTAACAGAGGTCTGCCATTAACCCACATAGAGTTTAATCGAATATATGACACAGTTAACAGAGGTCTGCCATTAACCCACATAGAGTTTAATCGAATCTATGACATACTTAACAGAGGTCTGCCATTAACCCACATAGAGTTTAATTGAATATATGACATAGTTAACAGAGGTCTGCCATTAACCCACGTAAAGTTTAATCGAATCTATGACATACTTAACAGAGGTCTGCCATTAACCCACATAGAGTTTAATCGAATATATGACATAGTTAACAGAGGTCTGCCATTAACCCACATAGAGTTTAATCAAATATATGATGTAGTTAACAGGGGTCTACCATTAACCCATGTAGAGTTTAATCGAATCTATGATCTATGACATAGTTAACAGAGGTCTGCCATTAACCCACATAGAGTTTAATCAAATCTATGATGGAGTTAACAGAGGTCTACCATTAACCCACGTAGAGTTTAATCGAATATATGACGTAGCTAACAGAGGTCTGCCATTAACCCACATAGAGTTTGATCAAATCTATAACGTAGTTAACAGAGGTCTACCATTAATCCACAAGGAGTTTAATCGAATCTAAGATGTAGTTAACAGAGGTCTGCCATTAACCCACATAGAGTTTAATCGAATCTATGTCGTAGTTAACAGAGGTCTGCCATTAACCCATGCAGAGTTTAATCGAATCTATAATAGACTATGACGTCAGGAGTAATACTACAGTTTAACCCTTACATATCGATCACCCAGACAGAGCAGTCAACACGCGATAACGGACACTTTTCTTAGTTCCACATATCTTTCTATGTAAATGTCCAGTGCGGCCACCTCATTTTCTGGCCACTAATTGTGCTGGGAAGCGGCTGAGCGAACAGACGGGGTTCGACTGTATGTATGATGTGTTGGCAAAACTAATGTTGGTGTGATGAAAATGGGAAATAGTGTCCCTAGAGCAGGCATCGAACCCACATGTCTTGCATTCCAGGCCAGTGTGATAACCATTACACCACCTCTGCTCCCTGATGTAACCACCCTACCCACACCTTACCTTTCTGTGCGGCTTCTTTTCCGAGAGGTCAGTGCAGACTACTACCCCATGGAATTGTAAATCTTTTAGATGGGCATTTAATGCTTCCAATTGCACTTACATATATACATAGAGAGGGTAGGTCACACAGTGCGTAGCTTGTACGGGATCCTGGTCACGGCACCAGTGGGGGTGATGAAAATGGGAAATAGTGTGCCTAGAGCGTCAATCGAACCCACATCATTTGCATTCCGGGCCAGTGTGCTAACCATTACACCACCTAGGCTGCCTGATATCCCCACCCTACCCATGCCTACCTGTCTATGCGGCTTCTTGCCCGAGAGGTCAGTGCAGACTACTACACAACGATATGAATTCATTGACTTAGTTCCATTTGTAAATTGCTTTCCACAATCTCGTTGGTTGTGGTCAATACAAGGAATGAATGTACATTCCCCGACCGATGATCGATTTACCGATTATCGATTGCGCTTTTATGGCCTGGGAATAACTGAGGTCATATTAGGGCTGATACCGACTTGTGACAGTGAGCACTTATGGCGACTTTATAGTGCTGCCTGATTCATACATGTTGCCAGTACCATGACTTGCATGACACCACATAGTTGCATTATCCTGATTCCGATACTACTGAAGTAGTCAGCACTGACTTCTCAGGCAAGTAACCACATAGACAGGTAGGCGTGGGTCGTGTGGTGATATCAGGGAGCCTAGATGGTGTAATGGTTAGCACACTGGCCCGGAATTCAAAGAGATGTGGGGTCGAGTCCCGCTCTAGGCACAATATTTCCCATTTTCATCACCCCCACGACACTACCATTACTCGTGTTATCCTTGTAATGCCACGCACCAGATGGATCCTTGTAATACCAGTGTGATTGGTCAGAGAAACAATAGACGAATGGTAAAGATCTGTTAGTCATTGTCTGCAAGGCTTTGATGCAAGTTCCTTTTGAGAAAATTGATAGCTTCTGCACTTAGGTATAGACAACTTTAAAACCAGATAATTCTGCACTTAGGTATATACAACTTTAAAACCAGATAATTCTGCACTTAGGTATAGACAACTTTAAAACCAGATACTTCTGCACTTAGGTATAGACAACTTTAAAACCAGATACTTCTGCACTTAGGTATAGACAACTTTAAAACCAGATACTTCTGCACTTAGGGACAGACAACTTTAAAACCAGATACGTCTGCACTTAGGTATAGACAACTTTAAAACCAGATACTTCTGCACTTAGGTATAGACAACTTTAAAACCAGATACTTCTGCACTTAGGTATAGACAACTTTAAAACCAGATACTTCTGCACTTAGGTATAGACAACTTTAAAACCAGATACTTCTGCACTTAGGTACAGACAACTTTAAAACCAGATACTTCTGCACTTAGGTATAGACAACTTTAAAACCAGATACTTCTGCACTTAGGTACAGACAACTTTAAAACCAGATAATTCTGCATTTAGGTACAGACAACTTTAAAACCAGATACTTCTGCACTTAGGTATAGACAACTTTAAAACCAGATAATTCTATATTTAGATCTAGACATGTTGTGGTGTTCTCAGTGGCGGAGTGATTAGAGTGTCTGACTTTTTTCTAGGTCAGACTCCTAATCTGAAGGTCAGCGGTTCGATTCCCTGTGCCCCCACCTCTGCCAATTTGGATTTCCACCACTATATATAACTTACAGCGTCATCAAAGGCCAGTTGCTCTCATACCATGTCTATGTGGTGTGGGAGGTTAATAATACCTTGGGTCAGTAAAAGTGTAGGCCCTGGGTTTCTATCAACAAACTGTCTAATGGTGAAAACAAGTCTATTCAGGCTTATCCATGATAGGCCGTTTAAATCTTCAAGAAAAAAAAAAAGGAAAAAAATCAATAAATGTCTCTGTTCTTATTTCGTGATCAAGAAGCCGGGGCATCAAATCACACACACACTCATGCTTACGTTCTCATCTTATTTATCAAATACATTATTTCTGCAAGGCAGGGTTCAATAATCATTACATTAAATGGCGAATCGATTCAAAACTTTATTTTTCTTGTTTCCAAAGTTGACCTGCAACCCCAAGTTTCAGCTATGTGCGCATGCGCTGTGGAAGAAGTCTATTAGCCCAGTAATCGACTGTTCCTCAGTGCCCCTAGTGCCTTCATTGACTGCCCTCAGTGCCCTAGCGTGCCTTTCTAGCTGTAAAAGGGCCTTGAACAGTAGTGACCCACAAACACGCACCCGGCCAACCGGTCCACATACATTTACAATTGAATGGGTGGATGGTTGTTGGAGTTATACGTCCTGGCAATATCTAAGGTCATATCAGGATTGGTACCAACTTCTGACAGTGCACACGCATGCCCCACTGCGAGACCAGACCACCAACACCATGACCTGATATCCCACTCAGTCACATTATCCTGATACTGAGCCAACCAATCCTAGCCCTATCCTAATAATGCTGAGCGCCTGGCTAGGAAGAGACAAGTATCAATTTGTAAGTCATTGCTTTGACTTGACATGGGTTCGAACCCATGGGTTCGAATACTGTGATCTACCAAAGCGGGAGACGGACGCTCAACTCATTCAGCCATCCCGCCTGGTCAACTTAGGGTCTCATTGAGACAACCCATCATTAACCCACAAAGAGTTTAATCGAATATATGACGTAGCTAACAGAGGTCTACCATTAACCCACGTAGAGTTTAATCGAATATATGATGTAGTTAACAGAGGTCTGCCATTAACCCACGTAGAGTTTAATCGAATCTATGACGTAGTTAACAGAGGTCTGCCATTAACCCACGTAGAGTTTAATCGAATCTATGACATAGTTAACAGAGGTCTGCCATTAACCCACGTAGAGTTTAATCGAATCTATGATGTAGTTAACAGAGGTCTACCATTAACCCACGTAGAGTTTAATCGAATATATGGTGTAGTTAACAGAGGTCTGCCATTAACCCACGTAGAGTTTAATCGAATCTATGACGTAGTTAGCAGAGGTCTGCCATTAACCCACGTAGAGTTTAATTGAATCTATGATGTAGTTAACAGAGGTCTGCCATTAACCCACATAGAGTTTAATCGAATCTATGACATAGTTAACAGAGGTCTGCCATTAACCCACATAGAGTTTAATCGAATCTATGATGTAGTTAACAGAGGTCTACCATTAACCCACGTAGAGTTTAATCGAATATATGATGTAGTTAACAGAGGTCTGCCATTAACCCACGTAGAGTTTAATCGAATCTATGACATAGTTAACAGAGGTCTGCCATTAACCCATGTAGAGTTTAATCGAATCTATGATGTAGTTAACAGAGGTCTGCCATTAACCCACGTAGAGTTTAATCGAATCTATGACATAGTTAACAGAGGTCTGCCATTAACCCATGTAGAGTTTAATCGAATCTATGACGTAGTTAACAGAGGTCTGCCATTAACCCATGTAGAGTTTAATCGAATCTATGACGTAGTTAACAGAGGTCTGCTATTAACCCACGTAGAGTTTAATCGAATCTATGATGTAGTTAACAGAGGTCTGCCATTAACCCATGTAGAGTTTAATCGAATATATGACGTAGTTAACAGAGGTCTGCCATTAACCCACTCAGAGTTTATCGAATCTATGGCGTAGTTAACCGAGGTCTGCCATTAAACCCATGTAGAGTCTAATTGAATCTATGACGTAGTTAACAGAGGTCTGCCATTAACCCACGTAGAGTTTAATCGAATCTTTGACGGGGTTAACAGAGGTCTACCATTAACCCACATAGAGTTTAATCGAATCTATTACGTAGGTAACAGAGGTCTGCCATTAATCCACATAGAGTTTATCGAATCTAATGCGTAGTTAACCGAGGTCTGCCATTAACCCACTTAGAGTTTATCGAATCTATGGCGTAGTTAACCGAGGTCTGCCATTAACCAACGTTGAGTTTAATCGAATCTATGACGTAGTTAACAGAACATAGGGTGTCATTGAGACAACCCAGCAGACAGAAGGCAGTAGCCGCATCAGTAAGACAGTAAGAGTGTTGGCTTCCCATGCAGAAGGTCAGGACTTTGAATCCCACCCAAATTAAACCAATGACTTACAAAATTGATATTCGTTGCTACTAGTTTGGCGCTCGGCATTCCTAGGATAGGGCAATGACTGGTTACCTCAGTATCAGGATAATGTGACCGAGTGGGATATTGGGTCATGATGCCAGCGGCCCAATCTCCCATGGGGACAATGTTATAAAGTCACCATTAGTGCACACTGTTGCAAGTCAGAACCCATGCTGATATGACCATAAATGTTGCTAGGGTGTAAGACCCAAACAAACAAATGATAACTAGCCTGGGTGTAACAAGGAATCAGGCTAGTGTGATCAAATGGATTTTTGTGCCGGTGTAAGATAATATTCTGACTCCCATAATAAAGTGATTCTCCAGTCACTTTATTAATGCATAATAAAGCGAGTGACCCTATCATATTGTGACTCCCTACCAGGTTTCTTTTTCAGAACTGCTTAAATATTTGTTAATATGAATTGACTGTTACTTTTCGTTAAAATAATCACAAAGACATAAACACAATATCTTTTATTTCAAACAAAGCATCTTCTATAATATGCATGTAGATATATATATATATATATATATATATATATAGATATATTTGATGAAAATATGTAGCTGTACGTATCATGTCTTTAAAATGATAAAAAGAGTTGATGAATCCCCCATAAAGATCCATTGACCTACAAGTCACAATATGATGAGGAGTCACTTAAGTATGCGTAAATAAAGTGACTTGGAAGTAACTTTATCTTAGGAGTGAGAATATTATCTCACACCAGCAGCCCGGTCTCCCAGTGGAGCAGCACTATAAAGCTACCATACATCTATGCAGCACACTGTCACAAGACGGCACCCATCCTGTATATGACCTTAGATGTTGCCAGGACGTAAGACTCCAACAACCAACCAACCATATATAGATAACTTTAGATGTTGCGAGGACGTAAAACCCCAACAAACAAACAAGCGAGCGTCTACAACCTGCTCAGGTGGCGTCTCCCAGGCACCTCGAGGCGGGTCACGTGACTCGTGCGAAGCCTGGCCAGGTGCATCATGGGAGCGGTGTGCAGGTGTGCCGGCGTTCGGGTGATGTGATTGGACAGCGGCCATTAGAGCGCGATGTAGGATGTCATGTCATGGTACCCAGTATTATGGTCGGTTAGGTTTTCGTTTTGTATTTGTTTTTGTTTGTTTTGTTGGCCAGACCTAGCAACATCTAAGGTCATGTCAGGATGGGCACTGTTTTGTGACAGTGCACACTCATAGTGACTTTATA
Organism: Branchipolynoe longqiensis; assembly: GCA_030323885.1. Taxonomy (NCBI): domain Eukaryota; kingdom Metazoa; phylum Annelida; class Polychaeta; order Phyllodocida; family Polynoidae; genus Branchipolynoe; species Branchipolynoe longqiensis. The sequence continues at coordinate 68,740,457 of CM059195.1, forward strand.
GCACTGCCCCACTGGGAGATCATGCCGCTGGCAGCATGACTTGGTATCCTGCACTGTCGTATTATCCTTATATGGAGCAAACCAGTCCCCCCCCCCCCCCACCAGACCAGACGGGATTGCCGAATGAGTTAGAGCGTCCGTCTCCCATGTTGGTAGATCGTGGGGTCGTGGGTCCGAACCCTGGTCGAGTCAAACCAATGACTTAAAATTGATACTTGTCACTTCCTAGCCTGGCGCTCGGCATTATTAGGATAGGACAAGGACTGGTGTGCTCAGTGTCAGGATAATGTGACTGAGTAGGATATCAGGTCATGGTGCCGGCGGCCTGGTTTCCAAGTGGGACAGCACTATAAAGTTGCCATGATTGCGCAGTGTCACAAGTCGGTATCTGTTCTGATATGACCATAGATGTTGCTAGGACATAAAACAACAAACAAACCAGTCCCTTCCCTGTCTTATTAACGCTGAGCGCCAGGCTATGAAGTGACAAATATCAAGTTTGTAAGTCATTGGTTTGAAACTGTCCGAATTCGAACCCATGACCTCCCGCTTTGGAAGCCAGTCAGCGCTCTTATCAAATAAGTTATCTATGTCGAATATTGTGATGTGTTTCCGAACAATATGTGCTGCCATGTAGAATGGAATGAAATACTGCCAAATTATATGTGCTGCCACTGACATGTTATAAGTGTGTGACACGGCGTAAAGAAACCACCAATCAATCAATCAATGTTATATCATGCTGCCCGAAAATGTGTGCTGCCATGCAGAATTGAATGAATTACTGTCCAACAATATGTGCTGTCATCTGAGATGTCATATTGTGCTGCCTGACAATATGTGCTGCCATGTAGAATTGAATGAAATACTGTCCAACAATATGTGCTGCCATCTTAGATGTCATATTGTGTTGGCTGACAATATGTGCTTCCATTTAGAATGGAATTAAATACTGTCCAACAATATGTGCTGTCATCTGAGATGTCATATTGTGCTGCCTGACAATATGTGCTGCCATGTAGAATTGAATGAAATACTGTCCAACAATATGTGCTGCCATCTTAGATGTCATATTGTGTTGGCTGACAATATGTGCTTCCATTTAGAATGGAATTAAATACTGTCCAACAATATGTGCTGTCATCTGAGATGTCATATTGTGCTGCCCGACAATATGTGCTGCCATTTAGAATGGAATTAAATACTGTCCAACAATATGTGCTGCCATCTTAGATGTCATATTGTGTTGCCTGACAATATGTGCTTCCATTTAGAATGGAATTACATACTGTCCAACAATATATGCTGCCACCTGATATGTCATATTGTGCTGCCTGACAATATGTGCTGCCATTTAGAATGGAATGAAATATTTCCCAACAATATGTGCTGCCATCTTAGATGTCATATTGTGCTGCCCGACAATATGTGCTGCCATTTAGAATGGAATGAAATATTGCCCAACAATATGTGCTGCCATCTTAGATGTCATATTGTGTTGCCTGACAATATGTGCTGCCATTTAGAATGGAATGAAATATTGCCCAACAATATGTGCTGCCATCTTAGATGTCATATTGTGCTGCCCGACAATATGTGCTGCCATTTAGAATGGGATGAAATATTGCCCAACAATATATGCTGCCATCTTAGATGTCATATTGTTTTGCCTGACAATATGTGCTGCCATTTAGAATGGAATGAAATATTGCCCAACAATATGCGATGCCATCTTAGATGTCATATTGTGCTGCCCGACAATATGTGCTGCCATTTGAAATGGAATGAAATACTGTCCAACAATATGCACTGCCATCCGAGATGTCATATTGTGCTGCCCGACAATATGTGCTGCCATTTAGAATGGAATGAAATATTGCCCAACAATATGTGCTGCCACGTAAGATGTCCCCTTTAGGGTAAAGTTTAATTTTGTTTAACTAATTAAAATCTGCATTTTAAAGTTGTTGCGTCAGATGGTTTTGAGTTTCTGCCATTTCATTTTAGATAAATATATTAGATCGAGCATTATAAGCTATCTTTCATTAGTTTGAAGTTATTATTAATATTATAAATGGCTAACTTTGGAGATATTGGAGGCATTCGACTGGGCCTCTCTATGCGAATATCAAAATATTTCCTTACAAATTCCTATTTGACTGGGACACGGAAGTGGGTTACTATACGTATGATTCTGATGTGTGTTGTGGCTCCATCCAATCCATGCGTAAATCTTGCGGATAGAAAGGGCCCAGTCGAATGCCTCCATTATTAAATGAAAATCTGACAAATTTATGTTGGCATGCACCTACACATTCTGACACCATGCATATGCTTCAACAGTAACACATTTGATTAAATTGACTTAGTATATCCTTCTATTGCAGCAACAAATGCTTAATAAATGCACATGTATCAAAAATTGATATCTAGAATTAAATCTTGACTTAGAAGTATTTTGGGTTTGAAAATTCGTTGTTATTCTCGGATTATGCAGCTTTAATATTGCTGCAATTACTGTATAATTATATGGAAACATAGATCATGTTCATACATGTCTCACCTGTTGTTTTTTTCTCATGTTTCAGGTGAGATATAAGCTCCCAGTCCGGTACAACCATGACAGGACAATTACGTTGAGTTGGTAAAAAAAAAAAAAAAAGATTTTTATTTAATCAATTGTATTTAAGTGTTACACATATTTCTTTACTGGCCATTAAACATGTGTCACTTAGATTGTTAGTTAGTCTTCTACTCTGCGACAGCAAAGTCTGATAAATCAGAAATGCCAATATGTTATTAGAAATACAAATTCATGGCCATCTATGTTCAGTGAGATGTTTCAAACTCCTCATTAAAAGCCGGATCTCAGCAGTTGGAAATAAAAATAGAAAAAAATAGAAATAAAATAAAAAGGTGGTTGCCAATTAGTTCCCGGACCCACTGAGAGCTGAGGATTTGGATATTTGGATAACGCGGCCTTAATTAATTAGGTCACGTGGCACTGCATCCAATGACTAATGATAATTTACGAACGCGGCCGGGCGTTCCAACTGTGATCACATGACCAGTCCGACTCGGCATTCTCTGCCTGAGACTCCTGCCAGCAACACCATGGGCATGGCCCTGTATAGATAAAGGATTGACCCGGTACTCGCAGTACACGGGTGAATACCAACCCTATATAAAAATGGTTGAAAAACCGGGTTAATGAAGTGAGAGCCTAATTTCACAATCTAAGAAGCAACATTTATTCTTTGTAGATGACTTCATATTTACCCGCTACCTTTGAGTTAAAAAACATAATAAAATAGATAGTTTAATACGATTTAAAATTGAAATCGATGGCGTTCTATGGTTGCCATCTTGGATTTTTGCATTCTCTCCCATTTCACCAAATCTGGGCCAATATATGTAGCCATTTGATCGTGGAACCACAGTTTCTACTTCATGTTCCATACTAAAGCTGTTTTCGCGTGTATTTACACTACGTTGTCGTTCACCCGTGTACTACAAGTACCGGGTGAATCTTTTATCTAGGCCCTTGTATTGTTCTCACTTGTCAGTGCTGAGATTTTGCTTCAACTTGGTGCACTTTGCCTTTTATTTATTTATACATTTAGTTGTTAGAATATTTGTTCTGCTGAATAGATTTGTTATTCAGCACCAAGGCACTGGTCTTGGGGCCAAGGGTAGATACATAAATATACTTTAATACCTGGCGGTAATATATTCATATAGTCCGTTTTGTCCGTTTCATGTCCGGTACCGATCCGTTACGTTTCCGGTTTGCTTCCTGAATAGTCCGTTGACGGTGTTATGGGAATTCGGTCCGTCCGTTTTTTATATGTTTTCGGCGTGTCCATTAAAGGTCTGGTACGTGTCCGGTTGATGTTCGGTCCGTCCGTTTGACATTCGGTTTTCGCCTGTAGGTTCACCGTTGCTTGTCCGGTTACATACGGTGTCATCCGGTTATCATCCGGTTATCATCAGGTTATCATCCGGTTATCGACCGGTTATCGTCCGGTGGCTATTCTTTAATGTACGTTCCTTGTCCGTTTAGCATCCGTTTCATCCGGTGGCCTTTGCAACATTTCGACACATTTCGGTACATTTTGATACCGAATACCACCGGACTAGACAATTCTTTGTCCGGTTGTGTCCGTTGCTCAATCCGGTAAGGTGTGACAGGCGCTTTAACCCAAAATTGTATTAAATAAGGCCAAACTCACACAAGACGCCTGTGTTAATGGCTGCAACCCCGGTATTCGCAGTGTCGCTGGTCCCTCAGGAAAGGACACACCGGACGCGGTGGTCGAATCGGTAGAGCGCAGACTTCCCGTGCGGAAGGTCGGGAGTTAGAATTCCAACCAACTAAAACCAATGACTTACAAAATTGATATTTGTTGCCCACCTAGCCTGGCACTATAAAATTGATATGTGTCGCCCACCTAGCGTGGCACTTGGCATTACTAGAATATGGCAATGACTGGTTAGCTCAGTATCAGGATAATGTGACTGAGTGGGATTTTGGGTTATGGTGCCGATAGCCTGATCTCCCAGTGGGGCAGTACTATTATAAAGTAGCCATAAGTGTGCACTCTCACAAGTCAATTCCTGATATGCCCTGAGGTGTTGCCAGGATGTAATACCCCAACAAACAAACAGGAAGGACGTCACAGCTTCAGTCCTTCCTGAGGGTCCAGCAGACACAAACTCTGAATACCCTTATCCGGGGGTTACTAGCTACCTGTCTTTTGTACTCTTGATTACAGCCGAGGGGGGGTGGGGGGGGGGGGCACCGGGACACACCGACCAAGGCGAATAGGTGTGGCGCGGTGTGTAGTTCCACAACTTCACACCAGGTGGCGGCAGCGTGCACCAGCTCTGTGCCGTACTGTACGAGCCTGCATGAAGCTGATTGGCATCACCTGTTAATGGATTGGTTGTTGGAGTTTTACGTCATGGCAACATCTACGGTCATATGAGCACGGCTACCGACTTGTGACAGTGCGCACGCATGGCGACTTTATAGTGTTGCCCCACTGGGAGCTCAGGCCGCCGGCGCTATGACCCGATATCCCACTCAGTAACATTATCATGATATTGGTGTCTGATGTCTTATCATCAGATAAGGTAGCGACAGGTTCTAATTTGATAAATACTTGGTTTCACTTGGTTTGGGATCGAACCCCCGATCTTACACTTATGAATCAGGCACCTTGTGCACCAAGGAGATGGTTGTCCCTTAAGTACATGTTTGTTTCGCCTTACTGGGGATAAACATTAACTGTTAGACTGAAGCGGAGTGGATACAGCCTCGACAGTGAGAGAGAGTATAGTGTCCCAGTGGGACAACACTATGAAGTATATTTCGATGTCGCTAGTTCATGAACCCCCTAATCATTCGGCCATTCCCGAAAATTGTCGGCCACCCACCATTATTATGTCTGAGTTGCAGTCATGTGTGTATCCCCCATCGCCTAACTCCTCCCCCCCCCCCCCCCCCCCATCCTGCCTGATGAGCAGATGTCAGCTGAGCGGTAAGTAACAGCTCAGCACACTGCACTGCCCCTCGATCATCACCACCGCCCGATGGAAGCTGAGGAGTGAGCGAGTAGTAGTGTAACCTCAGGAGACCCGCGAAAGGGAACTGCGGAGGGACGGGTAGGGGATGGGAGGTGGGGTGATGAGGGAGGTGAAAGGGGTGGGAGGTGGGGTGAGGGGGAAGGGTCTGGGAGCTGGGGAGATGGGGGAGGGGCAGGGGATTGGAGGTGTGGATGAGGGGCTAGAGGCAGTGGTTGGGAGGTGGGGTGATGCGGGAGGGGGATGGGAGGTGGGGTGATGGGGGAGGTGAAAGGGATGGGAGGTGGGGTGAAGGGGAAGGGTCTGGGAGCTTGGGAGATGGGGGAGGGGCAGGGGATTGGAGGCGTGGATGAGGGGGTAGAGGCAGTGGTTGGGAGGTGGGGTGATGCGGGAGGGGGATGGGAGTTGGGGTGATGGGGGAGGGGCAGGCTAGAGGAGATGGGGAGGGGATGGGGGGGAGGAGCAGGGGGTGTGATGTCGGGAGATGGGGGATAGGCCAGGGGGTGGGAGGTGGGTGGTGCGGTGATGCGGGTGTGGGGGGGGGCAGGATGGGAGGTGGGGTGATGGGAGCAGGAGCAGGAGCAGGGGATGGGGCAGGGAGGTGCTGAAGGGAGCGGCGGGGAGGATGAGGAAGACATGGAGAGGGGAATGGGAGATGTGGGAGCAGGAGGGATGGGATGTGTGAAGGAGGGGAGTAGGAGTTGTGGGTCGACCGGAAGCCTGCGTTTAGGTGGGTGGGGGGGAGGTAGGGGGGATGGGGTATGCACACAGGGTGGAAACTCAGACATAATAATGGTGGATGGCTTACAATTTTCGGGAATGGGAGAATGATTGGGCACAGGGGGGGGGGGGGAGGAGGGGGAGTTGCGACCAAGCGACATCGAAGTACGCTTCATAATGCTGTCTCACTGGGACATTATTCTGACAGTCTGCACTATAACCTGATATCCCACGCTGTCCTATTATCCTGTCACTGATGCACTGATGAGCCAACCAGTGTTTGCGTATACATGTACTGGAGGAGGGCGGGTGGGTGGGTGGGTAGGGGCGGGTGGATGCTGCTGTACTGGTGGGGAGGAGTGTAAGGTGGTGCTTGGGGGAGTGTCGGGTAAGTGGACCTGTTACTGTAGTGGCGGAGTAGGTGGTGGTGGTGTGTGTGTGTTGGGAGGGCGGGTGCTGTGTTGGCGGGATGAGCGGTGCCGGGTACTGGAGGAGGGTGGGGCCGGGTACTGGAAGGAAGTGATCAGATCAGGGAGTCCGAGTCGGCTGATGGACTGGAGGCGATGTGGTATCAGCGGGACATGGAGAGGACCTGGAGAACGTGGAGAAGATGGAGAACTAGGCACAGAGCTTGAGAAGATGGAGAACTAGGCACTGAGCTGGAGAAAACATGGAGAACATGGAGAACTAGGTACAGAGCTGGAGAAACATGAAGACCATGGAGAACTATGCACAGAGCTGGAGAAAACATGGAGAACATGGAGAACTAGGCACATACCTGAACAGAACATGGAGAACTAGGCACAGAGCTGGAGAAAACATGGAGAAGATGGAGAACTAGGCACAGAGCTTGAGAAGATGGAGAACTAGGCACTGAGCTGGAGAAAACATGGAGAACATGGAGAACTAGGCACAGAGCTGGAGAAAACATGGAGAAGATGGAGAACTAGGCACAGAGCTGGAGCAAACATGGACAACATGGAGAACTAGGCACAGAGCTGGAGAAACATAGAGAAGATGGAGAACTAGGCACAGAGCTGGAGAAACATGGAGAACATGGAGAATTAGGCACAGAGCTGGAGAAACATGGAGAACATGGAGAACTAGGCACATACCTGAACAGAACATAGAGCACTAGGCACAGAGCTGGAGAAAACATGGAGAACATGGAGAACTAGGCACATACCTGAACAGAACATGGATAACTAGGCACAGAGCTGGAGAAAACCTGGAGAACATGGAGAACTATGCACAGAGCTGGAGAAACATGGATAACATGGAGAACATGGAGATCATGGAGAGCTAGATACAGAGCTGGAGAAACATGGAGAACATGGAGAACTAGGCACAGAGCTGGAGAAACATGGAGAACATGGAGAACTAGGCACAGAGCTGGATAAAAGATGGACAACATGGAGAACTAGGCACATACATGAACAGAACATGGAGAACTAGGTCAGACCTGGAGAACACATGAAGAACATGGAGAACTAGGCACATACCTGAACAGAACATGGAGAACTAGGCACAGAGCTGGAGAAAACATGGACAACATGAAGAACTAGGCACATACCTGAACAGAACATGGAGAACTAGATCGGACCTGGAGAATACATGGAGAACATGGAGAACTAGGCACATACCTGGAGAGAACATGAAGAACTAGGTACAGACCTAGAAAAAACATGGAGAATGTGGAAAACATGATGAACATGGAGAAGATGCTAAACATGGAGAACATGAGGAACATGGAGAACACGATGAATAAGGAGAACATGGAGAACTAGGTAAGACCTGGAGATGATATGGAAGGTGAAGGCTACCTTAACTGGGGAGGGGCAGCAATATAAAATAAAGGGCCGCTTAACCTGTCGGAAGCTAGCATCAATGTCATGGACAAGGTCAGACTGGAAGGCTATCATCAGGGTCAAGGTCATACCGGGAGGGTGTCGTGAAAACTAGGGTCGTAGTCAAAGCAGGAAGGTGTCGTCAATGCCCGGGTCAAGGTCAGATCGGGAGGATAACAGTCAAGTTGTCAGAGTGGGACGTTGTCACCAAGGGTCAGGGTCAAGGTCAGAGCAGGAAGGCTCCTCCCTCCCGCACTCACCCCCTCCCCGACCCCTCACCCACCCACCGCAACTACCCCACTCACCCCACTACTCACCCCCCGCCACTCCCCTACTCATCCACTCACCCTACTATTCATCCTCCCACTCCCCACCTCAACTCCCCATCACCCACTCCCCCAACTTCACCCTTCGCTCCCCCACTGTTAACTTCCCCACTCCCCCTCTCTGCCACTCCCCCATTCCCCACTCCTCACTCCCCCACCTCCTACTCCCACACCTCCTACTCCCCCACTCCCCTACCCTCCTATCCCCCACTCACCCCACTCCGAACTCCTCCACCCACCTCCCCATCACCCCCCACCCCCACCTCCACACTCCACCCTCCACCCTCCACTCCCCACCCCTAAATTCCCCCCTCCTCACCCTCCCACCTCCAACTCGCCCACTCACCTCACTCCCCCACTCCCCATCTCCCAATCCCCACTCACCCCACTCCTCAATCCTCCACTCCTTCACCCGAAGCCCCCGTCACCCCCCCCACCTCCACACTCCACCCTCCACCCTCCACTCCCCCACTCCTAACTTCCCCACTCCTCACCCTCCCACCTCCAACTCGCCCACTCACCTCACTCCCCCATTCCCCATCTCCCAATCCCCACTCACCCCACTCCTCAATCTTCCAGTCCTCCACCCGAAGGCCCCGTCACCCCCCCCCACCTCCACACTCCACCCTCCACCCTCCACTCCCCCACTCCTAACTTCCCCACTCCTCACCCTCCCACCTCCAACTCGCCCACTCACCTCACTCCCCCAATCCCCATCTCCCAATCCCCACTCACCCCACTCCTCAATCCTCCACTCCTTCACCCGAACGCCCCGTCACCCACACCCCCACCTCCACACTGCACACTCCACCCTCCACCCTCCCCACCCCCACTCCAAACTTCCCCACTCCTCACCCTCCCACCTCCAACTCCCCCACTCACTCCCCCACTCCCCACTCCCCCATTCACCCACTCCCCACTGCCCTACTCCCCCAGTCCCCGACCCTCCTCCCACCCCGATCCCACCATGGTAATGGAACTATAGCATTTCTGCCCGTAGGCAATCCCATTAATTAAGGAGTCGGCTTGACAGGCAGGCACCGGAAGCCCGCTACTACATCTTCGCACGGCAGTGTTTATGTGCGTGTGTGTGTGTGTGTGTGTGGTTGTGGGTGAATGTGTGTATGTGTGTATGTGTGGTTGTGGGTGAGTGTGTGGGTGGTTGTGGGTGAGTGTGGGTGTGTGGGTGTGGTTGTGGGTGAGTGTGGGTGTGCGTGTGTGGGTGGTGGGGGTATTTGTGCGTGTGGTTGTGGGTGAGTGTGTATGTGTGGTTGTGGGTGAGTGTGTATGTGTGGTTGTGGGTGGTTGTGGGTGTGTGGTTGTGGGTGAGTGTGTATGTGTGGTTGTGGGTGGTTGTGGGTGTGTGGTTGTGGGTGAGTGTGTGTGTGGTTGTGGGTGAGTGTGTGTGTGTGGTTGTGGGTGAGTGTGTGTGTGTGGTTGTGGGTGAGTGGGTGGGTAGGTGTTGGGGTGTGTGGGTGGGGGAGGCGGGTTGGTTCTCGGCGCCGCTACGTGGCGCCAGGTGGCGCTAGGTGGCGCTGGTGGTGAATCGGCGCGGCGAGTATGTATTAACAGGTTCGAGGGTGCAACAAGTGTGGGGCCTGACGGGTATCAAGACGATTTGTGAAAAGAACAGAAAGAAAGAGAGAACAAGAAAGCAAGGAAGAAAGGAAGAATGGAAGAAGGAAGGACAGAAAGAAAGAGAATTGGGTTTTTGGAATTTTACGTCCTGGCAACATGTAAGGTCATATCAGGATGGGTACCGACTTGTGACAGTGTGCACTCATGGTGACTTTATAGTGCTGCTCCACTGGGAAATCAGGCCACCAACACCATGACCTGATATCTCACTCTGTCACATTATCCTGACACTGAGCCTACCAGTCTTTGCCCTATACTGTTAATGCCGAGCACCAAGCTAGGAAGCGACAAGTATCAATTTGATAAGTGATCGGTTTGACTCGACTGGAAACCAAACTCCCAACCATTTGCACACTAGGATCGCGCTCTACCGATTCGGCCACTGCACCCAGTAGAACGGAAACAAAGAAACAAAGAAACAAACAAAAATGAACAAAAACAGAACAACAGAATTAACAAAAGAAAGAAAGAAAGAAATAAAGAGAGCAAGAAAGAAAGAAAGAAAGAAAGAAAGAAGGAAAAACTGGACAAGAAAAACAGAACAACAGAATTAACAACAGAAAGGAAGAAAGCAAGAAAGAAAGAAAGAAATGAAGAAGGAAAGAAACGAAGAAAGCAAGAAGGAAAGAAGCAAAAACGGAACAACAAAAACAAACTAAGCTGGATCGTCGCCACTGAGGCTGCCAGATGAGGTATTGCTCTGCCCAGCGGACGGGCGCCACAGATTATATGATATTGCGTAATCGAAAACTGATGTTATTAGTACCTTATTAGCCCCTACCCAGCTGCCTGTCTGAGTGGTTAGCACACTGGCCCGGAATGCACTATGTGTGGGTTCGAATCCTGCTTTAAACGCAACATTACACATTTTCATCACCTTCACAACAATATTGTGTATAATATGTTCCAGAATGCAATGGTTGCCTAGTTTATATTCAGATAATGCATTATTTAACATACATATATAGTGTATTTAGAAATGTTGTATGCTATTCATATAATGTATTATATGGCATATATAAAGTATGTTTAGATAACCTCACAAAGTGTGATTATTGCCTAGTATATATGAGCCTGTCTCAAAAGGTGATAACTCTTCTTTTTTTTGGTCCATTGTAACGATTGACACAAAACAGCACAGAAATGGTTACACTGAAAACACAAGGACATTTGCTTCAAATCAATATGTATTCTATTGGGATCATGAAAAACCATGTAACAAACAAATCAGTTTATCCTGAGCAAACGCATAAGCAGATAGTATGTTGATCATTACAATGGACAAAGTTTTGTCCCATATTGCTTAGCACCTTTTGAGACAGTTTCATATTCACATAATGTACAATATATATGTAGTATATTTAGACAATGTTCCCCAACGTGATAGGTGCCTATTTATATTACCACTGATTACATGTATAATATATTTAGAAAATGTTCCGAGATTTGAGAATTGCCTAGTTTATATATATAGCATATTCAGAAAGTGTCCCAGAGTGCGATAACTGCCTACTTTATATTCACATAATGCACTACATAGCACATATATATATAGTATATTCAGAAAGTGTTCCATAGCTTTGGTTAGCTGACCTTTCGACATGACCCCATTTGAGGAAGGAAGCCGTCGATGAGATATGAATAATATAACGTGGCAATTAATGCAGCGCTTCTCTCGCATAGAATGGAAATGAAGCCATTACTATTCAGACACAAAAAGAGCCGATAAATAAGAGCCTTCTTGGCCACATGTTTTACTGCTTCCTCTTTCATAAAGGCTGAGACCAAGGCCCCTGAGCACCTGAATGGAGACCCATATATCAATGTAGGTAGAGTAATATCCTTCTGTTGATGCTTTACTTCAATAGTTTATTCATTGAAACCAATGGTTATTCAGTGTGGAGGCACGCGTCTTCCAGCTTACAGGACCAGTTGAAGGTACCGGAAACTTGGGCAGTTCCCCAGGGAACATGGGGGTGCCATGTCGGTTTTAAATTTGTTAAAATTATACTTGTAAGGGCGCTGACGTTCAGCTTCTCCGAGGTGCAAGCAACTCTCGAGCCAGTTATGTTTGTTTGTTTGTTGTTTTACGTCCTAGCAACATCTAAGGTCATATCAGGATGGGTACCGACTTGTGACTGTGTGCACTCATGGTGACTTTATAGTGCTGCCCCACTGGAAGACCAGGCCACCAGCACCATGACCTGATATCCATGACCTGATACCAGTCCTTGCCCTATCCTAATAATGCCGAGCGCCAGGCGAGGAAGCAACAAGTATCAATTTTTAAGTCATTGGTTTGACTCGACCATGATTGGAACCCAGGATTTACCAACATGGGATACGGACGCTCTAACTCATTTGGCCATCCCGTCTGGTCTAGGGCCAGTTATGCAAGGTTATCATCGCATGTTATTTGATTAAAATAGTTAGTATATAAATATATGGGTATAAATCATCGGTATGAGGTTTTCCTATTACTTTACCATTATTCTTTTAAGGTCCAATTGCGGACAAATGTTAATTGACTGCGGCATGCTGGCCTAGCGTGGCGCCACCACCAGCAGTTCTTGTCACGTATCTCTCTCGCCGTATTGATCATCCTGCTGCGAAAAAACATTTAAATGCAACACTTGTAAATGGCCACAAGCCGGGTAGGATGGATGGCAGAATCAGTCAAACTAAATGTGCTGGTTGGCTTCCACTGCAGCAGGTTGGGGGTTTGAGTTACGCCCGAGTCGTGTCAATGAATTACAAAATTGATACTTGTCATTACCTTTTTTTTCTTTTTTTTCTTGAAGATTTATACTGCCTATCATGGATAAGTCAGAATAGACTTGTTTTCACAATTAGACAGTTTGTCGAGAGAAAGCCTGAGCCAACACTTTTACTGACTCAAGGGATTTTTAACCTCCCACACCACATAGACATGGTATGAGAGCAACTGGCCTTTGTCGATGCTGTAAGTTATACACAGCAGTGGAAATCCAAATTAGCAGAGGTGGGGGCATGGGGAATCGAACCACCGACCTTCAGATTAGGAGTCCGACCTAGAAAAATGTCAGACACTCTAACCACTCTGCCACAGAGAACACCACTAGGCACTAGGCATTAATAGGATAGGACAAGGTTTGGTTTATGTATTTGAGTGGGATATCCGGTCATGGTACCAGTTGCCCAGTCTCCCAGTGGGGCAGCACTATAATTGATTGATTGATTGGTGATGGTTTAATGCCGTGTCAACAGTAAGGGACATTTTCACTTGGTCCCAATGTCACCCGATATGAATATGGCTGTTCTTCAAGGAATGCTATGCGATGTGTTATTTGAATCTGTGTCATCCATATAAAACACACATAGAAGGAGTGAGGTTTGTGACATCGAGATCAAGCACGCGTAGGAAGTCGTAAGATCTGTAGCATCCACACCAGGAGCATTTAGAAGATAAGAGGACTTTCACATCCACATCAAACACATGTAGAAGGTGTGAGGTCTGTGACACCCACTCAGATGAAGCACATTTAGAATGCGAGAGGTCTGTCGTATCCACATCAAACACATGTAGAAGTTGTGAGGTCTGTGACACCCACTCAGATGAAGCACATTTAGAAGGCGAGAGGTCTGTCACATCTCTATCAAACAGACGTAGATCTAGAAGTCGTGAGGTCTGTCACATCCATGCTAAACACACTTAGAAGGCGAGAGATCTGTCACATCCACATAGAACACACATAGAAGTTGTGAGGTTTGTGACACCCACATGAAGTACACTTAGAAGGTCAGAGGTATGTGACATTCGCATTAAAGACACGTAGAAGTCCTAAAGGCCCTGTCACACTACGACGTTTCTCACCAACGCGCTTCGACGCGTGCCGACGGGTCTGGTTTTTGTTCAAAACGTCGGTACACGTCCGGTACGTTGCCGGCGCGTTGCCGGCGCGTTACCGGCGCGTTACGGCGCGTCGGTACATAGCAACGTGTGAATGGAAACGTCGGCGCGCGTCGGCGCGCGTCGCGGCGCGTCGAGGTTTTGTGCATGCAAAAAACTTTGGACGCGCGGCGACGCGCGCCAACGGGTTGGAGGGCGCGTTACGGACGCGTTAGCAACACGTCGACACGCGTTAGCGGCGCGCCGGCAGAACGCTGGTAGACCGTTGATCAACGCCAGTTAACGTTGGCTTTTTTTCCCCCAAAATGTGACCGTTCCGTCGGCGCGTCCGTAACGTCCCATCGACGGGTAGTGGGCGCGCTATTGGCGTTGCTCCAGCGTATCTCGGCGCGTTGGACGTGTTGCGGGCGTGCCTGGACGCGTTGGCCGCGCAGTGTCGACGCGCTGCGGGCGCGTCCTAACGTGTTGCTGGCGGGTATGTACGCGTTGACACGGTACTAACGCGCCGTCAACGCGCCGTCAACGCGCCGACAGCGCGCCGACAACGCGCCGACAACGCGCCGATGGCACGCTGGGAACCCGCTGGTGGGACGTTGACATGTTGTTCTGCGCGCGTCGAAACGCGTTGGCCGCGCGCTTGTAGCACGCTACTAACACGCTGCGCCGCGTCAAACTTTCTCCCAAAGCGCCGAAAAGTTTGACGTTTCTCGACGGGTTGCAAATATTTTGCGCGTTGCCGGCGCGCCGGCGGAAGCGTCGTAGTGTGACAGGGCCTTTAGGTAGTGACAGTCGCCTCAAGAGCATTTACAAAACGTCAGATGTGTGACATTCAGATCAAAAGCTGGTGTGTACGCCAATTCCCTGCTAATATAGCCTATGAGGGGAGAGGTCGGGTGTATCGCTGGTCTATTTTTAGCTTTGGTTGAAAGTTGTTCTCTTGTTGCAGGTGGAAAGGTTCCGGTTGTGAGGTGCGCGCCCCCTGTAGGGAGCGGTGTGTAGTAATGTTACTATACATAGCTAACAGGATGCACTCAACCTCTGTGCTCATATTATCGCCTATAAATCCTTACGCAACTGCCAGGGTCATCTTACCGGATGTGACCCCGTTGTAGTTGTAATTCCGCCTGTGGCTGCCCAATATGGGCATGGCTTCCACGCCTGTCCCACTTGCCGCAGTGGTCGAATCGGTAGAGCGCAGGCCTCACGTGCGGAAGGTCGGGAGTTCGAATCCCACCAGAGTCAAACCGTTGACTTTTAAAATTGATATTTGTTGATACGTAGCCTGGTGGTCAGCATTAATAGGGTAGGGCACGGACTGGTTAGCTCAGTATCAGGATAAGGAGACTGAGTGGGATATCGGGTCATGATGCCAATGGCCCAGTCTCCAAGACTATGAAGTCATCATGAGTGTGACCTGTCACAAGTCGGTACCCATCCGGATATGACCTTATATGTTGCCTGGATGTAAAACAGTGACACACAAGCAAAACAAACATTTAATCAATCATTTATCTAGATAAAAGATTCACCCGGTACTTTTGGTACACGGGTGAACGACAAGGTAGTGTAAATACGGGTGAAAATAGCTTTAGTACAGAACAGGAAGTAGAATGCCTGCCTCCAGTATCAAATGGATACTTATTTAGGCATAGAGTTGGTGAAATGGGAGAGAATGCAAAAAGACAAGATGGCGGCATTGGAACACCGTCGATTTCACCTTTAAATTCTATTAAACTATATGTTATATTATATCTTTCAACTCAAAGGTAACGGGGAAATATGAATATATATATAAAGAATAAGGGTTGCTTCTTAGATTGTGAAATTAGGCTCTCATTTCATTTCCCCGTATTTTCGACCATTTTTATATAGGGCTGGTATTCACCCGTGTACTGCGAGTACAGGGTGAATCCTTTATATATCGTTTATCATACAATATCGTTTAGGCATAGGGGGTAGGGGGTCACAGCTCTTGTTGATTTCAATATGATCATATGATATGATCTTGCGAGTTTTAAATTTAATATCGACCCCCCAACTCAATATTGTGCAATCAACGTTGGGGCCTTCACATTAGCTCTTATTCCAATGTCGTCTGCTCTCAAAGGAAATTTACCAAAACTGGTATGTTTTCACAAAAAGTGTAATTTTTGTATCATGCAGGAGTGAGTGATGCGAACTAACTGCATGTCGTATTATACATTGCCTTGAGTGTGAAGACAGATGACATTTAGTCGTGAAGGAGTCATATTTGTAATTGCGCATACAAGATCGTGCGCTACTAATTAGAGAGTTCTGACATTTAACGCAACACAAATCCCATTCCCGCCTTCGTGTTACCTTTAATTGGCGCCAAAGAAAACTGTCTCTTATTGCCCCGTAATGAGATTCATGAAATAGGAAAACCTTGAACTTCAACAGATTGAAGTTCAAATTTTCCGTGCACTTTGCAAAATTTGGAGCGTTGAAGTCACCGAAAACGAACTTCTCAAATTCACAGTATGTGTGTATTTACATATAGCTGTGTATTTACAGATCCATATATAGAGAGTTTGAACATAGGGTCAAGCCCGGGGGAGAGTCGATCTTTGTTTGCTTGTTGTTGTTTTCCGTCCTACCAACATCTCAGGTAGCCTTTGACGTCCAATAACTGAGGATGAAAATCAATGTGCTCTAAGGCGTCGTTAAATAAAACGAAAGAAAAAAAAACCCACCTCAGGTCATATCAGGACGGGTACCAACTTGGTACAGTGCGCACTCATGGCGACTTCATAGTGCTGCCCAACTGGTAGACCAGGCCACCAGCACCATGAACCAATACCCCCCCCCCCCCACAATCACAATATCATGACACCGTGCTAACCAGTCCTTGTCCTATCCTATTAATGCCAAGCCCCAGGCTAGGTAGCGACAAGTATCAATTTTTGTTGACTACAAACTTTCGTTGTTCTCACTCTAGTTGGGGGGCTCGTAGAGCTGGATTGATTCCTTTGTATTTGGTTGTATCGCCGCTTTGTTGGGCGCCTGCTGCAGCCCTTGGGTGAGGACACAATAAAGCGTCTTGCTTTTAAGCGATACATTGGTGCTCGAGCTTCCTTTTAACACACGAATGATAAGTAAGTAACGATCAGAGAGGGATTGACTGAGCCGGACCGGTCATTGTGACCTAGTCTGTTTGTTGTTGGTTTACGTCCTAGCAACATCTAAGGTCATATCAGGACGGGTACCGACTTCTGACAGTGCGCACTCATGGTAACTTTATAGTGTTGTCCCACTGGGAAACCAGGCCGCCAGCACCATGACCTGGTACCCCACTCAGTCACATTATCCTGACACTGAGCACACCAGTCCTTGCCCTGTCCTAATAATGCCGAGCGCCTGGCTAGGAAGCGACAAGTATCAATTTTTAAGTCATTGGTTTGACTCGATCAGGGTTCGAACCCACGACCCCACGATCTACCACCACGGGAGACGGACGCTCTAACTCATTCGGCCATCCCGTCTGGTCTGACCTAGTCTGACTGACTGACTGACTGACTGACTGGACGCAATGGCCCAATCAGTAGATCGCAGGCTACCCTTGCGGAAGGCCCAGTCAAACCAATAACTTACTAAATAGTTACTTGTCGCTTCCTAGCCTGACACTAGGCATTCATAATTATAATAGCATATGGCAAGGACCAGTCCAGCACAGTGTCAGGATAATGTGACTGAATGGGATATTGGGTCATGGTGCCAGCAGCCTGGTCTCCCAGTTGGGCAGCACTAGAAAGTTGCCATGAACGCGCACTGTCAAGAGTCTGTAATCGTCACTGATATGAACTTAGATGTTGCTAGGACGTAAAACCCCAGCCAACAACAACGACTGACTTACCAATCATACCGCACGGGGGAGCTAGCCACCATTCCCCGCTCCCTCTCGCTATACACCGGCAATCTCTCGCAGATTTAGAGAAGGGACTGACAAGTTTTGTTTATTTGTTGTTGTTTTACGTCCTATCAACATCTAAGGTCATATCAGGATGGGTACCGACTTGTGACAGCGCGCACTCATGGCGACTTCATAGTGCTGCCGCACTGGAAGACCAGGCTGCCAGCACCATGACCTGATATCCCACTCAGTCACATTATCCTGACACTGAGCCAACCAGTCCTTGTCCTATCCTAATAATGCCGAGTTCCAGGCTAGGAAGCTACAAGTATCAATTTTTAAGTCATTGGTTTGACTCGACCAGGGTTCGACCCCGCGATCTACCAACACGGGAGATGGACGTCTGGTCGGACTGAAAAGAGTGAGGGGGAGAGCGTATGGTTAAATACATATATGTATACATATACATTTATATATAATATATATATATGTGTGTGTGTGTTTGTACATGTATGTTTATATATATTTATATATCTATATTCGCATACAACATATGTATTTACATACATGGTGCGCATGACGTATGTGTGTGTGGTTATGTGTTCACATTTGGATGTGTATATTCATGTGCATATATCCGTATATGTATGCATCACTTGTCTCTATTCACATGTGCGTTTTCATATATAAATGTGTTCACATGTTTGAATAAATATGTGTTAATTTGTAGTCAGACGTGTATTGACATAATTGTGTGTTCCAATATATGTATTCAAATATATGTGTGTAATGGCCCACGGCCCTCCGACTCTCACCCTGCCACGCGCACACGGAAGAACGCCAAGATCCAATATAAGTATGCTTCAACTTGGTTTATTGAACCAATCTGCTCTCCGCGGCATCCACAGTCCTCTGACACGCCCCCTCGCTCGCTAGGTCCCACATCGAATCTATAGGTGGGTGGGGGGTGGGGGGGGGAGCTAGCCACACGCAGTAGAGGGCAGCCCAGTCGGGGTCTACCCGGTGGCTAGCCTACCACCACCTAGTGCAGTTCAGTGTAACTGCGTAGGTGTGCGGCATAGTCTCCGCCGCTACCGCGTGGTAGTAGAGCTCATGTACAGACTACTACATGTGTATGCATATATACGTGTATATGCACATATCCATGCATATTCATCTGTATATATGCGTATTCATATGTATATGTATTCATATATATATATATAAATATATGTTTGTATTTGTTTGATTGTATATCAACATATGTGTGTATTCACATGTAATATGTACATATATTATATATCTGCCGATATGTCTGTGTGAATACACATACTTATACCTGTGTGTGTCCCTGTGACCTCTGACCTTTGACCTCCTAACCTAATCGTGCTGGTCCGTGTATCATTCACACAGGTGCCACGGTTTCCGCCAAGGAGAAGGTGAAACAATGTAATATTTCAATCTTTACTCATTTTCCCCTCTCTCCATGCTGTTTATATATATATATATATATATTTATATATATATATATAACATACATAAGATGATGTTTCATTCAGCTCTATTTCTAGTAAGCTCCTTTTTGCATCATGCAGCGTTATACACTTTTTTTTATTTTTCAAAAGTTTTTATTGTCTGTTTGTTAAGTTAAAGTTGCATAATTCGATGGTTTTGAGTTTCTCTCATTTTCTGAGATTAACATATTAGGTTGTTCATTATAATCTACCTTACTTTACTTTGAAGTAACTTTGATCTAAAATCGCTAACTTTTGAGATATTTGAAATGGAAACATGCTAAATTAATGTTGGCAAGCTTGCCAAAACTCTAACACCGTAGGCTTCTTCAGTAACAGGTTCTATTAATTGACTCAGTATCCCCTTATATGTGACAACAAATGTTTAATAAGTGTACCAGTATCTAAGTTCGATATGTAGAATCAAATCTAGATAATTGTTTTGGTTTTCAAAATATGATGTTTTCATCGGACTATGCAGCTTTAAGTTAAAGTTGCATAGTCCGATGGTTTTGAGTTTCTGTCATTTTTCTGAGATAAATATATTAAATTGATTGCAGTAATCTACCTTACTTCAGTTTGAAGGAACTTTCATTTTAAATTGCTAACTTTTTAGATATTTGAAGTTCAAACATCCTAAATAAATGTAGGCAATCACGCCAAAACTCTGACACCATATACTTCTGCAGTAACATGCTCTAGTAAATTGACTCAGTGTTGCCTTCTATCAGCGACTGTATATGCATTAGGTAAAACAGAAGTGGGTGGGGGAGTGGGGGGGGGGGCAGCGTGGTGCTTGTTACATACACATAGTGTGCAGCGGACCAACACATACCCCCATCGCCAGGTGGACATACCCCTATTGTAACCGTGATTGTTTGGGATTAGGCCATCCCTACACTTTTTAAAGGCCCTGTCACATTACGGCGTATGGCGGGAGCGTATTGAAAACCTACGTAGGTCCTGCACGTGCCAGCCTATGATGACATTTGGTGACCTTTCGGGTGGTTTTGAGCATATGTGGAACCTACGAGGAGCGTACGAGGAGCGTATGAGGAGCGTATGGGAGCGTATGGGAGCGTGCTGTGACATTTTTTGACAGTATGGGCCATACGCCCTCATAGGTCGGGTTTTTTTTAGCATGCACAAACAAATTTGGACGGACGGATTTGCCTCATACGCTTCACATACGCCGGCATCTGGCGGCATCTGGCAGCGTATGAGTAGCATATGAGTAGCGTATGCGTAGCGTATGAGTAGCGTATACGGCGTATGCCGACGTATATGACGTAACGCGCTTACGCCGCCATACGCTCCCGCAAAAAACCCTAATGTGACAGCCCCTTTAGCAACGACCAAAACAGCCAAATGCGAGTCAATATTCAGTGATGTAGAACACATTGATTTCCTAACTAAATGTTTTAACAATATTTAGGGATCTTGGAATATTTGTTTGCTTTGTCATGATATATTCCAATAGGAAAACCACCAATAACTCATTGAGCCACAACCATATATGTCAAACCCTACACTATTCTTATATAAAATTCGACCTTCGTAATGGAACCGGGGTTCAAAGGAAGTACTATAGCGAGCATAGCCCGATCGAGGTAAGCTCTCCAACCTTGTCTATGTGGCAACACATGCTTACTAAGTGCACCAGTATCTAAGTTATATATGTAGAATGTAAATTTATGTGAGTGTTTTCGTTTTCAAAATTTGAAACTCCATCGGACTATGCAGCTTTAAGGAACATCCCTGTTCCTGTTAAATAACCATTTCCAGATATGGAGTTTAGGACCCTCAGACTTCTGTAATGACCATTAACCAAATACAAAACCCAAGCGAATCACTTCTCGAGACCTGAAAGACCTGACTAATATAATAATGCTCTTCCCCGTCCTGATGTCACCGTAAGACGAGAAAACCCAACAAACAAAATGAATACTCCTATGTAAAATGCTCTAATATATAATATATATATATGGATAGTGATAAACCCTTTAGCATGTGTAATAAGCTTGGTAGTGGTCCTTCGCCCCTCTTTTATTTTCTTGAAGATTTATACTGCCTATTATGGATAAGCCTGAATAGACTTGTTTTCACCATTAGACAGTTTGTCGATAGAAAGCCCGAGTCTACACTTTTACTGACCCAAGGGATTTTTTACTTCCCACACCACATAGACGTGGTATGAGAGCAACTGACCTTTGATGACGCTGTAAGTTATACACAGCAGTGGAAATCCAAATTGGCAGAGGTGGGAGCATGGGGAATCGAACCACTGACCTTCAGATTAGGAGTCTGACCTAGAAAAAAGCCAGACACTCTAACCACTCCACCACAGAGAACACCACCTTGTTGGGGTGGGGGGGGTACCATCATGCACTCGCAACCCCCAACCCCCCACTCGCGGGGTGGGACTCGCCACTTGCGCGGAAGCATTTTACTTGTTCATTATCATAACACTACTTGTTCCATTATCATAACGTAAGAATTATTATTATATATATGAGTCAGCCTAACGAAAATGGGCTAATTGGTGGTTTATTTAAGATGTTGGCATCGCAATTCTTAAAGTCTAGTGCATTTCTTTGTTTCATATTAAATTATCCTAGAAACAAATAAGGTTATTGTATTTTCTCGACCTTTACATTCAGTATAAATTTAACGACTTTCCAACATCTCTGTCAATGCTAAACTATAATTATACCGATCGACGCGGACATCCAATGATCGACGCCAACAACTTTAGCAGATGTCGGCATCGCAATTCGTAAAGTATTGTGCATTTCTTTGATTTATATTAAATTATCCTAGAAACAAATAAGGTTGTTGTATTTTCTCGACCTTTACATTCAGGATACATGTAAGGACTTTCCAATACCTCTGTCAAACTCTGCTAAACTATAATTATGACGATCTACGCCGACATCCAATGATCGACGCCGACAACTTCCCCCAATTGGCCTCTTTTCGTGATCCTGACCCATATATATTTATATATATATACCATCATGCTCTCGCAACCCCCCCACACCCACTTATCATAACACTCCTTGTTCCATTATCATAACGTAAGAATGTTATTATTATTATATATATATAGTGTAGTCCGATGAAAGCGAAGCATTTTCCAGAAACCAAAATACTTATCTGGATTTGATACTACATCGGTAACTAAGATACTGGTGCAGCTATTAATCATGTATTGTCTCGTAGACCTTAGAAGGGAATACTAAGACAATTTAATAGAACATGTTACTGCTGATGCCCATGGTGTTAGCGTGTTGACGTGCTTGCCACAATTAACTTTCTCCCATTGCACTTCAAACATCCCCAAAGTTGGCCATTTAAAATCAAAGTTACTTCTAACTAAATTAAGATATATTATAGCGATGAACCTAATATATTAATCTAAAACAAATAATAGAAACTCCAAACCATTGGACTATGCAACGTTAATGGCATAATTCTTTTATAGATATTTAACTTTCTATTTCGACCCAAATGAATATGAATTTCTTGTGTTTCAATTATATTTTGTGACATTAAACCTATCATAACAAAGTGATATAAGGCATTACAACTAATGCCACCCATAGATGCTCTGCTATCAACCAACACCAGTAAGGAATTTAATAATATTGTATAATTTACATTGGTTTTATTATATAATTATTTTCTATCTATTTCTTTAATACAGTTTTATCGAATTACTTTCATGCAGTCTCTTTTAGTGTTACTTTTCCATGTATTTTTTCTTCTCTGATTAATCCAAAAAAGAAATCGTGAACATAAAGCTCTTGTCGCCTGTTTTCCATCTATTTATTCAGTCTCATCGTCAATTCCAATTATCTACCTAAATCGCCTGAATTCTATCAGCATGATTAAATTATCCACATTTTAAATTGTGTTCTATGCATTTATTCTGTGTTCTGAATTAACTGATGGTAATTTCTTATCCTAGCTTAATACATTGATTGTTGGGTTCTCACTCTGATATCCATTTGAGAATTCCCCCATTTCAACTTGAACTACATTTGTGTCACTTTCTTTATGATCCTACCTTATTTCATTGATTTTGGGATACTCACTTTTACATCAATTTGGGATTTCCCGTATTTGAACCTGAACTGTATTCTAAAGGTAAGATGACTATGCTATATAATTGACTATGCTAACATGACTATGCTATATAACATGACTATGCTATATAATTGACTCTGATTATTATTATTATTATTATTATTTAATTAGCCCATACAAATAAGACACATATATTAATATTTGAGATCACCCGTTTCGCTGGACTCTCCCTCCTACGTTTATTAAATTTTAATTAGAGGTTTTTGACCAACCACAATTGTCCAGGGTTTAAATTAATACAATAAATAAATAAAACATTTATATAGCACCCGATCCAGCAAGCCGTTCTCAGGCGCTTTACATAACAAACAAATATACAGGTAAATAAATTTCACCTAGTTAAAAGCGGATTTAAACAAATGTGTCTTAAGACCTTTTTTAAAAGCACCAACAGATTTACAATCAGTGATATATCCTGGCAGAGCATTCCACAGTCTCGGGGCAGCAATACTAAAAGCACGATCCCCAAAGCCTTTAAGTCTGCTCCGAGGAACTGCTAACTGGCTGGAGACTGTGGAGTGCAGTGTTCGGGTTGTCGATGTTAATATGTATGTGCATATATATATTGGAACAATATATTAAATAAATAATAATAATGATATCCTCTGTTATTTTATATAACTATAATGAATTATACTTCATATATATATATGTCATATATATATATAATCCATTATGGGAATATAAATAAGGAAACTACGGGCATAAGTTCCTCATCTCTCTATGAAACAATTTCGTAAGATACCCGCTATATAGATCCACTGCTGAGGGATGTAGTTCCCCTGGGCCCGTATGCACCAATCGGGGTTAAGCTTAGCCGGAGTTAAGACACTAGCCGAGGATAGCTACCTCAGGGTAGCGGGGGGTTTGAGAAATGTGTGAATCGATATGCACCAATGTTTTAGCCGCTGCGGATAGCTAACCGTGAGTTTATTTATAGATTTGGGAATTCCCTCTGCGTTTGTACCCAGATATTAGGCTCAAATATATTAAATGCTATCATATTTAACAGAACTACACACGCAATAAGTGAAACTCTATCAATTCAACCCCAAATTCGAAGCGCTACGAAGGCCACCACCGCACTGGCGACGACATTAACATCCATATTTTCGAATCGACGAACGCAAAGTAAACAAATCGCCGCTGTACGCTCCTCGACTCGAAAATGCAACTATCAATATCGCCGCCAATGCGGCGGTAGCCTTAATATCGCTTCGCATTTAGGGTTAATTTGATTAAATTTCACTTATTGCATATGTAAATCTGTCAAATATGATCGCATTGATAGATTTACACCCATACGCGCACACTAACCGCCCGGCTAGCATTAAACCTGATTTGAAAGTGGGGGTAGCTCAGCCTAGGCTAAATTTCACGGTTAGCACTAACACCGATTCGTGCATACCGATTTCTCACATTTAGCCTTGCGGGGATACCTTAGCCGCGGTTAAGGCCCTAACCCCGATTGGTGCATACGGGCCCTGGTGGCCACATTGGCGCGCTACCTATGAGTGAGTGGTCACTATCACTTCCTAACCGACACAAATGGCCAGCTTTTTAAACTTTCAGTATTAGTATATTCCTAGAATCAGTGTGGACTGTGGAAGACTAATTTTCTGCGATTGAAATTTATATATGTATTATATATATTTTCAGCAGTACAGTGAGTGGCGGTTACAGTGTGAAAGGTGTGGTGGCGCCACCCTCAGAGCTGAGATGGGGAGGCTGGAGTAGTAGATGACTATGAGAAACTCCCACACTCCATGGAGCTGAGTGACTGATGAGGGGGAGGAGGGATATTCTGGGTTATTATACTCATATAGTTCTTATACCGCATATATATATATGTATATATGTGATGTATATGCATTATGTGAGTATAAAGGCATGGTAGGGATTATATGTTTATTTACTACTTTATTATTGAGGGGGTGGCTTACTTGATGTATGCCCCCCTCTACAACCACGTGACCGGTGACGCCACCACTGGCATGATTCTACCCGTGACGCTACAGTCACTCGTGCCCGAGAAATACTTTTTTTATATTTATATAACTGTTTGTGGGAAAACTGTGTACGAAAAAAAAACACCAGATTTTACAGCCATAGCGATACAGGAGTTCAGGCACTCCGATAGATGGCGACACACAACTCACCAATGTTCTCCCTCTATTGAGGCAGAGGCCATCACTGGGGAATCAGGATATTGAAGATATCGCAGCAGAGTCACATCTCGTGTATGCGCAAATGAGAGTTTCCACTTTCAGGAACTATTGCGCATGCACGAGGTTCCCACTGCGGTCGCGGATAAAACAAATCTATTATTAGACCTGTCTCTGTAGTTCTTCCGCTACAAAGCAACATAAACGTCAACAATCCAGAAATACCTGTCCGTAATCTGAAGCGTCCCCCACTCCCTCCCTCCCATCCCCCACTCCCCCTCCTCTCCTGTACCCCCTCCCCCTCCCATCCCCCACTGCCCCCTCCACCTCCACCTCCTCCCCCCTCCCCTCCCCCTCCCCCTCGCCTCCCATCTCATCCCATCCCTCTCCCCTCCCACCCCCCATCCCCCTCCACCCCCTCCCCCTCTCTCCCATCCCCCCACTCCCTCCTCCCCTCCCCTCCTGCACCCCCCTCCCATCCCCCACTCCCCCCTCTGCCCCCTCCCCCTCCCATCCCCTCCCATCATCCACTCCCCCGTGAAACCCCTCCCCTTCCCCTTCCCATCCCCCTCCCCCTCCCCCTGCAGCCCCTTCCCCTCCCATCCCCCTCCCATCCCCCACTCTCCCTGCACCCCCCCTCCCATCCCCCATCCCCCTACCCTGCACCCCATTCCCCTCCCGTCCCCCTTCCATCCCCCCATTCCCACTCCCCCTCCCCCTGCACCCCCTCACCATTCCCATCCCCCTTCCATCCCCCCACTCCCCCTACCCGTCCCCCCTGCACTCCCCTCCCCCCTCCCACCCCTTCCACCCCCCTCCCCCTGCAGCCCTCTCCAATCCCCATCCCCATCCCATCCCCCACACACCCTCCCCCCTCCCACCCCCATCCGCCTCCCCCTTCCACCCCTCCCCCTCCCCCTCCCTTCCCACCCCTCCTTCCCCCTACCGCTCCTTTTACCTTAGTCCCGCGGACCGCCTCGCCCGTCAAATCTACCACATTTCTGACAAACTGGACAACACAAGCCCCCGCCCCCCTTACAAGTCAGACACAATCGTATCATTTGTGTATTTCCCGCCGGTGAGAGGGTGACTGGAGTTTTACACCTGAACAACATGTGATGTCATATTGGCTTGGTGACAACAGTGATTCTTTTTTTGTGGTTTTATAGTGCTGCCATATTTGAGATAATGTCTCGCCGGCACTATAAAGCGATATTTTATTCAGTCACAATACCCTGACATTGAACCAACCAGTTTTTGCCCTACTCTAGCTGCAGTTTGCGTCTTGCCGGCACCATGATGCGATATCTTACTCAGTCACAATACCCTGATACTGAACCAACCAGTCTTTTCCCTATCCTAGTTGTGCCAAGTTTGCATTCCATGGCTACTTATAATGTTTCCTTAGCTGAGACCATATTCAAACTAGGCTTACAACCACTTCGCAACTGCTTGTGACAAAAAAAAAGTACATCAGTCACCAACCTTGCCTTGCAACTAAAGCCACAAAATCGTGGGGAAGAATAGGGATGACGACCACTACCAAAGACCACAGAAGACTGGTTGATGATCAGTTGGCGATCGGTTGCTGATCGGTGAGCGATTGGTTGGCAATTGGTTGGTGATTGGTTGGCAATCAGTCGCCGAGTGGTCGGAGACTGGTTGGGGATTGATTTGTGGCTGGTTTGTGATTGATTGGTGTTCGATTACAGATTAGTTGCAAATCAGTCCCCTACTAGTACTAGTCCCCGACCAATCCCCGACCAATCGCCAATGGATCGCCAGCAACCTCCTTGCGATCAAAATGGTTTTCAAGAGTTCAGTGGACCAAGTAGAGACCTTTTTGCGACCACTCAGGATTTTTCGTCGCAAGTGGTCTCAAGCCTAGGGTGACTAGGGTCTAAGTGTATTAAGGTGAGACTATTTCTTGACACCTTTTTTGTGTGTGTCTATTGTTTTCACGAATTTGCTGAGGCGTTTGTAAAGTAAATAAACATGTGTATGTATAGCAGAAGGTGTGTGTGGTGTGTGTGGTATGTGTGGTGTGTGTGGTGTGTGTGGTGTGTGATGTGTGGTGGAGTAGCAGCGGCTGCTCGCACACCTGGTTGTACCTGCCGGAGGTGTGTCCAGGTGGTGCAGAACACCGCATATACAAGCTGTATATAAACCACCACCCGGCCACCTCCACCACCATCTACCACCACCATCCAACATCCACCACCACCCCGCCACCTCCAGCACTCGCCTACCGCCTCTACTACAACCCACCACCGCCACAACCCAGGACGACCCCGCCCTCCCAACCTCCAACTCTACCTCCATCACCCCGACCCCTACCACCACCACCACCTGCTTCAACCTCCACCTCCACCACCCGACTCTACTACTCACCACCTTCACCACCCACCTCCACCTCCACCACCTACCTCCACCACCATCCACCACCACCCGCTTCACCCACCACTTCCACCACCACCTCCACCACCCACGACTAGCCACCACTACCCACCTTCACCCTCACCACCCACATCATCCATCACCCTCCACCACCACCCGCATCCACCTCCACCACCACCCGCACGCACCACCAACCACCAACATCACCACCACCAAACACCACCACCACCAACATCACCTCCACAACCTACCTCCACCGCCTACATTTCACAACAACTCACCACCATCCACCACCACAACCATCAACCACCATCACCACCACCACTACACACCACCACCCACCACCACCTTCACCACCCACCTCCACCACCTTCACTTCAATACAACTCACCACCATGCAACACCACGCACCACCACCAACATCACCACTACCAATCACCACCACGCACCATCACCACCAACCACCACCTCCACCCACCATCACCTCCACCACCCACCTCCACCGCCTTCCCTTCAACACAACTCACCACCATGCAACACCTCCACCTCCATCAGCATCACCACCACCTCCATCCACGACCATACACCACCTCCACCACCCGCCACCGCAAGCCAGGACGACCCCGCCCTTCCATCCTCCACCTCCACCTCCACCACCACCTCCACCAGCCACGACTTGCCACCTCCACCACCACCACCACCACCATCACCACAACCTATCACCCGCGTCCACCACCCGCCGCGTTCACCTCCACCACCACCTAGGACGACCCCGCCCTCTCCACCTCCACCCCTCCCCACCCGTCCCCCTCCTCCCCTCCTCCCCTTCCCCCCTCCATCCCCCTCCTCCGCCCGGTGTGCGGCTGGCGCTGGCCTCGCGGTGACCTCGCCTTGCCAGTTTGTACATAACCACACCAACATCAGAGCACACACCTCTGCGTCTTCACAGACGGACGCCACCGCCCACCGCTCCCCTGGCAGCGTACAGTCGCACTAGCGCTCAGCGCGGCACTTCAGTGAGGTGCTCACTTCGCGACATACACCTGGATGGCGTGTTGGCGTGTTCAGATTGTGACATACTCTTCGACGATTCACTCAGTTTATGACATACATTTGAATGAGGCACTCAAGGATTGACATACACTTGGATGGCGTGTTCAGATTGTGACATACACTTGGGCGATTCACTCAGTTTATGACATACATTTGAATGAGGCACTCACGGATTGACATACACTTGAATGCCATGTTCAGATTGTGACATACACTTGGGCGATGCACTCAGTTTATGACATACATTTGAATGAGGCACTCACTGACTGACATACACTTGGATGGCGTGTTCAGATTGCGACATATGCTTGGATGATGCACCCAGTTTATGGCATACATTTGAATGAGGCACTCACTGACTGACATACACTTGGTTGAGCTGCTCATTTTATGACATTGACCTGGGTGAGTTGCTCACTTCATGATATACCCTCGGCTGAGGTGTTCATATTGCGACATACACTTGGACGATGCACTCAGTTTATGGCATACATTTGAATGAGGCACTTACTGACTGACATACACTTGGCTGAGCTGCTCATTTTACTGACCTGGGTGAGTCGCACACTTCATGACTTGGTTGAGGTGTTCAGATTGCGACATACGCTTGGATGATGCACCCAGTTTATGGCATACATTTGAATGAGGCACTCGCTGACTGACATACACTTGGCTGAGCTTCTCACTTTACAACATTGACCTGGATGAGTTGGTCACTGTGTGCCGTACACTTGGCTGAGGTGTTCATACTGTGGCACACACTTGAATGAAACACTCAATTCATGACATACATGAGGCGTTCACTGTATGACATGCACTTGGATCAAGCACTCACTTTACAAAATACACTTGGATCAAACACTCACTTTACAGCATACACTTGGATCAAACACTCACTGGCGGAGTTGTTCACCCTGTGACCTAGTGGATGGCGCGAAGTATGCCCACCACCACCGGTACCTAAATGTGTGCTCCTATGGAGGCGACATGGATAAGGTAGGGTTTCAGGAAGTTGGACTACATTCCTCCCTATTTGCAATGACACAACGGCAGCTACTGGTGCTCGTCTGATCACAACCATGACAAGCCCTAACAAAAACAAAGTTTTTTTCCGGTTGCCGACCAACCCTGCAAAAAGTTGCGAACTGTAATTTCTTTTTAGCTTCAGTGAAAACTTTCTGACAAATTAGATGGGTTGGCATGTCAATTTAAGGAAAAGAATTTGGTTAGTGAACGTTTGTTTATTATACTCAAAACGGTTAAGTGCATGCACTTGTTTTCGCCGCTGTGCAGTAGTGGTCTTAATCCATACGGACACTGATTTACGTTATCAATAATTTCTGTAAATTTGTTTGTGGTGTAAAATCGGAAAGTTCCCAAATTTCTGTTCTAATATTTGGTTTGGTTCTCGTTTATATTTTGAACAGAGTCAACATTTCTAATACATTATACCCATGATATCGAGCTCAGGCATGTTACAATATTCATAATTATTTGCTTAACTGTAATCAATCAAACCTTTTTACATCACCATCAAGGGATTCACAGTAAAAGAAAATTGCTAAAAAAAAATCCCTACCTGCCCTAAATTTGTCCTTGCCTGCATCTGAAAGGAACTTTTGTATTTGTTTAGGTCCAACATGTCAAGTGAAGTATTGTGCGGAAATAATTAGGTACCATCATCATCATCATCATCATCATGCTGTCGGTCGCGATGCGACAAAGACTGCTTTCATTACTTGACTGCCGCTCTCCATTTAGCTCTCTGCTGTGAGAGTGATATCCATGAGTCGGTCTTAATGTTTCTCAGCTTCAGGTTTCTCGTGATGCTATCCTTGAACCGGAGACGAGGGCGCCCTCTATTTCTGTAACCAGAAGACAGTTGAGGACCAATCAATGTGTTTGGAGTACAATGATGTCCTGTGATGTATGCATGTTGTTGATAGATAGTGGTACACACAGGTCACTGCCAGCAATAGTCAGAGGAAGTTCTCTTAGTGTCGGTGGGTGGCAGCTATTCCGAGGGCTTTATTGTTCACTTACACTGGTTCTGGGCGGGTGTGGGGGTATGTATATGTTGAGTTGAGTTGAGTTGTATTTAACCACAAACATGTAGTAAGGTCACGGTATGGCTTCCCCAATGGATGATCTTCCAGCCGAGCAATCAATGTTGCATTAACTTAAGGTTTATACTTATGCAACATATATTGTAACAACAAATCTGCAATTGAAAGCTTTACCTAGAATCACATATGTCCCTCTGTTTATACATATGTGTAAGCATTTCACATCCATGTTTATGGCCCTGTCACACTACGACGCTTCTCGCCGGCGCGCCGTCAGCGCGCAAAATATCTTCTACACGTCGAGACATGTCCAACTTTTCAGCGGTTTGGGGAAAAAGATCGGCATCAGCGCAGCGCGTTATTCGCGCATGGCCAACGTTAGTCGACGAATGAGGGAAAAAAAAAGAAAGTTTGGCGCGACGTTCTCATATGACCTTAGATGTTGGTAGGACGTAAAACAACAAAGCAACCATTTGGCGCAACGCAATGTGTGGGAACGACCCTCACACATGCGCAGCATCTGCCTAGCGTTCGCATAACGATCTTCCAGCACTGTCGATGTGCTTCTGATGTCATCATAATATTGGCACCCGCGCGTTGACGCGCGTTGTCGGTCGTCGCGCTTTTTTGACATGCTAAAACCATCTAGCGATGGTATATTTATATATGTGATGTGTAACGTATTACGCAATTCTAAATGTACAGAAAGTAATTTACTATCATCCTATACCTTTCTATGACAAACTGTACCGGTGGCGCCACCATCCACCCACCTCTCTTCCCACTGTTCTAGACCTGTTTCAGTCGCGGCCCAGAAATTATGTATGTAGTTTTTCTCTGTCTCTTTATATATATATATATATATATATATGTTTTTCGCAGATACTAGAATACACATACACACACATATATATATATATATAATATATATTATTGTGTATATATATAAACACACATATATATATATTTTATATATATGTGTTTGTATCTATACTCAGACAGGTGTGGAGGTGCGGGTGCGATAGTGTTGAGATACAAACCTACCTGATTGAACATATATATATATGTGCGATATAATCTATTATATAAATATAAAATGGCGGGTGAAGTTATTTATAATATTATTTATTATCCTACGATCTTATAATATTATTTATTATCCTACGACTTGATGATTATTTCTTGTCCATGATATATATTTGCTGCGGGCCAGCACTCTTCTTTGCTGCTCCCCCTTCCCCACCTTCTACACTGCTCGCTTCTGCTGTTTGCTTTGCCCACTTCACACCTATTTTTACAGGGGAAGCTGTGATGTCGATGGCCTATATATGTTACAGGGTATTGTCTTTGGCTTTAGGGTTATCGATCGAGATTGTGATGCCCGTTATGATGTTAAGACTAGACGTATCAAAACATCATGGGAGGCCGATATAATCGAGTCATGCTTGTTGGCTGAAATTCATGACGGCTTTGTAATGAAGGTAGTGGATCCTCCCCTTTGTGTGCATGGGCTTTTTGTGGTTCCGAAAGATAGTGGTGGTGGCCGTAGTGTAGTGGATTGCAGTAGGCCTAAGGGTGGTTCTGTGAATAACTGGACTTCTACTATTGCCCCAAAATTTTAATACAAGGGTATCGACGATGTGGTTGAATTATTGGAGAAGGGAGACTACCTGGCTTGTATCGACATTAAGGATGCTTATCGGGCTGTCCACATTCACCCAGATGATCGGTCTAGTCAGGGCCTTAAGTGGCGGTTTAAGGGAGAAAATTTCGATACTTATTTACTTGATAGTAGACTTTGTATGGGTATGTCCTCAAGTCCCTATATATTCTCTCGCATCTCGGATTTTGTGGTGCGATGTGCAGCCAGAGAGAGGGTTTGTCATGTAGTGAACTACCTCGATGATTTCTGTATCATCGCCGGTACATTCGACCAGGCAGCTGCTTACCAGCAGATAACCATTGCTATTCTTCATCGCTTGGGTTTTTATATTAGTTATAGAAAACTTATTTCTCCATCCACAAATGTCAGGTTCCTTGGGATAGAGGTGGATTCTGAATCTTTAGAATTATCACTCCCCCAGGATAAGTTGGATAAGTTGCGAGGAAGACTTCTGAGTTTTAAGTCAAGAAGGAAGGCTTGCAGGAGGGACCTGGCACATTGTGCGAAGGTGGTTAGGGGCGGCAGGACCTTCAGTAGAAGGGTCTATGATTTGATCGGTACTTTTCGTGAACCGTATTTTAAGGCAAGACTTAACGCAGGTTTTAGGGCTGATATTGACTGGTGGATTGAATTTGCTTCTAGTTTTAATGGCAAGGCAGGTATGTTGGGTAAATTTGCCACGACTAAAGCTATGTACAGTGATGCCTCCGGCTGGGGCATTGGCGCTAGTTTTGCTAATGACTGGCTGGTTGGTGCATTCAGCACCACTGACGAGCATGTGATAGATCAGGTTTGTGGTCACCATGGGGTCAGGCTGATGGATGGATTGGGTGATAAACATATTAATATTAAGGAAATGCATGCGGTAATTGAGGGCTTTCTCCGCTGGGCAGCTGACTGGTCTAATTCAGAGATTGTTTGTATAACTGATAGTGCAGTGGTTCAGGCCTCACTCAATACAGGTCGCTCCCGCTCTGCTGATATAATGGCTATGTTGCGTGAAATCTTTTGGTTGTCTGTTAGGAAGAATTTTGTGTTCCATTCAGTTTACATTAATACACGCATCAACACTGTTTGTGATGCCCTGAGCAGATTGGACGCTTGGTCCAGCTGCTCTCGAATAAGGGAGGTCGACACTGATCGGGTTATGTGCTGCACTCACCTTTTTGATGCCCCTATCTTTTTTCCTTGCAGATCTGGTGCAGTTGTGAGCCGAACAGAAGGGATTTGAGAGCCATTCTTATGCACAAAATTCTATTTCAACCCGTTCCGTTCAGATACGGAGGTATTTTGAATTCCTGGCTCTTTTTCTTAGCGACAGTTCTCCTTTTCCTTGTGCCTCTGAGCGAGTTGCATTATATGCAGCTTGGTTAGCTAGGTCGCTGACGTACAGGTCGGTCTTAAATTATTTGTCCGGCTTGAATTATTTTCTCAGACAGAATGGGGCATTGCCCATCCAATACGATGATTTTCTGGTTGCTTCAACCCTGAAGGGGATAAAGTGCCAAAAGGGGGATGCTCACCATCAGGCCCCCCCCTATCCTACCACATATGCTTTTGCATATTTTTTCTTGATTGACTAACAACCCAGGCCATATTGCCTGGCGTGCAGCTATGTTGTGCTCATTTAGAGCACTCCTTCGTAAATCACAAATCACTGACTCAGATTCTGCCCTGTGTAGGGGAGATTTTTTCTTCCACCCATGGGGAATGATAATGTAGGTGCGTTGCTCGAAGACTATACAGTTTCATGAGAGGGTCTTGGAGATACCCGTATCTCGCTGTCCCAATACAGCCCTTTGTGCAGTGTATTGGACAGCGCCATTTTACTGATCTAACAGCCCAGGACGGGGACATGGCTTTTCGCCTTCCGGGACTGGGCAGCTCCTCATTCCCGATGACATATTCAGCTTATCAGGAGATGCTAATGCTGTTCTCAAATGGGGCGGGCCTTGGGGAGGAGCATTTTACCTCGCATTCCCTTAGAAGGGGAGGTTGTACATATTTGGCTATGTCAGGAGCCTCTATTGAGGAAATTAAGGTCAGGGGTGATTGGGCCTCTGACACGGTCTACTCCTACTTGAAGACCCCATTGCAAGAAAGGATAGTAAATGACTTCCGTGTCGCGGCTTCTTTGTCAGTGATTGAGGTCAGGGGGACGGTTGGTGGGGCGGGCCCGGTTTAGCGGTCCCGTTTGGTGTTTATTGCTCGGCCAAGAGCCTTATCAATAAATTAGGCGGTTCACCAACCTTCCGTCTTGTCCTCTTCCTTTCACTTAGCCTGACTTTATGTGCGATATAATCCATTATATAAATATAAAATGGCGGGTGAAGTTATTTATAATATTATTTATTATCCTACGACTTGATGATTATTTCTTGTCCATGATATATATTTGCTGCGGGCCGGCACTCTTCTTTGCTGCTCCCCCTCCCCCACCTTCTACACTGCTCACTTCTGCTGTTTGCTTTGCACACTTCACACCTATTTTTACTTTTAGCTTTGTATAGGCAGGGCGTTTATTGCTCGGCCAAGAGCCTTATCAATAAATTAGGCTGTTCACCAACCTTCCGTCTCATCGTCTTCCTTTCACTTAGCCTGACTTTATATATATATATATACATACAGATGAACCTCGATCCAACGGACTAATAGGGGGGAGCAGTTGTCCGTTAAAGCCGTTTGTCCATTGCAGCGACGAAATTGCTTTATCTATAGGTGCCATAGCGATAATGTGGAAAACACCTTAGATGTTCCTAGGACGTAAAGTAGCAGTCCAACGGACACCGATGTTTTGGATTCCAGATCCAACAGACACAATCCAGGAGTTTTAAACATTCCGACCAGATATTCACTCTAGCAGATTGTGTCCGTTGAATCCGGAATCCGTTGCATCGGTGTCCGTTGGATCGAGGTTCATCTGTATATATACATATACATACACTTATACACTTAGACTGGTGTGTAGGGGTGGGTGGGATAGCATGAAGTAATACAGACCCCACCCTACTGCACACGTGACAGTGCCCCCCCTCCCACCTCTCACGTAACGCCATGACCACCCACTGTCCTTCAGTGGGTGGGTGTACCGGACGCGGTGGCCCAGTCAGTAGAGCACAGGCTTCCCATGCAGAAGGCTATGAGTTACAAAAACCCATCCGAGTCAAACCAATGACTTAGGAAATTGATACTTGTCGCTCCCTAGCCTGGCGCTCGGCATTAATAAGATAGGGTAAGGACTGGTTAGCACAGAATCAGGATAATGTGACTGAGTGGGATATCGGATATTGGCTCATAGTGCCGGTGGCCTGGTCTCCCAGTAGGGCAGCACTATAAAGTTGCCATGAGTGCGCACTGTCACAAGTCAGTACCCGTCCTGACATGATCATAGATGTTCCTAGGATGTAAAACCCCAAGCACTCCTGCAGTGATGTGCATTATCCCCGCTGCGCGGCTTGGAACAATGTTAGCGGCCACACTAACGGATATTCACACGGTGTGGCAAATGGACAAACAGCAGTACGCATAGATACAGCCTGTGTTAAATATGTATATATGTGTGGTGTAGGAGCCATTGTGCGAGTATAAATAATAACAACGGTCCATTATTCGCTATTCTACTGAATGTATCTCACTCTACCTCTTTTCTATTTGTGGCACCGACATCAGATCCGGACCTCACTAAACTACTACTGCGCAGCTACTACTGCGCAGCCGTGAGTCTTGACAGTGCTGCAGTTTGGTTATATAAGGTAGTATTTATTATATAACACATACATATCCATATATACACGGATGCCAACTGCTCCAATTTTGTAGGAAGACTTCGGATTTTGGCTACTCTCTTTCGTTATTACGATTCCATCTTCAAATCTCCCGATTTTCACTCTCACCCACCAACAAAAAAATCAGCTAATACGTAAAGCAAAATCAGCTACTTACAGCAGTTTAAAGAGATCAGCATCGCAAGGTGGCAAGCAGAGCCTAGAAAATGGCACATAGACGCATGGTAGGATACATGGTGAGACCTGTATGAAAAAGTATTATAATGATTTTAATTATATATACATATTATATATTGTATGATTATACTACGTCATGATATATGTCCAATTGCCATGCCACCTGTCGCCACACACATACTTATCTTCCTAATAAAATGGTAAAATCTTCCTTATTTTTGGTCACACAATGTTGGCATTTCTGTGTATCTAGAACATGTATTTTGCATATATATAATGAATATAATACTACTCAACTAGAGATTATCTACTCCCACTAAGAGGAAAGAATGCTGGGTTAGACGCACAATCACCCCCTCCCCAACCTAACCCCTTCCTTCCAGTCACAAAGTGGTTTGCTCAGTGTCATGATAATGTGACTCAGTGGGATATCGGGTCATGGTGCTGACGGCCTGATTTCCCGGTGGGGCAACAGTATAAAGCAGTATAAAGTTGCCATCAGTGTGCACTGTCACAAGTCGGTACGCGTCCTGATATGACCTTAGATGTTACTAGGACGTAAAGCAACAACCAACCAACCCAACAATGCTAGAGATTACCTACCCCCACTAAGAGGAGAGCGGGCTGGATTAGCGACCCCCACCCCCCACCCCCACCTCCCTACTTCCGGTCACTACTGTAACCTGGAGTCCCCCTCCCCACCTCTCCCAACCCTTGGGCCGTAATCGATTAACATGACCCGGGCGACTCGGATCACCCGTGTCATCAGAATTTCAAATCGAACACTGCGAGTAGAGTCGACAAATACACGTGCCGTGTGTAAAACGATCCGACCCAAGTAACCCAACTCGTAGCTGGGGTTGGCTATGAGCGATGATGTCACATTTGTGCTGGTACCGTCCTGCAGGATAACAGCTACCAGTATCAGTCATACATGTTTTTTTTTTAAAGAATAACTTAGATTAATGAAATGGAAATATAGCTAAACTAGGCCATCATAAAATACTTTAAATCCTGACCGGAGTTGATTAATCGATTACGCCCATGGTGTGTATTTGTGGGAGGGGTATGTGCTGTGTTTGTGTGTTTGGGGAAGGGGGGGGGGGGGAGTGAGAGGGGTGTGACTAGCGGGTTAGCTGCTGCATTGTGAATGAAGCCTGGCAAAGTGAGTGAGCTGGTGAGGCTTCCCACGCTCCATCTACTTGACCGGATGCGGTGGTTGAATCGGTAAGAGCGTACGCGAGCTTCCTGTGCGGAAGATCGGGAGTTTGGAATCCCAGACAAAGCAATGACTTACTAAATTTATACTTAGCACTTTCTCGCCTAGTACTCAGCATTACCACAGATTCGGCAAGGACTGGACTGCACAGTGTCAGGATAATTTGACAGAGTGGGATATCAGGTCATGCTGCTGGCAGCCTGGTCTCCTAGTAGTGGGGCAGCACTATAAAGTCACCATGAGTGCGCACTGTCATTAGTTGGTACCCATCCTGATATGAACTTAGACGTTACTAGGATGTAAAATCCGAAACAACGAAACAAAAAACAAACTGTCTGCTCGGCTCCACTAAGCATGTTGGTTGGTTGTTGACGTCTTACGTTGTTTGGCATCGTCTAAGGTCATATTTAGGACTGGTACCGACTTATGACAGTGCGTACTCATTGCAACCTTATAGTGCTGCCCCACTGGAAAATCAGGCTGCTGGCGCCATGACCTGATATCCCACTCAGTCGCATTATCCTGACACAGAGCAAACCAGTCCTTGCCCTATCCCATTAATGCAGAGTGCCTGGCTAGGAATCTAAAAGTATCAATTTTATAAGTCATTGGTTTGACTCGGCCGGGATCCGAACTCCCGATCTCCCGTACGCAAGGCTCGCACTCTACCGATTCGGCCACCGCGCCCGGTACCACTAAGCCTGCAGAGCAGTACAACCGCCGCGCATGCGCACCTAGAGCTCACTTCCGGTGTGCGGACAGCGCGTGCGCGTATTGGTACATGTGGGCGTATGTGTGTGTTGGAGGAGGGTGGGTCGGGCATCTGTTTCTGCGTGCGTGTAAAATAATCTATGAGGACGCTGGGCTTTATGGCCTAGCAACATCTGAGGTTATATGAAGCTGTTGCTTTTCTGCCGGGAACTTGCAATCGCAATTGCAATCCTCAGCAAATATCCCGTCCACCCAAAGAAAGTCAATTAAAACAGCGAAGTGTTCAGTTGAGTTTTACTTAACCACAAATGAGTAGTAAGGTCACACTGTATGGCTCCCCCAACGGGCC
The DNA here is from genome assembly GCA_030323885.1 of Branchipolynoe longqiensis. Classification (NCBI taxonomy): domain Eukaryota; kingdom Metazoa; phylum Annelida; class Polychaeta; order Phyllodocida; family Polynoidae; genus Branchipolynoe; species Branchipolynoe longqiensis. The sequence goes on from CM059195.1 coordinate 68,779,582, forward strand.
TCGTCATCTTGACACTGAGCCAAGCAGTTCTAGCCTTAAATCCTAGTAATATTGAGTTGTGGCAAAGGTGGTGACTGATATAAATCAGTTATGGTTTTGTATGGGGTTTTTTTTTTGGTGGGGGGGGGGGAATTATTTGAAATGAAACTGGTTTGACGATCCCTTACGCAGCCTGCGGCATACAAAGCGGACGCACTTCCCACTAGGCCTTCGCGATACTGGGTGATTCGGAGAATGCAGGTGAATTCTGGGAGTGCGCTTCTACAAACACAGACGAGCTGAGTCAGCAGTGTGCAGGTAGCACTGCAAGCACAGCCACAGATGGGGTTTCCTTGTGGAGCCTGCAGAGTTTGTTTACTCCTGTCCCACTCCCACTCACCTGCACTCACCCGCACTCACCCGCACTCACCTGCACTCACCCCACTCACCCGCACTCACCCCACTAACCTTGCTCACCCACACTCACCTGTACTCACACGCACTCACCCCACTAACCTTGCTCACCCACACTCACCTGTACTCACCCGCACTCACCCCACTAACCTTGCTCACCCACACTCACCTGTACTCACCCGCACTCACCCCACTAACCTTGCTCACCCACACTCACCTGTACTCACCCGCACTCACCCCACTAACCTTGCTCACCCACACTCACCTGTACTCACCCGCACTCACCCCACTAACCTTGCTCACCCACACTCACCTGTACTCACCCGCACTCACCTGTACTCACCCGCACTCACCCACTAACCTTGCTCACCCACACTCACCTGCACTCACCCCACTAACCTCACTTACCTGAACTCACCGCGCTCACTGCGCTCACCTGCACTTACCCCTCCCACCCCACTCACCCAAACCCACCCCACCAACCCCACTAACCCCACACACCCCGCTCACCATGCTCACCGCACTAATCCCACACACCCCACTCACCACACTCAGCCGCACTCACCCCACCCACCCCACTCACCCCACCCACCACACTCACCCCACCCACACACTCACGCCCACACCCGTAAACGCACCAACACCTACAGCCACAGCCAGACAATATGCTGCTGTGTCAACTAGGTCATAGTGGAAGCGGCATGGTCACATTATCCTAACACTCAGCTAACCAGTCCTCGCCCTATCCTACTAATGCCGAGCGTCTGGCATTAAGTATCAATTTTATAAGTCATTGGTTTGACTCGGCTCGGATTCGAACTCCCTACAGTCCGTATGGGAAGTCTGCGCTCTACCGATTCGACCATTGCGTCCTGTGGGGAGCCAGTAGTGTACATTGTATCAAATCTCAAAGGGCGCTGTTAACACTGGAGTCTATGGGTCACAGCACCTTTTTGTAAATGTGTTTGATCGTTGGTTGGTTGTTGGAGTTTGATGTCCTGGCAACATCTAAGGTCATATCATGATGGGTACCGACTTGTGACAGTGCACACTCATGGCGATTTTATAGTGCTGCCACACCTGGGAAATCAGGCCGCTGGCACCATGACCTGATATCCCACTCAGTCACATTATCCTGACACTAAGCCAACCAGTCCTTACCCGTGCGCCAGGCTAGGAAGCGACAAGTGTCAATTTGATAAATGTCATTGGTTTGACTTGACCGGGAATCGAAACCTGACCTTATGCATGCCAGGGAAGGCACTCTACCGATTCGGCCACCGCCTCCGGTGAATGTGTTTGAAGTTGTACAGAATGTCAATAGCTCGCCATCCACACGTGGATCCCAGTTCCCACTGCCTGACAATGAATAGAATTGATTCACTGACACTCAATTTGACATCAGTGTGAATTTTATGAATGGAATTGTGTATCAGCTTAAAAATAGGACAACGCCAGTGTAAAGATTACACTTACAGTGCAAAATATGCTGACATCTGGGGGAAGTGTATGAATCGACGTGTGTATATCAGTTTTCAAGTCGGACAAAATTAGCAGGGGTTTAGCTTCAATATATGCAGGTACGCAGCTGCGTACCACCTGCAATTACAAATATATTCTTTTGTAATTAAGATATATGATGTTTAATAGCATTTTTATTGTATTGTGTTTTATTCCAATAGCGTTTTATTCCATCACCAACAAAGTTTGTGTACCACTTTAAAATCCCAAACTAGGTCCCTGACGAGTGACAAATTATGCTCACAGTGCAAAATATGCAGACAGCAGTGGTTGGTTGGTTGTTGGAGTTTTATTTCCTGGCAACATCTAAGGTCATATCAGGACGGGTACCAACTTGTGACAGTGCGCACTGATGATGAGTTTATAGTGCTTCCCCAATGGGAGACCTGGCCACCAGCACTATGACCTGATATCCCACTCAGTTACATTGTCCTGACACTGAGCCAACCAGTCATCAATGAGAAGTTGGAGATATATAAGTACTGTAAACATAGTGTCGTGGGAGTGATGAAAATGGGAAATATTGCGCCTAGAGCAGGACTCGAACCCACAACTCTTTGCATTCCGGGCCAGTGTGCTAACCATTACACCACCTAGACTCCCTGATGTCACCACACTACCCACGCCTACCTGTCTATGCGGCTCCTTGCCTGAGAGGTCAGTGCAGACTACTACACTCATCCCCCTGGAATTATAAGTCTTTAAATCTTACAATTACATACATACAGGCAATGCACTTATACATACACAGGGCAGGTTCAACAACTATACAGCGCATAGCTTGTACAGGATCATGGTCACGGTAACCAGTGTCATGGGGGGAGGGTTATGAAAATGGGAAATATTGCACATAGAGCGGGACTCAAACCCATATCTCTTTGCATTCCGGGCCAGTGTGCTAACCATTACACCACCTAGACTCCCTGATGTCACCACACTACCCACGCCTACCTGTCTATGCGGCTCCTTGCCTGAGAGGTCAGTGCAGACAACTACACTCGTCCCCCTGGAATTGTAAGTCTTTAAATCAGTGCAGACCACTACAACAGGCTAGGCTTATGTCAGTGTGAACTTTGACCTATGTTAATTATTATTGTGATTCAGGGTAAGGAATGACACAGACAGGAAGTTCAGTTAACAAATCCCCCATCACATACACCGTACCCATAATAGCAGCACTGTTTTTGCAGCAACCCACCATCTTATCCCACAATACTGACGTCATTATGGCTAACCCACTAACACACCAACCTCCTTCACAATATACTAATATGCACTACCTAAGTACCCACTGATCTACCTATTTACAATGTAATGTAAACAGCCGGAAGACCAGTACCTCAGCACTGAATAAATGTATATTCTGATGACTAATGCTAGGTACACACCTACCGTTTTTCCGCACCCACCTACCGTATACGATCTAAAACTACCCAAAAGTCATGAGGTGTGCACTCCCCTAGCACACCTACCGATTGCGATTCGCGACATTTTAGGGCTAAAACTGCTTCCTTATGATTGCGATTCGTGATTCAAAAAATGAATCGGCCCATTTTCAGTTTTAAGCAGGTCGGGTCGGGTCGTGAGTTTTAGTGCGCGAATCGTATACGGTAGGTGTGTACCTAGCATAAACTGTTTTACCAACAACAACAAATGTTTATTCGGGAATTACGGTAGCGCCTGGGCCCAAAGCCACGAAGGAAATAAAGAAAGTGTAGTGGGGTAGTGGGTGGGCAGAAAGGTTTGTTCAGTGCCAGCTCGCCAAGAAGTGAAGAGAGAGCGGCAAAGATGGCCGATGTCAGAGGTGTGAAATCTGCTGATCAATCAGCTGGATGGACCGATAAACTCATCCATCTACCCAACGACAGTGATTTCCGCGCAATCTTATTATTCTTTACTTAAAATGAAATGTTGGCAGATCTGGGAGATAGGCTGACTTTAGAGTAAACATAGGCTTACAGAGTTACTACAACCTACCCCAACATTAGTGTACCAGATGGGATGAGCCGAATGAGTTGAGCGTCCGTCTCCCGTTTTGCCAGATCATGGGATTCGAACCCTGGTCGAGTCAAACCAATGGCATAAAAATGTATACTTTTCGCTTCCTAGCCTGGCGCTTGCCATTCATAGGATAGTAAAAGGTTTTCTCAGTGCCAGGATAATGTGATTGAGTGATATCAGGTCATGGTGCTGGCGGCCTGGTCTCCCAGTGGGGCAGCACGATGAAGTCGCCATGAGTGTGCACTGTCATAAGTCGATATCTGTTTCGATATGATCTTTGATGTTGCCAGGATGTAAAACTCCAACAACCAACCAAGTACCAACATTAGTGTAAACACAAGACCACGTCAACACTGAGTCTACTTTTAATATACGCGTGTCCTTGACCTTCTAAGCTCGTTATTTATTCTCGAGCAATCAGCAGAACTGGGTCAGAATTATACTCACCCAGAACTGTCATCTGCAAAGTTTGTTTGTTTGTTGTTTTACGTCCTAGCAACATCTAAGGTAATATCAGGATGGGTACCGACTTGTGACAGTGCACACTCATGGTAATTTTATAGTGCTGCCCCACTGGGAGACCAAGCTGCCAGCACCATGACATGATATCCCACTCAGTCACATTATCCTGACACTGAGCCAACCAGTCCTCCCCCTATACTAATAATGGCAAGTACCTCTCTAGGAAGCGACACGTATTAATTTTTACGTCATTAATTTGACTCGACCAGGGTTTGACCCCACAAACCCATGGGTTCGGATGCCCTGATCTCCCAAAACAGGAGACGGATGCTCAACTCATTTGGCCATCCCATCTGGTCCATCTGCAAAGTGTGTGGTCACAATTCTAGGAATACAGTCTCATCACAATAGGTATAACAGCACCACTCGCTTCAGTGATGTTCAAGTTGACAGGTAATAATGCCGCAATATTGTGTTTGCTCTTTTAGTGTAAAGTGTTTATTCTTCAGAATGTGTATCAGGTTATGCAAAGATTTATATATTGCCTTGAATTGAATTACATTTAAAAGGGAAACAAAGAATGAGTGATCCAAGACAAATAATTGGAGAAGGATGGTTGGTTGGTTGTTGGTGTTTAATGTCGTGGCAACATCTAAGGTCATATCAGGATGGGTACCGACTTGTGACAGTGCAAACTGATGGTGATTTTATAGTGCAGCCCCACAGGGAAATCATGCTGCTGGCAGCACGACCCGATATCCCATTCAGTCACATTATCCTGACACTGAGCCAACCAGTCCTTACCCTATCCTAATAATACTGAGCGCCTGGCTAAGAAGCGACAAGTATGACTCCAATGGTCACACGTAAAATGATGGCTGATGATGTATATTTCTTTAGTATAACACAAACAAGTAACTACACAAATCTATCAAATTGCATACGATTAACTTCATGATTGGACCTTAAAGCCTTCCTAGTAATTACTGAAATTAACAAGTTGCAATACAAATACATAGACCAAAAAGTATAGGTAAATGGACTAACACAAAATGTGGTAAAACCCGGATTGTAACTGTTTGCAATCTACAAACAGTTACAATCCATAAACAAGAAACCACAATAAAACCAATAATTATTACCAAGACAACATTCTGAAGATTTGAATCAAATTGGACTAGTGTTGCACAGCGATGAAACTTTAGTGGGTTTGTATAGTAGTTGATTAAGCAGGGGAAATTTCAATCGCGGATGATTGGTCTTCCTCATTCTACTGCTCCTTGCCCTATCCTAGTAATGGCAAGTGCGACGCTAGGTAGCGACAACTATAAATTGTTAAGTCATTGGTTTGACTCGGTCAGGGTTCGAACCTGGAAGTTCGAATCCCACGACCTACCAGACTGGGTTTTGATTGATTGATTGATTGGTGGTTGCTTTACGCCGTGTCGGCAGCATAGGCCATATTCACGGCGAGAAATGTTTGTTTTTTTGTTCAAACCATCACTTTTACATGTAAAAGCAGACAATCAATTATGTGCCAATAGACACTCATTAAATTAGAAAGCTCACAATCATATATTTGTGGTCAAGGGAAACAAATTCCCATAGAAAAAGAAAGGTTTTATTAATAATTGATAGAATCTATTTAGTAAACTATATGAGGTGGTACAGTCCAGCTGCCCTCAAAAAGGCTAAAATGTTTTCCTGTTTTACCTTAGTAAAAAGGTCATGCATACTGTCTGCAGTGTAGAACCGTTGGCGCAGGGCCAAAAAATCAACACAACTTAGTCAAATGTGTTTGAGTGTCAGCGGGGACTGACACCCAATACATTCAGGGGGAGGTTCCCCCTTGAGCAGAAAAGCATGTGTAAGCCACGAGTGGCCAATACGGCAGCGGCTAAGGACCACTTGGTCCCGCCGACCTCCCACATGAGTCTGTGGTGGCTTTCCCACAGATGCTTCAAATTCTTTAAGTTTATTAATGTTTTCATCCCACTCATGTTGCCATTTGGATTTTATGTGGGTGGCTATTAGTGGTTTCAGATCAGAGTGAGGGATCAGACACGGTTCAAGATCACAGTTCAGGGCCTTCTTCGCAGCCCGATCAGCTCGTTCGTTTCCTTGTATGCCGGCATGGCCAGGCACCCAGCACAGGTGGATGTCATACCCATCTGTTGTCAGTTGGTTCATTTTATAAATGACCGTTGCTAGAATAGGGTGATTCGTTTTCAGTCCAGCAACAGCCAGGAGGCAAGAGAACGAATCACTGTATATAACATAGTTAGTGTGGTTGGATACCTCGATACACTCCAAAGCGAGAAGGAGTTCTCCCAGACTGGGAGGCGGATGCTCGACTCATTCGGCCATTGCATCTAGTTACCTGGTAGCACACTTATCCAGTATGGGAAGGGTAAATAAATTCCCCCCAAAACTAAAATATGCTGATTACAAGATACTTATTTAAAGGTGCGGTGCACTGATGTGTGCTTGCTGCTTCCCTCGCCATTCTGTGGTCAGGAACCAGCGGTTCCAACACGAGCACCAGTGGCGAACTGGCCAACTCAGATGTGACGTGTTCACGGGGAATAAACACGTCACTTCTGAGTTGGCCAGTTCGCCACTGGTGCTCGGTTCCAACACAAGCACCAGTGGCGAACTGGCCAACTCGGAAGTGACGTGTTTATTCCCCGTGAGCCGGCCAATTGCCGACCACGTGACCGCGTGCTGAAAGCCCATTGGCTTCTCGGCTCATTTCCGCACACGGACCAGAACGAGGCCCGGCCACTCATGCCGCGAGCGGATATTTGATTGGTTAGGAAGGTAAAGGGTTGGTGTGCAAGGATGATGGGCGGGGGGGTCGGGGTGGGGTGGAATCGGTGGGGGTGGGGGGTGCAGGATGCCGATTGGGAATGGAGGTTGTTGCGGGGGGAGAGGGGGGGGGAGAGGAGAGGAGAGTAGTTGAGAGTATTCAGAAACGAAACGAGAGTTCCTGTTTGGTCTCGCGAGAGTCAAGCTCAGTTCGGAAGTGATTAGATATCGGTGATGACTTTTGAACATTGACATTGTCACAGTTATGCCTACAGTGTATGCCTACAGTATATGTCCATGGTGTATGTCCACAGTGTAGTGCCACAGTGCTGTGTCACAGTGTATGCCCATAGTGTAGGCCCACAGTGTAGGGCCACAGTGTAGGCCCACAATATATGCACACAGTGTAGGCCCAAAAGGTATGCTCACAATGTATGTCCATGGTATATGTTCACACTGTATGCCCACACTGTATGCCCACAGTGTATATTCACACTGTATGCCCACACTGTATGCCCACAGTGTATGTTCATAATGTATGCCCACACTGTATGTCCACAATGTATGCTCACAGTTTTTGTTCACAGTGTATGCCCACACTGTGTATATACACAGTGTATGTTCACAGTGTATTCTCAACGTTTGAACCTAATGTCAATATATGGAAAGCAATCTGCTCGACTACCCCAATTAATTGTAATTACCTGCGATTATTGAGAGGTTTTTCAGTGGTACTCTTTCGTACAATCCGGCACGTGACAGTTCCTGTTGCAATGTTCAGGTGCGCGTGTGTAGGTATGTCTGATGGTGTGTGTGTATCAGTAGGTGTCCATATCTGCATGTGTGTCTGGGCCCATATGTATGAGCCAATTTTTAACCGTACCAGGGTTAAAGGCGGGTCCCGGGTTAGCTAACCCCGGGGTTCCAAATGTATCACAGGGGATGTATGAGTCCAAAGCGCGCGCGGGTTAGCTAACGTTTCAGTTATTTATAGATTTGGGGAACCCCTGTGTGCGTCGTCGATTCGACACTATTAATATCTCTGCCAATGCGGTGGCAGCCTTAATAACGGTTCAAATTTAGGGTTAAATTGATAAAATTTCACTTATTGCGTATGTAATCCTGTTAAATATGATCGCATTGAATAGATTTGGGCATAAAACATTGCCGCTGGCGTTATGCCATTATGGATATCGACGTTGCTGCGGCGGCGGCGATTTGTTTACTTTACATTCGTCGATTCGACACTATTAATATCGCCGCCAATGCGGCGGTAGCCTTAATAACGGTTCGAATTTATGGTTAAATTGATAAAATTTCACTTATTGCGTATGTAATTCTGTTAAATATGATCGCATTCAATAGATTTGGCCATAATCGGTGCCTAACCCCCCCTTTAACCCTCCTTTCACATGGGGTTAGTGCAGGCGACTTTAAACTCGCCGAGTTAGTTTAACCCCGATACATACATATGCAGTTTTTCCCGCTAACCCGGGAAATCCGCACGATGCCGGGTTACGACCGCTAACCCGGACACACATATATAGGCCCTGAGCACACTTGTACATGTGCGTATGACTGTAGATGTGTGACTTTAAATGGTGGCCGAATCGGTAAGATTGATTGATTGATTGGTGGTTGCTTTACGCCGTGTCGGCAGCATAGGCCATATTCACAGCGAGAAATGTTTGTTTTTTGTTCAAACCATCGCTTTTACATGTAAAAGCAGACAATCAATTATGTGCCAATAGACACTCATTAAATTAGAAAGCTCACAAGCATATATTTGTGGTCAAGGGAAACAAATTCCCATAGAAAAAGAAAAGTTTTATTAATAATTGATAGAATCTATTTAGTAAACTATATGAGGTGGTACAGTCCAGCTGCCCTCAAAAAGGCTAAAATGTTTTCCTGTTTTACCTTAGTAAAAAGGTCATGCATACTGTCTGCAGTGTAGAACTGTTGGCACAGGGGCAAAAAATCAACGCAACTTAGTAAAATGTGTTTGAGTGTCAGCGGGGACTGACACCCAATACATTCAGGAGGAGGTTCCGAATCGGTAAGAGCACTGGCTAGGAGCACTGGCTTCCAATGTGAAAGGTCGGGAGTTTGAAGCCTGAGCCGAGTCAAACCACTAACTTACCAAATTTATACTTGGCACTGCCTAGCCTGGCGCTCAGCATTAATAGGATAGCACAAGGACTGCTTAGCTCAGTATCAGGATAACGTGATTGAGTGAGAAATCGGATCATGGTGCTGTCAGCCTGGTATCCCAGTGGAGCAGCACTATCAAGTCGCCATGAGTGTGCACTGTCATAATTCGGTGCCCATACTGATATGACCTCAGATTTTGCCAGGATATAAACCCCAACAAACAAACAAAACAAACTATATGTGACTGCATACTTGACTGTGTGGGTGTGTCTCTATGTGTGCATGTGTGTACTGAGGTGCGTGAGGATGGTTCTAGCTGTTTCGGTGAGTGCGTGTGTGTATCTGCCGATACACCCCGCGTGTGCAGTGGCCGAATCGGTAGAGCGCGTACCTCGCGTGCGGCAGGTCGTGAGTTCAATTCCCGGTCGAGTAAAACCAATAACTTATCAAATTGATACTTGTCGCTTCCTAGTCCGGTGCTCGGCATTAACAGGATAGGGCAAGGTTTGGTTAGCTCAGTGTCAGGATAATGTGAATGAGTGGAATATCGGGTCATGTTGCAGGTGGCCTGATTTCCCAGTGGGGCAGCACTACAAAGTCATCATGAGTGTGCCCTGTCACAAGTAAGTACCTGTCCTGATATGACCTTAGATGTTGCCAGGACGTAACACTCCAAAAAACAACCAACCGTGTGTGCACCAGCTATACACATGCCAGGTGCGACTGTAGCCCTGCTTCACTACTGATTGCACCAGGTCCTTTCGCCTTTTGATCGGCGAATTGTTAAGCAGTGTGCCCTAGCCGCCTGCCCACCTGGTTGACCTGTCAATTGACCCCGGCACCAATCACGTGGCAATATAACCAGTCATGTGATGCGAGACGCGCATGGAATGTCAACAGTGATGGTCACCAGGGCTCCCCAGTATCGTCCAGCGCTTATCACAGTAATATCACATTTCATTATGCAGTGTAGGCCTCCGTTTTCACATATATATGCTGCATAAGAACTTATGTGAATAATATGAATAAGCAATGCTTAGGACCGACCCACCGATATAACTACAGCAAAGTATTTTATGATTTTTGTTTTACTCCACTCGCGGTGTCGATTTGAAATGCATCGACTGGTAACCGAAACGCCGACGTTTCCGTGGGTAACTATAAAGTCATTGTGCATCCAGTTTATGCAAATGGTTATTATTCTTTAATTTTGAATAACTAGTTTGACTGCGTATTGTCAAACTCATGGCATGGCATTTAGGACATCTATTAACCCAATAGCTGCGCGAGTGCGCGCCACTCGACGACGTCCCGTTCAGTTTTCACTACATACACATCGGAGGCCTAGCCTTTCGTTACTGGACACACATCCTGTGGTATCGTATAATTATGTTTATTATATGTATTCTATGTCCAGTGGCATTGCCTCCGGTGAGTCGGTATCAATTAACAAATGTTGCAATGTACCACGGATGAAACGGAGCGACTAAACGGTGCACAGGCTCCTCTGAGACTCATTTCTACTGGGTTTAAAACGGAACGCTCAAACCAAGTGCAGGCCGCCCTCTGAAACCAGTACACATCACCGACGGATGTCCGGACACCACGGACAAAGAATTTTCTAGTACGGTGTGTCTGTGCAAACTGGCACGGTCACCGGAAACGACCGAACGATGCTAAACGGACCTTAAACAACCAACGGACGACCGACACCGGACACCAACCGGACACCTACCGGACACCTACCGGACTGTTAACGGATGCGCCAAAAACCGAAGGACCGAATTCCCGCAGCACCGTCAACGGACTCTTCAGGATACAAAACGGACACCTAATGGATGATTAACGGGCATGAACCGGACGAAACGGACGAAACGGACTTAAAACGGACACCAACCGTACACTTCAGTCCGGTGGTGTCCGGTTCAAGGTTAGTGCATGTTCAAAACTTGTACCGGACACCGCCAGACACAACCGGACACCACCAGACACCGCCGGATGGGTACCGGACATGTACCGGACATTGCCATATTTCACCGGACAGTGTCCGGTTCATGTCCGGTTCCCCAGTCCGGTAAGGTGTGACTGGGCCTTTAGGGACTACATTACTATGCGCCTTTTAAAATGGCGGCAGGCACTGGACCTGATGACTCCAGGCTCACTCTGAGGACTGCATTACTACGCACCTATTAAAATTGTGTAAGGCCCACACCCAATGGCTGCAAGTTCTCTCTTAGGACTACATATCTATGCGCCTTTTAAAATTGTGTAAAGCACCACACCCAATGACTGGAAGCCTACTTTGAGGACTCCGTTCCTACTGGCCTTTTAAAATGGCATCAGGAACTGGACCCTAGCTCGCTCTGAGGAGTATATTACTACGCGTTTTTTTAAATGCTGTAAAGGCCCAAACCCAATGTCTGCAAGCTCCTCATGAGGAATACATTACTACGCGCCTTTTAAAATGGCGGTAGGCACCGGAACCAACGGCTGCAGCCTCCTTCTGAGAACTACATTACCACACACCTTTTAAAATAGCGGTGCCTTTTATAATAGCGTCAGGTACCGGCTCACTCTGAGGACCACATTACCTGCATTGATGTTTGCGATGAGACGGGGGGGGGTGTCACCTGACCGGCGATGGCGGTCTGTCAGCCGGAATGGGGCGGGACGCAGGTGCTGACGTCACGTGGGGGAAATCTTCACCAGATACGGCGCGTACTTCCGGTTACATCCCAGCTGTCGGAACGCCATGCCCATTTATGGGCATGTGGTGAGCGTGCGTTTTGTTTGTTTGTTTGGGGTTTTAGATCCTGCCAACATCTAAGGTCATGTCAGGACGTGTACCGACTTGTGACAGTGTACACTCATGGCGATTTCTTTTAGTGCTGTTGCACTGGGAGACCTGGCCACTGGCACCATGACCCAACTTCGCACTCAATCACGTTATCTTGATACTGAGCCAACTAGTCCTTGCCCTATCCTAATAATGCAAAGTATCAATTTGGTAAAAGTCATCGGTTTGAGTCAACTTTGGTCCTTTTAGTTATGAAGTGTTTTTGTACCAAAAAAAAACATTTTACACTCAGCCATTTGTGAGCTGACATATGGGACATGGTTGAATCCTTACCAACATTTTGTATTGCATTGATATATGAAACAAAACAGTTCCCAAATCAAAAGGGAAGTATTTATTAACATGTATGCATGCTTAGGTCTACTCTAATGTATGGGGCTGAGACATGGACAATCTCTAAGAAAATGTACAAACGTTTAGCAGCATTTGAGATGTGAACTTATCGAAGGATGATGAAAATATCATGGACAAAGAAGATCACCAACAAAGAAGTTCTCAGAAAAATTAAAAATAAGAAAAGCTTGTTTGCCACGATACAGACAAAGAAACTTATTTATTTTGGCCACATCATTCATCAAAGTTCAATATACCGTACATTGTTGGAAGGGAAGGTGAATGGCAGCAGAGGGAGAGGGAGACCAAGAACATCATGGTTTACAAATATTTCACAGTGGACAGGCTTGAATTATTCACAGTCTATCAGAACAGCACACCATCGGGACAAATGGAGAACCATTGCATCCAACCCTCGACTAGAGGACGGAACTATTGATTGATGCATGCTTAAATTTTAAAAGAAATTATTTGATGTCTTCAGAAATAACATTACAAATTTCCATCACAGATGTAACCAGTGGTGTCTGAATGCCCGACAAATAGTGTACACTAATTATTCAGTGAATAAAGCATGGCTGGGAATTACTTTTTTTTATTTCAATATGAGCACTACACATTTCTGTATATTATGCCATGATTAATATGCTTCTAAGTATGACATTATTTAATTCTGCTTAGATCTGTATTAAGCAGACTGTGTGGTGTCCTAAACATGTGTTACATCTGAGCAATAAATGTTATACTGTCATAAGACATAGCTTAATCATGGACTACACCTTTATTTTGTATATCATCAATTTATATTTTACATAGATGTAAAGGGGAGATTTCCCAACAATTTGAAAAATTCAAACTCTCCATATGACACTTCTGGCCAGTTTTCAGGAGAGTGACCCATATATGTATATATATATGTACATATATGTGTATATATATATACATATATATTTATACATGTATGTGCATAAGTAGCTTATCTCAAACGGGCTAAGGTTCCAGGCAGATGACTGTAAGTGGGCCACCAGAAGACCAACCAGTCCTCTTATTACATACACACCACATGTCAGTTACCCATGTGGCTCAAGCAGTCTCTCGCACAAACAGCTTATGGTCACAAGTGGTCGCAAGTCATAATGTGACTACGGCTTTACTGACCACAAGGCGGGTGACCAGTCTGTCACGATTACATGCATAGCGAACGGACTAAAAGGTCATGTATGCACGCTTCGTCATGAGGATGTCATCAGACAGGCTACCAAAGCAGATCCTCTACTCTCAACTGTCTTCTGGTTACAGAAAGAGAGCGTGCCCTCATCTCCGGTTCAAGGATACCATCAAGAGAAACCTGAAGCTGAGAGACATTAAGACCGACTCATAGACATCACTCTGCTAAATGGAGAGTCAAGTAATGAAAGCAGTCTTTGTCGCATCGTGACCGACAGCATGATGATGATGATGCACGCTTTGTAGTGCGTACACACATCTAGCAGTGCCTACACAGGCCTCGTAGTGCCTACACAATCCTCTCAGTGCGTACACAGACCTCGCAGTGCATATACACACCTTGTAGTGCGTACACATACCTCTTAGTGCGTTCACAAACCTCTCAGTGCATACGCAAGTTTCTCAGTGCGTACACAGGCATATCGGTGCGTACAACAGCCTCTTAATGCGTACCCAATCTAACTGCACCCACTGTGACCTATGGCCATGTGCCAGTATACTTGACAGCGCCACTGCATTGTCCAATACCCCCCCACCCCCACCCGACTACCTGCGAACACTCTCACCCCCGGCCTGCCCCCTCTGCTCCCTCTGTCCCCTCTTCCCCCGCCCTGTCTCCCTATCCCCGCCTTGTCCCCTCCCCATCCCCCGCCCCTCCACCTCTCCCCTCCCCCTCCACCTCCCCCCCCGCCCCCGCCCTGACCCCCTTCTGCCTCCCCCCGCCTTGCCCACACCCACCTCTCGCCTCCCTCTCCCACCTCCCCCTGTCCCATTACCATCGACTATATTTGCAATTGTAACCAAGGGCCGGTGCCCGCCCGCATTTGCCAATGCAAGATAGAACCAGCAGTGGCGCATACGCAGATAATGTGGCATTAATTGTTAACGATGGAGAGGTGGAGACTGGCGATGGGGGAGGGGGTGTTGGGAGGGGGGGGTCCTATCGTTGGCAGGGACTGCATCGTGTAATATTAATAAGGGCAGCTCCATATTTCTGACAGCTTCGACTAAATGTTGCGCAGACTCGGTTTGTTCATTGGGGTTTTACATCCTGACAACATCTCCAGTAATATGAGGATAGGTAACCGACTTGTGACAGTGCACGCCCATGGCGACTTTATAATTCTGGCCCCACTTGGAGACTAGGCTGCTGGCACCATGACCACATATCCCACTCAATCACATTATCCTGATACTGAGCAAACCAGTCCCTTCCCCTATCCCAGTAATGCTGAGTGCCAGGCTAGGTAACGACAAGTATCAATTTTGTAAGTCGTTTGATTGACTCGATCGGGATTAGAACCCCCAACCTTCCGCACGAGAAGCCTGCGCTCTCACGGATTCGACTGCCGCGTCAAATTCACACATTGAGAATCAAGTCTAAAGTGTCTGGCATGTTACTGGTTGCGTAATCTATGGGAATCTTACACATAGTGTTTCCCCAGTGGGATACCGTGAACCATCCACATCATAATGAAATATCCTACTCACTCAGTCACACTATCCTGCCACTGAACCAACCAGTCCTTACGCTAGATACCGACACAGTATTGGTCCCAATCGGTGGAGATTTATTCTACAAGGACCTGCCGCACAGGAAATTGAAGCTCTATCTGCTCAGCTATCACGCTCCGTAATGGGCCTGTGGCATGTGGTATGGAGGGGGGGGGGGGTGAGGGAAGGGTGGGGGGGCTATGATTAGAGGATGGAGAGAAGCACCTACTGTGTCTCACTCTGTGTTCATATAACAAAGTACACTATTGTATGCGCGTTCACAATCAATCAGTCGGTCAATCAATCATCCAGCTAATAATAATAGCCAATGTCAGCCTCCAATCCCGTGGACATTTTAAATCAGGTCTAATCATGTGCGTGCTTTCTCTGAAAATGATTTAAATTATCCCATATGAAAATGTGTCAGTTTCTCTAAAGCTCACACTGTTGCTTCTGACAGTACCATTACTTGCCTACTTGTTGTTCCCGTTGGGGTAGTTTTATTTTTTAATGCAGTTGTATATTTAGCTATTGACACGCCCTGACAACACAGTGTCCATGGGAACATTTTCTTTTGAATTCTACTTCCGGTTCATTCAGAGTCATGTGATCTATTTGAATGATGTCACAATCCAGTCTGTGAGAGCATATTATTTTGTTGGGGGGGGATAGGGGGGGGGGAGTAGGTTATTCATTGGGATAATTCTTTCTGTCAGCTCTGAGGTAGGCCTACTCGTTTTTCATCATTGGTAATATATGTGCTGTATAATCTATTATGGGATTATAAACAAGGATCGTTTACAATCAGTGGAATTTACTAAATGCATCTACTTACCGAGCATGTGTTACTGAAGCCCCAGTCAGACCTCGCCGGATTGAGGAACCGGATAGAAAACGGACACTGTCCAGTGAAATACGGCAATGTACAGTTTATATACGGTTGGCATCCGGCGTGTCCGTTATCTGTCCGGTGGTGTCCGGTGGTGTCCGGCGGTGTCCGGTACAAGTTTTGAACATGCACAAAACTTGTACCGGTTGGTGTCCGATTTAAGTCCGTTTCGTCCGTTTCATGTCCGTTACTCATCCGTTAGGTGTCCGTTTTGTATCCTGAAAAGTCCATTGACGGTGCCGCAGGAATTAGGTCCGTCGGTTTTTGGCGCGTCCGTGAACAGTCTGGTAGGTGTCCGGTTGGTGTCCGTTTGGTGTCCGGTCCGTCCGTTTGACATTCGGTTGCCGTCCGGTTCTCCTCTGGTTCTCGTCCATTGACTATTCGTTAATGTCCGTTTAGCGTCTGTTTAGCATCCGTTTAGCACCCGTTTAGTGTCCGTTTAGCGTCCGTTTCGTCCGGCAGCCATTGCAACAGTTCGACACTGAACACCACCGGACTAGACAATTCTTTGCCTGGTGTTGTCCGGTACTCAGTCCGGTAAGGTCTGACTGAGCCTTAAGGCATCGTCGACATTGTTCATCAATGTCATCATCCTTTCACTTTTCTCTTTTGTCTGTGAATAGTTGGGTTTTTTTTTGGGGGGGTGTTTGGGGGGGAGGGTACAGTAGTTGATTAAGCAAACGACATTTCAGTCGCAAACAATTGGTTTTCCTCATTCCACTGCCCCTAGCCCTGTCATAGTAATGCAGAACGCCAGGCTAGGTAGCGACAAACTGTATCAATTTTAAAGTCATCAGTTTGGAAAGTCAGGAGTTTGAAAGCTGGTCGCGTAAAATCAATTACTTACTAAATGTATACTTGTCGCTGCCTAGCCTGGCGCTTGGCATTAATAGGATAGAGCAAGGACTGGTTAGCTCAGTATCAGGATAATATGACTGAGTGGGAAATCAGGTTATGGTGGTATCAGCCTGGTCTCCCTGTGAGGCAGTACAATAAAGTCACCATAAGTGTGCACTGTCACAAGTTGGTACCCATCCTGATATGATGACCTTAGATGTTGCCAGGATGGAAAACCTCCAACAAACAAGCGAATCATCATGTGCAGCTTATTGAGTAGGTTGAAAACTACTCATATCGATAATGTCGCCGATAATCCAGATCCACACAAGGAGAGCAGTTGGCATCTGACTGAGGCAGTCTGTTGGGTATAGCTATTGCTCCAACACCACCTGTGTGTTGTCAATAGTACAGCAGCACAGCTGTTCCATTCAGACACGCTATCTTCCTACTGCGCAAAAACCACCCTTGCACTATCCTATTGATGCCGACCACCAGGCTAGTTAGCGACAAGTATCAATTTTGTAAGTCATCGATTTGACTCGGTTCGGGTTCAAACCCCACGACCTCCCACATGGGAAGAGAGCCAGCGCTCTCACCGACTAGCCCACCCGGGCTGGCTTCGGTCACTTGTATGCGGAGTGGGGTGGGGGTGTTGATGGGAGTAGGGGGGGGGAGTGTGTCAGTGTGGCTCGTGGTAGGTATTGGACGAGTCTTAATTAGTTAACCCTGCCGATCACCACCCCCACCTGACGGCTGAAACCAAAAACTGGGCTGTAATTACCAAACACACCCGCCTTGCCTTGAGGGGGCGCGCTGTATTTCCTCGAATAGGAAGGAAGCCACCTATAATACATGCGAAAGGTAACACAGGGTTATTTTAAACAAAGGCACCATGTATTTTTGTTGTTACCGCTGCATAGTCCAATGAAAACAAAAACATTTTCAAAGCCAAAACAATTATCTAAATTTGATTCTACTTATCTAACTTCAATAATGGTGCACTTATTAAACCTTTGTCACTGCATATAAGGGAATACTGAAGCAATTTAATAGAACTTGTTACGTGACCTTTTTACTAAGGCAAAACAGGAAAACATTTTAGCCTTTTTGAGGGCAGCTGGACTGTACCACCTCATATAGTTTACTAAATGGATTCTATCAATTATTAATAAAACTTGTCTTTTTCTATGGGAATTTGTTTCCCTTGACCACAAATATATGATTGTGAGCTTTCTAATTTAATTAGTGTCTATTGGCACATAATTGATTGTCTGCTTTTACATGTAAAAGCGATGGTTTGAACAAAAAACTAACATTTCTCGCCGTGAATATGGCCTATGCTTCCGACACGGCATAAAGCAACCGCCAATCAATCAATCAATCATTCAATCAATCAATGTTACTGCAGAAGCCTATGGTGTCAGAGTGTTGTGCTTGCCAAATTTATTTTGCATGTTTGCACTTCAAATATCTCAAAAGTTAGCCATTTAAAATAAAAGTTACTTCAAACTAAAGTAAGGTAGATTTAATAATCAACCTAATATATTTATCTCAGCAAATGACAGAAACTCAAAACCATCAAACTATGCAACTTTAAATATAAGCTTGGAATCAAAAGCTGGAGATCATGGAGAAGCAAAAGCCGTGCACGGGAAATGTAAATTGATTCGTAGAAATCGACTTGTATAGTTTGTGTTGCATTTCGCGTGTGAACGGGCATCTGAGCCGGATTAGGGGTGAATCGATTCCTGTGATGCGGATTCTGTAAACCACTTGGTAAGGTCGATTACGTGAGTCAATTTCTGTGAAGCGGTTTATTTTGCCCGTGTGAACGCAACCGACTTACTTGAGGCGGATTAAGCACGTCACACTATATAATATAATTTGGTCTATGAAACTGCTAGATGTGCACACATATTTTTTTCATCATTTATTTTTAGGGTTTCACTGCCCAGCAGAAGTTTTGACCATTCCAAACCAATACGATTCAGTCCATACATATCTAGGTCGAACCCACACTCTCTCGTGGTGACGTCGATGAACCCAAACTGGCGCTGGTTAGTATGGACTTGCTCATGCGCAGATATCGATTTCCGGCCCCAAGTACTGCCCGTGTGAACGGGCCGCTAATTCGATTCCTAGTATTCGCCTTGTCTAAATCGCTTTACATTTTCCCCGTGTGAACATGGCTATAGAAACACATTATATGATGTATATGGTGTCATTGTGGCGCCTCCTAGTGGAGTGTGAGGCAATGAGTGGGCGTTCTAATAAAATGATAAACTGACAGATGGCGCTGTGAATGGGTTACCCATAGTGGATTGAAGCACAGTGAATTATTACTGACTGTTATAGTTTGCATGTTTGGCCCCAGTAAGTGATTGTCGGCTGGAGGGGGGGGGAGGTGTGAGGGGGCGTAGGGATCGTGGAATGGGTGAAGGACGGGGTGGTTGAGTGGGTAGTGTGACCGTATTCCAGTCGGAAAGTTGTAGGATCAGTTATATGGCTAAATCTAAAAGATTGGTTTACTTTCTTTTTCAGTGAATATTTGTATTCATTTGAATAAAGTCTTTTTTTTTAGCGCCGAGGCACTGGTCTTCTGGCCATGCTTAACTAAGTTGATTACATTGCTGGGATAATGGCTGGGTTTGGTTGAAATGCAAAAGTGATAATGCGGAGAATCATTATCCATTTAATACATTTAGAAATACACATTGTATCTAGCTGCCAACAACATATAAACAACATTTTAAAATGTAAAATGTGAGTGGGAGGGACAGAAAAACTTGTTAGCAAATCTGAACCATGCCAAATTGTGCCGGTGTCGCAGTTTCCGCCGTCCGCCAGTTTCCGCGGTACGCATCGCTTCTGCGCATGCGTCAAAATCGAACAGCATCGTCACTAACCTTATAAATTTAATATAATGTTTTTGGTACAGATGTTTTCTATATGTGTACCAAGCGATTTGTTTCTAGGTGGTGTGGTTTTAGAGATATTTCATCTTTTCTGTATTTTCTGTATGAAGATTGCTCACGACCATTGACAATGCCTTGAGTTTGATGGTACGCTACGGTAAAGATGTTTCCTATATGTGTACCAAGCAATTTGTTTCTAGGTGGTGTGTTTTTTTAGATATTTCACTCACGGCCATTGACAATGCATTTGAGTGTAGGCATACCGTGGAAACTGGCGGATGGCGGAAACTGTGACACCGGCAGTCATGAGAAACAAATTTTACCTGGTGTGACCTTTGTTATCTGAGACAGTAAATACTCTTCTGAGTTGTTCACACGCATGGATTTGATTGTGGTATGCAGTACCTTTCTTCTATTTTATTTTTCTAATACAATTTATTCCTCAGAATATGCATATTAGTAGTGAAGAGAGCTGGGTGAGAAGTGAAGAACTCCTGAAGAGGTTTTGAAGAACCGATGAAGGTACTGCTGAAGATCTTAGAAAGAACTGGAGAAGGGCTCGTGAAGAGCTTATGAAGGACTAGTGAAGAACTTGTGATGGGCTTGTGAAGAGCTGATGAAGAGGTTGTAGTAGCAGAAAGGAGTTTCTGGTGCCAATTTACATTCACCTGACGTGTGATACTCTCACAGTGCCGTGTTTTTGTACGCTATTTGAACTTACATGATTGATTGATTGATTGGTGGTTGCTTTATGCCGTGTCAGCAGCATAGACCATATTCATGGCGAGAAATGTTTGTTTTTTGTTCAAACCGTCGCTTTTACATGTAAAAGCAGACAATCAATTATGTGCCAATAGACACTCATTAAATTAGAAAGCTCACAATCATATATTTGTGGTCAAGGGAAACAAATTCCCATAGAAAAAGAAAAGTTTTATTAATAATTGATAGAATCTATTTAGTAAACTATATGAGGTGGTACAGTCCAGCTGCCCTCAAAAAGGCTCAAATGTTTTCCTGTTTTACCTTAGTAAAAAGGTCATGCATACTGTCTGCAGTGTAGAACCGTTGGTGCAGGGCCAAAAAATCAACGCAACTTAGTCAAATGTGTTTGAGTGTCAGCGGGCCCTGACACCCAATACATTCAGGGGGAGGTTCCCCCTTGAGCAGAAAAGCATGTGTAAGCCATGAGTGGCCAATACAGCAGCGGCTACGGACCACTTGGTCCCGCCGACCTCCCGCATGAGTCTGTGGTGGCTTTCCCACAGATGGTTCAATTTCTTTAAGTTTATTAATGTTTTCATCCCACTCATGTTGCCATTTGGATTTTATGTGGGTGGCTATTAGTGGTTTCAGATCAGAGTGAGGGATCACACACAGTTCAAGATCACAGTTCAGGGCCTTCTTCGCAGGACTAGTGAAGAACTTGTGATGGGCTTGTGAAGAGCTGATGAAGAGGTTGTAGTAGCAGAAAGGAGTGTCTGGTGCCAATTTACATTCACCTGACATGTGATACTCTCACAGTACCGTGTTTTTGTACGCTATTTGAACTTACATGTAAAGAATGCCTGGAATAACATCTTGTCCACAAAGTAGGCGCCACCTAGTGCCAAGAACCTTCTGAGGACTACCTGGTGGGCCTGACACAGTGATAGCGAATTGGGGGAGGGGGTGGTGCTATGCCGATATCACAAACACAATAAGTGACAAAAAGCCATAGAATTTTCTGCATTTTTGTTAATACCATATAATTACCATATTTGTTCAAATCACAGCTGAATTTTAGTGCCCTTTCATCACCTTTATCCAATTCCTTATAAACCGCACTTACTTTTATTTTGACAAGACATGAGATACTCATGGTGATACTCTGTGATGTCACATGGGGAAGCGATGACTGGCATTGCGTCTACTTTTAGGTATAGTTAGATGCTTTCAACTTTACGAATATCCAAAAGAAGCTTTGGCTTCACTCAAAGGCTTCATGAAAATGTTCTATTTGATTGGATTGCTTTGTGCTAATCCTCTGCAGGTAGTGTGAACAGACAGGATGGCTAAATGGCTAAGAGCCCTGGTCGGCTTCGTATGCAGGAGAAGGGCGTGGTTTTGAATGCCCGCTGAGTCAAACTAAAGACTTACCAAATTTATACTTGTCACTACCATTGCGAGCACTCGACATTAGTAGGATAGAGCAAGAACCAGTTTGCTCAGTATTAAGATAAGATCACTGAGTGGGATATCAGCTCATAGCACTAGCGTCTCGATCTTTCGATGGGGCAGCACTATTTAGTCGCAATGAGTGCACTGTTGCAAGCCGGTTCTCGTCGTCATATCACCATAGCTGTTTCTAGAACATAATATCCCAACAAACCAATACACATCTATATTTACTGGCCTATAAAATTAAATATGCTTCAGTTTTATTTCCTACAAGAAGTCCTATAGTGATCATATGTGAATGTTCCCCTGGCCTACATCACTTTACCAGATCATGAGGAGGGTAAAGCATAGTACTAATAGTTACAGCTTGTCATTAGAACTCACCTGCCTGGTGTAGGGCACAGCTCCCAGAGGGAACAGTGACCGGATGTGGTCACCGAATCAGTAAGAGTGCAGGCTTCCTGTGCAGAAGATCAGGATTAATGCCGCATTCATAGCGTCCTGGTGAATATGGTGAACTTCCCACTTACTGCCAGTGAACATGACCATGTAAACTGAGAGCGTTCATTTGAAAATTTGCGGTAAACAACAACAATATGGTCTCCAGAAGGCTTCTAGCTTTTTTACTACAGTGTAAACATTATATTAACACAGAATCTAAGTTTAGATACATAGATTTAATCAAATATGATTGAAATAATTAATTTTGAGCAAGTGATAAAAGAAATTGAACATTTCAGGCTGGGCGATAATAGAGGCAAACTACAATACATGCATAATTAACCTGTAAACTGCACATTTTTGGTATATAGCATTCACTACCATATTATACACCATGTATGATTTGTTTTAAGACCATATTTTTGTCAATTTATTATGGAATCTTACAAGTTACCATGCAACTTTTCTCCATTCACTGCCATTTTTTCACAAGTGGCGAATAAAGAGCCGCTTAGCAAATCTCCAGTTCACAGGTGGTGTTCAGCAGTTGTGAAGTGGGAAACACCATATTCACCAGTTCATACGAACGCAGCATTAGACTCCCAGCCAAGTTAAACCAATGACAAGATACTTGGTGCTACCTAGCCTAGCGATGTGCATTGTCAGAACAGGGCAATGACTGGTTAGTTCAGTGCGTGGATAATGTGACTGAGTGGGAAATTTGGTCATGCTTCCAGCAGCCTGTGCCAGTGAGGCAGCAGTAATAAGTCGCCATGACTGTGCACTGTCACAAGTCGGTGCCCATCCTGATTTGACCTTAGATGTTGTGAGGATGTAAAACCCTAAGCAAACAAACAACCTTGTCACCCAGTGGGGCAGCACTATTAAGTCGCCATGACTGTGCACTGTCACAAGTCGGTGCCCATCCTGATTTGACCTTAGATGTTGTGAGGATGTAAAACTCTAAACAAACAAACAACCTTGTCACCCAGTGGGGCAGCACTATTAAGTCGCCATGACTGTGCACTGTCACAAGTCGGTGCCCATCCTGATTTGACCTTAGATGTTGTGAGGATGTAAAACCCTAAACAAACAACCTTGTCACCCAGTGGGGCAGCACTATTAAGTCGCTATGACTGTGCACTGTCACAAGTCGGTGCCCATCCTGATATGATCTTAGATGTTGCAAGGATGTAAAAATACTAAAATCCCAAACAAACAAACTCAGAGCGAAGAAGGGAAACAAATTAGTTTAATTATTTTTAAGTGCAATCAGGTAAATGGGTATAAACTGCCACAGAATTAGGGGACTTCTGGGTTAGGTGAATTGGTGAGCCCAAGGAGAGTTGTTGTCAGTTGGACCCCGGGGCAGCTTAGGCAGCTGTAAGATGGATTAGGTTCATTATAAAATAAGGGGGAATTTAAAGTTGCATAGTCCGATGGTTTTGAGTTACTCTCATTTTCTGAGATACACATATTAGATTGTTCATTATAATCTACCTTACTTTGGTTTGAAGTAACTTTTATGTTTAAGTCACAAACTTTTGAGATATTTGAAATAGAAACATGCAAAATTAATTTTGGCAAGCTTGCCAAAAATCTATCACCATAGGCTTCTGCAGTAACAGGTTCGATAAATTGACTCATTGGTCCCTTCTAGATGCCGGTAAATGTTTAAGAAATGCATCAGTATTTAAGGTAGATATGTAGAATCAAATCTAGATAATTAATTTGGTTTTTGAAAATTTGATGTTTTCATCGAACTATGCAGACTCGAAGGAATACACCTAGGAAGGAGTGCCGCTTAATTCCCAACAAATCGGAATTCAAATGTTGTCGAAGGCTTGCACAATGCCTGGATAATGTGACTGAGTGGGAAATAACAGTTTTGAATAACAATGTGATTATTTTCTGAGAATCTCCTTTTCCTGGAGACTTTATTGTCTGCATCTGGCAGTGAGGGGATTGTGATTGCGTAGGCATTATGCGAGAAATTGGGATAAAAAGTAATGGATGTATACAATTATCTCGGCAACAGTATACTTGTGAATATACCAACGCATTCACACACACACACAAATATTTTGTTCTCCATAGTTTCGCATTTGGGAAAAGAAGTCACGAAGAAGACCAGCGCTATATGCATTACCTTAATGGACCATCAACACTGTTCATTTTTTAATAGAATTGTTGCGTAATGCATTGTATTGCATTTGATTTGTGGCAGGTGGAGGAACCGCCTTAGCTGTTCTTTCTTCCTCCCTCCGGACTTTCGCCTCGGGCCTTACTCGCCTGAGATGCCACCTGTCACCTCCCATCAGAACCTGTCACTGCCAACAAAGACCCTATCATACTAAGACGACTCACTCAGCCTGTACTGTGTAATCAAAATGATCAAACCCACCAGTTGGTGAGCTGGCTGTTCTCTTATATGTATAAATCCATATATGAATGTGAAAGATGTGTGATGATGGCAATGCTGATGATGATGCTGATGATGATGTGTATTTGTTCATAGCAATTTCATATTGATGTGTATTCATACTTACCTATCTCATGTATAATATAATTGTATGTGTTTACATGTGAAACACCAACCAGCAGCCAGGCTGATCAAACCCACCACAAGGTGGCACTGCAAAATTTACATTACCATAGGAGAGATAGAGAGTGAGCCTTCTTAGTGTTTTTGGGTCTTTGCTGCCATGATTCTGCCATTGTACCCACGACTCCTCCAGCAGCGAAGACATCAGGGTCGATTTTTGTAATTATGTAAAATTTTAAAATGTGCAACCAACAAAGAATAAACAAAGGCCTTCGGAAAAGTATGCGGATGCTGTCTGTACTCTAGCTTCAAACAATACATTGCAGAAAGGTATAAGGAAACAATGAGTTCTCATAGGTGCGTAGGAGGAACAGCGTTTGGAATAAGGAAATCCCTTTAGCTGGTGATGACAGCCATTGTCAGATGTCGCAGGTGCTGCTCTGCAGCCAGGGCCAGGTTGCGGTAGCAGATTACTGTTGCTGGATGCTACAAGCGTTTATTCATTAAGGCAGAGGCACCACTGGATATATATATATATATTTTGTTTGTTTTTGTTGGTCCATTAGTTGTTTAAGCAGGGACAAATTTCAGTCATAGACGACTGGTCTTCCTCATTCCACTGCTGGTCGATAGAAAGCCCGAGCCTACACTTTTACCGACCCAACGGATTTTTAACCTCCCACACCATATAGATATGGTATGAGAGCAACCGGCCTTTGATGACGCTGTAAGTTATACACAGCGGTATAAATGTGTAATGTTCTATAAATAGCACAGTGGGTTTGGAAATGAAACCCCTTAGCACCTACGTCTTGTTTGTCTTCATGTTAATCATTAACTGGTCCCCTGTTGCCCCAAATATTCCTCACCAATAACACGCCAATTTTATTTTGTATGGTTTCGTTGAATTTGAAAGACAGAAAACAACAAAAAATAAAACCATATTTGCGTCAAAATCTGATGGTTTCTCAGGAAGGAGAAGGTATCGCCTTCAGGATGCAACTTGAGAAGTCAGGGAATGGATCGATGGTGCCACCTGGTGTAATGCAATCGGCAAAGTCTCGCAAATATATATATGGGGACGTCACGTCTCACGCACCCGTTAGGGTAAAGGAGAGCAGGTCTATATGTGTTAATGTTGTTGGTTGGTTGTTTGCAGTTTTCCGTCCTGGCAACATCTAAGATCATATCAGGACGGGTACCGCCTTGTGACAGTGCACACCCATGGTGACTTTATAGTGCTGCCCCACTGGAAAATCAGGCTGCCAGCACCATGACCCGATATCCTACTCAGTCACATTATCCTGACACTGATCTAACCAGTCCTTCCCCTATCCTGTTAATGCCGAGCGCCAGGCTTTGAAGCGACAAATATCAATTTTATCAGTCACTGGTTTGACTTGATCAGGAACCGAACTCCCGACCTTCCGCATGCGAGGCCTACGCTCTACCGATTCGGCCACTGCGCCCGGTAGTCTGTGTGTTGATGTGAGGTGTATGTGAGGTATGTTTCTGGGAAGAGGGTCTATAGGAGTACATATGTGTACTGTGTCTATGTGGACTGTGTCTATGAGATATGTGTCTCTATTAGATGTGTATCAATGGGATGCATACATCTGTGAAGTGTGTCTATGGGAAGTATGTCTATGGGAAGTGTGTCCATGGGAAATGTGCATACATGAACTGTGTCTCTGTGGTGTGTGTCTATGGTAGTGTATATATGGGATGTGTGTATATGGGACATATAAATCTGTGAAATGTGTCTATGGGAAGTGCATTTATTTGTTTTGTTTGTTGTTGTTTTACGTCCTAGCAACATCTAAGGTCCTGTCAGGATGGGTACCGACTTGTGACAGTGCGCACTCATGGTGACTTTATAGTGTTGCCTCACTAGGATACCAGGCCGCCAGCACCATGACCTGATATCCCACTCAGTCACATTATCCTGACACTGAGCCAACCAGTCCTTGCCCTATCCTAATAATGCTGAGTGCCTGGCTAGGAAACGACAAGTATCAATTTTAACGTCATTGGTTTGACTCGACCAGGGTTCGAACCCACGATCCGATGGCGTACCAACACGGGAGACGGATGCTCTAACTCATTCGGCCATCCCGTCTGGCTGTGGGAAGTGTCTATGGGAAGCATATTTATGTGAAATGTGCCCAGGGTGAGTGTCTATGGGAAGTTTGTTTATGGGAAGTGTGTCTAGGGAAGGGTGTCTATGGGAAGTGTGTCTACGGGAAGTGTGTCTATGGAAGTGTCGATATGGTAAGTGTCTATGGGAAGTATGTCTATATGGAGTGTGTCTATGGGAAGTGTAGGCCTATGTGGGAAATGTGTCTATATGATAAGTAGTGTATGTGGGAACTGTCTCTAAGGGAAGTGTGTCTATGGTATGTGTGTCCATGGGAAGTGTGTCCATGTGAAGTGTGTCTATGTGAAGTGTGTCTATGCAAAGTATGTCTATGGGACGTGTGTCTATGGGATATATCTATGGGAAGTGAATGTGGGAAGTGTCTATATGGAGTGTGTCTAAGGAAGTGTCTATGGAAGTGTCTATGGAAGTGTGTCTATGGGATTGGGAAGTGTGTCTATGGGAAGTGTGTCTATAGGATAGTGTATATCCTACATCACACCCTGCTAACTTAAAGGAGCAGCAACATGACCTACAAAGCTTTACTTATTCATATTTTCATGATCAAATCAGACAATCTCTTTTTTTATCAGCTATTTAGAAGCCAATGAAGGTTAGGTTTCCTGTGTGGTCAAGATGTGACTATTACATTCACTAAGTCCTCATGGCCCGCCTCATCTGTTAAGGCCCTGTCACACCTCACCGGATTGGGGGAAATGGACAGAAACCAAACAAAGTCCGGTTTGTGTTCGTACAAGTTTTGAACATGCACAAAACTAGGAACGGATGCCGCCGGAATAACGTCTACGGTTCTTGTCCGGTTTGAGTTTGTTTCGTCAGTTGGCTATCCGTTCGTGTCTGTTTCATGTCTGTTTCATGTCCGTTTCATGTCCGTTTCATGTCTGTTTCATGTCCGTTTCATGTCCGTTCGTCCAGCGGCCATTTACCCGATAGCGCAACATTTTGACACATTTTAATACATTTTGATACTTATCACCACCGGACTAGACAATTCTGTCCGTTGCTCAAT
Organism: Branchipolynoe longqiensis; assembly: GCA_030323885.1. Taxonomy (NCBI): domain Eukaryota; kingdom Metazoa; phylum Annelida; class Polychaeta; order Phyllodocida; family Polynoidae; genus Branchipolynoe; species Branchipolynoe longqiensis. The sequence goes on from CM059195.1 coordinate 68,807,789, forward strand.
CCGGTGAGGGGTGACAGCCGCTTTAGAGTGATGTATGCCAAGAGATGCTCACACAGTTAGGCAGGCTTTCTCTATCAAATATATATCTGAAACATGTTCAAACTCATAGGTCACTAAATGTAGAGACGGTTTGTTTATTGGAGTTTTATGTCCTGGAAACAGCAACGGTCATATCAGAATGGGTACCGACTTAATAGTGCTGCCCCATTGGGAGACCAGACCGTCGGCACCATGACCCAATTTCCCACTCTGTCATATTATTTTGATACTGAGCCAAGCAGTCCTTGCCCTATCCTATTAATGCTGAGCGCCAGGCTAGGTAGCGACAAGTATCAATCTTGTAAGTCATTGGTTTGACTCGACCGGGAATGCTGCGCTCTATCGATTCGGCCACCGCGTCCGGTTTGTAGACAAGGTGATGTTCACTGTAATATACCTTCCCAAGGGAAGCATCACACAAGCTATTTTGACTAATAGTGAATTTGAAACCCTTATAACCTATGCATTTCCACATATGAGCCTGTCTCAAAAGGTGGTAAGCAATATGGGACAAAACTTTGTCCATTGTAACGATCAACATATTATATGCTTATGTATTTGCTCAGGATAAACTGATTCATGGTGTTTCATAATCCAAATAGAATAATATTGATTTGAAGCAAATGTCCTTGTGTTTTCATTGTACCGTTTCTGTGCTGTTTTGTGTCAGTTGTTACACGGACAATAAAAAAATGTTTATCACCTTTTGAGACAGGCTCATATTCCTTCCCTGCATTACGTTAGATAGTGGGTTATTTGAGTTATAACACAAAACGTAAAGACTGTTCCATTCAGGAACATTTATACCAATTATCCAATAGCTATTCCAAGTGCAGTGCGGTTTAGATTTCTAGAATATGACCATTTTATTCAGCTATTATAGCAAATAGTCATATCAGGAATAAATGTAATATTCAGGTGAGAAGAATGTTAAACCATCTCCCACCGTTATACTTCAAATATCGCTATCGTCTATTTGGTTATATTACACCTCTTTTAATAATATTCCATCAATCAAAATAACTACGCGCATGCACCTCTTTCACTCAGATAAAATCTTATTTTAAAAGATTTCAAAATATCGAGAAAATTTTACCTTAGGTTATATTATAACCCCCGGCTTGCATTATTCCGGCGGTTCGCCTACTATTATGTCTGTTCACCTCCTGGAAGGTGCAAATACAGACATGTAGCGAATATAGCGAATGGTAGACAGGAAGTGTGAACACTTATTTGTCTCTCATTTTTGACATCATTTTTTTTTTTTGTTGGTACATTAGTTGTCCCAAGCAGGGGAAATCCCAGTCACAGACGACTGGTCTTCCCCACTCCACTGCTGGTCGATAGAAAGCCCGAGCCTACACTTTTACCGACCCAAGGGATTTTTAACCTCCCACACCACATAGACATGGTATGAGAGCAACCGGCCTTTGATGACGCTGTAAGTTATACACAGCGGTGGAAATCCAAATTGGCAGAGCTGGGGGCATGGGGAATCGAACCGCTGACCCTCAGATTAGGAGTCTGACCTAGAAAAAGTCAGACACTCTAACCACTCCGCCACAGAGAACACCATATGTAGCGTTGCTATGTGCTGAACTGTGTGTGTTGGAGGGAGGGGTGAGTGGGGGTGTCTCCAGCATAATGCTCCCCCATACATGTGCTTGGTTACCTTCTAGGCTACCTAGAACCTTCACGCCCCCTGCCGGCACTCACCCTGATTACCTCGGTGTGGGCCGCTCCTTCGCCTGCTCCAGTCCCATAACCCTCTATTATCGCCATGTTCGGACATGCCATCTCTTTACCCGGCCGGCATCCTCTCTGCTGTCTCTAATGCCGGGTTTGAAACACGCCGACATGCCGACCTTATGCTGCAGTAACACTACGCCGCTTCTCACCAACGCACGTCGACGTGTGTGATTTTTTGCCGCAACGTCGGGATACGTCAGGAAGCATTACGCGCGCGTTAGGCACGTGTCGGTACACGTCGGTATGTCGGTACACCTTGATGGACGTCGACGGTCGGCGAGGGATGGCGGCGCGCGTCGTGGCGCGTTGAAAGTTTTGTGCTTGCACAAAACTTTCTACGACCAACAACGCACGTCAATGCGCGGGTTCCAATATTATGGCGACGTCAGAAGCACGTCGACATCGCTGGAATAACGTTATGCGAATGCTAGGCAGATGCCGCGAGCGCGTGAGGGTCGTCTCCACACGTTGCGCCAAACGGTTGCTTTGTTGTTTTATGCCCTAGCTACATCTAAGGTCATATGATGATGTCGCGCCAAACCTTTTAATTTTGTTACCGCACGCATCGACACATGTTGTCCGTGCGCTACTACACGCTGCGTTGATGCCAAACTTTTTCCCAACACCGCCGAAAAGTTTGATGTGTCTCGACGTGTACAACTAATTTTGCGCATTGGCGGCACACTGGTGAGAAGCGTCGTAGTGTGACTGCAGCATTAAGGGAGCCCAGACCTACAGGTGTACTGGCAGGGTGAAGACCTTTTCACTTCTACAGACCTGTCACATGGTACAGGTTACCCGTATCCGATGTGGATTTTGGTCTTATTTTTAATGATACAGCCATACTCCATTTTGATACTGATCTTTAGTTAAATTTATGGAAATAAAAATGTGTAACCACATTATTACCTTGCATGCATTCCACAACAGTACATTATAATTCACTAATGCGGAGACAGAACTGGTATAATGTGGCTTTATTGGCCCTTTGATGATCAGAAGAAGGTTACAGGCAGTCATATGTGGTACATTTTATGGTGCATATCAAGGACAGTGCAATCTGAGAAAGTTACAAGTTCAACAGGGTTGAGTACATAGCATTACATTGTTATAATGAACAGTGGGGAAGGGGGGTTGGGGGAGAGGGGCAAGAAAGGCTTCAGTCCAGTCTTTTAATTTTGCCTGGAGTCAGGTCATGCCGGTTGCATGGTCCTGGGTCAGTTTGGGTCTATGTCAGGCATGGTGTGGCAGTTCGGTGTGGTGATTAATGGCCGCACTCCCCGCCCCCAGAGCCACTGATGTCCGCCACAGTGATGAATGTTGTATGTGAATGTAATGTAGTTTGTTGTATATAATGTTTGAGTAATAAAATTGTATTCACATGTTTTTATGGTATGCAGGATATACATATATATAACTATTATGTGATGCAGATTCATATAGATTCATACCGGATTTTAGGTGAAAAATACAGTTTGCCATCCAGAATATGTGGCAGGTCTGCTTCTTCATCACGTTTGAGTTCCTCCCATGATGTCTGCCCAACAAGGTCCCTCCTAAGCACCTTAATGATCTGGTCACCTAGTTTTATCATGAAGTCCTTACATAAATAGTCTATCTATCTTTCTTATATGTTGGTACATTAGTTGATTTAAGCAGAGGAAATTTCAATCGTGGAAAATTAAATGGCCTTCCTCATTCCACTGTTCCTTGCCCTATCCTTGTAATACTGAATGCCAGGTTAGCTTACTTACTTACTTACTTATGCCTACCTTTGATGACGTGGTAAGTTTACACAGCGGTTGAAATCCAAATTGGCAGAGCTGGGGGCATGGGGAATCGAACCTCCGACCTTTAGATTAGGAGTCTGACCTAGAAAAAAGTCAGACACTCTAATCACTCCGCCACAGAGAACATTAGTATTTTCTTTTCTCTTATGTTAGGGTTAGCCGGGTTAGTGGTTAGGCAGCACCCTCGCAGTCTAAGGAACCACATCCCTGTCTGGACTCGAACCCTCAACCCTATCGTTCCGTCTCTTAAACTAGAGGTGTGGGTGGGTGGGTGACTTTAGTCATCTGGTGCTGTCGGTTTGAGCGTCGAGTCTGTTGTGACTAGTTACTCAGATCGTGGTCACGTGACCGGATTTTTAGCGGGAACCGATCGGTGCAACGCCTGGCCAGTTAAGTTAGTGAGTCTACCATCCTCCAGGTGGCGGCACCGTGCCATCACAAACTTGTGGCTTAGGAATGATGGTCTGTGAATGGTTGCTTGTGCTCTAAGCCCAGGTCACATTCTTGAAGATTTATCCTGCCTATCATGGATAAGTCTGAATAGACTTGTTTTCACCATTAGACAGTTTGTCGATAGAAAGTCCGAGTCTACACTTTTACCGACCCAAGGGATTTTTAACCTCCCACACCACATAGACATGGTATGAGAGCAACTGGCCTTTGATGATGCTGTAGGTTATCCACAGCGGTGGAAATCCAAATTGGCAGAGGTGGGGGCATGGGGAATAGAACCACCAACCTTCAGATTAGGAGTCTGACCACAGAGAACACCACAACGTAGTTGAACTTAGGTGAATGTAGTGGAGGCTAATGTGAGTCAAACCTGGTATAAGTACATTAAACTACGTTGAAATACGTTAAGGTACGGCAGGTTTTGGTATGGATAAATACGTTATGGTATGAATACCGGTGCGTTCAAATACGTTCAACTACATTCAAATACGTTCAACTACATTAGCCTCCACTACATTCATCTACGTCCACTAACGGCTATGTGACCAGGGCTTCGTCCAAGTATGCTAGAGTACACTAGAGTATGCTAGAGTACGTTAGCATCACGGATGCAAATTCAACCTCTAACATACCGCTCTTTTGAACATGTCCAAAAATTAAATCGGAGCTCACGGCTCACCCACGTTATTACCAAGTTAACATCACGGACAAGTATGGATGCCAATACGTTCAACTACTTTCAACTAGGTTAGCATCCACTACGTTCAACTACGGACACTAACGGCTATGTGACCAGGCCTTTAGTATGAGGCCGTCGTGCATTTCTGCCCGTGAATTACCCATGTTATGCTAACATGACCAATTTGGCGATCCCATCTGCTACCGCTCAAGTAAAGGATTGGTGAAGATGAAAAAAAACTAAATGCATACAAACTCATTGGGGTGTCCATTGGGCGGTATCTGGACTGTCAGGGACCATTGGGCATGAATTCCTGGGATGCGTGAAATTTATAACTGTGTATGCCATGAACAATGCATACAACGACAGCACACACCCATTATAATGCCGCTGTCCTCAAAGAAGTGGAATAAGATGGCTTCCGAGCATTCAGCCAAACCAATAATGGAGTTAGCGTCATCCATTATGGCGCTGACAGCATGTGCCTGAAGACCAAGGTTGGATTCAACTGAAGCAACGCCTGTTCGGAGACGAGGACTGAAGAAAGACGCTTAAGAGCTGCAGGTTGTGATAACACTGAGGAGAAATATAATAATTTCTATGATAGATGAGATAGCAAGTCACACACCGTATGTGGTATGTAACCCATGATTCGATAAGGAACAACTCAACAAGGAGGTACAGGCAAAGACCCTATTATACTAAGATGGCTCACTCAGCCTGTACTGTGTAATTAAAATGATCAAACCCACCACTTGGTGTGCTGGCTGTTCTCTTGGTTAAACAGGTGCTATATTATATGTATAAATGTATATATGAATGTGAATGATGTGTGATGATGGTGATGCTGATGATGATGCTGATGATGATGAGTATTGTTCATAGCAATTTCATATTGATCATACTTACCTATCTCATGTATAATATAATTGTATATGTTTACATGTGAAACACCAACCAGCAGCCGGCTGATCAAACCCACCACAAGGAGGCACTGCAAAATTTACATCACCATGGGAGAGATAGAGAGTGAGCCATCTTAGTATTATAGGGTCTTTGCTACAGGTACAAAGAGAAGGTTTAATTTACACCAGGAGGACAGATGCATTTAGGCTTGCCTTACAAATAATACAGGTAGCGTCTCAGAGTACAAGTAGAATGGTGGGTGGGCGGAAGAAACTGGAGGTGTTGCCACATGCTGGCTAGCTCACTGGGAAGTGCTAATGGGCAATGGCGGGCCTGTTTATAAGTGAGGCAGCAGCACTGGGTGTGAAAGCGCCAAGGCCAAGCATGAGTGATTTAGGTGTTGCGGGGGAGTCATTCCCTTCTAATCAAGTGAAATGCTACTTTTATATCACAACCTATATGAATATAAATAACAAAGATATATATTTATATATATATATGAAGAGTTCAGGCACAAAACCACCTAAGCGCCAATCCAAAATTGTAGTTTAAATAAAAGATGTTTACCTGAAAATAATTTTAATTCTAACCAATTCCACCTTTCATATGATCACACGGCTATGGAGCAATGAACAAAAGAGTAGGAATAAAAAAAGGTTTTGAGGGTTTGATTCCAATGTTTATCTCCATTTTTGGGTCAGCGTTTACGTGGTTTTGCACCTGAACTCTTCATATATATATATATATATATATATATATAATATATATATATATATATATAATATATATATATATGCATGTAATATTTCAGTGTTGTTTCGTTGAAGATCTATATTACATTGTGTGCTCCCTGTCCTACACCATTCTCCTAGATCATTTCAGTGAAGAAGGTCATTAACATTGGCTTACCATGGAGGTCAAGACCCAGTCTAGATTATGCCCTTGATAATTGTCAGCAAATAGCCACTTGCTAACTACACAAGCAATGACTTGTGTAGTCATATTCCATCACTTGCTAACTACACAAACAATGACCAGTTTAGTCATATTCCGTCACTTGCTATCTATGCAAACAATGACTTGGGTAGTCATATTCCATCACTTAATAACTACACAACAATGACCAGTTTAGTCATATTCCGTCACTTGCTAACTACACAAACAATCACTCGTGTAGTCATATTCCGTCACTTGCTAACTACACAAACAACTGTGTAGTCATATTCAGTCATGCTTCATGTGAATATCTGGAGTTCTGTTGGTTGTGTGAGTGCAACTATGCAGTAAGTACAGATGAGCCAAGTGCACATATGGCTGTGATACTTTTAGACGCTGGCACTCTGGAGTTATCACTCATCATCTGGTGCCTACATGTGTTCACGCTCCAAGCAAACCAACCTGCTTCACAAGAGTCACGTGGGACAATACAAAAAGTGGTGCCCTTCGAGTATTGACTTCATTTGATTGTGCAACACTGCGGCATTGAAGTTAAATAGTTGCAAAAAAGTGGTTCCCTTTGAGGAATGACTTTATTTGATTGTGCAAAACTGCGGCATTAAAGTTGCATAGTTGCAAAAAGTGGTACCCTTTGAGTAATGACTTCATTCGATTATACAAAACTCCAGCATTTAAGTCGCATAGTTGAAAAAAGTTGGACACTTTGAGTGCTGACTTCATCTGATTATACAAAACTGCGGCATTTAAGTTACATAGTTGTGAAAAGTGGTACCCTTTGAGTAATGACTTCATCTGATTATACAAAACTGCGGCATTTAAGTTACATAGTTGTGAAAAGTGATGCCCTTTGAGTACTGACTTCATTCGATTGTGCTGCACCGTGGCATTAAGGTTACATACTCATGTATTTTAAATAAATATATTGGGTTGGTCATTATAATCTACCTTACTTTAGTTTGAAGTAACCTTTATTTTCAATGCCCAACTTTGGAAAAATGTTAAGTGAAAAAAAATTACAAATTATTTTTGGTTTGCGCATAGAAATGCTGGACACCATAGGCTTCGGCAGTAACATGTTCCATTAAATTGACTTAGTATGCCCTTCTATGCAGCAACAAATATTTAATAAGTGCACCAGTATCGAAGTCGGATAAGCGGGCACAAATCTAGATAAGCGTTTTGTTTTTTTAAATTAACCAGACGGGATGGCCGAATGAGTTAGAGCGTCCATCTCCCATGCTGGTAGATCGTGGGGTCGTGGGTTCGAATCCTGCTCGAGTCAAACCAATGACTTTAAAATTGATACTCGTCGTTTCCTAGCCAGGCGCTCGGCATTATTAGGACTGGGCAAGGACTGGTGTGCTCAGTGTCAGGATAATGTGAATAAGGGGGATATCAGGTCATGGTTCCAGCAGCCTGGTTTCCCAGTGGGAAAGCACTATAAAGTCGCCATGAGTGCGTACTGTCACAAGTTGGTACCCGTCCTGATATGACCTTAGATGTTGCTAGGATGTAAAACAACAACAAACGAACTGTTTTTGAAAATTTGATGCTTTCATCAGACAATGCAGAGGTAATGCGACCAGCACTAGTGATGAACTTCACAGCAAGCTTTGAAGGGACACAATTCATTAGATATCTAAAGCGTGTAATGATGGGTGTGTGTGGGTGGGGGGAGAAGGGGGATCCATCTAGCACCCCTCAATTAATTAATTAATTAATTAATTAACAGAGAGAGGAGGGAACCTGGTCGGCGATTGTGAAGTCTGGCGTACAGAATTGCAAATCGAACAGGCAGACGACATTGGAATGCAATCAGTCAAACTGTGGCAACAACATTAGCTTCCTGGAATTCCCCATGGGTGGATATTGGCATCATTCATAACATAAGCAATGAATTATTTGTCAAATATGAACCTTCAGCACAATGCTTCACTGGAAATATTATCGTTTGTTTGTTCGTTGTTGTTGTTATATTTCCTAGCAACAACTAAGGTCATATCAGGATGGGTACTAACTTATGGCAATATGCACTCATGGTGACTTTATAGTGTTGCCCCACTGGGAGACCAGGCCACTGGCAACATAACACAATATCCCATACAGTCACATTATCCTGATACCTTGCTAACCAGTCCTTGACCTATCCTATTAATGTTGAGTACCAGGCTAAGTAGCGACAAGTGTCAATTGTATAAGTCGTTGGTTTGACTTGACCAGGGTTCGAACCCACGACCCCACGATCTACTCCAAACTTTCCACATGGGCAGCCTGCGCTCTACTGATTTGGCCACCATGTCCGGTTTGGGAAAATGAGCTTGCGTTTAAATGAGCTTGCGTTTAAATGAGCTTGCGATGTTAGAATGAGCTGGTCCGTTTAAATGAGCTTGCCCGTTTTATAATGAGCTTAGCATTATAATGAGCTTGCATTTGAAAATGAGCTTGCGTTTAAATGAGCTTGCGTTTAAATGAGCTTGCGTTTAAATGAGCTTGCGTTTAAATGAGCTTGCGTTTAAATGAGCTTGCGTTTAAATGAGCTTGCGTTTAAATGAGCTTGCGTTTAAATGAGCTTGCGTTTAAATGAGCTTGCACTTAAATGACCTTGCATTTAAATGACCTTGCATTTAAATGAGCTTGCGTTTAAATGAGCTTGCGTTTAAATGAGCTTGCGTTTAAAGCTGCCTAGTCCGATGAAGACAGTACATATTTGACTAGTCTGTTTGTTATCCAAGTCAGTAATAGTATGCCATTTAGTAATATTCGCTGAGGCATTAGTTGAGGATTTGTTATGTTCTGGTGCTATACAATTTGTATATTCATTGAATTCCTTTTGTTTCTGCACAGTCCATTCAGATATTCTGGTAAACGCAGTTCATTTGCACGTCTCATAATTTGTGTGTCCATGGTAGGCATGACAGTTGCTATTTCTGAGGTTATCAATGCTGGCTGATTTGTATATGATATATTGCTAGCCAACCTCTTATTTCTTTTATTTAAAGGTTGTTTGTGTAAATTAGTTGATTAAGCATAGGAAATTTAAATCGTGGACAATTGGTCTTCCTCATCCTACTGCTCCTATGCCCGATCCTAGTAATCTGAGCCTTAGGCTAGGTAGCAACAAGTATAAATTTTCAAGTCATTGGTTTGACTCGACAAGTGTTCAAATCCATGGGTTTGAATCCCACAACCTACAAACATGGAGACCAAATGCTCAACTCATTGGGCCACTCAGTCCGGTTAATACCTTGTCAATCTATAGGTCTCATCTGGATGGAGTTCGGTATGCCTCAAACTCCTTCATGTTGTATGGAATATCAAGTTCTTCGGCCATATTTGGATGTATGTTTGCAAACTGCTCGTTTATATGATCAACCAGAATTGTGGCTTTAGTTGCTGCCTTAGTTATTTCATCATCATAGAGTGTACTATTGTTTTTCATCTGAGTCCAAAACTTCTGAGGTTCCATTTCGTGTAGAATGGCTTGCATCTTGCAGTAGTCTGCTTTACCTCACTTTACGACACAGGGATGAAAGATCTCCCCCAATTTAGCGGATTTCCTGATTTTTTATGATCGCCAATTAACTATCACGAAATGTGATGGATATATATGACATTGTAGTAGTCTCTACATTAGCCCCACTACCATGCGGTGGCGGCAGACATTACGCGGCACACCTACACAGTTGCACTGAACTGCGTTAGGTGGCGGCACGCTAGCCACTAGGGCAGAGCCCAGACTGGGCTGCCCTCTACTGTGGGTGGCTAGCACACCCCCCACCCACCTCATCATCCTTCGATGTTATCATATGTGCTGCATATTCACCCTATTCACACCGAGGCCACTTACGCGTCTGCGAGGTGCCGCTGTATGTAAAGTAATGTGAATACTTTTTTGTCGACCAAAACCTCTCAAAATCACTCAAATTTGAGGGTATTCATTTTTTAACCTACCATATTCATCTTTGCATACCTGTTTTCTATCTATTGGCCAATTTTCACGAAGATTGGGTGACCCTTGCATGGTGACTTTTCCCATTCTTTAATTACAATGTGACTGTCAACTTCAAGTCTGCATAGTTATGGTGGTATCATGTAATAATTGATTCTATCAATTATTAATAAAACGTTTCTTTTTCTATGTGAATTTGTTTCCCTTGACCACAAATATATGATTGTGAGCTTTCTAATTTAATTAGTGTCTATTGGCACATAATTGATTGTCTGCTTTTACATGTAAAAGCGATGGTTTGAACAAAAAACAAACATTTTTCGCCGTGAATATGGCCTATGCTGCCGACACGGCATAAAGCAACCACCAATCAATCAATGTAATGCAGCACTGTCAGCATAGCTATCTGTGTAACACAGTTAAACAACTAGTCTTAGTAATTACAAATTAATAACAGCTTTAAAAGGGTTAAAATATATTTTTTAAATATATCTATGTTAAGAAAGTTATGCAATTTTGAATTTAAGAAAAGATTGGCAGGCAAGGTGAGTGACTTTATTGACATTGCCTACTGAAATGCATCTGATCATCACTCAATCTTCATGAAAAATGACCAATAAATAGAAAAAGGTAAGCAAAAATGATTATGATAGTATCAAAAGTTAATATCTTCAAATTTTACTCCTTTAATTTATGTAGTAGTTCATACACATCGGCACACAGTAGTGTCTTATGGCCATTTCCAATACAGATGCTCACTCAGCCTCGTTCTGATGCCTAATTAGGTCACACATGAATAGGGTGAATTGCATCTTATACCATAAACTGATCATATACTATGTCGGCCGTTACTACTCTCATACCAACCAATTTGATCATAATGAGGCAGAGGCGCCCAAATAAAAGCCATGTTTTCCCAACCTCAGCTTCCACATCTTCTGTGCCCGAGAGCAATGTCATGATATTGGACAATGGAAGACAATGATTACTAGGATAGTATTATTGAAGCACGTTCCGTTTTCAGTGTTCTCGATTATTGATAGATTCCTTGCCGAAGATTTCCGCTTTTTTTTTGTTTCTGTCAGGGACCCTTTTATCACTGAATTTACCATATTTTCCCTTATTTTCTTTTTTTTCCCTAATTTGTTAATTGTTATTTTTTTATTATCCTGTTGTCATCTGAATTCTTAGTTATCCTACTGACTTTTATCTAGAATTTGACCTGATATAAAATTTGTTGTCGTTGTGATTGTGGGCTTTTAGCTTCAAAAGTATCTCTCGACACATCGTTAATTGTGTGCTTTTACATTCTCAGTAAATGTGATGGCCTGATAATAAATAATATAACAGAATAAGATTTGAACATTTCTCGTCGTGATTATGGCCTTTGCTGCCGACACGGCATTAAGTAATCACCATTAACTATCTCAGTTATCCTATGTTTGCAGTAAAAGTAGTCCGTGTCAGACTGTAGTTCTAGTATTTCCTTTGTTAACGCAAGCTCTCATGTTTCTACCATGTCGATAAGTAAAATATTCTGATAAAACGCATTGGTGGGGAATGCGAAATGGTCTATAGAGGAGTACAAATGGTCTCTTAATGTAAATGATATATAGGGACAGGTGCATGAATGTATTTATGTAGTTGCTGGTGATTCTTTACTGCTGGTCAATAGTCATTGTGTATTAGGTAGATAGTGTGAATGAGGCACTACTGTTAGTGTGTAAGGAGCCCCAAGAGCTCTACTCACTACCCCAACTGTTAGTCAGGGATCACCATACACACAGCAGGCAGGTGAAGGCCAAGCAGCCACGCCGCATGGTGGTGGTGGGTAGATCACAGTAGCCACGGTGACCCCAGAATGCCTACTCTTCATTGTTGGAACTAGAAATGCTTGTTGCTGATTGCTGATTGGAGATAATATTCAGGTGGTGTGCCATATCAGATCCATGTACCACTATATAATAATAAACCTGAGGGTACAAGCTCTCACTCTACTTTCATTCTTTATACTCTTCCTTTCTCTTATTGCCTGTATAGATTTCCTACAAAGCTGCCTACACAACCCACAGATGCCAGCCGTAGACTTTACAGCTAGTTCTTATAGGTGCCGACTCATCTGCTGTTTCAACCAATGCTGCGCTCACAATGTCCCAGCCTTTATTTGTTTGTGTAGTTCTTGTGTGGTCTTGTGGAAAAGGATTCCCTCCACCTATTTGCACTCTTTCCTTTCCATGACATATATATATGTATATATGTTGAATATAAGAATTATATATATATATAAATTGGCGGCGCTGCATGTTTTTATTATTTATTATCTCCTCTATGCTAATACTATACGATTTGGTGTAGGACTATTGGCGCCATCGTCACTTCCGGCACCACCGTCACCATCACTTGCCATTCGCCTCAAAGTTTTTAGCTTTATATATGTACGGTAGGGCTTTTTTGCTCGGCCATAGCCCGAGAAAATAAATGAGGGCTTACCACCACACTAGTCCTCCGCTTATATCTTTATTTATAGGGCTTTACAGCTAGACAAATTTATAGATGTATATATATATATGTGTATATGAGTCAGTATACACATACAAATTAAAAGAAGGATAACAATAGCCCGAACAACATTCTCCAAAATGTAGTGCAGTGTTACTTCAAGTTAGATATTCAATATACAGAAAAGGAATCGGTTAGTTTTATGTTTGTCTGACTCTTTACATGTCAGGATGAAATTTAATGACTTTCTAACACCTATGTCAATGCTAAACCTTTATCAGATCGACGCGACATCGAATGTCGACGCTGACAACTTTAATAGATGTCGGCATCGCAAGATCTTAAAGTCTCATACATTTCTTAGTTTTATATTAAATATCAAGAACAAATCAGCTTGTGTACTTCTCGACCTTTACAGTCAAGGATAAATTTAAAGTTTGGCCACACACGCAGATGTCAATGACGTACATTGTTAAAATATATCACAGATGGACGCAGGAGATCCAAGCTCGACGCCGACAAATTCGCACAAGTGGACACTCTTATTCGTCGATCCAGACCCATCGACTATGTTAGATATGTATATATATACTATTGATTGATTGATTGGTGGGTACTGATGAGGTAGTTCAGTGTTCCTTTTTTTCTACAATATTTCATTTTTTGTCAAAGCCAAATCTAGGGTTGAGTCAGTAGTTTCCATTTGTCTTGTTGCGTAGATAAAGTTGCATAGTCCGATGGTTTTGAGTTTGTCATTTTTCTGGGATATTCATATATATTAAATATAGATATATATAATATAGATTAAACAAAGTTTATATATATATATATATATATATATATATATATATATATATATATATTGCTTTTGTTTCAAGTAACTTCTATTTTAAATGGCTGACTTTTGGGATATTTGAAGTGCAAACAAGTCAAATTAATTTTGGCAAGCGCACCAAAAATCTGACACCATAGCACTACAGCAACAGGTTCTATTAAATTGACTCAGTATTTCATTCTATGTGAAAACGACTGCTTAATAATTGCATCAGTATCTAAGTTAGATATGAAGAATCAAATCTAGATAATTGTTTCGGTTTTGAAAATGTGATGCTTCATCGGTGATGCAGCTTTAATATCTCGTGTTAGACTATGGGATAGAGTGAATGAGTTTACCATCTATGGTCGAAGTTCAATTGGTGTTGGCATATTAATAGTAAGATCAGCCATTATGCATATTTCACTACGCTCTACCTTCTCTAGTTTCCCTAAGACATTTGTCGAATGGGATACCACCTCATTTAGCTTCCCCTCTGCTGATCTGTAGACATTGGACAAAATGATTATTTTATTCTATCTATTCTGATCCATTGAGTCTCAAAGCGTTCTCTGTGGTGGAGTAGTTAGAGTGTCTGACTTTTTTCTAGGTCAGATTCCTAATCTGAGGGTCGGCGGTTCGATTCCCCATGCCCCCAGCTCTGCCAATTTCAATTTTGTATAACTTACAGCATCATCAAAGGCTGGTTGCTCTCATACCATGTCTATGTGGTGTGGGTGGTTAAAAATCCCTTGGGTCGGTAAAAGTGTAGGCTCAGGCTTTCTATCGACCAGCAATGGAATGAGGAAGACCAGTCGTCTATGACTGAAATTTCCCCTGCTTAAACAACCAATGGACCAAAAACTAAAAACAAACAAAAAAGTCCTTGTTGCATGTGTTACCCCGCTAAATCAGCGTCTTCGGCATTCAGACCCTAGCTCTTCTTCTCCTGCCTCCCTTGTGCGCCCACTGCCTACGTACTAACTAACGCTGAAACCTCTACAGCTACCCAAATTATATGAATGCTCCCGCATGTGCCCCATATAACAGAACATCAGAATGCAACCGATTAAACTAACTGTCAATGTGAAGAGTTCAGGCGCAAAACCACGTAAAGACCAATCACAAAATGGAGATAAACATTAGAATCAAACCCTCAAAAACTTTATTTTTGTATAGTCCTTGTGTATTCTTCATTGCTCCATAACCATGTGATTATATGAGAAGCGGAATTAGTGAGAATTAAAACAATTTTCAGGTAAAAATCTTTTATTTCAACTACATTTTTGGAATGGCGTTTATGTGCTTTTGCGCCTGAACTCTTCATGTATACTTCACTAAATAAGCCGCCATATGGCTTACATTCCTCAGCATCATCATCAATCACAAAGTACCAATGTACATCTTCTTCTTTCATCGCTCATCACATTTTCATTCCTTAGTTTATTCATCATTAAAATGATTTGTTTAAATGGCTAAATGGCTAACAGTGATTATCGCTGAAAGACCAGTGCACCAGCACTGACAAATGTATTATTCTGAAGAATACAAATTAATTACCCTGCCTTCAAGCCACCTAAAAAAGTACTTGTATTCATTACTTACCAATAGGTCTTTCAACAAAAAAAGAAATTCTCATTTTGAGTTGTTGTCTCTATTGTTTCTGAGAAACTTATACTTTTTGAAGCTAAGCAGACTAGAGCTGTGGTATTTGACGGAGCTTTCAGGGTTGACTGTTATAGTGTATGGCATTCCATAATTATAACACGGCAGCTATGTTCAGCTGTGTAAAACTTACAGCGTCATCAAAGGCCAGTTGCTCTCATACCATGTCTATGTGGTGTGGGAGGTTAAAAATCCCTTGGGTCGGCAAAAGTGTAGGCTCGGGCTTTCTATCGACAAACTGTCTAATGGTGAAAACAAGTCTATTCAGACTTATCCATGATAGGCAGTATAAATCTTCAAGGAGGATGTTAGTGTATAAGACTGCTATTTTACCTACTCCTTATCATAACCAATCACCAAACCTGGTCCTATCGCACAATTGCCTATACTACTCACACTCTCTAAATAGCTTCCTTTTTGGGGAAGTAAATGGCTTAAAGGTATGCAGGTATAGCAATGCCTCAGGGAGTTTGATGCCCCTGCCTTGCAGAGTTCTAAACCAGTGCCTTGTGGTAGAGGTCCTTGACAGAACCGAAGGCTAAGGGAGCAAACCCTAAACACAAAACCATGTCACTGTGGCAGCATTAAGGGCGGTTGATGTATGGAACTCCCAACATCTCCCGACCAGCCACTGCAGGGACAAATAGTTTTGTGCCTGTCTTGACATGTTCTTGCCGGTGTGAAACCTCTATTTGCTCCCTGAGAGAGTGCCGCTGGTAACTTGCAAAAGCCAGCAGCACTTCAACACTTTTGCAGGCAGCTTTCATGAAATGTAACCATCAAGAGAAACCTGAAGCTGAGAGACATTAAGACCGACTCATGGACGCAACTCTCACAGCAGAGAGCTAAATGGAGAGCGGCAGTCAAGTAATGAAAGCAGTCTTTGTCGCATCGCGACCGACAGCATGATGAAATGGCTTAAAGTTAGATGATGCGATGAAACATAATGTTGGTAAATTCAAAACATGAGCTAGCAATTAACCTACATTAAATAGAATAGTTACACGACAACTGAAATCTAGACAAAACAATGGGAACCGTGAGACTGTTATTTAAAGTGACGAAGACAAGTCATTGAACTCAACTGTTATGGACAGCTTAAATAAATAGGGCCTACATTGTCACAACAAGAAATTAAAATGTTTAAAAACACCAAGAAAGACCACTTCCTGCATGTGTGTAGCCGTGTATCCTGTCTGTGAGAAAGTGCATATAAAAGACCCGTTGCTGTTTATCAGAAAGAGTAGCCTAAGTGGCAGCAGTGAATTTCCTCCAAAGAAATATGTCAGAATGACCATATATTTGAGGTCCAATAGCTGATGATGAAAATCAATGTGATCTAGAGGCATCGTTAAATAAAACAAGCTGTACTTGTGTGTGTAGCCGTGTGTAATATTGTAGTGAGCTTCACCAGCACCTTAGCCTGGTCAGGCGTCTGATTAGTTGATGGGTGGACACGAGTGTTGGTGTCTCGGAAATGACGTATTCCCAGGGCCCCAATGTGTGGTTCCATCAGGCAGCGAGGTAACTGGAAACCGTCTCGAGGCGCATGCGCAGTGATTCTGCGCAAGGATTTGCGCAGTAGGACGTGGCCCACCACTAGGTGGGGGTTCCGGTGCATTGCATTACACCGGACAGCTCTGTATACGCTGATTCACTCTGCAGTGACAACAGCCGGACAGGTGCTAGTGGCGGTGGGTGTGGTGATGGGTGGGACCGGTGATGGGTGTGGTCGTGGGTGTGATGGTGTGGTGATGGGTGTGGTCATGGTGGTAGTGGCCGAGCTGGGTAGCAATGGTGGGTGGTGGGTGGTGGAGGTGAGTTGTGAGTGGTGGTGAGTGTGGTGGGTGTGGAGGTGGGTGGTGGTGAGTGCAAACTGTGGTGAGTGGGGCAGGTGGTGGTGAGTGTTGCGGGTGGTGGTGAGTGTGGTGGGTGGTGGAGATGGGTGGTGGTGCATGCAAACTGTGGTGAGTGGGGCGGGTGGTGGTGAGTGTGGTGGGTGGTGGTGAGTGTGGCCGGTTGTGGTGAGTGTGGTGGTTGGTGGAGGTGGGTGGTGGTGAGTGTGGCCGGTTGTGGTGAGTGTGGTGGTTGGTGGAGGTGGGTGGTGGTGAGTGTGGTGGGTGGTGGTGAGTGTGGTGGGTGGTGGTGAGTGTGTGTGTGTGTGGATTGTGGTGGGTGGTGGTGAGTGTAGGGGGTGGTGGTGAGTGTGGCGGGTGGTTGTGAGTGTGGCGGTTGGTGGAGGTGGGTGGTGGTGAGTGTGGTGGGTGGTGGTGAGTGTGGTGGGTGGTGGTGAGTGTGGCGGGTGGTGGTGAGTGTGGCGGTTGGTGGAGGTGGGTGGTGGTGATGTGGTGGGTGGTGGAGGTGGGTGGTGGTGAGTGTGGCGGGTGGTGGTGAGTGTGGTGGTTGGTGAAGGTGGGTGGTGTTGAGTGTGGTGGGTGGTGGTGAGTGTGGTGGGTAGTGGTGAGTGTGGTGGTTGGTGGAGGTGGGTGGTGGTGGGTGGTGGTGAGTGTGGTGGGTGGTGGTGAGTGTGGTGGTTGCTGGAGGTGGGTGGTGGCAGGTGGTGGTGAGGGTGGTGGTTGGTGGAGGTGGGTGGTGGTGAGTGTGTTGGGTGGTGGTGAGTGTGTTGGGTGGTGGTGAGTGTGGCGGGTGGTGGTGAGTGTGTTGGGTGGTGGTGAGTGTGCTGGGTGGGGGTGAGTGTGCTGGGTGGTGGTGAGTGTGGCGGGTGGTGGTGAGTGTGGCGGGTGGTGGTGAGTGTGGTGGGTGGTGGTGAGTGTGGTGGTTGGTGGCGAGTGCAGTGGGTGGAGGTCAGTGCGAACTTTGATGGATTGCGGGTCGTGGTGGGTCATGGCAGGTGGTGGTGAGTGTGGTGGGTGGCGACTGTGCGACAGGCGGTGGCGGGCAGGGAGCGGTTTGATGGGAGTACACTCCCTGCATGCGGGTCTCCGCCAACACAACTGACCAGCAAATACTGCCGCCACCTCCCGCCACCTCCCACCCCGGGTCCGGCGACGACGGCGCGGCGCAGCGGGACGGGCAGTGTCAGGAGGGAGGCATTGAGCACGTGACCCGGGAGCGAGAGACGCTCTCAGCGGGAGTGGAGCAGCCTCAGTACAACTAGTAACTCGCAACTAGCAGCAGGCGGCCCATCAGAGCAAGCAAAGCAGCCTCAGCGACAACAGGAACAGTTATCAACAGTCTCCCCACAAACCAAGAGGAGCAGTTATCGACAGTCTCCCCACACACCGACAGGAGCAGTTATCAACGGTCTACCCACACACCACCAGGATCAGTTATCAACAGTCTCCCCACACACCAACAGGAACAGTTAACAACAGTCTCCCCACACACCAACAGGAGCAGTTATCAGCAGTCTACCCATATACCAAGAGGAGCAGCTATCAACAGTCTCCCCACACACCAACAGGAGCAGTTATCAACAGTCTCCCCACACACCAACAGGAGCAGTTATCAGCAGTCTACCCATACACCAAGAGGAGCAGCTATCAACAGTCTCCCCACACACCAACAGGAGCAGTTATCAACAGTCTCCCCACACACCAACAGGAGCAGTTAACAACAGTCTCCCCACATCAACACGAGCAGTTAACAACAGTCTCCCCTCACCAAGAGGAGCAGTTAACAAGTCTCCGCACATCCAGAGGAGCAGTTATCAACAGTATCATGACACTAAGGGGAGCACCTAACAACAGTCTAACTGCACCAACAGAAGCAATTAACAAGAGCCTCCGCACCAAGAGGAGCAGTTAACAACAGTCTCAGCACACCAATAGGAGCAGTTAACAAGACTCCCTTACACCAGGAGGAGCAGTTATCAACAGTATCCCCACACCGACAGGAGCAGCTCACTACAGACACCACACAGGCCTGAGGCTGCTTCCGATCCGAGACTGTTCAGTCCCCGGGTCCTACCCACCCGGCGCATGCACCCAGCACACTTGGACTTCCGGGACATTAAACAGACTTTAGCGGAAGTGAGAGCACCCATCAACTGAGCCACCCGGCTCTGGAGCCACACACACACCCATCCACACACACAAATCATCACTGGCCTCCACCCCCTCCCACCCTGACGCACTCACAGTGAACACACTGAGCTGCTCGGAGAATCCACTCCGGCTGCCCGGCCACGTGGTGTGGTGGCCGTGCACGAGTATCGGTGCTCCCCTACAGCTGCCCCCGCCCCTCGCTCCCCGCCCTCCGCCCTCCGCTCCCCGCTCCCCGTTCCCCGCTCCCCGCTCCCCGCTCCCCGCCCCCCGCCCCCGCCCCGCCTCACTGCCTGCCTCCTGCCCGCCCCGCCCTCATTCCCCCGGCACAGACTGAGGTCAGACAGAAGCAGCGGAAGGGGGGTGGGGGGGCTGGTGTTGGCGGTGTGCGGATTATCAAATGACACCGCAGGTCCGTCAGCGTAGATCTCTGTCTGTGTTGTGTGGTGCACCGCGCCGGCCGGGACGGGACCAGCGCGGACTCCATAACTCCGCGGACGGCGGGTGGGGCTGCGGGCGGCGGCGGGTAAGCGAGGCGGCGGCGTGCTGCTGTGGGCGGTGAGGAGGCGGGAGGAGGCGGTGAGGAGGCGTGAGGAGGCGGTGAGGAGGCGGGAGGAGGCGGGATGCGGCAGGCTGCAGCCTGCGGGCGCACCATGCAGGATGCGGGGATGGCTGAGTACGTGGTGCAGGCGCTGACGACACACCGCAGGCTGCTACAGGCCACTACACGCCGGAACCAGCTCGGGTAGGTGCCGGGGGTGGGAGGGGGAAGGAGGGTGGACAGGGGGGGGAGGGAAGGGGGGAGGGGTCGAGAGGGGGGGGGGACGAGATAAAGGGAAGGTAGGGGATGGGGGAGGAGTGTAAGGGAGGTTACCAGAGAGGAAAAGGGGAGGGGAGAGGAAGAAGGGAGGGGATGGTAATGGGGGTTGGGGGGGAAGGGGTTCCAGAGAGGACGAAGGGAGGGGATTGTGATGGGGAGTGGGTTAGTCAGAGGGCTTTGTGTTCATCCATGAGGCTACCTGTTAGTGGGTAGTGTTAGTAGTGTGATGTTGTGTACATCTATGAGGCTGCCTATCAGTGTGTACTGTTAGTAGTACCACTAGTAGGGCTTTGTGCACATCCATGAGGCTGACTGTTAGTGGGTGCTGTTAGTTGTACCACTAGTAGGGCTTTGTGCACATCCATCAGGCTGCCTGTCAGTGTGTACTGTTAGTAGTACCACTAGTAGGGCTTTGTGCACATCGATGAGGCTGCCTGTCAGTGTGTACTGTTAGTAGTACCACTAGTAGGGCTTTGTGCACATACATGAGGCTGCCTGTCAGTGGGTACTGTTAGTTGTACCACTAGTAGGGCTTTGTGTACATCCATGAGGCTGCCTGTCAGTGGGTACTGTTAGTAGTACCACTAGTAGGGCTTTGTGTACATCGATGAGGCTGACTGTTAGTGGGTACTGTTAGTTGTACCACTAGTAGGGCGTTGTGCACATCCATCAGGCTGCCTGTCAGTGTGTACTGTTAGTAGTACCACTAGTAGGGCTTTGTGCACATCCATGAGGCTGCCTGTCAGTGTGTACTGTTAGTAGTACCACTAGTAGGGCTTTGTGCACATCCATGAGGCTGACTGTTAGTGGGTGCTGTTAGTTGTACCACTAGTATGGCTTTGTGTACATCCATGAGGCTGCCCGTAAGTGGGTACTGTTATTAGTACCACTAGTCGAATGTTGTGCACATCCATGAGGCTGCCTGTCAGTTGGTACTGTTAGTAGTATCACTAGTAGGGCTTTGTGTACATCCATGAGGCTGCCTGTCAGTGGGTACTGTTAGTAGTACCACTCATAGGGCTTTGTGTACATCGATGATGCTGCCTGTCAGTGGGTAATGTTAGTAGTACCACTAGTAGCTAGTAGCGCTGTGTGTACATCCATGAGGCTGCCTGTCAGTGGGTACTGACTGTTAGTAGTACTACTAGTAGAGCTGTGTGTA
Organism: Branchipolynoe longqiensis; assembly: GCA_030323885.1. Lineage (NCBI taxonomy): Eukaryota > Metazoa > Annelida > Polychaeta > Phyllodocida > Polynoidae > Branchipolynoe > Branchipolynoe longqiensis. The sequence goes on from CM059195.1 coordinate 68,829,275, forward strand.
CATCCATGAGGCTGGCTGTCTGTGGGTACTGTTAGTAGTACCACTAGTAGGGCTTTGTGCACATCCATGAGGCTGCATGTCAGTGGGTACTGTTAGTAGTAGGGGTTTGTGTACATCTATGAGGCTGCCTGTCAGTAGGTACTGTTAGTAGTACCACTGGTAGAACTTTGTGTACATCCATGAGGCTGCCTGTCAGTGGGTACTGTTAGTAGTACCACTAATAGGGATGTGTGTACATCCATGAGGCTGGCTGTCAGTGCGTACTGTTAGTAGTACTACTAATAGGGATGTGTGTACATCCATGAGGCTGCCTGTTAGTGGGTACTGTTAGTAGTAGGGCTTTGTGTACATCCATGAGGCTGCCTGTCAGTAGGTATTGTTAGTACTACCACTAGTCAGGCTTTGTGTACATCCATGACGCTGCCTGTCAGTGGGTACTGTTAGTTGTACCACTACTAGAGTTGTGTGTACATCCATGAGGCTGCCTGTCAGTGGGTACTGTTAGTAGTACTACTAGTCGAGATTTGTGTCCATCCTTGAAGCCGCCTGTCAGTGAGTAATGTTAGTAGTACCACTAGTAGAGTCAGTGCCTTTCCATATGTCCTGTAGTATGTGCTACATTAGTAACGCCGCAGTTTTCGTGGTGGAGGGGCGGAGGCATAGGTTCACCCCTAACAGGGGAAGCCTTAAGTTAGGATTCCTTACACATGGTATGCGATATGCGAATGCGAATGCGGCAAAAAATCGAAAAGCATCTAAGTCAATGGGGGTGATTCCTTACACGCGGTATGCAGAATGCGGCATGCGGCATGCGAATACTGAATCGGTCCATGTAGCGATCAGTGTGGCATGCGAATGCGAATGCCCATAGACAACGGTGTTAGAGAAACCTGACACTATGTGTGTGGGTGTGAGTGAAAGGACCCAACCCGTTCGCATACCGCATACTGCATGCCGCATGCCGCATGCTGCATACCGCGTGTAAGGAATCCTAGCTTTAGTGATTATTATGTTACTCCCCCCCTTGAACCCCCGGTCTGCGACCGGAAGTAACCCTAGGTTACGCGTCCTCATCACATGTTACCCAATGCGTGACACTTATTACACAAGCATTGTGGGTAATGCTTATATAAGGAACACGGAACAGCAAATCAGAGCTCACGCCTGTTTAACCCAACAACGCTCTCCTTCGGGTACGGTTATCCAAGTAAAGCACTTCCGGGTACGGTTATCCAAGTAGAGCACCTCCGGGTACGGTTATCCAAGTAGAGCACCTCCGGGTACGGTTATCCAAGTAGAGCACTTCCGGGTACGGTTATGCTAGTAGAGCACTTCCCGGTATGGTTTTCCTAGTATAGCACTTCCGGGTACGGTTATCCAAGTAGAGCACTTCCCGGTACGGCTATCCAAGTAGAGAACTTCCGGATACGGTTATCCAAGTTTGGTTTGTTTGTTGTTGTTTTACGTCCTAGCAACATCTATGGTCATATCAGGGCGGGTACCGACTTGTGACAGTGCGCACTCATGGCGACTTTATAGTGCTGCCCCACTGGGAGACCAGGCCGCCAGCACCGTGACCTGATATCCCACTCAGTCACATTATCCTGACACTGAGCCAACCAGTCCCTTGCCCTATCCTAATAATGCTGAACGGCTGGCTAGGAAGCCAGAAGTATCAATTTTTAATTCATTGGTTTGACTTGACCAGGGTTCGAACCCATGATCCCATGGTCTACCAACACGGGAGACGGGCGCTCTGAAGGTGCGCATGTAGAATGTCTGCATATTTTGCACATGGTGTCTGGCTGTAGGCAATCTCATGTGTGTGTATGTGTGTGTGGCTGTGTGTTGTTTGCAGGCGATATGCAACTGCACTGCACTTAGTGCAATCGCCGACCGGACGGGGTGGTCGAGTCGGTAGAGCGCAGGCTTCCCGTGCAGAATGTCGGGTTTTCGAATCCAAGCAGAGTCAAGCCAACGACTTATCAAATTGATACTTGTCACTACCTAGCCTATGGCTTGGCATTAATAGGATAGGACAAGGACTGTTTAGCACAATATCAAGATAATGTGACTCAGTAGGATATTTGGGCACAGTCCTGGTATCCTGGCCTCCCAGTGGGGCAGCACTATAGAGTCACGATCATCACCTCTCCACGAAAGTACCCATCTTTTGTGTCCGTCGGATCGATTCATCGATGCCTGCACCCAATGCTGCAGTCTTTGCACCCAATGCTGCAGTCTTTGCACCCAATGCTGCAGTCTTTGCGCCCAATACTGCAGTCTTTGCACCCAATGCTGCAGTCTTTGCGCCCAACGCTGCAGTCTTTGCACCCAATGCTGCAGTCTTTGCTCCCAATGCTGCAGTCTTTGCGCCAATGCTGCAGTCTGTGCGCCCAATGCTGCAGTCTGTGCGCCCAATGCTGCAGTCTTTGCGCCCAATGCTGCAGTCTTTGTGCTCAATGCTGCAGTCTTTTCGCCCAATGCTGCAGTCTTTGCACCCAATGCTGCAGTATGTGCGCCCAATGCTGCAGTCTTTGCACCCAATGCTGCAGTATTTGCACCCAATGATGCAGTCTTTGCACCGAATGCTGCAGTCTTTGCACCGAATGCTGCAGTCTTTGCAGCCAGTAACCATGAAGGTTATAAACTCACAATCACACCCTGTCACCACAAGTCGGTACCCGTCCTCATGTGACCTTAGATATTGCTAGGACGTAAAACAACAACAAACAAACACAACTTCAAGCCTCAGCGTCTGTCGTCCCGCCGTGGCTATATATAGCGCCCGCCTGGAGCGTGCCACTCGGCCATGTATGGGAGTGTTGTGTACTGCTGTGTAAGCATTTGTCGTATGTGTGTCTGCTTTGATACCCTGCTGCAGTCTGTCCGTGCGCATCACTGCTAGCTCAAGGCCCTGTCACATTACGGCGTATGGCGGGAGCGTATTGAAAACCTAAGTCGAAAATGGGAAAAAACTGTGCGGGACGACGTATCGTGACCTTTGGTGACCTCTTGGTGTTTTTGAGCGTATGCGTAACCTATGAGGAGCATACGAGGAGCATATGAGAGCGTACTGTGACATTTTTTGATGGTTTTGATTGGCATGTGGAGCATATGAGGAGTGTATGAGGAGCGTATGAGGAGCGTATGAGGAGCGTATGCGAAGCGTATGCGAGACCTATGTTATCTCTCCTCGGTCTGCCAGCTGGTGGCTCCTGAGTATATAGTGCATCACCTTTATATACCGAGACCATAGGTCGGGCATACGCCACCATACGCTACTCATACGCTTTGCATACGCTATGAATACGCTCCCATATGCAACTCGTAGGTTCTGCGTATGCTTCATACGCCAGAGATACGCACGGGACGCAAGTTGAGTGTACAAGTAGCATACGCCGGCATACCCCTAGCATATGCCGGCATACCCTTAGCATGTGAGGAGCGTATGCCGGCTATGAGTAGCATATGAACCGTATGCTCCCATAGGTCGAGATTTTGTCAGCATGCACAACAAAATTTGGACAGACGGATGTGAGAAAGCGTATGGCGGCGTGCGACGGCGTATGCCAGCATATGCCGGCACATGACGGCGTATGCGTAGCGTCGCATAGCATATGCGTAGCGTATGGTGGCGTATGGTGGCGTATGCCGACGTATATGATGTAATGCGCCTACTCCACCGTACGCTCCCGCAAAAAACGCTAATGTGACAGCCCCTTCAGTATGAGGTCATTGCACTTCAAAGACCCCTTGCTGCTTATCAGAAAGAGTAGCCTATGTGGCGAAAGTGGGTTTCCTCCAAAGAAATATATCAGAATGAACATATGTTTGACGTCCAATAGCCGATGATAAAAATCAGCGCGCTCTAGAGGCGTTGTTAAATAAAAACAAGCTTTACTTTTGTCAAATCGCACGACCTGCTGAGATAGGAAGTGCGCCCTCCCTCAACTCAATTGGCCATCCCGTCTGGCAATACCGCCATCTTAGACGGCCCTTGTAGTAATTGTTGCTCGATTACTCAACAGCGAAAGACAGTTATCATCTGTTACATCATCATTATTATCATCATCATCATCCATCGCTTAACCGCAAACAAACTAACCCCATGTTCACAGCCTCCCACTACCGCATGTTGCCCCCCTGCCAGCCCGGCTTTATTTGTTTGAGGCTTTATTTGCATGAGGCTTTATTTGTATGAGGCTTTATTTGTATGAGGCTTTATTTGTATGAGACTTCAATTGTATGAAGCTTTATTTGCATCAGGATTTATTTGTATGAGGCTTTATTTGTATGAGGCTTTATTTTTATGAGGCTGTATTTGTATGAGACTTTATTTGTATGAGGCTTTATTTGTGTGCTGCTTTATTTGTGTGATGCTTTATTTGTGTGAGGTTAATTGTGTGGGGCTTTATTTGTATGAGGCTTTATTTGCCAGGGGTTGTATTTGTATTATTTGTGTCAGGCTTTATTTGTGTCAGGCTTTATTTGTGTCAGCCTTTATTTGTATGAGGCTTTAGGTGTATGAGGCTTTATTTGTATCAGACTTTATTTTATAATGCTGCCAACACGGCTTAAGGCAACTCCCAATCGATCAAGCAATCAGTCTTTCTTTGTATGATGCTTTATTTGTATGACGTTTTAATTGTGTGAGGCTATATTTGTGTGAGGCTTTTTTGTGAGGGCCTTTATTTGTATGAAGCTTTATTTTTGTGATTCTTTATTTGGGTGAGGTTAATTGTGTGAGGCTTTATTTGTATGACGCTTTATTTGTGTGAGGCTTTTTTGTGAGGGCCTTTATTTGTATGCAGCTTTATTTTTGTGATTATTTATTTGGGTGAGGTTAATTGTGTGAGGCTTTATTTGTATGAAACTTTATTTGTGTGAGGCTTTATTGGATATGAGGCTTTATTTGTATGAGGCTTTATTTGTATGCGGTATGTTGGCCTTTAGCAGTTGTCTCTCACACCAACAAACTGACAGGATTATTCACCGGCACTCACCACCTGCTCACGGAAAATGTCAATGTTAGTAACAAAACAGATAACAAAAATAAACCTACAGAAACAAGTAGCCTAGAATATTGATAACAACGAATGTTAGTCGACGAGTCTACTTCACCGCTACCTTACAGGTAGGGGTACTCCGCAATATACACATATGATGCAAGGTTTTGCGCAATAACCCCATTTTGGGAGCAGAAAGAGATCCGGAGGAAAACCCATTTGACCTAAATGGGGCATCTCTTAACAAACTGGACTCATCTTCATCTCAAATTGATTGGGTTTTTAATATATTTAAATTACAAAGGTTTTTCCTGTGATATTTCTCATATCTGGTGGATATGTTGGAGGAGGTGGGGGTTGACAACATGGAAATATCTACAACATAGATGTGTGAATTTAATGTTGGCGTAAATGGTTAATATGTTGGGTTAGTAACACAGTCCCCAAACACAAAGTGGCTAAATTACTGTGTACTCTTCTTATTTGCTTTATATTTTTTTGTTTGTGTTTTTTGTCATTGTTTTTTTTTTACCTGTCTCTATCTGGATTGTTTTTTCTGTACCTGATGGCTGGTGCTTTGAGAGTTGATGTATCAGCAGACCTGTGTGCCGTGAGACTTAACACGAGCCGGATTTAGAGGTGCTAGATATGGGATGTATTCTGTAAAGGTCCGATGTTGGTCTTTGTAGAAGTCAGCGAAGAAGAGGAACTCAATGCAGATGTGGCCACAGCATGCATGTAACGCCTTTTTTTACGATCTCGTACAGGCCTTATATCCTTTTTTAAACCTAAAATTTCCCCACAGGTAGCAACTTGTTCATTCCTCTCCGCAGCCCGAAGCTAATACCCCAAAACAGCCCCCGTTGTCCCTTTGGCTATTTGAACGAGCAGTAATTTAACTCAGCGAATAAGCAGCTTAAACACTGGGAGCGCCAAAAGTGGCCTCTCTCATCTGTCTCCATAGGAGCCTTCTGGGTTTGCACACCTGCAGTCTCCATACGCCTTTTAATTCTAACTGTTTTCTTTATGCAAATTATACACACTGACAAATGCACTTTGTCAGATCTGTGGGTAAGTGGCCTGTTTACGCAACCAAGTAACATCTGTTTGGAGAGTGATGGGGCCGGAATTAAAGCCCTGTCGCCACATAAAGGGTGTTTTGGGTTGTTGATTTGTTATCTATCGCAAGTAGCCTTCCTCATTCTACTCCTCCTTGCTCTATGCTATTGTAGTAGTCTGCTCTGACCTCACAGGCAAGGAGCCACATAGACGGGTAGACGTTGATAGGGTGATGATATCAGGCAGTCTAAGTGGTGTAATGGTTAGCACACTAGCCTGGAATGGCAAGAGGTGTGGGTTCGAATCCTGCTCTAGGCGCAATGTTTCTCCGGCAACCATTGTAACCGGCATTACCCTGTTACCACAACACTGTTACTCCTACAACCATTGTAACCAGCATTGCCGCAACACTGTTACTCCCCCTCCTCATCCCCTCTTTGTAACCCGCGTTGCCATAACACTGTTGCTTTTGCACCCGTTATAACCTGCATTACCACACCACTGTTACTCCACCCCTGATGATTGTAGCCTGCATTACCACAACACTGCTACTCCACCCCCCACGTTGTAACCCACATTACCATAACACTGTTATTCTGCCCCCGATTATAACCCACATTATCATAACACTGTTACTTCGCCCCCCACATTGTAACCTGCATTACCACAACACTGTTACTCTACCTACCGCATTGTAACCCACATTACCATGACACTGTTATTCTTCTCCCAATTGTAACCCACATTATCATAACACTGTTACTTCGCCCCCCACATTGTAACCCGCATTACCACAACACTGTTACTCTACCTACCGCATTGTAACCCACATTACAATAATACTGTTGTTCTGCCCCCGATTGTAACCCACATTATCATAACACTGTTATTCTTCCCCTGATTGTAACCCACATTATCATAGCACTGTTACTTCGCCCCCCACATTTTAACCTGTATTACCACAACACTGTTACTCTACCTACCGCATTGTACCCCGCATTACCACAACAGTGTTACTCTACCTACTGCATTGTAACCCGCATTACCACAACCCTGTTACTCTACCCCCGCATTGTACCCCGCATTACCACAACCCTGTTACTCTACCCCCGCATTGTACCCCGCATTACCACAACCCTGTTACTCTACCACCGCATTGTAACCCGCATTACCACAACCCTGTTACTGTACCCATGCATTGTAACCCACATTACCACAACACTGTTACTCTACCCCCGCATTGTAACCCGCATTTCCACGACACTGAACATCACTCCAACCCCCATTATAACCCACATTACCACAACCCTGTTACTCCATTACATAAAATCTCCATCTTCCTCTGCTTGCAGGCAGGAGCCCGTCGACTGCGAGCCCCAGGACGACCTTGACCTTCCGCCGGACGCGGGCGGACGGGTCGCGGTCGACGACAGCGACAGCGGGGTGGGGCTGAGTCGGGCGGAGGCGCCGCCCCTGCCCACCTTCACGGGGCGCGGCGCCCGTCAGTCCGCCGACGGTCGCCGGGCGCCGCACGCTGCCCGCCGGCCGTCCCCCAAGGACTTCGAGGAGCCGCCCGATGACCTCTCGCACATGGTTCCTGACCCAGGGAAGGACATCACACACACGCATGCGCACGCGCATGAACGCGACACCGGAAATGGGACCGGTTCCGGTACAGGTTCCGGGGAGTATCACGGACGGCGGCATAGTGTCGCGGTCGACAGTACAGGCCACCTACGAGTCCCGACGCCGTCGGAGAGCACGCCGGCTGGGGGCGGCGGCGCCACCGGGGTGGGCGGCGGTGTAGGCGGGGGAGGAGGTGGAGGTGGAGCCGGAGTTGGGGGAGGCAATTGTGATAATGTTGACCAGCGCTCCAACAACGCCATGTCGAACTATGACAGCATGAACAGCAGCAGCGCCAGCCCGGGAACCAGCCCGACCAGCGAGTCGCGCACTTCCACTTCGGCCGCCGCCGCCGCCGCAGCTTCTTCCGCCGGAAGTGCGCGGACGCGGCACGCGCCCAAAATCATCTACAGCTACTCGGAGGACCGGCTGATGACTTCGGACGCGGCCGGCTGCCGCGCCATATGCCCCGGCCTGCCCTACTCGCCGTACGGGTCGCCGTCGGGGTCGCCGCGCCTGCAGCGGCAGCCGACACGCGAGACGCGCCGCCTGTCAATCAGCGACACGGATGGCTTCACCGTGCTCAACCAGTACCGGCTCAAGGACGAGATCGGCAAGGTACTGTTCCATTCCGTGCACGGCCCGTCCAACCGTTCGAGGAAGGTGGTCCGGCTCCGGCCCCAGGGATGCCCCCCCCCCGGCCTTCCTCTTCCGCCAGCCCCGTGACCTTCCTGAGCCCTGACCTCGGTCCCCGGTCCCACGGCCCCGGCCTCATCCCCGGCCCCCGGTCCCCGGCCCCGTGACTGTCCCCTCCCCCTTCCCTTCCCCTTCCCTTCCCCTTCCCTTCCCCTTCCCTTCCCCGACCCCGTCCCATTCCCCTACACCTTCCCTGGTCTCCGGCACCGTTCCTCTTCCCCGTCCCCCGTCCCCTTCCCTTCCCCCTCCCTTCCCCCTCCCGTCCCGCTCCTCCGTCCCCCGTCCCCCTCCCCCTCCCCTTTCATGTCCCCTCCTCCCCGTCCCCTTCCCCGTCCCCTTTTCAGTCCCCTTCCCCGTCCCCGTCCCCTTCCCCGTCCCCCCTTCCAGTCCCCTTCCCCGTCCCCGTCCCTTTCTCCCCTTCCCCGTCCCCTTCCCCGTCCCCTTCCTCGCCCCCTTTCCAGCCCCCTTCCCCGTCCCCTTCCCCGTCTCCGTCCCTTTCCCCTTCTCCGTCCAGCATCCCCGTCCCCTCCCCATTCCCCTTCCCCGTCCCCAGCCACAGCCCAAGCCCCAGCCCCGACTAATCCGTATGTGTAGCGCGCATGCGCACGTCTATATATCTAAGGTTGCCATTATTATTAAACATGTAGCGCGACATGCGTCGTACGTTGTGCGACGTGCGTCACAGGTAAAGCGAGATGTGTGTGTAAGATTCTGTATGGAAGGAAATTGCATGCCTTGTTGCAGGATTCTGCATTTGAATACAAACTAAGAGTGTCATGCAGCAGTGTATGTTCACACACACACACACACACGCACTGAGACACACACAATCAGATGAGGAGTGCTTTTTTATTTATATAATTTTTGCATCTGGTTCTGTAAAAGTGATAACAATTCACCTGTCAATCACCGGTACCCGTCCAACTTAATGACCTCTTATGGTGCTAGGATGTGGAATCGGATAGCCTCATTGAACTTGTGCATTGCCAATTTCTTTTGTTTGTATTTAAGTTGGTTTATTTTTTGCCATTTGCTTTACAAAACTGGCTCCCCATGAAGTAATAACACGATTCCATCTGATTGTATGTGCGAGTCTGTGTGTGTGTGTGTGTGTGTGTGTGTGTGTGAAAACACACCGACCACTGCATGAAGCACTTAGATTGTATTCAAATGCAGAACCATGTGACAACGCAATGTCATGCAATTTCCCTCATGGACCCGCCATTGTTCAATTTGTACGCCATACACCTGTTGCACTATGTAACACCTTACAGACTAATGCAAGCTTAGCCGCTCTCTGATCTAGGGTTGCCTTCTGGTCAGTTTGGTGATAATGACACTCGTCCTGTATGAAGTCATGCCAATATAAATGCTTACTAACTCAGTACGAGAAAAAGAACGATGAATATAATGTGCCAGTTAGGTAAATACCAACTATGTAAATGTGACAGGTAAATAGGTCTCCAATAGGGAAATACGTCAGCTAAGTAAATATCTAAAAGTTAGGTGAATATGTCAGCAACGTAAGTATCTCAGTTAGGTAAATATGTCAGCACGGTAAATGTCTCAGTTAGGTAAATATGTCAGCAAGCTAAATATCTCAAATAAATATGTCAGTTATGTAAATATATCAGTTAGGTAAATATGTCAGCAAGGTAAATATCTCAGTTAGGTAAATATGTCACCTAGGTAAATGTCTCAGTTAGGTAAATATGTCAGCTCGGTAAAATATCAGTTAGCTAAATATGTCAGCTAGGTAAATATGTCTTAGTTAGGTAAAGATGTCAGGTAGGTAAATAAGTCAGCTAGGTACATATGTATCAGGTACCTATGTCAGCTAGGTAAATATTTCAGTTAGGTAAATATGTCAGATAGGTAAATACGTCTTAGTTAGGTACAGATGTCAGCTAGGTAAATATGTCAGCTAGGTAAATATGTCTCTGGTAATTATGTCAGCTAGGTAAATATATCAGTTAGGTAAATATGTCAGCTAGGTAAATATGTCTCAGGTAACTATGTCAGCTAGGTAAATATTTCAATTAGGTAAATATGTCAGTTAGGTAAATATGTCTCAGGTAAATATGTCAGCTAGGTAAATATCTTGGGTAAATATGTCAGCTATGTTAATATGTCTCAGTTAGGTAAATATGTCCGCTAGGTTAATATGTTTCAGTTAGGTAAATATGTCAGTTATGTAAACATGTTTCATGAAAATATGTCAGCTAGGTTAATATGTCTCAGTTAGGTAAATATGTCAGCTAGGTAAATATGTCACCTAGGTAAATATCTAAGTTAGGTAAACATGTCAGCTAGGTAAATATGTCTCAGGTAACTATGTCAGCTAGGTAAATATGTCAGCTAGGTAAATATGTCTCAGGTAAATATCTCAGCTAGGTAAATATCTCAGGTAAATATGTCTCAGATAGGTAAATATGTCAGCTAGGTTAATATGTTTCAGTTAGGTAAATATGACAGTTATGTAAACATGTTTCATGTAAATATGTCAGCCAGGTTAATATGTCTCAGTTAGCTAAATATGTCAGCTAGGTTAATATGTTTCAGTTAGGTAAGTATGTCAGTTATGCATATGTGTTTCAGGTAAATATGTCAGCTATGTTAATGGAAAGCTTCTATCCTTCAGGGTTCCTATGGGATTGTAAAACTCGCCTACAATGAGGAGGATGATACTCATTATGTAAGTATTCATTTATGTACATTTATAAAGGCCCTGTCACACCTCACCAGATTGGGTGAAACGGACAGAAACCGAACAATGTCCGGTTTGTGTCCGTACAAGTTTTGAACATGCACAAAACTAGGAAATTATGCCACCGGACTGACGTCTAGGGTTCTTGTCCGGTTTGAGTTTGTTTCATCCATTGTGTATCCGTTCATGTCCGTTTCATGTCCGTTTCATGTCCGTTCGTCCAGGAGCCATTGACTCGATAGCGCAACATTTTGACACATTTTAATACATTTTGATAATTATCACCACCGGACTAGACAATTCTGTCGGTTGCTCCATCCGGCGAGGTGTGACAGCCGCTTTAAGCAGTTAGTGACCACATTGAGAAGTTCCACATTATCTGTAAGTATACATTTATAAGTAAATAGGTCGAACACAACCAGAGTTATGGAGCGTTGATAGCTATATAGATGAGGACTGTATATTAGGACCTTATATATGTGACGTATAATGCATTATATGAGTATAAATGCAAGGGGAACATATGCTGTATATATCTATTCATCATTGGCGCATTGGTGGTGCCCCCCCCTCCCCAGCTGTCGGGGTAATTGTTGGGCGGGGCCCCCCCTTGCGCGCGCTAGTCTACCTACTCTACTTTTTTGTCCTTTACAAGCAACAGGAAACACAACTTTTTGTCATGATATGCATATATATATGTAATGGTGCCTTTGAGATAGGTCTAAGAAAGTGACATTATGGCGAGGTAATATCAGTAGCTATTCACACAATTATACAAGTTTCAAAGAAGTTTATAGGGTTATCAAATGAAATTGTTGTCAACACATTTTGTTCATTTCTGCATCTATGTTAGGAGTTAGAGAATTAGAACTACAGGGCAATGGTTGGCATGTATGTTCAAGGCTGGAGTCAGACTATGTAAAACAACCCATGGTAGCAATTCGACCCTTCTGTTCCGTCTTCAAGCCTAATTGATCTCTGCCAAAGTATATATATTACCCTAGAACTAGATGGATATTAATCTTTGCATTAGCTACAAGCCCTTACGAACAATCAGTGCTTTAAAATAGGGTAGTGGTCTGCACTGACCTCTCAGGCAAGGAGCTGCATAGACAGGTAGGTGTGGGTAGTGCGGTGACATCAGGGAGCCTAGGTGGTGTAATGGTTAGAACACTGGCCCGGAATGCAAAGAGATTTGGGTTCGAGTTCCGCTCTAGGCACACTATTTCCCATTTTCATCACCCCCATGACACTGGTTGCTGTGATCATGATCCTGTACAAGCTATGCGCTGTATAGTTGTTGAACCTACCCTGTGTATGTATATGTAAGTGCATTGCCTGTATGTATGTAATTGTAAGCATTAAAAGACTTACACTTCCAGGGGGATGAGTGTAGTGATCTCTCAGGCAAGGAGCCACATAGACAGGTAGGCATGGGTAGTGTGGTGACATCAAGGAGCTTAGGTGGTGTAATGGATAGCACACCGCCCCAGAATGCAAAGAGATGTGGGTTCGAGTCCTGCTCTAGGCAAACTATTTCCCCTTTTCATCACCCCCACGGCAATAGCTATTTGCATTGCCTAATATCTGTAGCTCATGCTTCTACAGAATTTCAAATCAAATATCCCAAACTGGTAGAGTTAGTCATTGACAAGGCAGTTACCATAGACACTATTTCCTTACTGTTTATAAACTCCCACTACAAGGTCATAAATCGCATGGTGGCACTCAGTACAGCATCAGGCGAGAGTTATAAAGATCAACACGAGACGCAGCACCATGTGACCTCCGAAAATAGGACCAAAATAAGGGTCGAGGAGGGCCACGAGTCTTATTTGGTAACTGGCCGGTTATTCCGCCACCGAGTCCAGCCTTTAAGATGACAAATAGAGTGCAATAGAATGAGTAAGGCGATGATCATTTCTGAATAATGTTAAGCAGTGTGAGGAGAGGAACAGTTGGAGCTGCACAGGAGGCACCCCCTCTCACCCCCTCTCACCCCCTCTCACCCCCTCCCTCCCCCTCTCACCCCCTCTCACCCCCTCTCACCCCCTCTCACCCCCTTTCACTCCCTCTCACCCCCATCTCACGCCCTCTAACCCGCTCTCACCCCCTCTCACCCCCTCTCACCCCCACTCACTCCCTCCCACCCCCTATCACCCCCACTCTCACACCCTCTCACCCCCTCCCACCCCCTCTCACCCCCTCTCAACCCCTCTCAGCCCCTCTCACTCCCTCTCACCCCCTCTCAGCCCCTCTCACCTCCCTCCCACCCTCTCTCACCCCCTCTCACCCCCACTCTCACCCCCTCTCACGCCCTCTCACACCCCCTCTCTCACCCCCTATAAGCCCCTCTCATCCCCTCTCACTCACCCCCTCTCACGCCCTGTCACCACCCCCTCCCACCCCCTCTCACCCCCCCTCTCACCCCCCTCTCACCCCCTCTCACCCCCTCGTCACCCCCCCCTCTCACCCACTCCTCCCCCACCTCCCCCACCCCTCTCACCCCACTCTCACCCCCCCTCACCCCCCTCTCACCCCCTCTCACCCCCTCTCACCCCCTCTCACCCCCCTCCTCACTCCCTCCCACCCCCCTCACCCCCCTCCTCCACTCCCCTCTCACCCCTCTCACTCCCCCTCACCCCCTCTCACCCCCTCCTCACCCCCCACTCACCCCCCTCTCACCCCCCTCTCACCCCCTCACCCCCCCTCACCCCCCTCACCCCCCTCACCCCCTCTCACCCCCCTCTCCACCCCCCTCTCACCCCCCTCCCACCCCCTCTCACCCCCTCTCACCCCCACCTCCACCCCCCCTCACCCCCTCTCACCCCCTCTCACCCCCCCCTCCTCCCACCCCCTCTCACCCCCCCTCCCACCCCCTCTCACCCCCTCTCACCCCCTCTCACCCCCCCCCTCTCACCCCCTCTCACCCCCTCTCACCCACCCTCACCCCCTCTCCCACCCCCTCTCACCCCCTCTCACCCCCCTCCCCCCCTCACCCCCTCTCACCCCCTCTCACCCCCTCTCACCCCCTCTCACCCCCTCCCTCACACCCCCTCTCACCTCCCTCTCACCCCCCTCTCACCCCTCTCACCCCCTCTCACCCCCTCTCACTCCCCCTCTCACCCCCTCTCCACCCCCTCTCACCCCCCTCTCACCCCCCTCTCACCCCCTCTCACCCCCCTCACCCCCTCTCCACCCCCTCTCACCCCCTCCACCCCCTCTCACCCCCTCTCACCCCCCTCTCACCCCCCTCCCACCCCCTCTCACCCCCTCTCACCCCCCCTCTCCACCCCCTCTCACCCCCTCTCACCCCCTCTCACCCCATCTCACCCTTCTCACCCCCTCTCACCCCCTCTCACCCCCTCCCACCCCCTCTCACCCCCTCTCACTCCCTCTCACCCCCTCTCACCCCCCTCTCACCCCTCTCACCCCCTCTCACCCCCTCTCACCCCCCCTCTCACCCCCTCTCACTCCCCTCTCACTCCCTCTCACCTCACCCTCTCACCCCCTCTCATCACCCCCTACTCACCCCCTTCTCACCCACACAGACTGGTTAGCTCAGCATCAGGATAATGTGACTGAGTAGGGTATCAAGTCATGGTGGTGGTGGTGGCCTTGTCACCTACTGGGGCAGCACTATAAAGTCGTCATGAGTGTGCACTGTCACAAGTCGGTAGTCATCCTGATATGACCTCAGATGTTGCCACGACGTAAAACTCCCAACAACCAACTGATCAGCCAAGTCGCGAGAGCTGGGCCGGGGAATTGGGGGGAGGGGGGGGGGGGGGGGGGGGGGGGGGGGGGGGGGGGGACTTGGACAGCACTGTCGGGTTATTTATTACCGATGGTAAAAGGTTATCAGCAGTCATGTGTGGGTGGCGATGGTTAGTAATTAGTAATTAGCAAGGAGTGTACTAGCATGTCGTCTCCGGCATACATGTGTGCTAATTTCAATGGTAGTACAGGAGAACTAGGAGTCTATCGGTAAGTACAGAGGCTACATGCATGATATAGTGGTGAGACTGTCAATACAAGTTGCCTGTTTATACTCATATAATGTCGCATATAGCACAACAATTCCTCTGCTGTGACTGACACAGTGGGGGGGGGGGGGGGGTCGGATGGTACATATTGGTAAGGTTAGTAGGAAAGGTATAGATAATAGATTACCTGCCATACATTTTCCTGCCATATATTTTCGGCGGTAAGTGAGTCAGGATCTGCGGTTGAGTAGGTTGGAGCAGTCGATAACTACCCTGAGGTTCCACCACCCAATTACTCGTGGGTGGGTGTGAGGAGCGAGTATAGAATTCCAGGTTATTATACTCTTATAATTCTTATACAGCATATATATATATATATGTGATGTATACACATTATCCGAGTATAAAGGTGCAGAAGTGATTATTGTTATTATATATCGTAACACCCTGTTTAGCGCTTGAGATGTCTTCCTAACAAAATCTGGACATGTTCATCCTATCGGGAATATTCATGACTGTTCGTCGTCAGTGTTTGCGATCTCCGACTTGTTGAATTAGTATGGACACCCTTCTTATGCCAGTTAGCTGCCTAACATTGTCAAACCATTGAGTTTGCGGTCATTTGCGTCTAAGCTTAATTTCAAATGTTTACAGAGAGCGACTGCGATACTTTGGTGACATTGCTAGAAAGGAGGTTGACAGTATATTTAGACGCTAATCCCAATAATTCATCAATTTGCAGCGATTTCCACTTAATTCACATAACCCATTCATAGATATTAATCTTAATAACTAATCAACTCCTGATAATGTCCATTTAATTTACATAACCCATATGTAGATATTAATATTAATAAGTAATCAACCTATGACAATTTCCATTTAATTTACATAACCCATACGTAGATATTAATCTTAATAACCAATCAACCTATGCCAATGTCCATGTAATGTACATAACCCAAATGTAGATATAAATCTTAATAACTAATCAACCTCTGACAATGTCCATTTATTTACATAACCGATAATTAGATATTAATCTTAATAAGTAATCAACCTGTTCTAATATTTCTGAATGCCCGGCCACATTTGGGACACCAGATAATATTAAAAACTCTTCCCCTTCATATCACCTGTGATGCTGTTATTCAAATACCAACTATCAACTCATTAGCCAATACTAAGGAAGAATGAAGACAAGTCACATAGATAAACAGTGGAGAAGTTGTGCTTTATTGGCATCAACTCCTATCCACCTACCAGTGACCTATCATCCACACTCCTTACCTTCTGTCCACACAGTATCTCATTACTACTTTAGCCTGTATAGAAACCAGTGCCTACAGCCCATGGGACAGGAGTCCTATGGCTGTGTACACACTCAATTGGAATATATGAATTTTGCTAGCATCAGACAGAGTGTCTGGGGTCCTGCTCAAGAGTAGGTGTGTCTCACTCAAGAGCCAGGACTAGAGTGATCCCTCTCCAGTGTGTCTGAAGCAGAATCTTGAATAATTAATGAATCTCAGAATGAGGCTAGTGTGGTCAGAGGGCCAAGGTAGTGTAGGTGACTGGGCAGTCCCACAGTTAGCCAATCAGGGGCCGTATGCACCAATCGGTGATAGGCTTAGCCGGAGTTAGGGCGCTAGCTCCGGTTAGCTACCTCAGGGTAGCGGCGGGTTGGAGAAATAGGTCAAGTGGTATGCACCAATGTCTTAGCCGCCACGGATAGCTAACCGTAAGTTTATTTATAGATTTGGGAATTTTCTCGAGTCGACAATATGAATAACGCCGGCAATGCGGTGGCGGCGTTAATATCGGTTCGAATTTAGGGTTAAATTGATAAGATTTCACTTATTGCGTATGTAATTCTGTTAAATATGACAGCATTGAATAGATTTTGGTGTAATATATTGCCGCCGATGCGGCGGCGGCGACGGCGGCCATTTTTAGTTGACATTCAACAGTATGGATATCGACGTCGACGCGGCGGCGGCAATTTGTTTACTTTACATTCGTCGATTCGACAATATGAATAACGCTGCCAATGCGGCGGCGGAGTTAATATCGGTTCGAATTTAGGGTTAATTTGATCAAATTTCACTTATTGAGTATGTAATTCTGTTAAATATGATAGCATTGAATAGATTGAGACCCACACACGCAAACTAACCGGCGCGGCTAGCAGTTAAACCTGATTTGAAAGTGGGGTAGCTTAGCCTAGGCTATGGTCGGCGGCTAGCGCTGGCACCGATTGATGCATACGGATTTTCCACATTTATCCATGTGGAGATAGCCAAACCGCGGTTAAAGCCCTAACTCCGATTGGTGCATACGGCCCCAGGTGCCCCCACAGCTGGGGTGGGAGCCAACCCCCAGTGGAGATGGCTGTCACTCAACTCAGCTGCAGGTGGTGCCCTGAGTGCATATGCAAATGAGGCTGTGGTGGGCCCGCCCCGCGGTCATGGGTGGGCAGGTAGTTGCAACAATTACAATAGATCTCTGTTAATATGACCCTTTCTCCAATTGCACTCTTTATGGATGCATAGAGAAACATGTCAATAATCATGTACTGTCTTCTTATATAGAAACATCTCTTCAGTAATCTCAGGCATCATATATAACATATATTTCACATCACTCCTTATCATGTACAGTGGGACTCCTTATCATGTACAGTACCATCACTTTTAGTTTACATAACATTGTCCCCACTCCGTCGCCCAAGAATAATAATGCTCTCTGCCAATATATAATTCTTAACCGAAAATCCGTTTATTTTTACACTGTGACAACATCCATTGCAGGCAATGAAAATTCTGTCGAAGAAACGGCTAACGAAGAAAGCAGGCTTCTTCAGTGAGTCGATATTCCGTGAGTATTGGGTATTGGTGCTACTACGCCTTGGCTCCGTGTTGTTGTGCACATACGTACCCACATCAGCGTCACCATGGTGAGTGACTCCATCGTCCACGTACGTCACGCTACATCGTCAACGTCATAGCCTCATACGTCATCTGCCTCTGATGTCCTGATAGTGATATGTATGGTGGTATATAGTAATAACTAGCTGCCCTTGTAAAGCCTGCTGTCCACACTCGGATATATAACGATGTAGGTATACACAAGTACAAATATATCTAGATAAATATATACACATAACTATATATATATATTCAAATATATGTATATATACACATATATATATATTCAAATATATGTATATATATACACATAAGTATATATAAATATATCATCATCATGCTGTCCGTCGCGATGCGACAAAGACGGCTTCCATTACTTGACTGCCGCTCTCCATTTAGCTCTCTGCTGTGAGAGTGATGTCCATGAGTTGGTCTTCATGTCTCTCAGCTTCAGGTTTCTCTTGATGGTATCCTTGAACCGGAGACGAGGGCGCCCTCTCTTTCTGTAACCAGAAGGCAGTTGAGAGTTGAGGATCTGCTTTGGTAGCCTGTCTGATGATATCCTCATGAGGTGTCCAGTCCACCAGAGATTCTTTTTGATCAGAAGATCTTCCATAGAGGGCAGCTCCGGCCGTTGGAGTATTTCCTTATTTGTCTACATTTCATGAAAGCTGCTTGTAAAAGTGTTGAAGTGCTGCTGGCTTTTGCAAGTTAGCAGCGGCACTCTCTCGGGGAGCAAATAGAGGTTTCACGCCGGCAAGAACATGTCCAGACAGGCACAAAACTATTTGTCCCTGCAGTGGCTGGTCGGGAGATGTTGGGAGTTCCATACATCAACCACCCTTGATGCTGCCACAGTGACATGGTTTTCTATTTAGGGTTTGCTCCCTTAGCCTTCAGTTCTCTCAAGAACCTGTACCACAAGGCAGTGGTTTACAACTCTGCAGGAAAGGGGTGTCAAACTCCCTGAGGTATTGCGATACCTGCATACCTACTATATATAAATATATATAGATATATATACACATAAATATACAAATATATATTCAAATATATGCACACCTATACACATAAGTATATATAAATATATATAGATACATATATGCGTCATTTTTATAAACTGTCTACCACGGAAACCAAAAGTGAAAACATCCCCAATAATAGCAGAAAACATTCCAAAATAATAGCAGAATCCATCTTCAGATGAAGGTGTATATGTTGTGCATATGTTAGAGGTTTTTTTTATAAAATGTCACGTTTTGATTTTGATCCTATGCAAATTGAGAAAAATATTAATATTAACTGTACAACATCATTTTCTACACATATCTGTAACATTATTTTAATACACACAACAAATTCTAATAAGTTTTACTGGTTACAGTTAAGAAAACAAGATTATCTCTTAAAAGCAAGTGTGTACCAAATATGTGGTGCAGTTCCTGAGAACGACCCATATGCATAAACACATCTTTATATACATATGTATAAATATATATAAGCATATATATATATACAATATTTATACTTATTTAGAAATGTATGCATATATATGTGTATTTCTATGTATATTCTATATATATGTGTGTATATCTATATATGTATTTATATACACATGCATGTATACATTTATGTAAATATAATTATATGTATACATAAGTAGGTATATCAATATTAACCGCCTGCTTGCCGGTATCATTGGACTCCCCCTCCCTATGCCAACCCTAAAGACCATCATGCCTCAAGTATTTAATTTGCAACATCAACCCAGCCTGAATGAACCCTCCTCCTCCCCCTCCCCCCTTCCCCCCCCCTCCCCCTGCCACTCCCCCTCCCCCTCCCTCTCCCTCTCCCCATCCCCCCCTCCCCCTCTCGCTCCCCCTCCCTTCCCCCTCCCCCTCCCCCTCCCCCTCCCCCATCCCCCTCCCCCTCCCTCTCCCCCTCCTCTCCCCCTCCCCCCTCCCCTTCCCCTCCCCCCTCTCCCTTTCCCCTATCCCTCGCCCTTCCCCCCCCTCCCCCTCCCCCTCCCTCACCCATCCCCCCTCACACCATCCCAGAATCCCTAAAGGCCTGCCTTCTCCATCTTCAAGCCTCTATCTACATGTGTGAATAAGAATGGACACTGATCTCATTGTTCCTTTTGCCACCCACCACACCGACTCTTATTGTGACGGATTGTGTTCAGACAGAACAGGAATCCCCCCCCCCCCCCCCCCATCCACCCACCTCCCTCTAATTGCAAATATCAGCATGGCATGCGATATCAACAATTAGCAGTCCGGCAGGGGGCGTTGTGTATAGAACTTCGGTTGTAATTTAGTGCACTACGATAGTTGGTTTCTGTGACATAGTGTATCTCCTCTTTTGTTGGGGTGGGGGGGGGGGGCGGGGGGGGTTTGATACACACACATATATTTGTTTGAAAGTGAACAGAATGACTGTTGGCTCACGGTGCGGAGGAGGCGGGAGGGAGAGAATGCCGGCTCCGCAGCGAATATCATGGAGGTTAAGATGGGCAGAGAGAAACATTAAGGCGGCTGCTGTTATTTATATCCACATAATGAATTATATAGTACATATGTATGCATGTGTATTCCTCCAGTGTATGTGGTGCGAGGGGGGGCCCTGCCCACCGATTACCCCGGCAGCTGTGGGGGGCCGGGGGGGGGGGGGGGGGGGGGGGGGGGGGGCACCACCAATGCGCCAAGGAGGAATAGATATATACATTATATGTTTCCCTTGCATTTATACTTGTATAAAGCGCTATACATCACATATATATATGGCAGTGTATAGCACGTTTTCAGGTACAACTAGGTCAGAATATTCTAGATTACTTTGGTCAAAGTCAGGGCGTCGCTTCTATTAGTGATTCGAGGTGTACCATCTATTAAATATGTGGATGTCTATCAAAGCGCTGCTTCTATTGGAGGCGTAGCATCTATTAAGGGTGCAGCTTCTATCAAAGTGCCACTTCTATTGGAGGTGTAGCATCTATTAAGGGCAAACCTTCTATCAAAGTGACACTTCTATTGGAGGTGTAGCATCTATTAAGGGCGAACCTTCTATCAAAGTGACACTTCTATTGGAGGTGTAGCATCTATTAAGGGCGAACCTTCTATCAAAGTGCCACTTCTATTAAAGTGCTGATTATATTGGAGGTGTAGCATCTATTAAGGGTGAACCTTCTATCAAAGTGCTGATTATATTGGAGGTGTAGCATTGCAGGTTTAGCATCTACTAAGGGTGCTGATTCTATCAAAGTGTGCCACTTCTATTGGATGTGTAGTATCTATTAATGGTGCAGCTTCTATTATGGGGTTTTAGAGTGTAGGGTACAGTTTCTGTTATGGAAACACCTTCTATTAGGGGGTTTTACAGTGTAGAGGTACAGTTTCTATAATGGATGCGACTTCTATTAGGGGGTCCACGGTATAACGGTACAGTTTCTATAATGGAAACAACTTCTATTAGGGGGTCTTAGAGTATAGCGGTACAGTTTCTATAATGGAAACGACTTCTATTAGGGGGTTTTACAGTGTACAAGTACAGTTTCTATAATGGAAGCGACTTCTATTAGGATTGTTATAGTGTAGCAGTACAGTTTCTATAATGGAAGCGACTTCTATTAGGGGGTTCACGGTATGGCGGTACAGTTTCTATAATGGAAGCGACTTCTATTAGGGGGTTTTACAGTGTAGCGGTACAGTTTCTATAATGGAAGCAACTTTTATTAGGGGTTCACGGTATAGCGGTACAGTTTCTATAATGGAAGCGACTTCTATTAGGGGGTTTTACAGTGTAGCAGTACAGTGTCTATAATGGAAACGACTTCTATTAGGGGGTTTTACCGTATAGCGGTACAGTTTCTATAATGGAAGCGACTTCTATTAGGGGGTTTTACCGTATAGCGGTATAGTTTCTATAATGGAAGCAACTTCTATTAGGGGCTTTTACAGTGTAGCAGTATAGTTTCTATAATGGAAGCGACTTCTATTAGGATTGTTACAGTGTAGCAGTACAGTTTCTATAATGGAAGCGACTTCTATTATGGGGTTCACGGTATAACGGTATAATTTCTATAATGGAAGCGACTTCTATTAGGGGGTTTTACAGTGTAGCAGTACAGTTTGTATAATGGAAGCTACTTCTATTAGGGGGTTCATGGTATAGCGGTACAGTTTCTATAATGGAACCAGCTTCTATTAGGGGGTTTTGCAGTGTAGCGGTACAGTGTCTATAATGGAAATGACTTCTATTAGGGGTTCCCGGTATAGTGGTAGAGTTTCTATTATCGCAACAACTTTTATTATGGGGTTTTACAGCATAGCGGTGCAGTTTCTATTATGGAAGCGACTTCTATTAGGTACAGTTTCTATCATGACGACAACTTCATTGTGGGGATTTACGGCGTAGTGGTACAGTTTCTATTATGGGAACACCTGTCATTAGGGGGTTTACGGTAGAGCTACCCCACCTCCCCTATCTGCACACAGTTCCACTCAGGGCGGACACATAGAGGTCAGTGTGTGCACGGACAATGAATGATGACCTCAGCAGGTGGCTAGTACCTACTGCGCACTGGTCACGTGACATTCAGCTATTGCACGGGAGCGGGACATAGCTCAGGCGGCAGGGTGTCCACCCGTTAAGGTGTGGGTCATCTGATCGATCCTGCTCAGTGGACACATTTGCAGTTTGGACTATTTTCCGTTCCAACCAGTGGTACCAGTGGACCATAACTGGTTCATAAAAGGCTGTGGTATGTTCTGTCCTGTCTGTGGGAAAGTGCATATAAAAGACCCCTTACTGCTTATCGGAAAGAGTAGCCTATGTGGCGGTAGCGGGTTTCCTCCAAAGAAATATGTCTGAATGACCATGTGTTTGACGTCCAATAGCAGATGATAAAAATCAATATGCTCTAGAGATGTTAAATAAAACAAACTACTGCCTTGTTAGAAAGGTGGGGAGTCTGTTGTGGTGCATTGACCTAGTTAACCGAGCTAATTATGATATCGATTTCTCGTCCACGGCTCTTATTCGTGCACTCATTGTAAAGGAAGCCTGGACAGCATTTGTATATTTGATTACGATGCGGTGACTGTATTCGATATGAATAACTTAAATGTAGCCACACATTGGTTTGGTGCTGCTGGGAGGAGAGATAACGGTACGCACTCAAACAAAACAAAAGCACAGTGTGCCAAAATGAAGTGATGTTTTCTACAACACTGCTCGGTGACCCTTTGTATTTCTAGAAGAGCCGACATCTTGGTTTTTAGTCCAATCCAGTGTCAAAATAAAAATAAATTTCAAATCGTGTCAAAGGATAATTCATGATGAGACAGGGAGGAGACCGGACTGGCTCTACATACATGTGTCGTCAGACATTCGCGAAATGAAAGGTAACAGTCACCTTCACTGTCGCTGTCTTTCACTGTCACAACATTTGCCACCCGTCATTTGCCACCCGTTATTTGCCAGCCGATAATTGCTACCCAACACTTTCCCAGCACAGGACGTTTGCCAGCTGGGACTTATATGTGAGGAGATTATAGCATCACATGCCAGGGTGTGTGCGTATGCATATGCATGTCTGTACCAGAGTGTGGGTGTATGCACACATGTGTACATGTGTGTGAGTCTGTGTGTTAGTGTTTGCGCATATATGTGAGTGTGTGTTAGTGTGTGTATGTGTGCATGTTTACAAGTGTGTGTGAGTCTGTGGGTGTGTTAGTGTGCATGTGTGCACATGTGTGTATGTGTACATATGTTAGTGTACATACTCTTGGTCATTGTGCAGGAATCTATTCGTCTGGAAAAAAGTCCCGGCTTGGAAAGTGTTGGCCGCCAATTATCGGCTGGCAATTATCGACTGCCAAATTGTGGGTGGCAAATGTTGTAGAACCTTGCTTTTGGGGGTTTGTAACCTTACGACGGTTACCGGCTGTAAAACTGCAGCAATATAGAAAGGCCCTGATAAATCGGTCCAATCTTTGGTTGAAGATTAATCTTCAGGTTGTAGAAGCTGTGGATGTCTTTACAACATTCAAAACGGCAAAGCGATGGGGCCACCCCGAATCACTCCGGTCCGGCAGTAGCAGAGCACTTGTATCCAGTAACAGCAGCAAGGGTTCAGGAGGAAGGGACGGGTAAAGGTGGATCTAGCAGGTTCCAGCAACAAGAACAAAGTGAGAGAAACTATAAGGTACAGGGCCCCACCAAAGCAAACAACTCCCTTGATCAGGGGGACAAGTTAGCCCAGGATAAAAAAAGTTGGGTAGAGTATAAGAAAGAGAAATGAGCAGAGTTGAGTCAAAGGACCATGTCTATTTTCTCTATGGTGACCAGCCTGCGAGCCAAAGACACGGACAGAGTAAGAGTGGAAAGTAAAATGCTGGTGGACTCGCCCTCCTGGAACTCTTTTCAGACATTATCAAGGAGGAGCATGGCCAGCAGAGAGGAGATAGAGAGAGGTGTGGATGAAGTGCGGTCCGGATAGCAAGTGTCATAGAACCGTGTCTTTTCTGACCTTTGTGCCATTCATAATAGCCCAGTCTGCCCCCACTGCCCCCCCCCCTCCTCTAAATGTAACCAATGGAAGCGTCTCTATGCTGTGAAAGTAGCCAACCACTTATACCGGAGTGAAATGGAACTATTTCAGAGAAGAAAGATCTCCACGATTTGCGCTATTGATACAGTACTGCAATCCCGCAGCACTATCAGTGTATAGATCCTACTAATATGTGGTGCAAGCACTGCAGCACTATCAGCGTACATACTAATACGTGGTTCAAATTCCCCAACGCTATCAGCGTATACCAATATGTATGAAACCTGTTTTCCGGGAATTGCCTATGGGAGAATATCCGCGTTTCCGCTTTTTTTGCAATGGCGACCACTTCCATCCCTGCTATTTGTAAGTTTCCGATTGCCTCGTGTACTGTTGCAGACACATTTTAGTTTAGATCGATGACTGTGTCAAATTGTACCGGTGCCTTCTCCAGTTTTGATGTCGGACAGCATAGTTCTCAGCTTAGTGATCGAGTAGTTAGTTGTATATTAACGTAGCCGTACTGTGCGAATATCTTAGATAGATGTCTGCATCGTGGTAGATTTCACTTCTCCAGGTGTGAAACCCAAACAAGCCATAGCATTGATATCAGAAAGAAGCCGAAACTTCAGAGTTGTCATGGTACTGGTGCCTGGTAGTCGAGTTGAGTTTGGCTCCTAGACACTAGTGATGTTTACAATGTATGTAATATATATGTATATATACATATAATAGTAGCATGTAGAACCAACAGCCTGCGTATATATACATATATAGATCTATTTTGTTTACATATAAATTAGCAGGCTGTTATATATGTTTATATATGCATATATATATATAAAAAAAAAAATATATATATATATATACATATATAACCACAATACTAATATCGGGAATCAACAGCTCTCTTATATATATATATATATATATATATATATATATATATATAAATTCATATATTTATGTAGGCACCTATATATGTATATGTTCACTTTATATAAAAGCAGGCTTATATATATATATATATATATATATGTGTGTGTGTGTGAAGAGTTCAGGCGCAAAACCATGTAAACGCCAATCCAACAATGTAGTTTAAATAGACGATTTTTACATGAAAATAATTGTCATTCTCCCTAATTCCACTTTTCAAATGATCACGTGGGTACGGAGCAATGAACAACATAAATAGGAATATAAAAAAAAAAACTTGTGTATGTTTGATTCCAATGTTTATCTCCATTTTTGGATTGGCCTTGAGTTGGTTTTGCGCCTGAACTCATCATATGTAATTATATATTAATATATATACAAGTTGTTGATTCTAGATGCTACAATTGTGTGTATGCCTATATATATATCCGTTATATATATGAATATGTATTTGTATTTATATACATTTGTGTTATATATATATTTGTATATAAATAGATATTCACATAAGTACATATATATCTATATATATATATATATGTATACATGTTATATATATATATATATATATATATATATATTATACAAACTGTTGATTTAGACTGCTATTTCACAATCTTTGAGTAGTTATTCCAATTTGAAGTGGGTCTTGACTTGCTTAACACCAGCTGGTTCATGTGTCCGCCCTGTGTACCTCACCTTTGACTACGATTAAAGATTAAATAAAATCAGACCCTATTTGAAATATTAAACATGTCGATTTACTGATTGTAGATCAGCCGAATGGGTGCTCCTCGCAGCACATGCGAGTAAACATAGTTACCCCTCATTAGAAATAATGACAAAAACATTGAAATACAAATTTATCAAATTTTCCTAAATGGGCTGATTTAAATTTTAGTTCTAATCCATTTTGCCTCTTTCCTCAATAAAGGGGTTAACCTTTAGAAGGGATGATGATTCTTTTTCTTTTTTTAATCACTAGATACTTACTCCACATTGTGTAATAATGACATCAGTATAAGTTTTTATGTCAGCAGAGTGGGGTTCAATTATTTCCCTGCTATTCGGTCTTTGATTGCATTCTGCCATTTTACAATGAATTAAAATAATTAAAATTACTATTTTAAAAAACAAGGTACGCGCACAACCACTACTAAGCCTCGGTACGCCATACCCAATGCTGTCTTCCATGTTTGTTCTGCATTTCTTTACCTAACTCTAGACATTGTGTTCAAGTAACTAATAGTTTTACATAATAATAACATCTAATGTATGTAAAATATACATGTTATGTGCATAATAGTCATAGCTTCATATGCTTCCCTCACAATCATCGAAATCAATGTCTCTTGTTAACAGAATAGTATATGGAGTAATGTATGGAGATTGTGAATGAAAAATGTCTTACAAAAATGTATAAAATCAGGTACTTTCGGAAAACCAAGCCAAGCAATATTAAAGTTGCATAATCAGATGATTTAGAGTTACTGTCATTTAAATAAAGTTTTTAGATAAATATATTTTCCTGGTCAATATAATTTCCTTAAATATAATTTTGAGATAAACAAATTTAATAGGTTTGAAGTGCAAACATGCTAAATTAACATGTGTGTCCAGACTGAAATGTTTGACATGATGAGCATCGTTTAAACTTGTTGAGCATCGCTGTTGTAATACAATTAATATTTAAAGCATAGAACCTATGCCAGTATGTAACACCCCAGTCACACCAAACTAGTTCTCAAAGTATCCGACCCTATTCTAAAACGGGCTGTGGTCGGGGTAGAATGTGGCTGCAAGACAATTTTGGGCATGCTCAAAGTTCTGAAGTACCATTCCGTTCTAGCCTGTCCATTCCATTCGTAAACAGACTGTAAAAGGTTGCTACTACATCCATTCCGTTCGTACACAGTTTGAGCCCATTCAGCAACATTTCCAAGAACGTAGTGAGAACTAGTTTGGTGTGATGGGGGTATAAGTTAGATAGGTTGGATCAAATCTTCTTGGTAAGTGTTTGGCTTTCAAAAATGTTAAATTTCCATCGAATTATGCAGCTTTTATAATGTACACTTGAATGAAGGATCATGGGATACATACATGCACTTCCGCTACTTTTGCTACTGGAGTGCTGTGTCTGATGAATAAGGAAATAAGTCAGTAGCGGCGCAACAACAGAATGACGATATGACTTCACATACATGCAAGCATACATAATAGTCGCCTCGAGCGAGTGAATCATTTCACATGGACCGACGTTAAAGCCAGAGGCCCATTTGAAATCACTCTAACTTATCGACTATTATATATATGTAGATATATATATATGCGCATATATGTAGCAGATGCCTTTCGATATTACTATGTAATTGATTTAATTAACTAGAATATTATCTGTATTTAGTGCCTTTTGCATTATGCTTAATCTGATATCTAACAGCCTTTCAAATTAGCGATTGTTGCGTGACAGAACGTGAATATATCTAAGTTGAGGGTTGCTACTTACCAATGGATCCAGTTGCAATGTGGCAGCTCGTCGGTTCGAACCCCTGCCGAGTCAAGCCAAAGACTTCCAAAACTGGTACCTGCCACTACCTTGCCAGGCATATATCATTAATAGGATAGAGAAAAGACTGGTTGGCTCAGTGTCAGGATATACTATGATTGAGTGGCATATTGCATCATCGTGCAGCACTATGAAGCTACCACCACTGTACCAACTGGGTACCCATCCTATCAATACCTCAGATGTTTGTTTTATTTGTTGGGGTCTTATCATCCTGACAGCGCCTAAGTTCATATCAGGACAGATACCAACATGTGACAGTGCACGCTCATGGGTGCCTTTATAGTGCTGCCCCACTGGAAACCCAGGCCTCCAACACCATACATAACCCACTTTCCCATGCAAGTCACATTATCCTGACACTCAGCTAACCAGGCATTGCCCTATGTTAGTAATGCCGAGCACCAGGCTAGGTAACAACAAGCATAAATTGTGTAAGTCATTAATTTAACTCGGCCGGGATTTGTAACCCCGACCTTCCGCATGGGAAAAGGATGCGCTCATCAATGCAGCCACCATGGCCGCTCACCTCAGATGTTGCTAGGACGTGATAATCAGTCGTCGATGAATGACTGCATCATTGCTGTAGGTAATTGTTGGCCTTCGTCCAATTTAAATGCCGGAGGCCTTTCTGCTTCCTCCTTGTGTCTTCTCACTATTTAGGACGGCCACCATCTAGGTATAAGGGCGCTCCGGCCAAGCTGAAGGGAAACCATCCGCTTGAACGACTGCACCGTGAAATCGCTATCTTGAAGAAGCTTGACCACCCAAACATTGTTCGCCTGGTGGAGGTGCTGGATGACCCCTTCGAGGACAACCTCTACTTAGGTAGGTCTTCCAGTCTTCATGTCAATTCTTATTCTCCAACACTTCATGGTATTTTGCCAACAATTTCTCTCTGTGTTTTCCTTGCAGTGAGTTTTGGGTATTTTTATTGTTAATAAATTTGTACCCAGGAGAACAGACTGCACCAACTAATCACCAATGCCTGGGAGGAGGGTTCTGTACCCCAAGCATGGAAGGATGCCATCCTTGATGGTATCCTTGAACCAGAGACGAGGGTGCCCTCTCTTTCTGTAACCAGAAGACAGTTGAGAATAGAGGATCTGCTTTGGTAGCCTGTCTGATGACATCCTCATGAGGTGTCCACTCCACCAGAGATTCTTTTTGATCAGAAGATCTTCCATAGAGGGCAGCCCTGTCCGTTCGAGTATTTTGTCTTATAGTAGCCGTTAAATTATGCAAATATCCAACCAGGAGTGCTTTGTCGCATTGCACTGAACTAGTTATCTTAATTCACCTACAGTTCTTATAGCAACTTTTTATTTGTTGTTACATTTGTTGATTGCTCAGTGGACATTTTCAGCTGCCAGGATAATTGGCCGTCCTCATTCCACTGTTCCTTGCCCTATCCTAGTAATGTCGAGCACCAGGCTACGTTGTGACTAGTATAAATTTGTCGAAGTCATTGGTTGGATTCAGCTACACAGGAAGTGGGTGCTCAACTCATTTGACCATCTCGTCTAGTACTGATTTGCATCTAGATTAATATTATCGAGGGGTAACACAAACAAAGCAAGCCACTGCACTACTGACAACGGCTGGGTTTACTGCGACAAGGACATGCATCCACATACTAACCATCATAACTGATGTTGATTGGACCAGACCCTGCCCACGTGACCAGCATCCGGATGTCGTCATTCGGGTAGGGGTGGGTGGGATGGCGAAAATAAAGGTGGATGTATCACCACTTGTTGGTTTGGGTGATAGTGTAGTGGTTCAGGCCTCGAACCTACAGGTTCGATCCAGTCGGCTAGGTGGACTAGCCCACACACCACGCGCAGTGTTCAGGTGCTGGAGTCTGAACGAGGCTGGCAGTTCGACGGGATAGATGGGTGCTAAATGCGATAGATCAGGGTTCTCATCCGGAATTACTCAGGCGCCCAACCCTACAAATTACTGTCTCATCCTTAAGTTGTGGGGTGGGTGGCAGCAAAACTGTAGAACGGCCTGACCTTGCAGGTTTGTGTCTAGACGGCAAATGACAAATTGAATCCAGAGGCGGTTGCGAAGTCAGGAAGAAGGAACCACTAGGTGGTGGCAGTGGTCGCAGGTCTGGGTTCCAAGTTGGAAAGTAGCCATATTAGTGTCTGAGAATAACGCTAGGTGGCGCCAACAGTGTAAGTTCATTATTGGGCGTAACGTACCCCTTACCGCACCAATAAATTACCCATGTTAGTACTAATAATGTGTGCAATGTCATTGTGGGAAAAATAGACTCGATATACACGATTTCTGCGACGCATGCGCAGAGTGTAATCCAGACTGGACTTGTGGGTCACAGAATCTGTGGAGAGGCAATTGAGGCTCTGTTAACACTGGCTTCATATTGAGCAACTGATAGTCTTTTTGGGACAAATGTGGATTTATAGAGAAAACATACTTACCATTTTTTAATCAGTTTTGATAATTATAGCTGCATCATATTGATTGATTGATTGATTGATTGATTGAAAAGCTCGATCGTCAGTGTAAAACAACACAGTGACACGCCGTCAACCCACAACATGAGTGTCATTGCCTATCACCAGGTGTCGTACTAGTCGCGGAAATCGTGTATTGGATCAGGTTATTTCAACAATCAAGGACTATTTTTAATAAGTTTCACTTAACGTTGATTCAATTAACGCCATGGTTTTCAGATACCTAACCACATTATTGCTTTAATGGGGGAGTTGGTGTATTTCACAATACGCAATCCCGTCCTGATATTACCTTAGATGTTGCTAGGACATAAAACTCCAACAACCAACCAATACGCAATTAATGACAGATTTCTCTGATGTGTCACTTTTTCGGACAAGAGATCATAAAGAAGAGATGGACCTAAAACTAGAATTATTCATATTAATTGATCACGCCTTTCTTTTGCAGCATTTGAATTAGTACCAAGAGGGTAAGTTTCAATTTAATATATGTCGAACTTGTTTCTTAGCTCATAATGCGAACTCTGTAAGTAACTGTGTATATGATGTCAATTGTATCAAGTGAAGATGTTTCATAGAAGAGTTTCTATTTAAGTTATTAAGTTGTTCTTTTTTGTTTAAACAAAATATTTTTATTTATATATAAATAGATATATTTATATATAATTCACCAACGAGACACCAAGACAACGACGACGTATATTTGGACAGATTTATATAACTTAATCTGTACAAGTTACAAACTTCAAGGAAGCTTCTTCGCGGATATATAGTCGGCGCGTGCCCTTCTTAACTAGTGACAGGTCAATGCTCACGTACAATGAGCTGCAGCGCAGATATGGTCATTCATGTAGATACAAAGAGTGACGGCGACAGTGGCCTTTGAGCACAGTAATTAGACTTATAAGCAGTGATCATCAAAGTTCAGTAAGTTTAGCTGAAAACGAAACATGGTATGACCACGCAACCGGCTTGCGCCGGGAGTCCACCTGGTGTCTCATTGGCGAATTACAGATGTTAGCCAGGCCAACATCCCCAATTATACATTATATATTTATTTTATATAATAATAGTATATATTTATATATAAATATATTTTTATATATAATCAATTATATGCATAGATATATATTTATATTGATATTTATGTATATCAATATGTATAAATATATATCTAAATATATATATAAATAAATATATATATAAATAAATATATATATAAATAAATATATATAAAAATATATATATATATATAAATAGATTTATACATTTATGTGCTGTATGAGCATTATACGAGTATAATTATCCATGAACTGATTATCCTCTAAGTGTCCCCTGGATTGCACCATGTTCTGACACTTCTCAACTACTGACACTTAACAACTCAAGCGGACTGGCAGGCTTCCCTCCTTGCCTGGTGCTGCCACCTGGCCTATTCAGCTGTCACGCCTCGGCCTCTTGCCTGTACCACTCGCTTCAAAATTAACTATATATAAATGTATTTATTTCTCTACATATCAAATTAAGGACATTAGTTTTAGTTTAATGTACATATCAGCATTATGTGGTGTTCTCTGTGGTGGAGTGGTTAGAGTGTCTGACTTTTTTCTAGGTCGGACTCCAAATCTGAAGGTCAGTGGTTCGATTCCCCGTGCCCCCATCTCTGCCAATTTGGATTTCCACCGCTGTGTTTAACTTACAGCGTTATCAAAGGCCAGTTGCTCTCATACCATGTCTATGTGGTGTGGGAGGTTAAAAATCCCTTGGGTCGGTAAAAGTGTAGGCTCGGGCTTTCTATCGACAAACTGTCTAATGGTGAAAACAAGCCTATTCAGGCGTATCCATGATAGGCAGTATAAATCTTCAACAACAAATGTTCTAGCTTTAATCTCTGCATTGTCCACACACAGGGCGGTGATGGAGGTGCCTACAGAAACGCCGCTGTCCGAGGAAGAGGCCTGGAAGTATTTCAGAGATGTGATTCTGGGCATCGAATACTGTAAGGACAAACTGTTTTTATTTATAACCCAATTCAAAATTTTAACCGATGACATAAAGGCTTAGTCAACACCGGTCAATCGCTATAACGTCAGTTTCACTGGGAATTAGGTCAAGTGGATTAAGCTCTGGGAGCAGGTTTTAGGTAGGGGGCTCACAGCTACTTATTTAGTAATGCGCAATCTGATTGGCCAAATCACACCACTAGGCAGTGTGACATTTCAGTGGGGCAGTACTATAAAGCCACTATATGTGTGCACTATGAGCAATTCACACTGCAGGTGTGCAAACCTGGAAAGCGAAACCATAACCTAATGACTGACTCTGTTACTGTGTGATTAAATCGATACACATACACATGGATTCCTAACCCGCCCACACATACCACCTCCCGCAACCAAACCCAGCGTGCTCAATCTCACATTTCACTTCCACAAAAATACCATATGTAAGTTTTGAACCAAATAATATTGTACTTTTTCAACTCGATATTCAGTACACATGTACTAGATCCTGATGGCAGTATTTGTGTGTGTATATATATATATATATATATTATATAAGTGTAGTAGTCTGTTCATGAGCTCCACCTCCAAGCCGTGGCGGCAGACACTATGACGCACACCTATGCAGTTACACTGAACTGCACTAGGTGGCACACCCTCCACCCACCTATAGAGGTGACATATGGGACCTAGCGCGTTAGGGGGTCGGGTCACTGGACTGTTTGCCCTGCGGAGAGTGGATAGGTTTGATAATAAACCAGTGGAAGCGTACTGTCTCCAAATCTTGGCTTTCTTCCGGGTGTGCTTGGTCGAGTGAAAGACCGTGGAATGGTGGGCATCGTGGTCTACTACATAAGTATATAAATATTATATATATATATATATATATATATATACAGTGCACCTTCATTAAAAGATACTAATAGGGTAAAGGGTGTCCATTTTAGTTGTTTTCTGTAAAATAGTTTTTTATTGTTCTGCTTTCCAGTTCAAGTCTGTCGATGTCATATTGAATAGGGCATTATGTAGGGGATGTGGCAGATTCTGCACAAAAAAAGGATTGGATTATCAGAATAAGCTTCAAGTCAAATGTGGTAGTCATTGTTTCATTTCGGTTCAGATGGTATTTGTCGGTTGTTGCCGAACAGGATACATGGTAACAAAGTCACAGAAAATACTGTAAGCTTCATATACAACTTATATAACCTAAAACTATATCAAACATATGAATACATATCTTGTTAAATTATTTAACATTAAAGTATGTAAAAACAAAAATATTAACTCAGATTTCATCTGGTTTATCCGATATCCGGTTTAACAGAGTACGGGTAAACAAGGGTGCTCGGTATATATGTTGTAAATAACCGTGTAGTCATATGATTGGAAGACCAGTGCCCCATCACTAACAAAATACTGTATTTACTGAATAATAAACTAAATTTACTTGTACTTAACTATATTTACAAAACCAACAATTATAAATCAGTGAGTGTCCATCATGACATGGCCTCAAATGTCAATGGAATATTGATCTAAGAAACAATCAATTGTTTGTTTACTTCCTAACTGCAGTAGATACATTGTCTGTTATCTTGTTTTTCAGTGCACATCCAGAAGATAATTCACCGAGACATTAAGCCATCCAACTTGTTGCTAGGAGACGATGGCCACATTAAGGTGATTATCGGTTCTTGTAGCACGCGTCTCCATAGGTGCTCATTAGTGCAGTGATTATTTCATTAACTGACTAGATGCGATGGCTGAACGAGTTGAGTTCAGTTGAGTGCTTGCTTTCTGTGTGACATGTCAAGTCAAGCCGAGTCAAAACAATGCCTTAAAAATGTATACTTGTCACTACCTAACCTGACGCCCGGCTTTACTAGGATCGGGCAAGGATCGGTGGAATGGGGAAGATTCGTTCTCTGCAATTGGATTTCTTTTTTCTTAATCAATGACTATAGCAACAACAAATTATGGAACCTATTATTAGTATTAATATTAAAAACATTGCTCCACAACCTATGTCCATTGCAACTAACGACAAGATGGTTAACTTGGGGATGTAATCTACATGGGTGCTAAAAAAGAGCTACTTAAAAAACTGCAGATACTACAAAATAGGGCCCTGAAAATCTGCCTGAAAGTAGACAAATTACACCCCACTTATGACCTACACAAAAGAACTAAAGTAAAGCTACTAGAAAACAGAAGGATAATCCACCTAAAAACATTAGCATATGGATATAGCCAAGACATTAAGCGTCTAACCCAACCACTAAGGGACACCAGAGCAAGCAAGGCACCACTACTAAGACAGACCAGAAGCCAGATCAAAGCCCATGAAAGGAGCACATTGGAAATGGCCGCCAAGGCATGGAATGCGCAAACCATGAAAGAGAGAGAGACAAATCCCTCACCTAAAAACATACCAAAAATATGTGCGCAAAATAAAAACTGGGAACCCCAACTGAACTACACCACAAGGAGGAAGGTGATATGTCACGGCCCACCAACTGGACAGCCCAGGGCGGGAAAACCGGAAATATAAAAGCCAGATAACATGTCCAACAACAATATGAATCAAATCAAATCCAAACAAACACAACTCAACCACCTATTACGTACAAGCCTATGGACATGTAAATAAAATAGGCTAGTATATAATTAAGTAGAAAAAGTGGAAAACTCTTCCCAAGAAAACCCCAAAACACTAACATAGAACCATAAGAAAACAACTAACATAGTAATAAGAATAGAACAAAAATACAATGCCAAGAGGGCTCCAAAAAAGCTAACATAGGCTACTAAGCATACCAACAAACTATCTATCTCCTACTGACATGCAGGCAATCAAATAACTTATCAGCAGCTACTGTTTGGTAAGACAACACCAACACTACAGCTGGCCAGCATTGAAAACAAGCCTAGGTACCCGGGCTTAGATGCTATGGACAGTATAAATACAGCCTCAATAAAAAATATTTAAAAAAATATAAACTTGTCACATCAATTTAAATTAGTAAAGAGTTTAGACAATCCGAATTTAGTAGTTTATCAAATTGCCTGCAAGTAATGTTGAAAGAGATGGTTTTGGACAATCAAAGATTATTGTAAATCTTGGGTTTTCCTTTTAGTGAGTCAATTTTTTGTTGTACATTTGTTGATTAAGCAGGGGGAATTTCAATCGTGGTCTTGCTCATCCCACCGCTCCTTGTCCTATCCTAGTAATTCGAGCGCCATGCTGGGTAGCAATGAGTATTATTGTCATCGATTTGACTTAAATTAGGTCATTGATCCCACAATCACCAAAGTAGGAGGGAGACGCTCAACTCTTTCAGCCATCCCATCTGGTCACCATTTGCAATCTAATATAGAATAGACTGGCTCATCATGACCCATTATTCGTTAAATTATTTATTCTCAGATTAACTATTCAGAATTCAATATTCCTTAAATTAATTATTCACACCTTAATATTCCTTAAATTTGATATTCACAACTCACTGATCCTTAAATTAACTATTCATGACTCAGTATTCCTTAAATCAACTATTCCCAGCTCGTTATTCCTTAAAGTAAATATTCACAGCTCCGTATTCCTTTACTTAAATAGTCACAACTCAGTATTCCTTAAATTAAATCTTGCCAGCTCCATTTACCTTTAATTAAATATTCACAACTCAGTATTCCTTAAATTAAATATTCATAGCTCAGTATTCCTTAATGAACTATTCACCACTCAAGTGTTCCTTAGATTATCTATTCATGCATCAATATTCCTAAGATTAACTCTTCACAACTCAGTATTCCTTAATTAACTATTCACCACTCAAGTGTTCCTTAGATTATCTATTCATGCATCAATATTCCTAAGATTAACTCTTCACAACTCAGTATTCCTTAATTAACTATTCACCACTTAACTGTTCCTTAGATTATCTATTCATGCATCAATATTCCTAAGATTAACTCTTCACAACTCAGTATTCCTTAATTAACTATTCACCACTCAAGTGTTCCTTAGATTATCTATTCATGCATCAATATTCCTAAGATTAACTCTTCACAACTCAGTATTCCTTAATTAACTATTCACCACTCAAGTGTTCCTTAGATTATCTATTCATGCATCAATATTCCTAAGATTAACTCTTCACAACTCAGTATTCCTTAATTAACTATTCACCACTCAAGTGTTCCTTAAATTATCTATCCATGCCTCAATATTCCTAAGATTAACTCTTCACAGCTCAGGATTCCTTAGATTAACTCTTTACAGCACAGTATTCCTTTCATTAGCTATTCACAAACTCTATGTTCCTTACATTATATATTAAAAACTCAATCTTCTTTAAATTAAATATTCACAATTCAGTATTCCTTAAATCAACTATTGATAGCTCAATATTCCTTAATGTAACTATTCATAACATAGTATTCTTTAAATTAATTATTCACAAATCAATCTTCTTTAAATTAACGATTCAAACTCAATATTCCTTAAATTAACTATTCACAACTCAATATTCCTCAAATTAATTATTCATGACTCATTATTCCTTAAATTAACTAATTAACACCCAACTATTCTTATAATTACCTGTTCACAACTCACCTATTCCTTAGCTTACACATTCACACCTTAATATTTCTTCAATTATCTAGTTATGACCTGAATATCCTTATGACTCACTAGTCATTCGATCGATTCGCCATTTGCCAATCAATGCGGAAGTGCATTACGCACTCCCTGTTTCCTAATTATCTCAATGGATGACGATAAAGCTCCAGCGCTTGCTGCTTGCAGATTGCGGACTTTGGTGTGAGCGATGAATTCACCGGAAATGATGCCATCCTCACGAGTACAGCCGGCACCCCTGCCTTCATGGCGCCTGAGACGCTGAAGGAGGAAAAGGAGGAGTTCTCTGGGCGGGTGAGTCAGATATGCGCCTGTCCCCCATTTATGGGAGTTAATAATTGTGTTTTCACAATATATTATTTCACAGAAAATAAGTTTTGGCTTAAACAAAATGGTGTTGTCATTGCTCACGGACACAGCTGACTCAGAGGCATGAGTGGGTTAATCAAGGCTTTTATTCGGGTGCTGCCCACCCAACGGCATGTACATTGACTGTGTATCATCGGGCAGGAAGCGAACGAGCGAAGGCCCCGATATATTGGGGAAATGAGATGTGATGAGGGCATATGAGTCATGTGAACGATTTAACAAACGAGTAATCAATTACCTTAAAGTAGAATAGCAATAGTTAATGATAAACATATGAGATAACAGTACAGGGTAAATTATCAGAAATGTGACATTTAAGTAGGTGTGATCTGTCAACTGCACGGGTGTCAGTTGCTCATTAGAGGTGGGAAGTGGTCAGTGCGGGCGTTTGGAGCAGACTGACCAGCTTCGGTGGGTCCGGAAGATACCAGGATAGTCCCTTGCCCTGATGGTTGGCAGGAGTTGTTATATAGGCTGGAGGGGGTGAGATGGCTTCCCCCCCCCACCGGTGGGGGGCGGGGGGGGCATGCATCACTCCCACCACAGAAGTGGCAGGGGGGAGAGGGCTTCGACCCTGAGTCCGCTGTGTCCAGCAATGACACCAAATGAGCGACCTCGCTCATTCAAGACGTTTGCCTATCACATTTTTCAAATATATTATTTCACTGAAAATAATTTTTGGTTTTAAATAAAATTGTGTTATATTTGTCTATCAGATGAATCAAAATATATTATTTTACAGAAAATAATTTTTGATTTAAAGAAATTGTTTTATTTGCTTATTAGATTTGTTAAGTATATCTTTTAATAGAATAGCGCGTTTGGTATAAACAGGGGTGGGGGGCGGGGGTGCTAGTCACTATACACAGTATTTCAAGGGACCTGTGCATTTGTAATTCATAGTGGAATAGAATTTCATTTCATAGTCATACAATAAGCTGCCACAATGGCTGAAATGGCTTGTTAGTTTCTCTGATGACTATGTTGACTATGATTGTTTACTGCAGTAATTAATCCCTTTTAAAACTGTATGGAATGCGCATGCGCCAGTTATCCCGTCACCGCTTCACCCCAGTCAGTACAGAGTTCCTGAGGGCCTGGTGAGGCAGTGTGGGTAGGAACTCAGAGCTGACGTAGTTCTAAAGCCCCAGTCAGACATACTCGGATCAGGGGCTGGACGAGCCCCGGACTGCCATCCGGGGTCGTCCGGGGCGATCCGGGGTGATCCGTGACTCCCAAATTACCCATGTTGTCGACCAACATGACCAATAGGGATAACCCTTTACTGTTTCCTGTTCTCATTTCAATCCTTGGACATTTGGTCAATGGTGATAACCCTTTACTGTTTCCTGTTCTCATTTCAACCCTTGCACATTCGGGCAATGGGGATAACCCTTAACTGTTTCCTGTACTCTTTTCTGGCCTTGGACATTTGGACAATAGGGATAACCCTTACTGTTTCCTGTTCTCTTTTCAGGCCCTGGACATTTGGTCAATGGAGATAACCCTTAACTGTTTCCTGTTCTCTTTTCAGGCCTTGGACATTTGGGCAATGGGGATAACCCTTTACTGTTTCCTCTATGGATGCGTGAGTTTTACACTTTGATATTCACACACAGACTCAGATTTTTGTTTGGGGGGGGGGGGGGATATATTTATTCTTTTGATCAAAGTCCTTTATCAGGTCCAAGGCACTGGTCTTCTATTCACAATTGGTACAGTTATTTTATTATAAAAGATGTGTGTGCATTAGTGGATTGCTTTGGGGAGAGGGTAGATATATTTATTCTTTTGAATAAAGTCCATTTTAAGGGCTGAGGCACTGGTCTTCCAGCCATAATTGGAACCGTTATCTTTTTTTGTGTAAGTTAGTTGATTAAGCAGAGGAATTTTCAATCATGGACAACTGGTCTTCCTCATTCCACTGATCCTTGCCCGATTCTACTAACACCAAACGCCAGGCTAGCTAGTGAAAAGTATACATTTTTAAGTCATTAGTTTGACTCGACCAGAGTTTGAACCCGGGTGTTCGAATTCCATGACCTACCAAAATGGGATTTGGGCACTCAACTCATTCAGCCACCCGTCTAGCAAGTATTTACGCTTGTATTTGTTTTAAGGTTTGGTATTCATGACGAAAAGTATTTAGAAATTGTGAAGACAGTTGATGCTATTATTGAAGCAACATTATTTACAAATAATCTCACCATTTTTGATAAGTTAGTCCTAGCATAACCATATAAGGTTAATCATGGGCCATTATCTTATGGAGACAGGTGTAGAAAGGTGGGGTTGTGGAGAGGTGACTGCCGCCGTTTTACACACCAGCATACAAGTTCTAAACAGTTGATAGGATGATGAGATGAAAATGCTGTCAACACTTTTGACCCATTTCTATATCTATTTTTGGGAGTTACGTAATAAGAATTATAGTTGCTATGCAGGTTAATCAACAAATGTAAAAAAAAGAAAAGTTAAACGCGATGTTGAATGGGATCATTACATGCTGCCCTCTGGTGGTATACTGGGAAACAATTGTATGTTTCATATTTAAAATTGCATAGTCCGATCATTTTAGGTTTCTGTCATTTCTTTTAGATAAATATATTAAATTGATTGTCATAAGCTACCTTACTTTAGATTGAAGTAACTTTAATTTTAAATGGCTAACTTTTTAGATATTTGAAGTGTAAACATGTCAAATTTGTTTTGGCAAGCACGCCGAAAGTTTGACACCATATGGTTCTATTGTAAATAGGTGCTATTAAATTGACTATGTATGCCATTCTATGTGGTAACATATGCTTAATAAGTACATCAGTATCTAAGTGTAATATTTAGAATCAAATCTAAATAATTGCTTTGGTTTTGAAAATGATATGCTTCATTGAACTATGCCACTTTAACTAATATACTACTTTGTATGTGAAACTGCCTGGAAATTGGAGGACCAGTTGTATTGAAGCAGACTGCTGGTGTTATTTGCCGTTTTTCATTTCTCGTCTAAGTGCCCATTCCGTGACGACTTCATATTGGCCCTTCATAAACGAATAACAACTGACGATGTCTACTTCCCAAAATGGTGAGTCGCTGTTTGTGGTAGCTTCACCCTGTGAATACCCGATTCATGTCGCCACCGAGTGGATTTATGTGGAACTAAGACATTGCCCATGTTGAAGTTCAACATGGATAATTAAAGGCACCTAAACACCTAGATAAAAGAGTCACCCTGCACTTCTAGTACAGGGGTGAAAGACACCGTAGTCTAAATACGGGGAAAAATAGCTTTAGTATGGAACAAGAAGTAGAATGCCTGGCACCAGTGTCAAATGGTTACTTATATCAGCACAGAGTTGGTGAAATGGGAGAGAATGCAAAAAGACAAGATGGCGGCCAGAGAATGCCGTCGATTTCACTTTTAAATTGCATTAAAGTATATGTTTTATTATATTTTCCAACTCAAAAGTAGCGGGTAAACATGAAGACATATACAAAGAATAAATGTTGCTTCTTAGATTGTGAAGTTATGCTCTCATAAAGACTGTTTCATTAGCCCGATTTTTCGACCGTTTTTATATAAGGCTGGTCTTCACCAGAATACTACAAGTACCGGGTGAATCTTTTATCTACTAAACACCCAGATAAATGATTCACCCCGTACTTGCAGTACACGGTGAATACCAACCCTATATAAAAGCTGTCGAAAAAGCGGAGAAATGAAATGAGAGCCTAATTTCACAATGTAAGAAGCAACAATTATTCTTTATATAGGTCTTCATATTTCCCCACTACCTTTGAGTTGAAAAATATAATAAAACATATAGTTTAATAGAATTTAAAGATGAAATCGACGGTGTTCTATGGCCGCTATCTTGTCTTTTTGCATTCTCTCCCATTTCACCAACTCTGTGCCGATATAAGCACCCATTTGATACTGGAGACATGCATTCTACTTCCTTTTCCATATTAAAGCTATTTTCGCGAGTATTTAGACTACGTTGTCTTTCACCTGTGTACTACACTGTGTTCACTGTTCAGGTGAATCTGTTATCTACTAAACACCCAGCATGTATGTTGCCAACGACGATCTCCACTGGCGCCACCTCTCGGTTATTTTTGTAACTATCCGTGATTCCCTGAGGGTGCTCAGCCTATCTGTATTTCGCAGAAATTCACTGTCAGTTTCTCTTGTTTTATTAATAATAATAATAATAATTACTAGAAGAACGATGCTATTATTGAAGCAACATTATTTAGAGACAACCTCACCATCGATTTCTGTGAGGTTTTTTTTTGCTGGGGACAACATTAATAATTGTCCGTGGTACAGTGAATGAGAGTAACGACGTGGGCAAGTAGGTGGCGCCACGTGGAAAGCTGAGGGTGTATCAGTAGATGACCTAATGAATAGAGGTAACCAGCCGATGACTTATTTGCTGGGGAGTCTTCCGGCTTATTATACTCGTATAATGGCCTATGCAGCATATAACCAAAGACCCTATAATACTAAGACGGCTCACTGAGCCTGTACTGTGTAATCAAAATGATCAAACCCACCACTTGGTGCGCTGGCTGTTCTCTTTGTTAAGCAGTTGCTATATGATATGTATAAATGTATATATCAATGTGAAAGATGTGTGATGATGGCGATGGTGATGATGATGCTGATGATGATGTGTATTTGTTCATAGCAATTTTCATATTGATGTGTATTCATACTTACCTGTCTCATGTATAATATAATTGTATGTGTTTACAAGTGAAAGACCAACCAGCAGCCGGGCTGATCAAACCCACCACAAGGTGGCACTGCAAAATTTACATTACCATGGGAGAGATAGGGAGTGAGCCGTTTTAGTAGTATAGGGTCTTTGATATAACTAATAACTCATGCAGTTAATTGCGATGTGGACTTTATCAACAGGATATTCCATTCAGTAAGAGCTGTCTTATTTCATTTCACCTGAATCAAACATGCTAGACTCTGCTTTATT
The DNA here is from genome assembly GCA_030323885.1 of Branchipolynoe longqiensis. NCBI lineage: Eukaryota > Metazoa > Annelida > Polychaeta > Phyllodocida > Polynoidae > Branchipolynoe > Branchipolynoe longqiensis. The sequence goes on from CM059195.1 coordinate 68,871,834, forward strand.
TATGTACTCAAATCTGCCCTGTTAAGAGAAACATACCCTCTTATGAGAAGCTATAAGTGCATGCTGTTGTAAAGTCCACGGCTGGAATCTGTGCTTGTGTAGGCAGGCTATAATGAAATCAATACAGGAAAAAGGAGAAAGGAAGAGTATAAAGAGTGAAAGTAGAGAGAGAGCCAATACCCTCAGGTTTATTATTTATAGTGGTACATGGATCTGGTATGGTAGGTCACCTGACCATGTTCTCCAATGAGAATCAAGGATTTATAGCTCACCCAATGAACATCAAGCATTCCTGTGTCACCATGGCTTCTTTGTGATCTCTCCACCACCACTATGCACTGTGGCTCCCTGGTCACCACCTGCCTGAGCTGAGTGTGTGGTGATCCGTGACTAATGGGGGGAGGGGGTAGTGGGTAGAGCTCCAAATGCCCCTTACACACGATCTCCTAGTGCCCACTCACACTATCTGACTAACACACAATGACTATTGACCATGAGTAAAGTATCACCAGCAACTACATAAACAATTATGCACCTGGCCCTATATACCTTTTTCCATAATAGACCATTTGCATTTCCCATATTATCAGAATATTTTACAGTGTGTTAGAAGCGCATAGTGTCTCTAACACTATAAGCTCTCCAAACTGATGAATCACCATGGTTTGATTTACAGGCCTAAGGTTAGTGATGAAGCGAAGGATCTCATACTGAAGATGTTGAACAAGAAGCCACAAACACGAATAGACCTGGATGGAATTAAGGTAAGTTAAATTACTCGCAAGTAAAACACTTTGTACGATTCTTGAATATGTTGAAAAGTTTTGATGACCCCAAACAGGACATTATATATATCTATAACGGACACCCATGGGACTGGAGCAAGATGCCGTTATACAGACAGGTCTGTTATAGGCAGAGACTGACAGATGGAATGGGTTGAAACCAATGTTTTTCTTTTATACTTGACTGACTAGGATGGTCCTTACATGAGGTTTTGTATACATAATGTATTTAAATAAAATAGAACAAAGACACATTTCAATAGAATAAGAAGTATTTATTACAAAAACAGGTATAGTTCAACAATATCACAGATACAGTATGGACAAAATCACCATTTGATGCACCATTCACCAATATGCAACAATATGTAAAAAACAATACATCAGTATCAAGCACTAATCGCTGATGGGACTACCACTTTTTGTTGTTATTGACAGAGGCCATTATTGACAGAGTAGACTGTATTGCTTTAGCTATGTGAAATCTTGTCATTAGCTTAGTGATATTTCTGGTCTGTTCTACATCGCTGACTAGCAGACGGCTGGGCACACTGGGTTCCTATAACAATCACAACTTTGGAAACTGCCAACCATCAATATGACCTCTGTTGTTGTCATGGAATTAATTCACCCGCACTGTATGTAACCAAGTTGTTTACATTGGCCTTAAATCACCATCAATGTGACCTTTGTTGTCGATGTAGCATGAAATCACCATCAATATAACTTCTGTTGTCACCATGGCGTTAAATCACCACCCTTATGACCGTTGTTGTCACCATGGCATTAAAAAACCAGCAATGTGACCTTTGTTGTCACCATGGCATTCAATCACCATCAGTGTGATCTTTGTTCTCATCATGTCATTAAATCACCATCAATGGGACCTTTGTTGTCACCATGCCATTCAATCACCATCAATGTGACCTTTGTGGTATCCATGTCATTAAATCACCATCAATGTGACCTTTGTTGTCACCATGTCATTAAATCATCATCGATGTGACCTTTGTTGTCACCATCTCATTAAATCACCATCAGTGTGACCTTTGTTCTCATCATGTCATTCAATCACCATCAATGTGACCTTTGTTGTCACCATGTCATTAAATCACCATCAATGTGACCTTTGTTGTCACCATGTCATTAAATCACCATCAGTGTGACCTCTGTTCTCATCATGTCATTAAATCACCATCAATGTGACCTTTGTTGTCTCCATGTCATTAAATCACCATCAATTTTACCTTTGTTGTCACCATCTCATTAAATCACCATCAGTGTGACCTTTGTTCTCATCATGCCATTAAATCACCATCAATGTGACCTTTGTTGTCTCCATGTCATTAAATCACCATTAGTGTGACCTTTGTTGTCTCCATGGCATTCAATCACCATCAATGTGACCTTTGTTGTCACCATGTCATTAAAGCACCATCATTGTGACCTGTGTTGTCACCATGGCATTCAATCACCATCAGTGTGACCTTTGTTTTCACCATGTCATTAAATCACCATCAATGTGACCTTTGTTGTCACCATGGCATTCAATCACCATCAGTGTGACCTTTGGTCTCATCATGTCATTAAATCACCATCAATGTGACCTTTGTTGTCTCCATGGCATTAAATCACCATCGATGTGACCTTTCTTGTTCATCTAGCATTAAATCACCATCAATATTGCCTTAGTTGTCAGATTTCACATATCATATTCCCACTGTTCTAGGTCCACAGTTGGATCACTAAAGGTGAGACCTGCCCTCTCTGTCAAGAAGATGAGAATGCTGCCAAAACTCTGGTCACTGTCACAGAGCAGGAAGTTGAGAATTCAGTCAAGATTGTGCCCAGGATAAGAACCTTGGTAAGTGCTATGTGTGTTTGTGTTACCACATGACACTTACCCCTGATGTCAGTCATTGAGCCTAAGCTTATTTACCCACTTCCTTCCATTGTTCAACTTACCCACTGGTGTGGGTGAGGGCAAACCTTTTTCTCACCTGAGATAGTTGCTACAGCCACCACTAGGTTATGGATTAAGGCCACTGGATTATATGGACGACAATGACTAATTCTGTATTCTGATGAATGCTCTCTGTGTTATTGGGTGTATAGCCATTGTTATTTAGGTGTCACAAAGCAAATTACAAATATATATATGCGTATCAGCGTTCGAAATAAAGCAATGAGCCAATTGAGAAGAAGGATGGACAAATAAAATATGGCTTGAGCTTGTCCGTTGGACAAGTGAAAATTATGGGCTGGAAAACATGTACTTCGGGATTTTGTATGTATATATACATATATATAATTGCATTATATATATCTATGCAATTCATTCTGGAGCAAAATATTTCTGCGCATGATGCATCTTCCTCAGAGATCCAAAGTGGACTTGTATTTGAATACTAAGATAACGTTGTAACACCAATGCAATCAGCCAGACTGGATGGCCAAATGAATTGAGCCGCTTCCTGTGTGGCGGGTCATGGGATTTTGAACTCCAGGTTCGAACCCAAACTGAGTGATAGTAATTACTTTAAAATATGTATTTGTTGCTACCTAGCCTGGTATTTAGTATTACTCGGATAGAGCAAGGTGTACAGGAGTTCGGAAGACCAATTGTCTGGAGTTGAAATTTACCCTGCTTAATCAACAAATGTAATACAAATATTTTTTAAAGAAATAACAATCTAACCAAATACTTAAATGGTGACGCTATCAAACCGACAGAAAGCAAAAGCAGAAGCTGCATCGTTATATGATTATACATATGTGTATCAGAACAGTTATACAGTGAAACCTATTATAATGTGCCCCGATTTAAGGTGAATTCGAATATACCGCGATGATTCATTGGACCCAGAATTCTTTAATTCAAGGGTAATTTAGTAAACTAAACCCCGATTTAACATGACCCCGGTGTTTTTGCGATGACATTGTATGGATCCCAATGATCACGTTATGATGGAGTTTCACGGTACTTCCAGTTTTTTTGTTTTTTTTGGTACATTAGTTGTTTAAACAGGGGAAATTTCAGTCACAGACGACTGGTCTTCCTCATTCCACTGCTCCTTGCCCTATCCTAGTAAAGCCTAGCGCCTGGCTAGGAAGCAACAAGTATCAATTTTTAAGTCATTGGTTTGACTCAACCAGAATTCGAACCCACGATCCCATGATCTACCAACACGGGAGACGGACGCTGTAACTCATTCGGCCATCCCGTCTGGTTTCTAACTCATTCAGCCATTCCCATCATTCAAACCATATTTATTTATAGTAACCAGGATGATTATGTGCAGATCAATCAGCTGGGGAGCATTTGTAGGAGTACAGAACGGTTCCTTTTAGTCCATACCAAGTGCCTTTAAGGTCAGACATCTTTCCAGTTTGAATGTGCTACATTCATTCCTGAATTTGCCAAATTAGTTAAGCGCCTGCTTTCCATGTGACAGGTCGTGAGATTCATACCTTCGGCATTCAAAAGCTGGTTGAGTCAAAACAATGACTTAAACATTTATACTTTCCACTACCTAGCCTGGCGCTCCACATTTCTACGATAGGACAAGGAGCAGTGGAATGTGGAAGACAAATTGTCCACAGTTGAAATTGTCCCTGCTTAAGCGCTGAATGTCATCAACATTTTTGTTTAAGAGACAAAGCCTCACATTTATTCCTGCAGTTCTGATATAGTTTTGAAGCAAGTGTGTTTCATTTGTTTTTCAACTATCAACTTGTATTGTCATTAGCACTTTTTTAAATAGATTTTTGTGATTTGCCCCTCTGATTATTATCATACCTGCTTGCTAAATTTGGTCAGATTGCCTGATTTCTGTGTGTAATTTATATGCAATATACCCCCTCATGGAATGTGTTAGATTATTGAATGTATGGCTTCCCATTTGCTTTTCTTCTATGTTCCTCATATTATCCCAATCATTGTCAGTTACATGTCAATTTTCTCTACCCCTCCCCACAAAAAATTCAAAACCCCAGAATGTAATTAATTGGCATGAAATGGATTTTAATTATATGTATAAACTTGGCGTTGTTGATTATCCTCTCTTTTATTTTGTTCTGGCTATATTATTTTTTGTTTTCTGATTTTATTTTCGCGCTGGATTTCCTTCAGATTCTAGTGAAAAGCATCTTGCGACAAAGGTCATTCCGTAACCCGTTCAGCCCCTTGCGGGATCCGCATCGGGACAAATCAGGAGAGTTCCAACGACAGGGCAGGTCAAACTCTGCTCCGGAGTCCTATGACAGCTTATCGAAAAGGTGAGGAAGCAACATCTAGTGCATGGCCAGCTTGTGAGTGGTCAGCATTAAAGCGCCATCTAGTGAGTGGCCAGTGGTAAAGCGCCATCTAGTGAGTGGCCAGTGTTAAAGCGCCATCTAGTGAGTGGCCAGTGTCAAAGCGCCATCTAGTGAGTGGCCATTGTTAAAGCGCCATCTAGTGAGTGGCCAGTGTCAAAGTGCCATCCAGTGAGTGGTCAGCATTAAAGGACCATCTAGTGAGTGGCCAGCGATAAAGCGTAATCTAGTGAGTGGCCAGCATTAAAGCGCCATCTAGTGAGTGGCCAGCATTAAAGCGCCATCTAGTGAGTGGACAGCGTTAAAGCACCATCTAGTCAGTGGCCAGCATTAAAGCACCATCTAGTGAGTGGCCAGCATTAAAGCGCCATCTAGTGAGTGGCCAGCATTAAAGCACTCACACTCAGAGCCCCACCACCTGCACTGCACACCACCACCACCTTTATTTCACTCACCACTGACAACAAAGATAACCCAAACACCACAAGCCCTGGTTCCCCAATCCTTCACAGGGGGCGCCACATTGTTTCACTTAATGATTTGTTTAATGGGTCAGTTGCAGACCTGCCTACCCATACAGTTTTTGCATATTTTGTACACAGGTTTAAGCTGAAGTATGCAAAATTGATATTGTTTACTCCAAAAAGTAATGGAGAGAGAGTAATAATACAAAATTTAGAAAGTGCACAACATTTTTGCAATTTACCCAATTGTTTTCATTGGAGTACCCAAATAGGAAGTTTGGGGTAGACAGGTCTGTAGTTGTCATTCCAATGCACCTTAAGATGTGCAAATGAAAAGCAATAATGTAAATAACTGCGATTATATATGACTGGAAGACCAGTGCCTTTGGCGCTGACGCAATAGTATTCAGAAGAATAAATATTTACCACAATTTCTTTTTGTAGTGTATGACGTATTATGTGAGTATAAATGTATGGAAGGGAACCTATCATCTATACCTACCGGTCCTATCAAAACATATGACCTGTACCGGTGGCGCCACCTCTCTGCTGTGTTAGAACTGGGTCAGTTGCAGCAGAGGAAGTTATATATGTATAGGTATACTTTATACGCTATTATATGAGAAGTTGGAAGCTTCCATCTACTCTTCCCTTAGTCATCGACTGGAGGAGCCTTAACAGAGTCATCTATTGTTCCAGCCTAGCTAACCTCATATCTGATTAGGGGCGCCACCTGTCCGCTCATGCATCAACTGCCTCCACCATCTACCCTCACTGTACCGCTGAATATTTATTTTAAGTCAATGGAATTAGGCGAAGCGCAAAGATTTCTCATATAACCGCCTCAAATAAGGTCAACAACCTTTGTTTCGCTTGTCATGCACTATATATCGAAAACTCATCAGATGAGACTAGCGCCCACAGATAATATGCTGTGGAATTTAGTATGGAATAGTGAGAATAGCATATCAGATAGTTGTTAGCGATACTCACATAATGTTTTTTGTTATTATTTGGAAGGTTTTCACTTTTGGTTTCCATGTGACACTTTAGTGTCCAGTTTCGGAGAATGACTCAGATCTTCCGTATATTCATATAACCCCGTACGCCCCCCCCCCCTTTTAGTGGAGACAGTGGGAAGCAGGCTCCTTACACTACACACAAACATCACTGAACCTATAACTTGGTATTGCAGGGTCCGTACGGGGCCTGGAAAGTCTTGAAAAGTCTTGAAAAGTCTTGAACTTCATTTGCCCTATTTCAAGGCCTTGAAAAGCCCAGAATTTAATCTATTTTTGTTAATTAGTCTTGAAAGGCCTTGAATTCCATTAAACTGTCCCCACCGATCTAAATTACCCCGAAATCACCATTCACCATTGTTTTTCTTTTCTTGAAATCCAAATGAAAATAGTCTTGAATTCCAATCAAAAACAGCCTTGAAAAGCCTTGAAATAGCCTTGAATTCCATATCTTCACATGTGCACGGATCCTGAAAACTGTTATTAAATGACTTGAGTTTTGTGATCTTAGCCATTTTGTGCTTAGTAGACGTAGAACCTATAATTTAGATATAATTAAACATTAAGCTATAATAAACCATAGCAATGTACCACAAAGCCATATCAACCTTGGCAGTCCAATTTGGCAGTTAACTTGGTAGTTAACTTGGCAGTTAACCAGACTGGCAGCTCACCAGGAATTGAAGTTAATACCACCCCGCAGAATGCATAGTCAACACAATTTAGTAATTATATATATATATATATATATATATACATTATATACATTATATACATGTATATACACTCACAAAAATACTGTAACATTTGTGGTCTTCAATCATAGTGTAAGTGTTGCCTTTCTTCCTCCTGTGCCTTTCCTTCGATAACGCCTCCATTTAATTATACATTATCTTTCATCTGTGCTTCAGTCATCTTTCTTCTATCTTACCTAGCTCCCAGCAAACACCCCGTCAATTTGCCTGCCTTTCTATATAAGCTGCATGCGTTATATATCTAAGTCCTGCAGCAACCCACAGTCGTACAGCGTCTTAAAAGAGTCTCGCAGAGTCTCCCCGAGTCTGGCAATGATCTCGCAACATCTCACTGAGTCTCAATGAGACTGCCAATGATCTCGCAACGTATTGCAGAGTCTTGTTGAGTCTGGCAACGATCTCACAGCATCTCATGTAGTCTTGCTAAGTATGGCAACGATCGCACAGCATCTCGTGGAGTCTTGCTGAGTCTGGCAATGATCTTGTGAAGTCTTGTTGCATCTGGTAATGATCTTGCAGAGGCTTGCGGAGTCTCGCTGAGTTTGGCAATGATCTCGCAGCATCTTGCTCACACAGGCTTGCAGTGTCTTGCAGAGTGTTGTGGCTGATCCACAGTCCCGCAGCAGTCTTGTAAGCCTCTCACTGAGTCTAGCAGACTTTTTCAAAGCATCGCAGCCTCATGGATCTTGCAAAGACACACGCACCAGATCAGTCTCACAGAGTCTCATAGAGTATTGCAGCTGTCTCGCAGACTCATGTAGAGCATAGCAACAGTCTTGTGGAGTCTTGTAGAGCTTCACAGCAGTCTCACAAAGTCTTGTAGAGTCTTGATGCAGTCTTGCAGAGCTTCGCAGCAGTCTCACAGTCTCAGAAAGTCTTGTAGAGTCTTGCTGCAGCCTTGCAGAGTGTCGCAGCAGTCTCACAGTCTCACAAAGTCTTCGCAGCAGTCTTTGCACCAGTCTCGCAGAGTCTCTGAGTCTTGCAGCAGTCTTGCAGAGTGTTGCAGTCGTCTCAGAGTCTCACCAGTCTTGCAGCAGTCTCAGAACCTGGTAGTGTGACTCAGAGTCCCACTATGCACCACAGAGCCTTGTAGCAGTCTCTCAGAGTCTCACAGTAGTCTCACAGCAGTCTCTCAGCATTTGAGTCTCTCATAAGGCCTCGCAGTGTGTCGCAGAGGACGACCCTCAGCTTGCCGGGACTGGCCGACGTAAGCATGTATATATGTGATATGATCAAAGCGCCTTTTGTCAACTAGTGTGTGTGGTTCCCATGTAGGGGGTGCCACCTCTTCATCCGCGACCGCTGCCCGTCGGTAAGTGCGGTAGGAGTAGTGTTGCGGGAGCAGTCTCCCAGCTGGCTGTTCTGGTTAATGTAGAGAGAGTTCTCAAAAGTTGGCACTGTGTTCTATAGTAGGATTATTAACCGCCTTCTGGTGGAGATTTCCACTTCCACGTTCTCTACCCTTTGTCCGTGTGTTCATGTGTGTGTGTGTGTGTGTGTGTGTTAGGTACTCCCACAACAGTCTCTCTGTGACAGGGCTGCAAAACAACCCATTAGAAAAAAAGTGTCAGAAGTCATGAATTTGTAATCTAATATGCTGAATATATCGTTCAAATCCTTATCTCTCATATTATCATACACCGCTACTTTTGGAGTGAATAATTTATGAAATCATGTAGATTAATAGACTTTTAAAAGTTGAATAGAAAGTGTACAATGGCCACCATAGTGTCTTCTTTGCATTATCTCTCAATTTCTCAATAATAAATTGATATAAAATACACATTGCATGCTAGAACCAGCAACTCTACAGCTTGTTTCATGCCAAATCACATTTTGCTCAGATTTAGAGATGGTCGTCATTCGCCCTTACTCTGGGTAGTGGTGAATCTGATATCTAAGTGTGTGTGATATAGAATGTGTGCATGTAGCTGGTGAACCGCAGCTTATGAAGTGTAAGTAAGTAAGCAGGTGTTGTGAGGTGTAGTAATAGAGAACTAACAGATACTGTGAAGTGTGAGTAAGTAAGCAGGTGTTGTGAGGTGTAGTAATAGAGAACTAACAGAAACTGTAAAGTGTAAGTAAGTAAGTAAGTAAGCAGGTGTTATGAGGTCTAGTAATAGAGAACTAACAGACCCTGTGAAGTGTGAGTAAGTAAGTAAGCAGGTGTTGTGAGGTGTAGTAATAGAGAACTAACAGACACTGTAAAGTGTGAGTAAGTAAGTAAGCAGGTGTTGTGAGGTGTAGTAATAGAAAACTAACAGACACTGTGAAGTGTGAGTAAGTAAGTAAGCAGGTGTTGTGAGGTGTAGTAATCGAGAACTAACAGACACTGTGAAGTGTGAGTAAGTAAGTAAGTAAGCAGGTGTTGTGAGGTGTAGTAATAGAGAACTAACAGGCACTGTGAAGTGTAAGTAAGTAAGCAGGTGTTGTGAGGTGTAGTAATAGAGAACTAACAGACACTGTGAAGTGTAAGTAAGTAAGTAAGCAGGTGTTGTGAGGTGTAGTAATAGAGAACTAACAGACACTGTAAAGTGTGAGTAAGTAAGTAAGCAGGTGTTGTGAGGTGTAGTAATAGAAAACTAACAGACACTGTGAAGTGTGAGTAAGTAAGTAAGCAGGTGTTGTGAGGTGTAGTAATAGAGAACTAACAGACACTGTGAAGTGTAAGTAAGTAAGTAAGCAGGTGTTGTGAGGTGTAGTAATAGAGAACTAACAGGCACTGTGAAGTGTGAGTAAGTAAGTAAGTAAGCAGGTGTTGTGAGGTGTAGTAATAGAGAACTAACAGACACTGTAAAGTGTAAGTAAGTAAGCAGGTGTTGTGAGGTGTAGTAATAGAGAACTAACAGGCACTGTGAAGTGTAAGTAAGTAAGCAGGTGTTGTGAGGTGTAGTAATAGAGAACTAACAGACACTGTGAAGTGTAAGTGAGTAAGTAAGCAGGTGTTGTGAGGTGTAGTAATAGAGAACTAACAGACACTGTAAAGTGTGAGTAAGTAAGTAAGCAGGTGTTGTGAGGTGTAGTAATAGAAAACTAACAGACACTGTGAAGTGTGAGTAAGTAAGTAAGCAGGTGTTGTGAGGTGTAGTAATCGAGAACTAACAGACACTGTGAAGTGTGAGTAAGTAAGTAAGTAAGCAGGTGTTGTGAGGTGTAGTAATAGAGAACCAACAGACACTGTAAAGTGTAAGTAAGTAAGTAAGTACGTAGGTGTTGTGAGGTGTAGTAATAGAGAACTAACAGACACCGTGAAGTGTGAGTAAGTAAGTAAGTAAGCAGGTGTTGTGAGGTGTAGTAATAGAGAACTAACAGACACCGTGAAGTGTGAGTAAGTAAGTAAGTAAGCAGGTGTTGTGAGGTGTAGTAATAGAGAACTAACAGACACTGTAAAGTGTAAGTAAGTAAGCAGGTGTTGTGAGGTGTAGTAATAGAGAACTAACAGGCACTGTGAAGTGTAAGTAAGTAAGCAGGTGTTGTGAGGTGTAGTAATAGAGAACTAACAGACACTGTGAAGTGTAAGTAAGTAAGCAGGTGTTGTGAGGTGTAGTAATAGAGAACTAAGAGACACTGTGAAGTGTAAGTAAGTAAGCAGGTGTTGTGAGGTGTAGTAATAGAGAACTAACAGACACCGTGAAGTGTGAGTGAGTGAGTGAGTAAGTAAGTAAGTAAGTAAGTAAGCAGGTGCTGTGAGGTGTAGTAATCGAGAACTAACAGACACTGTGAAGTGTAGGTAATTAAGTAAGCAGGTGTAGCGAGGTGTAGTAATAGAGAACTAACAGACACTGTGAAGTGTAACTAAGTAAGTAAGCAGCTGTTGTGAGGTGTAGTAATAGAGAACTAACAGACACTGTAAAGTGTAATTAAGTAAGTAAGCAGGTGTTGTGAGGTGTAGTAAGAAAACTAACATACACAATGAAGTATAAGTAAGTAAGTAAGTAAGTAAGTAAGCAGGTATTGTGAGGTGTAGTAAGAGATAACTAACAGACACTGTGAGTAGGTAGCCTCACACAAGCCCACAACCCCAACGCCTGGTTATGAGCATGAACACTAAGTGATAGTAGATTCGATTAATTCTCAAAAATGTGTATCCAGTACTAAAAGGTCAATGGGGTTCCGAGGTGCAGGTATACTCCGAGTTCCGCTGGTCCCCTCAGAAGCATGTGAAGCTGCGACCCAGCACGCTGTGTCACAGCTTCACATTATATGTCGGAAGGTGGTGGAGGTGGTGAATACACATACACAAAGTGGGATTTTATTTAACGTAAAATATTTGCTATGGCAGTTTTACATTATGTACGCCTCCTGATGACCAAACTTGGTCGGGTTCTTGCCATACATTTGTTTCTAACGTAGATTGCAATGAAGTTATCTAAGCAAATATTTCACATTAGATAAAATACCACTTCCAGTATCATGATGTATGTGTATTCACCACACCTCCCCCCGTCCACTGCGTAAGCCTAAGCTGTGACCTGGTGCGCTGTGTCACAGCTTCAGTCCTTCCTGAGGGACCAGCGGAACTAGGAACGCCCACATTGTGTCGCAGTGCCCCCTATCGGATTTGGTTCTTGAGCGTCACCACCAGTTTGTGTTGTGTGAGTTTAGGAGCGTGAATCACGACAGTTGTTGCTTCTGGATGAAGCATTTTGGCTTGACAATGTAATTAGATTATTACTATTGTTATTATTGCTCTGCTTCTGATTAGTTACACAGCATTGCTTGAGCTTAATCCCTTGCGCTTAATTGCCATTAGCAGATTGGCGCATAATTTCTAATTGTGGTTGATTCGGGCAGGAAGCCGGGGACCCACCACGCCCCAAGCGGCAAACACTGACACCTATCGAAACCTCCACCCGCCCGTTAGACATTCAGTTTCGATCCTTCATGGTGGGAACATTTCACCACACCCACCCACCCTATTTTTTAAGGACTACTACGTAGGGGTCGGCTCTGGCGGCCTCAGAGCCTCCGGCCATCCAAGACGCCCCTCTCGACATCGACGAGCTCGACTGAGAGACCCCCCTTGTGTAGCCCTCCCTCACTGTGCCAATAAATTTACCTTACTCCCACTAGGTCTCTGGCTTCCTTACTTGAATCAGCTTGTTGAGATTCATGTGGGTGTATAGGCAGGAAAATCTCCCCCTAGTGGGATACATACTGAAGAAAACACCAAAGACATTACCATATTTCATACGATATATAATCAAAGAAAATTCTATTAAGATGATGTCATAATTAAAATGACGTCATTATTTACCTTTGATGTGCGCACGAAAAATCTATAGCAAACAAAGTGAAGAGCAGGTGATGGACGGTTTGTGAGAATTTAGTCAGGAGTTATATTTGTTGAGATTTCCCCCGTTTATTATGCTTTGCAGAGTTAATCTGATAAGAATCTACTTTATAACTAATACAACATTGTTCTTTTAAGTTGACTTTGTTGGGTGGTTTGGCATGTGTTTCTGGAATGTCTTATCTTTCGGTGTTATTGTTTTTGGGAGCATCCAAATAATAAGTTGCATAACATCACCCCCATGCATTGAAGAACACCCACCGCGTCACTCTTGGATGTTGGTAGGACCAAGTAGTCCTCACTCGATGCCGCATTGGCCACTCTTGGCTGACTCATGCATTTTTACGCAAGGGAGAACCACGTGCCGAGGGTATTGGGTGCCAGTGCCGACTGACACTCAGACATAATCCGCGTGAATGTGTAGGTTCCCTGCTGATATTGCCAACAATGTTTCAATGTAAATGTCATGTTAGCAGGTTAGGGCTCTTCACCAATCTAAACTAAAGTGTGAGCAAATTTTAGAATTCCTAAGAATAACCGATCTGTATTGTCTCATGTATATTTTAGCTATGTGTTTATAGCGATATAGCGATATATAGCGAATGGCAGACAGGAAGTGTGAACACTTATTTGTCTCCCATTTTTTTTTTTTTTCTTTGGTACATTAGTTGTCCCAAGCATGGGAAATCCCAGTCACAGACGACTGGTCTTCCCTACTCCACTGCTGGTCGATAGAAAGCCCGAGCCTACACTTTTACCGACCCAAGGGATTTTTAACCTGCCTTTAATGACGCTGTAAGTTATACGCAGTGGTGGAAATCCAAATTGGCAGAGCTGGGGGCACGGGGAATCGAACCGCCGACCCTCAGATTAGGAGTCTGACCTAGAAAAAAGTCAGACACTCTAACGACTCCGCCACAGAGAACACCACTTGAGTTAAATGTTGCTACCATTTAAACTAAATTTACCCACTTCAAAAATCCTTCTGAGATCATTTTTGCCATCATTTGATACAAGTCCAACCATGCCAGACCTTCATGTAAATTCCAATGTAGGCATATAGATGTGATTAACAAAACTGACACAATAAAATACGACTAACCTTTACGTCATGAACATGACCCTTGCTGCCATCACAATGTTGAACCATCAGCAATGGATCATTTGTTTTGGGGTATAAATGCAGTTCTTATGATTAGCCTCAGTAGAATCCCTACCCTCACCCTCACCCCCTCCCCCCTTCCCAGACCAGATGGGGTGACCGAATGAGTTGAGTGTCTGTCCCCTGTTTTGGGAGATCGGGGGATCTGAACCCATGAGATCGTGGGTTCGAACCCTGGTCGAGTCAAACCAATGACTTCAAAATGTATACTTGTCGCATCCTAGTCTGGCACTCGGCATTACTAGGATAGGGCAAGGATTAGTTTGCTCAGTGTCAGGATAATGTGACTGAGTGGGATACCAGGTCATGGTGCTGGCAGCCTGATTTCTCAGTGGGGCAGCACTATAAAGTTGCCATAAGTGTGCCTTAGATGACCTTAGATGTTGCTAGGACGTAAAACAGCAACAAACAAACAACACTCCCTTTCCCCACTAACCCATCCTCAACCCTTGCTAACTCTCTCTTGGTGACAGGGAACATGTCAGATTTGGAACGCACTTCCCAATACTCAATGTAAACGCAACCAACACAACTTGTTAGCAAGTAATTAATTCTCAATGGAAATGTGAAATGGGTGCCACTCAAAGTTTTCACCATTTCCACGGTCATACAAAGTATATGACAGGTCAGGGGAAAAGGAGGGTGTTAGTCATATATGACTTTTACGGTTTTATTAAGGTGTTTGATAAAACACAATGTGCCACTTTATACTTTTTTTAAAGTATTATACTTATTTTCAATGAAAAACTACTTTTTATACTTTTTTTCAAGCGTAGATACTTTTTTGTATACTTTTTTCTGAAAAAAATTGCCAATCGGGTAATTGAAAACTCTTCAGACTTCTAATTAGGAATTTGATGAGATTGAGAGATGCGCGTTGCTAGTCTCTTTGCAGGAGTGGTGTGTGTTCTGTTGAGTGGAACTTTTGCTGAGCTCTCCGCTATCAGTGACCAAGTGACAGTGCACTGAACTATGCAAAACTGAGAGCTCAATGGCCACAACTCCTCATAACACTGCATACATCATTCCAGAAGCGTGTTCACAAGCAGCACATGTTAGCTTAACAAGGTAGCAAATGGTTACAGATCAGGGTAAGCTTACTCTTATTTATACTTTTTTAATACTTTTTTAAAGACAATTTTGATGCTTAAAAAAAAATGATTATACTTTCTTTTGTCAAATCCACTGTGGCAGCACTGATAACATAAACCACTGTCCCGGTCTGTGATACAATGTTGATATGTAGACTACTACAGGTGAGCAAATGGGGAGCGGCAAAAGGTCTGGCAAAGTAGTACGCTTTGTTGGATCATGAAAATGTCGAAAACTTTGGATGACCCCCATAGCGAAACCTGGTGTTGATTGTAATGTCCAGTTTGCTGCTATGTTGTCGTCCAAGTTCAAAGGGCCAGGTGGCTTCAAACCTGAGAGTGCCATGGCGTATCAAAAGGTCCACTTTCGATCTGACACCATGTAATGTTATCTAGAATAACCGACTATACACACGTTGGCGTCTCATTGTATAATGACTTTATTCAGGTCAAACCCACACCGTGCCAGTCGCGCGCTCCCCGGTGCCTCACCCGACATGCACCCCAGCCAGTACCATACATCACATTGATGGCGTTAAAATGTCCTATATTCAAAAACTCAGTTCCCACGCAACTTCATATTTTGCTCAGGCCAAATGGTCACAATAAAGCAGCCTTGCAATGTAATGTGCTACAGCAATTCCTGCAATCGCTACAGAGAAAGCATTTAGTTATTCATGACACCTGCTTCATATACTGGCAACTAATCTCTTTGTCCGACTTACCGCCCCAATGTAGGACCTCTGAATATCCATTCTTTGTCTTGCGATGTGATGTCATTCTAGTTACTCCTGCAGCGCTGTCTCCAGGACATGGCTGCTAAATAACCCGATAGAAAAAGTGTTGGAAAGCTGAGTTATGGATGTAGCCAGATGAATTTGCAATCGAAGGCACTAATTATATCGTTCAAATGCTAATCTATCATCGCCTGCTATGTTTGGAGTGAAGAGTTGATTAAATCATTTAGATTAATAGGCTTTAAAAGTCAAATCGAAAGCAAACAGTGGCCGCCATCTTGGTTTTTGTTTTGCATTCTCTTCAAATTCATTTACTCAAGGGCAATGACGCGATGGCCGAATGAGTTAGAGCGTCCGTCTCCCGTGTTGGTAGATCGTGGGATCTTGGGTTTGAACCCTGGTTGAGTCAAACCAATGACTTAAATATTTATACTTGTCGCTTCCTAGCCAAACGCTCGGCATTATTAGGATAGGGCAAGGAGCAGTGGGATGAGGAAGACCAGTTGTCTGCGACTGAAATTTCCCCTGCTTAAACAACTAATGTACCCCCAAAAAAAAAAGAGTGGATAAACAGTACATGCTGAAACCAGATCCTATATCTCTTATTTACAGTTGATTCCTATCAAATAGTGTGTGCTTGAATTTAGGCATAGAACTCTATCATTCACTCGTACTCTGAATTGAGGGTGAATATTTGATCTAACATCATTCATGACAAGCCCGAGTTTTGGATATCCAGCAATAAGAACAGAGCAGAGCAGGGTACAATATCTGATTGGTTGAAATTTTCTTAAATCTCCAAGCATAGAAACTGTATGGATATATACAGATCCCGAGCTGCCATTGCCTAAGAAGGTACACCAGACTGCCCTTGGCTAAGAAGGTCTACAGGTCCTCCGGCATGTCATTTTTCGAGCAGTCACTCTAACCACATACCTGATTTGTGTTTGGGTAGGGCTGAAGACTTGACATAATTAGTAATATTGTTATGATTTTAAATGAATGAATATTTCTACATCCCTTTTTTTTTCTTTTTTTTTCTTTCTTTTCTTTTATTGCAGGAAAGTATCATTAAGCGAAAATCCGCTGCCCAGCGTGGTCGAGCAATAGCCAGAGTGGGGACAGCCCCTCAACTGCACTAGACCGCAGAGGGGCTGACGCGGCGGCCCCTCTCAGCAGATGACGTCACTGCGGCGCCCACTCTCAGCAGATGACGTCACTGCGGCGTCCCCCCCCCCGGCTGAGGTCACGTGGGTGTGACGTCACGGTAGCACGAGCCCCGGATGGTGCCCTACAAGAGCAGGGGGTTTGGAAGACGGGTAATATTTCATAAGAGCTATGCATTCTTACACACACACCCAGTTACAGTCACGATAGAGGCGAGACTTTGTTGTTGACCTAGATTGACGTTATCCAATGGTGATGACCTACTTATTATCAATAAAGCAGCATATATTATTTGTTACATCATCGCCACTTTAAGCAGTGCTTCAACTTTTGAACCATTGTTATGATCCTATATATATATATATATAAGAATATATATTACATTTATACTTGTACAGTTTCAACCAATTTCTATTATTCATATCTTATTATCGGTGTCTGTATATTTGTCCTCACAAATGGAGCCTTCTCTTTTTTAATATTGATATTGTGAGCGGTGCACTCAAGTGCTGAGTGTGTGGTTTCAAACACTTTTTGACTCGTGGAACTGAGCAAGCAAACAGAACCATCCACATAGGGTGATTAGCTTTGTAACCCGCTAGTTGAGCGTCACTAGGTTTGGGCTCAGAATATTGTCTTGATTCACAACTTATGCTTGTACTGCTTGAAAACATGGATAGACTGTCATTGCATATACGCATAAACCCTTTTAATCTACTGAGAACTCTGCCTGCATTAATGCATCCCGTGAGTTGGTCGGTGCCTGTGTTAATGCATCCAGTGAGGAGGACGGTGCCTGCATTAATCCATCTGGTGAGGAGGACTGCACCTGCATTAATGCATCCTATGAGGAGGACGGTGTCTGTGTTATCACATCCAGTGAGGAGGACGGTGCCTGCATTAATCCATCTGGTGAGGAGGACTGCACCTGCATTAATGCATCCTATGAGGAGGGCGGTGTCTGTGTTATCACATCCTGTGAGGAGGATGGTGCCTGCATTAATCCATCTGGTGAGGAGGGCTGCACCTGCATTAATGCATCCCATGAGGAGGACGGTGTCTGTGTTATCACATCCTGTGAGGAGGATGGTGCCTACATTAATGCATCCTGTGATGAGGATGGTGCATGCCTACATTAATGCATCTCATGAGCAGGTCAGCGCATGCCTGCATTAATGCATCCCGTGAGGAGGACAGGGCAAGCTTGCATTCCGCGTTTATTTGCGAGCAGCCTGGCCATTTCAAAACAAATAATGTTATTTGTACATGTAAGTAAATGTTGTCTGTTCCAAGATTACATCTGTAAGTAATACCGACATGCTCATATTTTCTAATAATTATATGCACAAATCACATTATCTTTCACCTAAGCGAGCAAAGCCATAGACAAAAATAATTAATGAATATCAAAATGGCCGACCAATTGATATTGGTCGCCAAAAGGTTGCATACCTTTGTTGATAGGTTGGGGATTAGTTGCCGATCAGTAGGTGATCAGTCACAGACCTGTCCCAGATTAATCGCAAGTGACTTTCTTGGGTTTGTGGGGTGGGGTGTGATTTTAATCGCAGACCAGTTGGGGACCATAGAAGACACATTGTCAATTGATCACATAGGCCGACAGGTCGAATAATTAACCCGTACAACCTTTATCTATATATACCCTTTTGATTTAATCTCAAAGAGGTTGGCGATCGATTTGCAACTGATCTGCAATCGAACGGAAATCACTAGCCTACCAGCCGCAAACTAGTCCCCAACCAGTACCCGACCAGTCCGCAACCAACCTTCCCTGGTCTTACAAAAGTCGGTGACTGGTCATATGACCGATCGCCGACTAATCCCCAACTGATCGGCAATCAGTCACCTACCATTTTCCTTCCATTTTTGTTCTCTGTTTTTTGTTGGCTTTATCTCACAAGAAGGTTGCTGATATTTGTGTATTATTTGGTCGCAAGTGGTTGGTTGTAAAATGGTCGTTTGCTACGTGTGACTGGGCCATGAATGACAGACTTTTCAGAATGCAAAGGTTTGCTAAGGGTGATGATCTCATGTCGGGCTGTACAATGTTATCTCAACTAAACGGTGTCCTTAGTTTATACTTGATGGTTGTTGACGATGCAGAGATTGACATATCGACGTTTGATAGAGTTATTGCTAATTGTTTAATTAAACTGAATGGAGTGTAAGGGATTTATGTATCTACGTGAGGTTATTCCGCAGTGTTGGTGTAGGGTGTAGGGACAGATTTGTCCTCATCGTGTTAATTCATGAACCAGAATATGAAAAAAACCATAGAATAATGTTTGGAGGCTTAGTTGCACAAATATAATTATTTTATTCAATTTCGAAACTAATATAGATTAGTTGTGGTCTTTTTTGTTTAAGATGGGGGATGGAGTTGGTTGCAAAAATAGAATTATTTTACTCAATTTGGAACCTAACTTAAATTAGTTGTGCTCTTTTTGTTAAAATGGAGGATGGAGATAGTTGCATAAATATCCTTATTTTACTCAATTTGAAAACTAATATAGTTTTGTTGTTTTTGTGTGTTTATTTTTATTATTAAATAGAGGATGGAGTTAGTTGCTCAAACCATTTTTTTTTCTTCATTCGGACAATAATATATTTCATTTGTGTAGGTTAGTTGTATTGTTCTCTTTATTTATTTTTTATTTTGAAACAAATTTACTTTAAGTAAATTTTCATTATGTGACTTGGATTATTATTTATTTATTTCTTAGTTTTGAAACTAGGATTTTAATTATGGTCTTTGCATGCTTCTGTTCTTGTTATTTTGCTTATTTGTTGAAATTGCCAAATTTTAGTTATATTTTTTGTTTGTTGAGTGTTTGGTGTTATTTTGATTATTTTATGGAAACTGACCCTCTCATCTCAATGTCGGATAAACTGAATGTCGCGACCTGTCTACCTAGTCATGCGATCCCATTACATATCCTGTTAACTGGATGTGGTGGCCGAATCGGTAAGAGCGCAGGCTTACCGTGCGGAAAATCAGGAGTTAAGCCCCGTTCACACTGGGCAGTTAATTCGATTCATATGAATCGACTTGTCTAGTTCACTTCACATTCACCGTGTGGACGCTACGCTAAAGCAATTTAGGGCTGAATCGATTCAGCTAGATCGCTTCATCTATACCACCTCGCGAGGTAGTTTAGATGAACCGAACTAACTTAAGTCGGCCCATCCAGCTTGTGTGGACGGTAGCGGTTTACTTGAAGCGGATTAAGCACGTCACACTATATAACATAATTTGGTCTATGAACTGGCTAGAGGTGCACAGATATTGTTTTCATCATTTATTTGTAGGGTTTCACTGCCCAGCAGAAGTTTTGACCATTCCAAAACAATACGATTCAGTCAATGCATATCTAGGTCGAACCCACACTCTCTCGTGGTGACGTCGACGAAACCAAACTGGTGCTGGTTAGGTCATGCGCAGATATCGATTTCCGGCTAAAAGTAGTGCATGTGTGGACACGACACTAATTCGCTTCATCTATTTCGCTTTGTCTAAATCGGTATAAAGTTGTGCCGTGTGAACGGGGCTTTAGAATCGCAACCGAGTCAAACCAATGACTTACAAATTTGATACTTGTTACTAACTAGCCTGGCGCTCGGCATTAATATGATATCACAAGGACTGGTTAGCACAGTATCAGGATAATGTGACTGTGTGGGATATTGGGTCATGCTGCCAGTGGCCTGGTCTCCCAGTGGGGCAGCACTATAATGTTGCCATGATGAGTGTGCGCTGTCACCAGTCGGTACCCGTCCTGATATGACCTTAGATGTTGCCAGGATGTAAAACAACGACAAACGGACAAAACAAACGTGTCACTTTATTACATGTCCCTTTTTGTATTACATGTCTCTTATTACATGTCTATGCATATTGTCAAATGGCGCAGTCCCTCACTCTAATAACACACGTCGCCCCCTCACACACACGTACACACACACTATATGCAATGCAATCTGGCATCGTATCGCAATACACTGTACTGCCTTGGAGGCCGGCCCAAAACGACTGAGCCCTCACCCTTTATGACACTGCCGGATGCTGCCAACTGCTAGACTGCTGCCAACTGCATGGTGAGCACCTGGGTCACGTGATCTCCTTTGTAGGCCTATAGGTCACTGTATATCTTACCATCATTCTATGTGTCTGTTTACTTTATGTTTGTGTTTATCTGTCTTCTCTCTCTCTGTCTATCTCTATCTGGCTAGCGGTCTGTCTTTTACTGTGTGTTCGTGTGTCTCTTCCTGTTTCGCTGTCTGTCTCTCTCTCTCTCTGTCTGGCTAGCTGTCTGTCTCTTACTGTGTATTTGTTTATCTCTCTTCCTGTCTCTCTCTGTTTATCTGGCTAGCGGTCTGTCTCTTATTGTGTATTTGTATATATGCCTCTTCCTTTCTGTCTCTCTCTCTGTCTATCTAGCTATCTGTCTGTGTCTTACTGTGTATTTGTTTATGTCTTTTCCTGTCTGTCTCACTCTGTCTATCTGGCTAGTGGTATGTCTCTTACTGTGTATTGGTATGTACGATTCTTCCTGTCTTTCTGTCTGACGCTTTCTGTCTCTCTGGTTAACTGTCTCTCTCTTACTATGTCTTTATCTGCCTTTTTCTCTGTCTATCTCTCCTTCTCTCTTTCTCTCGCTCTGAATTCATCGTGGAAAAATGTGGACTTTTTCTAATTATTTTTCGTATTTTGGAGGAGAAGGGGTTCTATTATTAACGCTAGGAGGCACTGATTGTAAATCGACAAAATGAGATGTAGTGATTTTAAATCATGTGATCTACATCACAAGGTCATGTTATTTAATTAACTTGTCTGGCTTTAATGTGGAGTGGATTTGGAGTATTAAACATTAAAAAAATGTAGTTTAAATAAAAGATATTTACCTGAAAATAATTCTAATTCTCACTAATTCAACTTTTCATATGATCACATGGTTATGGATCAATGAACAAAAGAGTAGGAATGTCAACAAAATTAAGTAGTTGATGGTTTGATTCCAATGTTTATCTCCATTTTTTGGATTGGCGTTTTCGTGGTTTGACCTGAACTCTTCTTTTTTTGTTTGCTATTACGGGATGCGAAAACTGAAATGTGAGAAAATTCTGAAATAGGATTTCCGTTTCTTTCGTGAGATTCTTTTTCCTTTTAATTGAAAGCATATTTTTACTGTATTTTATTGGCGAAGGAACGATGAGAAAGTGGGTAGTGCAGGTAAAAAAAGAGTTTATTTATGACAACGCGGGACAAATCCGAGATTGGCCCTATGTAAACAGAAATATAAATTATAAAATAATAAGTAGACAGGTGAGTGTGTGTTAAATTCAGTTGGGTTGTCAGTTTGTCGGTTTTAGACCTCAGTGGGTTTAGCGTCTTCGCTCGAGGTTCTGCGCATGCGTCAAAATCGAACGACATTCCCGCTTGCCATTCTGTCATTAGCGTCCTAACCATTATGCCACCTAAGCTCCATGATGCAATCACCCTATCCACACTAGTGCAGTAGCCATTGCACAGATTCAGTCTGTTTCGCTGATTATTGCTCAGCTGGATGAGTATTCCGTCTTGAATGGTGGTGGTATTCAAATGCAACTCAACCAGGATATCTCTGTGAACTTTTAGTCATGTATAGAAAGGGATTTCAGTACAAACATGAACACAGTAAATAGTGATTACACACACAGAAACACACCGGTATCAGGGGCGTAGCTAGGCATATGTGCGTACTCCAAAACGTCCACATCGTTTTGTCAACAATAACCAAAATTAAAAAATAATAAAGAGAGAGAGAAAGAGAAGGGGGGGGGTTTACTTAGATATGATTTCATATTCGGAAGGGTGTGATGCCGTAAGCGGCCCCCTAAACCCCCTGCTGAAATTAGGAGCACAGATCGTTAAAGGTCTAGCTATGCCCCTGGGTATGTGTTTTGTCTGAGAACGAAACCAACAATCTTTCTCTACACCTAGCAACTGTAAACAAAACAAATTTGTGTAAGCCCATACACACACACACCCAAAATAAAACTTAAATGACGTTGTTTTATGAACTCAAGGTAAGTCCTTTTTTTTTTTATTATTAAAGTTGCATAGTCCGATCATTTTGCGTTTCTGTCATTTTCCGATACAAATATATTAGGTTGATCGTTATAATCCACGTTAATTTAGTTTGAACTAACCAGGTTTGAGAGCTCACCTCGTTAGGACGACGCTGGTCATTTTGGGTCCGTTTCAATTACAAAAGGTCGTATTTTATATAAAATTATGTAATGAAATGAGATAAATGACTGTAGCACAATGAGTTTGAGCTAGTTTTACTATTGGAACATATCACAGGAAAGGAACAAATGTTATTAAGATCACTGATTAGTATCAGGATATTTATTTCGGGAACTAATTTGTAAAACAACATTTAAACATTAGTGCGTATTGGGTATGGACCAGGTTACCCGGGCTAGTTACTGTGTTGGTATGACCAAACAACCACATCACAACAGGGGTACCTTCAGTCAGCCATGGGAGTATATATATATATATGTATATATATATATATATGTATATGTATATATATATATATGTATATATATGTATATATATATTTGGGTCAGGATCATGAAAAGAGGCCAATTGGTGGAAGTTGTCTGCGTCGAGCATGGATGTCGGCGTTGATCGGTATAATTATAATTTAGCATTTACAGAGGTGTTGGAAAGTCTTTGAATTTATCCTGAATGTAAAGGTCGAGAAAATACAACAACTGTATTTGTTTCTAGGATAATTTAATATAAAACAAAGAAATGCATGAGACTTTTAAAATTGTGATGCCGACATCTGTTAAAGTTGTCGGCATCGATCATTGGATGTCGGAGTCGATCGGTATAATTATAGTTTAGCATTGACAGAGATGTTGGAAAGTCCTTAAATTTATACTGAATGTAAAGGTCGAGAAAATACAACAACCTTATTTGTTTCTAGGATAATTTAATATGAAACAAAGAAATGCACTACACTTTTAAGAATGGCGACACCGACATCTTCACTTGACCGCCGATTGGCCTGTATTCGTGAGGCTGACTCATATATATATATATATGGGATATATAATTTATTACTATGAGTATAAAGGGGCGGAGCTATTCCTATATCCTGTTTCAGGATCCTAGCATTTAATGCTGCCTTTATTATTAACCCACAATATTTATTGTTATATTCGCTGCGGGCCAGTTCCTGCTGCGCTATCCTGGCGCCCCACCATGTTGCCAGATGTCAGTCAGCGCTTGTTAGGTGCACATCGGCGCCTTTTTATATATATATATATATATATATATATATATATATATATATATATATATATATATGCTGGTCAGTGGCAAACCATGTGTGACTCCCCCCACCCACCGACCCACACACACAGACACACACACACTCCTTTATATGCAGTGGCCATGCTATTGGGGGTAGAGGGTTAGTTCAGAGAGGGAGAACACTGAGAATGCCAGATTAGGTTTATTAGCTGTATCAGTATCTATATTTTATCAATTATTATTATTGTCGTTATTATTAGTAGTAGTAGTAGTAGTATTAGTAGTAGTAGTAGTAGTAGGGGGGTTGTTGTTGACAGCGCAGCTTCGCGGCCCTCTGATACTGCATAGTGATCCTCTATTTGCATAAATAGTAACAAGGTAAGTTTTGTTGTTGTTTTACGTCCTAGCAACATCTGATGTCATATCAGGACGGGTACGGGTGCGCACTCATGGCGACTTTATAGTGCTGCCCCACTGGAAGACCAGGCCGCCAGCACCATGACCTGATATCCCACTCACTTGCTATATTTATATTATATGTATAAATGTATATATGAATGTGAAAGATGTGTGATGATGGTGATGATGATGATGCTGATGATGATGTGTATTTGTTTCATAGCAATTTAACATTGATGTGTATTCATACTTACCTATCTCATGTATAATATAATTGTATGTGTTTACATGTGAAACACCAACCAGAAGCCGGGCTGATCAAACCCACCACAAGGTGGCACTGCGAAATTTCCATTACCTTGGGAGAGATAGGGAGTGAGCCGTCTTAGTATTATAGGGTCTTTGGGTATATATAGGTTCAAATCTAGATATATTTTGGGGGTACATTAGTTGATTAAGCAGGGGAAATTTCAATCGCTGACGATTGGTCTTCCTCATTCCACCCGTCCAGATATGACCTTAGAGGTTGCTAGGACGTAAAACAACAACAAACAAACCAATCCTCATCCCACTGCTCCTTGTCCTGTCCTAGTAATGCTGATCGCTTGCCTAGAAAGTGACAAGATTCAATTTTTACGTCAATGGTTTGACTCGACCAGGGTTCGAACCCGTGAGTTCGAATCCCAAATAACTGTTTTGCTCTGGGAAAGTTGGTGCTGTTATCGGACTATGCAACTTTAACGCAACTAACAGGTAATGGTGGATCTAATTTGGTGTTAAAGTCGCCGGTTATACCTCACCCAGATACAAACGAATCCAGCATCAAAAGCTCTCCAAACATATCTTTGCTTAGTTTGTTCAGTTCATGCCACTGAACATGTGGGAGGAGAGTTGAGGTCTGTGATGTATGAATGACATCATAGGTGGGATTCCCTCATCACATGACCTAGAGGGGTTCCCCACACACAGGGGAAGCCATGGTAACCACCAAGATGGCAGCCACAGAAAGCTCTCAATTCAACTTTTAAAGTCTATTAATCTACATGATTTAATCAATTATTCACACAAAAAGTAGCTGGTTATATTTATTATTTTAGATTGCAATTTCTAACATTTATTTCTCTATATGGTTGTCTAAAAGTGTCGGTGCTGCTGGACTAAATGATATTAAAACACAACAGAAGCAAGCAATGTCAGCACTCTCCCCCCACATATGTAGTTGCATAAACTGAAAACAGGCGAACGAATGCTTGGAGAGCATTTGTCGAAGTACAGGTCGTCTCTCAGGGACCTATAGCTGGTCCCTTTAAAGAGGTGTTGAATGATTGAGTGTATATGTACATAGTATTCTCTGTAAAGTCTTCAGGCAAACGTCCAGCCATAACCAAACTGTGTCTATACTGTATTAGTCACAGCCTGTTCTCTGCTCTCATCACAGCTGCGTGTGTTCTTCTACAAGTAAAGTGCACAGTGTGCACCTCTTCTGAAGCACCTGCACCTTTGTGTTATGATCGAAAGATATAATCTTTCCTTCAAGGTTACGCAATAGTCTGCGTGAGCGAAGCTGAGATTTCAAATGGGCCAAAGTCAAAGGCGGGAGGGAACGGGTTGGGTGGAGTGGGGAGTCCCATTTGAAATCTCTACACGCAATTATGAGGGCTATCGCGTATGCCTCCACGTATGTAGGGTCATATCTTTCATCTTTTTTATTGCGCGTGTACTGAGTTATTTGCTATGAAACTACATTCGAGTGACTTCACACTGGACTAGTGCCATTCGAGTGAGCA
The DNA here is from genome assembly GCA_030323885.1 of Branchipolynoe longqiensis. Taxonomy (NCBI): domain Eukaryota; kingdom Metazoa; phylum Annelida; class Polychaeta; order Phyllodocida; family Polynoidae; genus Branchipolynoe; species Branchipolynoe longqiensis. The sequence continues at coordinate 68,898,140 of CM059195.1, forward strand.
GAACGGCACCCTTGTATGAAAGTAGGATGCATGCAATAATAAATGGACCAACCGCTTAAACCATAACTGTATTTACTTTTTTTTTGTGACTTATATATGTCTTCAATTGTCAAGCATGTATTCATTTTAAAGCCAGCCATTCTTTTTGATCATGTCTCCTACTTTATTAAAGTGGGGTGGAAATGTGTGTCCAGACTTCTTGGTGCAGAAAATCTTTGTTTTGTGAGCCGGCAATATATATATATATATATATGTATATATATATATGGGTCAGGATCACGAAAAGAGGCCAATTGGTGGAAGTTGTCGGCGTCGAGCATGGATGTCGGCGTCGATCGGTATAATTATAATTTAGCATTGACAGAGGTGTTGGAAAGTCTTTAAATGTATCCTGAATGTAAAGGTCAAGAAAATAAAACAACCTGATTTGTTTCTAGGATAATTTAATATGAAACAAAGAAATGAACTACACTTTTAAGAATTGCGACGCCGACATCTTCACTTGACCACCGATTGGCCCGTTTTCGTGAGGCTGACTCATATATATATGTATATATATGTATATATATATGTATATATATTATATATAGTTGTTATGTATATATAATATATATATAATATATGAAGTGTTTCAACTAAAATACTATTTGGTCGTAATGCTTGTATTGTGCTTGATATATATATATATATTTATGCATTTTACAGGTCATATCGATGTGTTATGTGACCCTGATCCATGCTTTCTATTCATCAGGATTTGTTGAAGTGATTTCAGGATAGTTTGCATGCTGACTTCGGTGTTTTATTTGCTCTTGATTTTAGTTACGCGTTCTAACCACTCATATAGATACTTAGCCAACAAGGCACCTTGTTGTAATTTAAATCAACGCAAAATTAGGTCACATAGATTAAGCTCTTGTAGTTCAGTTCAATTGGAGGACTCACCTGGTCTAATTTTATAATACACAATCTGATTGGTCATCGATTAGTGGAACAATGGAGGCATTCGACTGGGCCTCTCTCTGCGAATATCAAAATATTTCCTAACAAATTCCTATTCGTCTGGGACCAGAAGTGGGTTACTATACGTATGATTCGGATGTGTGTTGTGGCTCCATCCGATCCATCCGTAAATCTTGCGGATAGACAGGGCCCAGTCGAATGCCTCTAATGCTTTCAGAACAGGTCCAATGTTTTCGCTAAGCGTAATTTTCGCAGAGTGATCAGAATGAGAATCGAATCACTCTACCCTGATTTGTTTGTTTCATTGGCTGTTGTCGAAGAACATGGTCAGGTGATTTTATAAGGGTGTCATCAGTGATTGAATTCCTAAATTAAATTTTCAAATAAGGTTTATTCAGAATTATGTCTCACATACATGGAAAATCACATTTAGATTTGCTATGCTGCTGACACGGCGTAAAGCAACCAGCAATCAATCAATCATTTAGATTTGTTAAGATTTAGATTAAGAAAACAAGTACATACAAATAATATAGGAACATTATAGTTAAAGTTGCATTCTGCGATGCTTTTGAGTTTTTACCTTTTTATTTTAGATAAATATATTTGGTTGATCACCATAATTCAAGACATGAGGTGGAACTACATAGTATGGGAGTGTATTCACCCTATTCACACGCGACCTAATTCGTCATCAGAACGAGGCTGAGTAAGCGTTGGTATTGGAAATTGCGATAAGACACTACTGTGTGCCGATGTGTATGAACTACTACATAAATTAAAGGAGTAAAATTTGAAGATATTCAATTTTCAAACTATCATATTCATTTTTGCATACCTTTTTTCTATTTATTGGTCAATTTTCATGAAGATTGAGTGATGATCAGATGCATTTCAGTAGGCAATGTCAACAAAGTCACTCACCTTGGCTGCCAATCTTTCCTTAAATTCAAAAGTGCATAACTTTCTTAATATAGATATATTTAACAAATATATTTTAACCCGTGTAAAGCTTTTATTAATTTGTAATTACTAAGACTAGTTGTTTAACTGTGGCAGATAGCTACGCTGACAGTGCTGCATTACATGATACCACCATAACTATGTAGACTTGAAGTTGACAGTCACATTGTAGTTAAAGAATGGGAGAAATCACCATGCAAGGGTCACCCAATCTTCCTGAAAATTGGCCAATAGATAGAAAACAGGTATGCAAAGATGAATATGTTACTTTCAAAAATGAAATCCCTCAAATCTGAGTGATTTCGAGAGGTTTTGGCCGACAAAAAGGTATTTATATCACTTTACATACAGCGGCGCCTCGCCGACGCGTAAGTGCCCTCGGTCTGGTTTCAACATGGCCGCGGCATGAATAGGGTGAATTAGAATTCAAAGTGTAGTGCAGGTAATAAGACAGTAAATAAAGCATGATAAGACAGTAGATAAGGTTAGTTGAGTACTTAATCAATCAATAAGGTACTGAATCAATAAAGTCTCTGGGTGACCCGGGCCTCAACCATTGGGATATAAGTAGGGTCGGGTGGGCCGGTGAAATTAAGGTCTTGCTGGTCCGGCGTCGGGTGGAGAAGTGAGGATGGATGGGGGGCAGGGCGGAAATGATGTCATAGGACTGACGGGTACAAGCGGTGGCTCCAGCACGGGCACACTGGTGTCACCGCCTGGAGTTAAGACGAGTCAGGGAAGGGGCGAGGGAGGGCGGTAGGGGGGTATGGTGGGGCGCGGAGTGGGTAGGGAGGGTGTGTTCGCCTCCGTCCCTAATTACCCATATTGCCGCAGCAATATGGACAATCTACTGTACTTTAATTTAAAATAAGTTTTATTATGAATGGCTAACTTTGGAGATATTTGACTTGAAAACATGCAACATTATTTGTTGGTATGCACAGCGAAATGGTCGGTAGGACCTACCATAAGCTTCAGCAGTAACAGATTATATTTAATGTATATAGTATCTCCTTCTATGTAACAACACATGTTTATTGTTTGTTTGTTGTTTTGCATCCTAGCAACATCTAAGGTCATATCAGGATGGGTACTGACTCGTGACAGTGCACACTCATAGCGACTTTATAGAGCTGTCCCACCACCACCATGACCCAATATCCCACTCAGTCCTTGTCCTATCCGCATAATGCTGAGCGCCAGACTAGGAAGTGACAAGTATCAATTTTTAAGTCATTGGTTTGACTCGACTAAGGTTCGAACCCACGACCTCACGATCTACCAGCACTGGAGACGGACTCTCTAACTCATTCGGCCATCCCGTCTGGTCTCAAAACACATGTTTAATAAGTGGACCAGTATCTAAATTTGATATATAGGATCAAATATCTAGATACGTGTTTTTGGTAAGATTAAGTAGCTTGAAGGAATGGAGCAGTAGTACCATCTTTTAGATAAGCCCGTCCTGCTACGACCTTAGATGTTGCCAAGACGTAAAACACCAACAACCAACCGTCTTTTAGATATCTTCATTGCACAGAAAAGCTTCATCTTTAAGACTAAAATGATGGGCCTGGTTTTTATGTAAATTATCTCGATTCACCATTTTGCATTATTTGACTGTATCTGCTATTTATAACTCACACTAAGCAAGATTCGGATAAGGAACGACACAGACAAGGAAGTGCAGGTAACAAACATTTACTCTGAAACTACAGTAGCATCTGGGCCCAGCGCTATGAAGGATGAAGCATAAAGTAGTAGGGTGTGGGTGGAAAGTTTACGCATCGCTGGCTCACTGAGAAGTGAAGACAGAGCTGTGGCTAATGGCGGGGAAGGTGTGAAAGCCCGCCGACCAATCTGATAGATGTATAAACTCATCCATCCACCCGAAGATGAGTCTGCAGCGCGGTGGACAGGGGAGGAATGATGCTTGTCGTTCCCACCGAATCACGCCTAATGTGAACATTGCGAGTGACCAATGCTAAATTCATAAATAGCATCGCTGTCATTGGTACTTGCAGTTAGGGCATATTATGCAGTTTTGGATGGGATTGTGTTTGGATTTGGTCAGAGCCTAGCTAAGCTACTGAGAGGACAATTAGATAACACAAGTAGTTGGTTTTCACTGTCTTTGAAGCCTACAGGCTCAAAAGGGCAGTGAATGCAAAATGAATAGAGGCTGAATTCGGGAAACTGTAGCCATGTAAAATAGCCTGCAAACTAAATAGCCGCTAAGCCGACTGATGGATAAGACAACAATTATGTAATTACCATTCGCTTCATTAACTGCACAAATTGATTTAAGCTCTTCGCTATCTCAAGTTCTACATCATGACTTCATTGGCTTAGCTTTGGTTAATAGCCCTTACTCAGATTTCTTTCTCCTGGTTTTTTTTGTGGGGGAAGGGGGCCTTTTATCTTCTTCTCTTGCTTTTTTTAAAGTCGAAATGGTTATCAAATCATTAAAAAATATATTATATTTGATTAAGCGTCTCAATAGTGTTGCTGACACATTCTATGTATTGAAATAGATTGCAATGTCAAGCATGCTCGCCTGGTCTGATAAAAAATCTATATATGTTATCCTCAGTTTGTTTGTATCTGGTTATGATCAGCCATAAATTAATAAATTAGAATAAATTGAACCTCCAGATTCTGAGAAAAAAAACCTGATAAGGCCCAGTGTGGTCCTCGAGCCTCAAACCCCATACTGGAAAATAACTGGTTGATATCACCAGCTTGACTGTGCATTTGATCAATGTACTGAAATTCATCCCGATTAAAGTCGCATAGACCGGTGATTTCTTTTAGTTTCTTTCATATTTAGTTTACATAAATATTTTATTTCGATCGTTATAGTCTACTGTACTTCACTTTGAAGTGGCTTTTATTTTAAAGAGTTAATTTTGGAGACATTTGAAGTGAAAAACATTTTTTTTAAATTAATGACTGCATGCATGCTGAAATGCTGAACATCATATGCTAAATAATAATTTTACTAATAATACTGTCTGCCTCACTTATCAGAGAACACACTCTGTGAAAGTACAACATCTGAACACTTTGATTTCTGGATACTGAATGGTTTATTCATGGCCTAGGGCTCGCTCAACCCACCGGCTAAACTTTCCATGACGTCATCTCATTAGCATAATCCTTTGTCTCAAACTCTGCATCTCGTTAACATATATTAGCCACATAGCTATACGTCTATTACGCATATATCACACACTCTAGGTACACTGCCCTTCCAGTAAGATGCATTGCCATTTCGAGTATGTGTACAAAATCTAGTTGTCCACGATAAGGTTCAGATAGCAGTGTGTTCAGATTTGGAAGAATGTTGAGATCTCTGGCGATCATGGTTTTACTTAATTGTGCTGATGTACTTTTCGAGAGATTTGCTCGGTATGTTCAAAGACCCTATAATACTTAGTCAGATTCTATTAAATTGACTAATATTCCTTCTATGCCGTATGATATATTCAGTAAATACACCAGTATCTATGTTTGATATGTAGGATCAGATCATGGGGAATGTTTCTGCTTAGAAAAGTTTCTGCTTTCGTCAAATTATGCAGCTTAATAAAAGCCCATCCTGCATAGTAATCGGCATCTGGGATATGACATTTAGCATTATGTTTGTTTGTTGTTGTTTTACACCCTAGCAACATCTAAGGTCATATCAGGATGGGTACTGACTTGTGACAGTGCACACTCATGGCGACTTTATAGTGCAGCCCCACTGGAAGACCAGGCCACCAGCACCATGACCTAATATCCCACTCAGTCACATTATCCTGACACTGAGCCAACCAGTCCTTGTCCTATCCTAATAATGCCGAGCGCCAGGCTAGGAAGCGACAAGTATCAATTTTTAAGTCATTGGTTTGACTCGACCAGGGTTTGAACCCACGATCTACCAACACGGGAGACGGATGCTCGACCATCCCTTTTGGTCATTTAGCATTAAGTATTGCAATGGGAAAGGATCAGTTTTGGGAGGGGGTTTTGTAAGTTATATATATATATATATATTATATGAATATATATATATGTATTCCAGTATGTGAGACGTAATTATAGGATCTATGGCATTAGTGCACAACCTTGGTAATAAGCTGTGGCTGGACCTGAGTAATGAGCTGTTGTTAGACCTGAGTCATGAGCTGATGTTGGACCTGAGTTATAAGCTGTTACTGGACCTGAGTAATGAGCTGTTGGACCTGAGTAATGAGCTATTACTGAACCTGAGTAATGAGCTATTGCTAGACCTGAGTAATGAGATATTGCTGACCTGAGGAATGAGCTGTGGCTAGACCTGAGGAATGAGCTGTTACAGGGATTGAGTAATGAACTGTTGCTAGACCTGTTGCTGGACCTGAGTAATGATCTATTGCTAGACCTGAGTGATGAGCTGTTACTGGATTTGAGTAATGAACTTTTGCTAGACCTGAGTAATAAGCTGTTGCTGAATCTGAGTGATGAGATGTTGCTAGACCTGAGTGATGATCTGTTGCTAGATCTGAGTAATGATCTGTTGCTAGACCTGAGTAATGATCTGTTGCTAGACTTGAGTACTGATCTGTTGCTAGATCTGTAATGATATATTATGATCTGAGTAATGAGCTGTTGCTGGACCTGAGTAAGGAGGTGTTGCTCGACCTGAGTAATGAGCTGTTGTTCGACCTGAGTAATGAGCTGTTGCTCGACCTGAGTAATAAACTGTTGCTAGACCTGAGTAATGAACTGTTGCTAGACCTGAGTAATGAGCTGTTGCTAAAACTAAGTAATGAGCTGTTGCTAGACCTGAGTAATGAACTGTTTCTGGACCTGAGTAATGAGCTGTTTCTGATTAATATTTGGGTGCAAGCATTCTTCTACATAGAATGTAACTTGGTCAGTTTGGTTGTGTTCAGCTCATATCACTTTATCAGAGGTTACTTTGCAGCCCTATTTATGAGGACAGGGCTGCTAAATAAGGCTCTAGAAAAAAGTGTTGGGTGGCTGGGTTATGGACACAGTTACAGAAATTCCCAATCTAATTGGCTAGATATACTTTTCACTTATTTATCTATCACAGCCCACTACTTTTGGAGTGCAGAATTGATGAAGTCATGTTGATTAATCAACTTCAAAAGTTGAATGGAGAGAATCCAGTGGCCACCATCTTGATGTGGTGGCATTCTCTCCCAGTCCGTACAACTCTATGCCAATATAGATAAACACTGCATGCTGGTATCAGAGGCTGCGCACCTTTCTTTATAGTGGATTCATACCAAAGCAGTCTTTGCTCGGATTTAAACGTGGACATCGTTCACCTCTATTGGGGGTGAATATTGATCTAATCAGAACAGTGATGCAAGTATTTCTGGGAGAGAAATGCATGCAAATATAAATAATAATAATAATAATAATAATAGACAGGATAATCACTTATCAATGTATAAAAAGGCGGAGCGGCTTATCTTTTTTTATTGTGCGATTTATTACTGCCCAGTAGATTATTCGTCTGTACAACGAAAATTAATGTGGTTTGGCCTAATACGGCCTGATGGGATCGATCCCTCCGCCTGCTACTGCAGCGCCACCGCATGTTTGTGACCTGCGCCCCGCTATTCGGCCAGTTCGCACCAGGTTTTCAAGCTTTGTAACCAGTTAAGCAGTTATCCTAGCCAAGGACTAGTATTAAACTGATCAACCCATACCCTTGTTGTCTTTTGCCTTCCAGAGTGTAGCCTAACTTTATAATAATAATACTGTCTGCCTCACTTATCAGACAAAACACTGTAGGTACACTGCCTTTCCAGTAAGATGCATTGCCGTTTCGAGTATGTGTACAAAATCTAGTTGTCCACGATCAGGTTCAGATAGCAGTGTGTTCAGATTTGGAAGAATGTTGAGATCTCTGGCGATCATGGTTTTACTTAATTGTTCTGAATTTTCGAGAAATTTGCTCGGTATGTTTCATTTGTCATTTGATGTTTGCATTGTCCTTTAATACAAACATTTTGCCAATGCAACGCTATATGAATATGAATATATATATTATATATATTATATATAATACATATAATATATATATGATATATATACATAATAGAGAGAAGGATGCATAAGGCGAATAAAGTACCCAATGTATGAAAACAGCAAAAACAAAATGTCTTTTTCTGTTTGTTTAATTTCAGCAAAGCTTTGACTTCCCAGGACACAGATCAGGGCATTGCAGGCTGTAGGATGTCACAGTAACGATCGTTACAAGTAACATGTCGTTACTGTGCTGGGGAAAATAGGGAACTGAAATTGCGCTTCCCATGATATTAATAAAACGCAAGGTAATTTCAAAAAGAAATTAAATTAAATGCTACAGACGGTTGTTTTCATTACATTGGAGATGATTAAAGGTATATGTACAATTTATGCACAGGTGTGTTCAAAATGTACTCCTACTAAATTTAATTAACTGTTTCAAGAATGGGTATACCCATCACCAATTTTACGGAACCGAAAAACAGTTACCCATGGGTTCCCATGAGTACCAGGCACGGAATCCAAAAATTGTTTCCCATGAAATCTGAAATCCTACAGCCTGCATTGGTTGAGACAAACCAAAGATTTGCCAAATTGATACTTGTCTCAACCTTGATAAGGCTAGGCATTACTAGTGTGATGTATGATGTCCTATGCTGTTTGAATAACATTCAAATAAAAGGAGAAACATTGAGATTGCTTCAAACCCCAGGGCATTCCTTGCTTTATTCCGCCATGGCCAGAATAGAAGTGACCTGTCATTGCCCAGCCGGGTAGCATGTAACCTCCCCCCCGAGGATTGGCCCACTAGCAATGGGTGAAACAGTCCAGCGTGCTGCCACCTGTTGTTACTTCTTAGCAACAGGGGTCAGCGTAGTCGCTGCCACCATGTGACATTTGTCAGTTTTGGGAGATAGGTTTTACTAGGGGACCTTCAGGTAACACGCGAGATAAATAGGAAAAAGTAGTGGATGGAAATATGTCGTCTATTACAGTCCAGGTCCACAATTTGTTATCTGAAATCCTTGTGGCCAGTTGTGTTTCTAACTAGCTAGTTGTCTTTCGAAATTCAAAGTTTTTCAGATTTTAGAATAAATGTACAATCTAGCATTGATATGCGATGAAGGAAGGACAGAAGTCAGGGGTGGAGAAAAAACATTTTATTACATGATAAAATGAAGGTCTGTAGGAATCAAGCACAATTGAATGAGTTAAATGACAAATGGCATAGGAGTATAAATGTTAAGTAAAATGTTAAGATAAATGTCAAATGTCAGGACCAGCCGGATATGGGTGAGGTCATCGTGGGGGGGGGGGGGGGGAGAGTCAGTGGGATGGGGAGAGCCTGGAAGAGCCCTCCACCGTATAAGAAGAGAGAAAAAATAAAAGAACGGGAGGCACGAGTCGCACTCAATGACAAAGCTCCTAACCTCGGGGCTGCGGAGGAAGTGGAGGCCGTTGGAGGTGCAGCTGTATAGGGTGAACCAGCGCAAGTCGCAGCAGGCTTCCTCCCCGAGGGCGCCGGGATGACGCAGCTGCCCACGTGGTTGAGGCGGCCGAGGACGCTCTGCAGCTCCCGGCGCCCGAGGGTACTGTGCTCGACTCGGGCCTCGCAATCGGCGAAGAGGGTCTCAACCTTGTCGAGGGTGATCCGGATGGTCATGGTCTCGCTATTGAGGGCGAAGCCAAGCCAGGTGAGGCGAACGGCCGGAGGGTGGGACTTTCCCGGGGGGACGTCCAGCCCAAGAGTGGCCGCCAGGTCGATGAAGCTATCCAATGCCTGGGGGGCCCTGAAGTAGGTCCTCTCACAGCAAATGTAATCATCGACATATACCAGGGTATGATAGACCTCGCGCTGGAGGACCCAGGTCAGGGCTGCAGTGACATTGTTAAAGGTCCTAGGTGATGATTTTGAAGAAAATGAGTGACGTTGAAATATTGTCGATACGGCCTCGAAACGATGACCCCAGTAATGAACAACAAACGATTCTGCACTGTATCGGTGAAATTGAAATATGATTTTCATATTGCTACTATTGCACCAGAACTTTGCTAATGGTCCTAGGTGATGATTTGAAGAAAATTAGTGACATTGAAATATTGTCGATATAGCCTCGAAACAATGACTCCAGTCATGAACGACGAAAGATTGTGCACCGTATCGGTGAAATTCAAATATGATTTTCATATTGCACCAGAACATTGTTAAAGGTCCTAGGTGGTGATTTTGAAGAAAATTAGTGACGTTGAAATATTGTCGATATAGCCTCAAAATGATGACCCCAGTCATGAACAACGAATGATTCTGCACCGTATCGGTGAAATTGAAATATGATTTTCATATTGCACCAGAACTTTGCTAATGGTCCTAGGTGATGATTTCAAGAAAATTAGTGACATTGAAATATTGTCAATTTAGCCTCGAAACGATGACCCCGGTCATGAACAACAAACGATTGTGCACCGTATCGGTGAAATTGAAATATGATTTTCATATTGCACCAGAACATTGCTAAAGGTCCTAGGTGATGATTTTGAAGAAAATGTGTGACATTGAAATATTGGACGCGGTGCAGGCCTGGACAGCCCGCGACTCCAAGCACCGATCCCGCCAGAGGAGGAAGAGATCATCACGTACGTCGTCACCGTCACTGCCGTTCACGCTGTAGCAACAGTAGCAGATCTAGGAGCTCTAGTAGGGAGTGGCGTCTTCCCCGTAAGTACAGTTTATACATTTGTTTTGATAAGGATGCCAAGGATATGACACTGCATGACCTCATAATCGCTAACCTAAAGTGGGGTGTAGCATCAAAAACCATGTCGGTGTCGAACAAAGATGGGGCGGAGTGGTTAGAGTGTCTGACTTTTTTCTAGGTCAGACTCCTAATCTGAGGGTCGGCGGTTCGATTCCCCATGCCCCCAGCTCCGCCAATTTGGATTTCCACTGCTGTGTATAACTTACAGCGTCATCAAAGGCCGGTTGCTCTCATACCATGTCTATGTGGTGTGGGAGGTTAAAAATCCCTTGGGTCAGTAAAAGTGTAGGCTCGGGCTTTCTATCGACCAGCAGTGGAATGAGGAAGACCAGTCGTCTATGACTGAAATTTCCCCTGCTTAAACAACTAATGGACCAAAAAAAAAAAAGAAGCACATCGGCTACATGGAGATGAAAGCATCGGCTGATTCATACCCGATTAAAGCATACCAGGGCTATGACAAGGACATTCGGCGCATAGCCATCAACAAAGGGATGCGGGCGTTCGTGGTGGGAAACATGGACGTGTGTATGAATATATATATATATATATATATATATATGTATATATATGGATATAGATAGTGATAAGCACCTTATCGCGTCTAATAAGGTCCCGCTCCTGTATATGTATATGTGATTAATAACGTATTATGCCAGAATAACAATACAAAGGGAATTGTTTCCTTTATAATATTATTTTATTATATTACTTGATAGCATTGTTATTCTCCGTAAGACTCCGCACTTGAACGGTGGCGCCTCCTACACCCACCTCCCCGCCATCTGGTGTCGACAAGTATCAGTCGCACCGGAGGATTTTTTCTTTTATTATTTTGGCCAACGGCCTATAATCCTTGCCAGAGAATAAAAACTACTCAACCACTATCTTTGTCTTCTCTCATATGTACGCAGTTATTTATATATATATGTGTATATATATATAGATAGGTCACGTGACCACTAACACTAGCCTGCGAATACTGTGTAACTCGAGTCAGTAATAGCACAAAAACTAATGAGGTGGTTTGTGGTTACATTGTTGTAACTCTATTCACCATACGTAGTGAGAAAGTAGTAGGCTAGAAAGTAGGTCACTGCACTAGAGTTCCCCATGAAAGTGTCGCAAGGAACAATTTTATGAATAATGAATTAATAGCCATTTGACGATGCCTTATAAATTTATACAATTCAAAACACGAGGCGGAAGTACATAATGTGGAAGTTTTTAATCATAGTAGGTAATGTCAGGTACAGTAAGTGGATAATGAGTAATGTTGAAGTAGAAAGTTAAGGTCGAGTACATTAATGAGATACAGGTAGAATCAATCAGGTCCGCGGTTCAACAATGTGGAATCAAGGCAATCAAGTGAGAGGTCATGGTTGAGTACATTAATGGTTGCAGGTAGAATGAATCAGGTTCAATGCGGGTCAAGTGTCAATAAGTTATACTGGGTCGGTCAATAGTTCAGGTAAATAAGTCGATATGGGGCAGGTGAAGAGTCGATAATCAAGGTAAGCAATCATTGAAATCTCTGGGTGACCCGGACCTCAACCTCAACATCATTAGAATTGTGGGGTCGGGTGGGCTGGTGAAAAGAGGTGTTGGCGGCGAGGCGTGTGGTGGAGAAGTGGCAGAGGGAGAGGAGAGCGGTAGTGATGAGGGTAGGGGGAGGGGACCAGCGGCGGCACCAGCGGAGAGGGGAGCCGGTGCCGCCACCTGGGGGAGAGGAGGGTTATAGGAAGAGGGCGGGGTCGGTGGCGCCGCCTGGAGAGAGTGGAGGGAAGGAGATAGGAAGAGCGGGGGGGGAGAGGGAATGTGAGGAAGGAGAAAGGGGGGGGGGAAGTTGGGGGTGGGAAGGGTATGAAGGGGGGGGGGGGAGGTTTTCCCCGCCTCTGTTTCGAATTACCCATATTGCCGTAGCAATATGAACAATTCAAAACACGAGGCGGAAGTACATAATGTGGAAGTTTTTAATCATAGTAGGTAATGTCAGGTACAGTAAGTGGATAATGAGTAATGTTGAAGTAGAAAGTTAAGGTCGAGTACATTAATGAGATACAGGTAGAATCAATCAGGTCCGCGGTTCAACAATGTGGAATCAAGGCAATCAAGTGAGAGGTCATGGTTGAGTACATTAATGGTTGCAGGTAGAATGAATCAGGTTCAATGCGGGTCAAGTGTCAATAAGTTATACTGGGTCGGTCAATAGTTCAGGTAAATAAGTCGATATGGGGCAGGTGAAGAGTCGATAATCAAGGTAAGCAATCATTGAAATCTCTGGGTGACCCGGACCTCAACCAAATAAAGTGGAGAGGGCCCGGGTTGCCGCGGTGAAGGAGCGGGCCGGTACGTACTGGTGTACGGCCGACGACCGCCAGTGTCCGAGGTCCTTGACGTCTTGTATGGGTGCACCGGCGGCTGCACATGCCTGGGCAGCCCCGCGACGCAGGCTGTGGAGGGTGTAGGCCCGAGGGTCAGGGCAGCCAGTGTCGCGGAGAGCAGCGCGGAGCGCGGTGGTTAGGGTCGAGATGGTGAGGGGAGAGCCTTGAGGGGTGAGGAAGGCCGGGGAGGAAGGCGGCACCCCGATGCTGGCGTCGTACCGGCGCCAGGCCTTCACAGGGCAGCAGAGGGAGGCTGGTATGGTCGGTATCGTGATGGAGAAACGATCCGAGCGGGAGACCGATGTCTTGGTCGAGCGGACGTTGATGGTGATATGGGTTCCCAGGTCGACGATGTCCTTGTGTCGAATGGTGTGTCCTGGGTCATGGGGCCGGCCGGTGACGAGGAGGTTTCCTTGCCGGAGGAGAGAGAAGAACCCGAGGAGTATGGCGGATGTGATGACTCTGGCGCGTGGCCCGGCCTTTAGGAGGTATCGGACTACCCCGAGGAGGTGGTGAACAGTGAGGGGCGGGGCCTGTCGTGGGCGGTGGGAGGAGGTCCGTATGATGCCACGCTTGACGATGGAGACCAGGTAGGTCTCGAAGCTGCGGGTCTTCCCGTCCTTAAGCCTCACCCAGGTCTTGGCGGCACTGAGGTGGTTCATGATTGCCCCCGGTGACCTGAGTGAGGTGGAGAGGTGAGCGAGGTAGGAGGCCAGGTCTATCTGGGTCGGGCGGAGTGGATTGTAGTCACGGCTGCGGGCGTGCTCGAGGTAGGTGGTGACCTGTCGTTGCTTATTCCGCCATGTGCCGTGGGCGAGCCCTGCGCGGAAGAGGTGGATGACGTCTTGGTGGTCTTGGTGTGTGCCTGGAAGAGAGGGGCAAATTAGTGTCTCTTCCAGGCTAGTCATCGTCGGTGACTAGGGAGGAGTCGTGGTGGGCCCGTATGCGGGTGAGGCCCATGTCGTCGACAAAGCGGTCGGCTCTGAGTCGTGCTGCCTGGTCGAAGGGGGCCCTGCTGAGGGCGTCCGCAAAGGCTATCTCGGCACCCGGCTTGTGGATGACCTGAATCTGGCAAGAGTTAAGGGCTGCGAATCGCCAGATTGCTCGTGCACAGGCACAGAGGGTTGGGTCCCTCCCGGCACCTGAGTCGAGCACAATCTGGGATGCCTGGTTGTCGGTGTTGATCACCACGGCATAGTCTTGGGGGTTAGGGGGGGTGAGAGCATGGAGGGCAACAACGAGGTTTATGGCCTCGAGCTGGGCAATGTTGTGCCCGTCGGCCAGGAAGCCTGGCTGGTATTCCTCCGTGATGTAGCCTGCGGGGGAGTGGGCTCCTCCGGCGAGGAGGGAGGAGTCACACTCTATCACCCATTCGTGCTTGGGTGGAGGGCGGAGGAGGACAACGCCGTTAGAGGCATGGGCATACTGCCTGAACCACAGTATGTCCTTGGTCATTTCGAGGGTGATTGTGTGTTTTCCGGTGTAAGGCGCACTTCTGAGGGCAATGAGGATTCTGTTCATGAAGCGCCTGGCGGGCCTCACACATTTTGCAATGTGTTGTAGCCTCCCAACGAGGCGTTGAAGGTCCTTCCTAGAGGCTTTTGTTGTGGGTGCCCAGGTGGCGCATTCGGCGACGACTTCGTCGAGCTTGGTCGGGGGGATCCGGACAATCATGTCGACCGTATCGACCTCAAACCCGAGCCACTCGAGGCGCTGGGTGGGTGGGATGCACTTGTGTGGGGAAAGTGCGAGGCCCAGGTCTGCAGCGAGGTGGATCGCGTCGATGTAGGCGAGGGTGGCGTCATACTCGGTGGCGGCGGCCCCGACGAAGTCGTCCAAGTAACATAGCACGAAGTGACCTTTCCGGCGGAGGAGGTATGTGACCGCGTTGGTTGTGCGAGCACAGGCCATAGAGGAGGTGCGGCACCCGAAGGGGGGAGCAATGTCATAGTAGGTGTCGCCGTCGACTGTGATCCCTAGGAGGGGGACAGATAGGGGGCATGTCCTCAGTTGCCTGTATGCGCGGGCGAGGTCGATCGTCCATACATATGCGCCTTGTCCGAGGCGAGTGACTTCGTCGGTGAGGTTGTTTATGTTGGGGAGGGTGTAGGTGGTGGGCCTCCCTTGGTAGTGTCCTTTGCGTATGCCGGCATTGACGCTGGCGCCCCTCGGGTAGCTGAGGTCGACGATCACCCGGCGCTCGACGGTATTCTTCTTGGGTCGGGTCATCATCGGGCTCGTCTGGGCCCACGGGGCGAAGGGAGGTTGTTGGAAAGGTCCGAGGAGTGCACCCTTGGACGCCTCGTCCTTGACGTACTTCCGAACCCATTGGAGGTGGTCAGGGTCTTCGCGGTGGTTGGCGGTCGACGGGACCGGGGGGGCGTCGGCGGTGTAATCGACGGGCCACCCGAACTCGAGGAAGTCGAGTAGCTCGGTGTCGTGGTAGCCGGTTAGAAGTGCCCTCCATCGGTCGATGTTAAGGTCGGACGGCACCGGTATACGTGCTGCCACATGGTTAGGGAGGGCAGTCGCGCGGACTTGGTCAAATATGTGTCTGTATATTTGGTGCCCCCATGCCGCAGGGACGCTGGTGGGCCAGATGCTGTTTAGGGTGGTCTTGTAGGAGAGGGGAGTGTGGGGGGGGTTGTAGGGGGGGGAGGGGGCATCGGCTGGGTCAGTGGTTATATCGTCGATATCCTCACTGGCGTGTGCCCGGTCGTGGTAGGTGAGGAGGGCGTCGGGTGCCGCGGCGGGGTCGTGTTCGTCGTGGTTTGGGGGGGTTGTGGGTCGGGTGATGGTGGCGGGTTGGACACAGGCTATGGTGGCGTCGGTGGGCTCATACCGGACGACAATATCTGTGGTGATGGAGGGGTGTGGGCGTTGTCTGGTGTTCGACCGTAGGCGTGGCCGGGCATGGTCGGTGGTGGCGGAGGGGGTGTGTGGGGAGGGCTCAGTGGAAATGGGTTGGGGTTGGGTGGGCGGGGGGTGAAGGGGGTGGGTAGGGGGGTGGGTTGGGGGGTGGTCTGGGTGAGGGCGAGGGTGGTGGGCGGAAGTGGGGAGAGTCCGACTTCCGGTTCCGGTCGGAGGCTTCCGTAGTCTGTGTCCCGGGCGGCATCTGTCTGAGTGTAGTTTATGGCTGCGGTGTCTGGTAGGCGGGCAGCGGCGTCGTCTGAGGCCGCCCAGGGTGCCGGGGCGGTGTCGGGTGGGCGAGCAGCGTAATGGCCATTAGCGGCGTCGTTAGTGGCGGCGTCGGGGTCGGGGGTGGCGACTGATGGGTCGTAGGCGGCGCCATCTGACGGTGAGGGGGGGCGGTCTGTGTCCGGGGTGAGTCGACGGTTAGGAGTGTCTAGTGACGCGTGGTTTGAGCTGCTCCATGTTGTTTTGGCGGGAATCTGGGCGTCGTTCTGGGCGGGTCCGACCGTTACGCCACGTGGTGCGTATGTGGCGGGGCTTGGGTCGGTGGGTGCGTGAGTGTGGGCGGGTGGGGTCTCAGTGCCGCAAGTGTAAGGTTTCGGGTCCCAATGCGGGATTGAAGGGACGAACCTACGTGTTGAGGAGACTAGGCGGAGGGCAGGCGGGGAAGGCTGGGGCGTGTGGCGTGCGTCGTCTGAGGTGGCGTTATCTGCGGCCTCACCAGGGCCGCTATCTAAAAATCCGTCCTTGCCGATTCTTCCGTCTCGAGTGCCGCTGCTTTGCGCTCGGTCTGGCGCTTCTTATTATTACACTCTTGTTCTCTGTGAGGATTGGATTTCTTGTATTTGTTAGCGCACCAGGCGCACAGATGTGCGCGCCGGTCGCTCCCGGTGCCGTGAGATGCGGTGTATCCACAGTCCGTGCCCCAGTTCCATTTGTGGCAGGGGCGCCCATCCGTGTCGGTATTAAATTCAGGGCGTCTATATGGTGTGGTGTTCGCGGCTGTCGTTTGTTCGTCGGTGCGTGGGGGGTGGGGCCTGGTGGTGTGATCGGTCTTAGCGGCACGCCTCTCTTCTTCCTTCCGTATGCCTGCAAGGCATGCTGCGCGCTGTAGATCTTTGATGGCCTGTTCGTCGCGCCAGGCTCTAGGGAGGCGGCCGTCGTCTATCATGGAGAAAACCTTCTCCGACCAGGCGAGGCACGTGTCCCATTTCCACTCCGCGGCCATGTCAAACATCTCGTCCTGGTGGCTGAGTATGGGTTTTATCCAGGACTGTGGCACTTTGGGGTCTTTACGCATTCGTGACAGTGCTGCCAGGTATTCGTGCCACGTGCTCTCCCCCGGGCCGACTTTGCCTTTGCGTTCGTCTCTGATAACGTAGGTGTGGGGGAGGAGATGGGTCCTACCTCTTTTCTCGTTCCGTCCGTTTGGGTTGGTACCGATGATGGCATCGATCACGTCCTGCTGGTGGTAGTCGTCTTCGCTCGACGATGTGGCGGTGGCGTTCCGTGCGTGGCGCGACCTCCTATGTCTTGGTCGTTCCTGGGATTCTGACCTGTTGCGTCGGTCCTTGTGGGTGCGTTGGCTGCGAGGGGTTGGTCTCGGTGATCTGGGTGATCTGGGTGATCTCGGTGAGCGTTCGTGGGATGTCGTAGCACGTGGCGTTGGAGACTGGTCCGGGTCTGGGGTGCCGCGTTTCCTGCGTTTGGAGACAGGTCTGTCGTCGGAGGAGTTGCTCTGCGATCGCTTTCCCGTCTTGTCCGTCTTGCGAGTCTCTAGTGCCTTAATCCTCTCCGACATGGTTTTGGCCAAGTCGGCTTGCTGTCGTATTGAGTCGGTCACAGACTGTCTGAGCAAGGTGAGCTGCTCGGCCGCAGACATGTCGTCGTCGGTCGTTCCATCCGTTGTGGTTGTAGGTTTAACCACCACGGACCGTGGTCTGCCCCGCTGGCGTGGTGTGCGCGTGGCGTCGTCAGACCCGGCGGCGGCTGGGGTGTCTGCTGTTCGTCGGGTTGTTCTGCGTGCCGGCATGGTGACGGTTGGTGTTCGTTGGTGTTGGAGAGCAGCCAGGAGGCGAGTTGAAAAGAGGTGTTGGCGGCGAGGCGTGTGGTGGAGAAGTGGCAGAGGGAGAGGAGAGCGGTAGTGATGAGGGTAGGGGGAGGGGACCAGCGGCGGCACCAGCGGAGAGGGGAGCCGGTGCCGCCACCTGGGGGAGAGGAGGGTTATAGGAAGAGGGCGGGGTCGGTGGCGCCGCCTGGAGAGAGTGGAGGGAAGGAGATAGGAAGAGCGGGGGGGGAGAGGGAATGTGAGGAAGGAGAAAGGGGGGGGGGAAGTTGGGGGTGGGAAGGGTATGAAGGGGGGGGGGGGAGGTTTTCCCCGCCTCTGTTTCGAATTACCCATATTGCCGTAGCAATATGAACAATTCCGCCTATGCTTTCTTACGTAACGTCATATGGTTCCATGTAGGATTGATCTTTCCAGGGTTATTACACTGATTATTATATAGCTAATAGCAATTTAACGGTCAAAATCAACTTATTTTGGCATTGGTATTTACAATGTTTTATTTGTTTGTGTATGGTACTCATAGGAAAGTGCAATTCAGTGCAGTTAATATTTCTAGGATTCAGATATTGTGCTGAGATATAGGAAATATTCATGTGAAGAATGCAGCATGTTAACAACAACATGAGGTGACCAGATCTGTTGGTGGCAAAAAGCAAATTCCAAATGTAATCTGCATTAAATTATGTCCTGAATTCTTTTTGTTCGTCCATATTTCTGGGAGTTATCATTGTTGACTTGTATTTTTTGTGGCAGTGTCTAATGACTTGCTTTCGCCACTAGACATTAATAGACTCATGGTTCCCCTTATTTTGTCACTTTCAGTTGTTGTGTAGCTATCTACTGCATGGGTATTTGGAAATGAGGGTGTGGTGGAGTCCTTCTGATTCCATCCACAACTCATTAAATTTCTGATAGAAACTGGGTTTTTTACCAAAAGTTCATTTTTTTTCCATTTTTAACTTGAAAAGTCTTTTACCATTGATTTTACTTATTATACAACACTTGTGAGTTTACCACAACTGTATGCTCTTTTCACATATATGTCTGTCTGTGCTCTTCTTTACCTGTTTGATCAAATGTGTTTTTTTTTAAGCAAAAAGAACACCAACAACAAATAAAAATTAGTAATATTTTAATCGGATATGTTTAAACCACTGTATGACCCCCAATAGCCCAGCCAGCATTCCCAGCTGGGCACTGGGTGGGCCCCCACATGGGCAGCCCATCTGGGGGCCCAGCTAAATTTGGCCACAGGCTCCAAGTGGGCCCCACCTGGGCTAGCCCAGGTGGGCCTATCTCAGTTATTGAATATGTTCACTATATCTTAGACAAAATATGATTTTTTTTTTTTAAAGCTGTGAATCTAGCCCATGTGGGGCCCATCTCACACCCACTTCAGAGCCCACCTGGAGCCCCTGCCCAGCTGTTCCCAGCTCGCCCATTGACAACCCATGTAGGGCCCACCAGGGCATGTTGGCTGGGAGCCGATGTCTACTGGGGGGTCGTTAAACAAACAAACAAACAAGAATCTACTGCATGTATTCTTTCTCTCTTTGTAAGCATTTTCTTATATCTCCCTACCTCTGTGAAACACAAAGTTGACAGTAAGATTTACCTCCATCTAAATATAATTAAAATATGTTATAAATCGGTACTGGATCGATCCACAATCAGAAAAAAAAGCCCAGAGCATGTGTAGGTACGGCCTGTCACTCTCCCAACACATTTATGGTTCTATATGGAAGTTTGTCAACACCCAGCTCGGTTAAAGTTGTCTGATGAAAAGCATCAAATTTTCAAACTAAAATTCTTACCCAGATTTTATCCTGATTATCCAATTTAGATACTGGTGCATTCATTGGTCACAATGCTGGTATTGCATTTGATTCAATGGGACTAACATGCTTCCTTCCATCCACCCCACCCCCACCCCCACCCCCACCCCCACTTCAACCCCGTCTGCCTAGGCAAACATTGGGGGCATTCGACTGGGCCCTTTCTATCCGCAACTTTACGGATGGAACGGATGGAGCCACATACTCACATCTGAATCATCAGTATATGAACCCACTTCCGGTCCCAGTGGAATAGGAATTTGTTCGGAAATATTTTTATATTCGGATAGAGAGGCCCAGTCGAATGCCCCCATTTACTACTGTTTAAAAATTAAAATTAAAAGAAGCGTTTTCAGAGATGTTCGGATTTGAAATGTGTGGATAGGGGATTGTGGATCTGCATTGATTGGTAAGGGAGAATTCAATTTGAGTAATTTATTCAAATTAACTATTTCAAATTAACTCAAATCGGTATGACACCAGTGTAGATATGGACCTACTGTTTATTGGCCCATATTAATATGTAGGAATTCCTGTACACGTTGAGAGTACCCACTTACTGTATACAAACATTTGAGGCATTTAACTGTGTTGGCTTACATGATAGCAGCATTAATAATTGCTAAACAAATAGTTTGAATTAGTCATGCATGTTGAATACAGTAATATACTATAGTCAAAATAATCAACAAATTTAGAATTCATTCTTATTTTGATATTTAAATAATTACTCCTTTTAATCCCAAACCAAGTATTTAAAGAAACTTTTCAACTATTATTTCTTTTAAATAGCCTTGATAAATTTCCTGAAAACTGACCCAAAGGAGGCAATCTTGCTATTTAGTACTACTTATGGCATGCTCTGCAGACAGTACATATAGTATACTCTCTTTTCAAGTTGTCTCACTTCACTAAACTTTGGGGGGGTTTTTAGAAGAAAAAAAGTTGAACTCTGCTAAAATTGTGTTATCACTATAGCAATATTGCGATGGTTAATATGGCACACTGCACATGGCAATCGCCTGGTTCAGCACTCGGTGAGGAGGTTGTCTATGAAGCTGTTCCAGTCTGGTCCCAGATTGCAGCCGGTATAGTGTGAAACCATGTCCTGGCAGTCGGCATCGTCCATTGGGCTGAAAGACACAAGGGAGTCGGCTAGAACTTAGAAAACATGTACAGTATAACCCCGTTAAACTAAAACTTGAAGGGACCCTAGAAATTTGTTTGTATTAACCGATCATTGGTTTAACCGAGCTTTGGCTTCGACTTTGACTTGGCTTTGCCAAAAACGTGGGTGCATTATGAATGTAATATACAATGTATTTGGACACTTTGATTGTTTGTTATGTATATACAGTATAACCCCATTAAATGAAGCTTGATTAAAGCAAACAATTGGTTAATCCAAACTTGTTTCAGCGACCCAGCAAAATACTACCATTTATCATATAAAAAAGTTGGTGGGGTCTCAGATGACCTTATAACAAAATGAAAGTTTGGTTCAACCATACTGGAAGTGGCCTGGGGTCCGGCAATTTTGTTTGGATTAACCAATAATTTGGATTAACCGACTTTGGTTTAACCAACTTTGGTTTAACCAACTTTTTTATATGATAAATGGTAGTATTTTGCCGGGCCGCCGAAAAAAGTTTAATTTAACCGATCGTTTGGTTCAACCGAGCTTGGTTTAATGGGGTTATGCTGTATTAGCCTGGGGGTGGGTTGTGTTGTGGGATGTATCGATTAGATTGTTGAGAGGTTGGTTTTGTGGAAAGTACCTATTAGGTTTGTTTTGTGGGAAAATATTACCTTGGTTACAGAGTGGTCTTGAGGAAAGTGCCTATTAGTATTATTTTGATGGGATGTTTGTTCTAAAGAAAATATCAAGTAGCTTGATGAGAGGTGATGCCATCGGAGGGGCTGGTTGGTTGTGGGAATCCTCTGCTACACCTTTTCCCTATGACACGCTGCATGGTGCTCTGTTACACACACCATTAGTTCTTTCCACTGCCATCACAGGACGGCTTGGTTGTGGAAATCCTGTAAAATACACTTTCCACAGAGCAGCTGCATGAGCTGCTGCGCATAGCATTAGTTCTTACTATTGCCACCAGAGGGCAGGTTCGTTGTGGAAATCCTCCGTAAGGTCTTATCCAAGTTGAGATTGTTTGTGTGTTTGTTGTTGTTTTACATCCTAGCAACATCTAAGGTCATATCAGGACGGGTACCGACTTGTGACAGTACACATTCATGGCGATTTTATAGTGCTGCCCCATTGGGAAATCAGGCTGCCTGCACCATGACCCGATATCTCACTCAGTCACATTATCCTGACACCAAGCTAACCAGCCCTTGCCCTATCCTAATAATGTCAAGCACCAGGCTAGGAAGTGACAAGTATCAATTTTTAAGTCATCGGTTTGACTCGACCGGGAACCGAACTCGCAAACTCCCGATCTTCCGCACGCGAGGCCTGTGCTCTACCGATTCGGCCAACGCGCCGGATCCAAGTTGAGATGTCATGACTAATCAGTAGGTGCCCTTCACATAGCCCACGCAGCTACGACCCTTCCATGTACCAGCCTCCCACCCACTCACCCACCTCCCACCCACTCACCCACCTCCCACCCACTCACCCAACTCCCACCCACTCACCCAACTCCCACCCACCTCCCAGCCACTCACCCACCTCCCACCCACTCACCCACCTCCCACCCACCTCCCAACCACTCACCCAACTCCCACCCACTCACCCACTCACCCACCACTCACCCACCTACCACCCACTCACCCACCTCCCACACACTCACCCACCTCCCACCCACTCACCCACCTACCACCCACTCACCCAACTCCCACCCACTCACCCACCTCCCACCCACTCACCCACCTCCCACCCACTCACCCAATTCCCACTCACTCACCCACTCACACCACTCACACACACCACTCACCCACTCACCCACCTACCACCCACTCACACCACCTCCCACCCACTCACCCACCTACCACCCACTCACCCACCTCCCACCCACTCACCCACCTCCCACCCACTCACCCACCTCCCACCCACTCACCCAACTCCCACCCACTCACCCAACTCCCACCCACCTCCCACCCACTCACCCACCTCCCACCCACTCACCCACCTCCCACCCACCTCCCACCCACTCACCCAACTCCCACCCACTCACCCACTCACCCACCACTCACCCACTCACCCACCTCCCACCCACTCACCCACCTCCCACCCACTCACCCACCTCCCACCCACCTCCCACACACTCACCCCACCTCCCACCCACTCACCCAACTCCCACCCACTCACCCACCCTCCCACCCACCTCCCACCCACTCACCCACCTCCCACCCACTCACCCACCTCCCACCCACTCACCCAACTCCCACCCACTCACCCAACTCCCACCCACTCACCCAACTCCCACCCACTCACCCACTCCACCCACTCCCACCCACTCACCCACCTCCCACCCACTCACCCACCTCCCACCCACCTCCCACCCACTCACCCACCTCACCACCCACTCACCCACTCACCCACTCACCCACTCACCCACCACCCACCCACTCACCCACCTCCCACCCACTCACCCACCTCCCACCCACTCACCCACCTCCCACCCACTCACCCACCTACCACCCACTCACCCACCTACCACCCACTCACCCAGCCACCTACTCACCCCGGCAACTCACTGGACGGCATGCTATACAGACAATACATATAGTATACTCAGTAGGTGAACCGATATATATATATATATATATATATATATATATATACAGAGCTAAGATTGAATAATTAAACTCTCCATTCATATCCCTGGCTGTCTCTCTTGTGTTAATTATCCCCCTTACACATAATATGACTTGTGTGTATATGTGACATATACACACAAGTCATATATAGTATATAGTCATGTATAGATGCACCTATATAAACATAGCTAAGATTGAATAATTAAACTCTACATACATATCCCTGGCTGCCTTACATACAGAAGGTACATCTATTATTCTATATCTAAACATAGTATACTCAATGGGTGCACCCATATAATGAGCCTGTCTCAAAAGGTGCTAACTCTTCGGTTTTTTTGTCCATAGTAACAATTGACACAAAAAAGCACAGAAACAGTTACACTGAAAACACAAGGACATTTGCTTCAAATCAATATGTATTCTAATTTCTATTGGGATTATGAAACACCATGTAAAAAACAAATCAGTTTATCCTGAGCAAATGCATAAGTAGATAGTGTGTTGATCGTTACTATGTCCCATATTGCTTAGCACCTTTTGAGACAGTCTCATTATATATATATATATCTAAGATTAAATAATTAAACTATCCATACCTATATGCCTGTCTCTTGTGTTAATTACCCTTCCTCCTTACACAAGTCATGTATAAACATAGCTAAGATTGAATAATTAAACTCTCCATATTTATCCCTGCCTGTCTCTCCCGTGTTACTTACCCCCCTTTAAACATATGGGAACATGCATAAATACACACAGCAGGGGGCCCATATGTATGAGACACTTTTTAACCCGACCGGGGTTAAAGGAGAGTGCCGGGTTAGCTAACCCCAGGGTTCCAAATGTGTCACGGGGGATGTATGGGTCCAAAGCGTGTGCGGGTTAGCTAACGTTTCAGTTATTTATAGATTTGGGAAAGCCCTCTGCGTTTGTAGCCATATATTAGGCTCAAATATATTAAATGCTATCATATTTAACAGAATTACATACGCACTAAGTGAAATTTTATCAATTTAACCCTAAATTCGAACCCTTCTTAAGGCTACCGCCGCATTGGCGGCGATATTAATAGTTATATTTTCGAATCGACGAACCTACAGTCAACAAACCGCCGCCGCCGCCAGTATGGAAAGTGACATCGATGCGGCGGCGGCGGCGATTTGTTTACTTTACGTTCGTCGATTCGAAAATATAAATATTAATTTCGCCGCCAATGCGGCGCTAGCCTTAATAACGCTTCGAATTTAGGGTTAAATTGATAAAATTTCACTTATTTCGTATGTAATTCTGTTAAATATGATCGCATTGAATAGATTTGGCCATAATCGGTGCCTAACCCCACCTTTAACCCTCCTTTCGCATGGGGTTAGTGCAGGCGACTTTAAACTCGCTGAGTTAGTTTAACCCCGACACATACATACGCACTTTTCGGCGCTAACCTGGGAAATCCGCACGACGCCGGGTTACGACCGCTAACCCGGTCTCATACATATAGGTGCACCTACGCTGATGTCGTACACAAGTCCGGTGTGAGATAATGTTTTGACTCCTATAATGAAGTCACTCCATAGTCACTTTATTATGCACAATAAAGTGACTTTCTCTATAGTATTGTGACTGTAGCTCAATGGATATTGGTGGTGGGTTAGGGGATATGTTGACTCATTTTATTATTTTAGACAAATGATATATATTTAGCTACTCATCTTCATGTATGTTGATGTATTTGTCTGTATGTATACAAGTTACAACAGAAGTTGGTTTGTTTGAAATTAACAAAATTGTGTTTATATGTCTTTGTGATTCTTTTAACCAAAGGCAACAATTGAACTTTGAACAATTGAAAGGCAGGCAATCAATTCATATTAGAAAAGAATTAAACCTTTACGAAAAGAAACTTGGTGGGGAGTCACAATACGATAGGGGGGAGTCGCTTTATTGCACATAATAAAGTGACCCGCGAGTGTCTTTATTATGGAAGTGACAATATTATCTCACACTGACGCTCACACCAGCCACAATCTACCTGCCCCAGCACAGGTAGACGGCCACGGCTTGACAGCCTAGGGCCACCCCACTGGCTTAGTGGCTAAGACCCTTGCCTGCACATAGCATCCATGTTCGTGACCTGCTCCAGTTTTTTCTTGCACGACTCCGTCGTCCCGCAGTCGTCTCGTCTGAACCTCGAATTAGCCGATGCCTCCAAAGATAGCAGAACATAGACATAAGAACCGACACAGTTAAAGGCAGTGGTGTTCTCTGTGGCGGAGTGGTTAGAGTGTTTGCCTTTTTTCTAAGTCGGGGCTCCTAATCTAAAGGTCAGTGGTTTGATTCCTTGTGCCCCCACATTTGCCAATTTGGATTTCCGCCGCTGTGTATAACTTACAGTGTCATCAAAGGCCAGTTGCTCTCATACCATGTCTGTGTGGTGTGGGAGGTTAAAAATCACTTGGGTCGGTAAAAGTGTAGGCTCTGGATTTCTATTGACAAACTGTCTCATGGTGAAAACAAGTCAATAGATTCAGACTTATCCATGATAGGCAGTATAAATCTTCAAGAAAAAAAAGTTGCATAGTCTGATGCTTTTGATTTTCTGTCATTTTTCTCTTGCATTCAAGGCCAGTCTGCTAACCATTACACCATCTAAATTCCCTGATGTCATCACCCTATCCTATTATTGCCTGTTTGTCGCTCCTTCCCTGAGAGGTCAGTGCAGACTACTGCAATTGTTTTGGTACGTGTGTTAGTTAGAGCGTCGCTATTATTAATCTGTAGCGATTCATGTTGGTGTACATGCAGGAAGATCACCTCATAGGGAGGATGGCGACCAAAAAAAAACACCTTACCAAATTAGATGATTTAATCAAATAATATTTAATACTTAAATCGATGGATACATAATGGAGAGATATTTTTATTTGGTTCCCATTTCTAGCCGCTAGATGGCAGGAAAGTAAAGCACAGGTGGCACTGCGCTGAATCTTTATATAAGTTTGGTATATAACCATAAAACTAACACAATGACCAAATACTGTGGTAATTGCAATGAAAGTTTTAAAAAAAACATGCATAACTTTTAAGCGATTATTTAACAAAATACTTTATTTACTCTCCTTATTTTTTTTGTTCATATAGTTTATTCTTCTGAATTTCATGACAACTCCCCCCCCCCCCCCCCCCCCTCAAAAAGAATTGTCTTTCGCTTTTGTCGTAAGGCCCCTTCTACCCTTAATCTAGCCTATTAGTGAATCCCGAGGGACCAGGAGACAGATAAATGTATGTGTATCAGTCCTTACCTGGTAGATCATCACGACGAGAACAAGGGTAGTGGACACTGCCAACTTCATCCTCTGTCTTTTTGGATCAATCTTGGAAGAAATCAATCCAATAAAATATAAAAATTTAACAATTTAAACTCTTATGACAGGAAATCCATCCCCAATGAAAAACGGGCATTATTATCACGGAGGCCCAGGTAAAGTTGTCACTGTGACTCAAACAGAGCTATGGGAGTACCATTATTATTTATGTTTATATATTATATAGCATATATAGAGCGGTTTGCATACAGGCAATGAAGCAGTAGTAATGTGGAAACTGAGCGAGTGGTGGCGCCACCAGTCTCCAGCATGGAGAGCTGGGGAGACTAATGCATAGTCCAAGCTGATTAGAGGATAGATAGCGAGAGAACCTTCCATTTATTTATATTTGCATAAGAAGTATGCATTACATATATATGTGATGCATAAGAATGATTATATGGGTATAAACAGTGGAAACTGTCTTTATATCACTCACCATCTACCTGACGTGGTGGCCGAGTCGGCAGAGTACAGGGTACCTGTACGGAAGGTCGGGAGTTCAATTCCCTGTCGAGTCAAACCAATAACTTACAAAATTGACATGTGTTGCTACCTAGCCTGACGCTTGGCATTACTGCGATAGGGTTAGCTCATTACCAGGATAATGTGACTGAGTGGGAGATCAGGTCATGGTGTCAGCGGCCTGGTCTCCCAGTGGGGGAACACTATAAAGTCGCCAAAAGTGCGCACTGTCACAATTCACTACCCATTCTGATATGACCTAAGATGTTGCCAGGATGTAAAACTCCAACAAACAAACTCAGACCATCTATCCAGCTTGTCCATATCTTGCACAACACCACCTCCAACTATGTACAACTGGTGGTGCTGCCACCATGCGCCCATCTCACTAACTACTGCGGACAATGAGATGCAGACAAGCTGGATGGATGGTGCTTGAGATTATACTTGCCTACTTCTTATCATCATCATGATCATCATCATCATGCTGTCGGTCACGATGCACCAAAGACTGCTTTCATTACATTTCAGGAAAGCTGCCTGCAAAAGTGTTGAAGTGCTGCTGGCTTTTGCAAGTTACCAGTGGCACTCTCTCGCAGAGCAAATAGAGGTTTCACACCGGCAAGAACATGTCAAGACAGGCGCAAAACTATTTGTCCCTGCAGTGGCTGGTCGGGAGATGTTGGGAGTTCCATACATCAACGGCCCTTAATGCTGCCACAGTGACATGGTTTTCTGTTTAGGGTTTGCTCCCTTAGCCTTCGGTTCTGTCAAGAACCTGTACCACAAGGCAGTGGTTTACAACTCTGCAGGGCAGGGGCGTCAAACTCCCTGAGGTATTGTAATACCTGCGATACCTGCATACCTAATTCTTATACATCACATATATAAAGGCATATGTATACTATGTAATATATTATGTAAATATAAATAACGAAGGTACTTACATACTGCATTATATCATTCTATTTCGTAAATTGGTCCGTTCCAATATGTAACAAATGGCACAGCCTGGAGGAGGTTTCCCGTAGCCCACATTTGAACACAGTTCTCTAACAATCAATGACTTCCATACAATAAAAACTAGATAGATATATAGTGCATGGTGGATCACTCTTAGGTCAATTTGAATGATAACTTGTATACAAATCGTTGAACCTGGAGACCAGATAGTGATATTGTGACTTTTTCTTTCCTCGGCAACTTTCCAGATAATGTATTTGCTTTGTTTCCTTTGTTTATTGATAAACATTTTTTGTACACAGAATCACCGGCTAACTCAGTATCAATGTAATGTGACTGAGCAGGATATCGGATGGTAGTGTCAGTGGCATGGTACCCAGTGGAATGGCACCATAAGCGCGCACAGTCACAAATCGGTACCATCCTGATATGACCTTTGTTGTTACTAGGATATAAAACAACAATTAATCAATCAACCAATGTGATTTCATATTAGGATGTGGAGACCAACTTATAACGTTGCACACTCGTGGTGGTTTTATAGTGCTGCTTCCATTCGGATCCCAAGCCACCAGCACCAACATCCCTATATCCAACTTGGTCACATTATCCTGGCACTAATCCGATCAGCCATTGCCGTTATCCTGGCAATGTGGCAAGTTATCCTGTTATCCTGGCAACGATGTAAGCCTTTGATCCAGTTTGATCCAGACGGAGATCCGACCACCAGACAACACCAAGAGCGTTCCCAAAAGAGGCGGATGCTCCGACCACTCGGTCATCCTGTCCCTTCACTCTCAAGTGACAATAAAAGCCCTTGAGAGTGAACGGGCGATATCTAGAAAGCAACGAAATGAGCCCTTAATATTGGATATTTTTCTTTGTCACAGTAAAAAAAAAAGAATTAAATTTTCTTTTTAAACTACCTTGAAGAAAGACTTACTTGAACAGTCGGAAACAGTTTGTCTGTGGAACAGGGCTGTTGTGTGTGAGAACATGACCACTCCGGTGGTTTATATATATAAATATACATATATATATATATATATATAGATAGATAGGTCACATGACTATTGGCAAGTAGCCTGCAAATACGACGTCACTCGGGTCGGTAATAGCACACATACTTATGAGCTGGTTTTGTGATTAACTCTATTCACCATACATAGTGTTGCCCTTGCCAACAAATACAAAAGAAAAAGTCTTCTGTATTGGTTGATATAGCCACTGCAATAAGATAAATGAGAGTGCAGGGTATTATGAATTCTGCACTCCAACAAGCACGCTCTGACGTTATATGAAAGGGCCGTTATCACTTAAAGGGGCACTAACACGATAAAGGGGTAAAGGTGGTGTTCCCTGTGGCGGAGTGGTTAGAGTGTCTGACTTTTTTCTAGGTCACTCCTAATCTGAGGGTCGGCGGTTCGATTCCCCGTGCCCCCAACTCTGCCAATTTGGATTTCCACCGCTGTGTATAACTTACAGCGTCATCAAAGGCCGGTTGCTCTCATACCATGTCTATGTGGTGTGGGAGGTTAAAAATCCCTTGGGTCGGTAAAAGTGTAGGCTTGGGCTTTCTATCAACCAGCAGTGGAATGAGGAAGACCAGTCGTCTATGACTGAAATTTCCTCTGCTTAAACAACTAATGGACAAAAAAAAAAAAAACACGACCAACACTCCTTTGCTTATTCACAAATATCATAGTGACGGGATGGCCAAATGAGTTAATCGTCCGTCTCGTGCTTTGGTAGATCGTGGGATTCGAACCCGCGAGTTCGAACCCTGGTCGAGTTAAACCAATGACCTAGCAATTTATTGTCACTTCATAGCCAGGCGTTCGGCATTATTAGGATAGGTCAAGGACTGGGGTCAGGATAATGTGACTGAGTGGGATATCGGGTCGTGGTGCTAGCGGCCTGATTTCCAAGTGAGGCAGCACTAGAAAGTCGCTATGAGTATGAGTGCGCACTGTCACCAGTCGACACCCGTCCTGATATGATCTTAGATGTTGCCAGGATGTAAAACTCCAACAACCAACCATCCCTGATTGGACAGCCCTCAACACTCAACGGCCAATCACCTCGGTCCCATCAACACCCTCTTCTTCATTGTCAGCGACCTCCCGCTTAGTCACTCACCCAGGCCGTAATCGATTAACACGACCCGGGCGACTCGGGTCACCCGAGTCGTCAGAATTTCAAATCGAACACCGCGAGTGGAGTCAAGAAATACATGTGCCGTCTGCAAAACGACCCGACCCCAGTAACCCACCTCTTGGCTGGGGTTTGCTAAGAGCGATGACGTCACATCTGTGCTGGTACCTGTAGGATAACAGCTACCAGTACAAGTCCTACGTGTTGTTTTAATTCTTTTTTTATTAATAACCCAGATTATCAGCTTTTACAATCATAAAATACTTTAAATCCTATTTTGCTGTACATATATCTGTTATTGACAAAAAATATTAAGTTTTAGATTAATCCACCATTTTGGCCATCCTGAGCATATTCGTTTATTCAACCCGAGTCTGTAGAATGTGTGCATGTGCCAAAAAGTGGCT
The DNA here is from genome assembly GCA_030323885.1 of Branchipolynoe longqiensis. Taxonomy (NCBI): domain Eukaryota; kingdom Metazoa; phylum Annelida; class Polychaeta; order Phyllodocida; family Polynoidae; genus Branchipolynoe; species Branchipolynoe longqiensis. Next base: position 68,929,186 of record CM059195.1, read on the forward strand.
CGGGTGACCCGAGTTGATTAATCATTATGCCCATACTGACCACCATCAGAGCAACACCTCTTCTCAACTCACCACTATCAATGCACTTGTGTCAGTAAAAACACACCCAAGCAAACTATAAAACAAACAATTGAATTAATAAAAAATTGTCTTGTCATTATTGCCATGAGTGAATATGTTATGATTATGATTATGTTGATATAAACTGCGACTGCATTTGTGAACAGTCTTGATTATGATTGTCATGTACTGTATGCTTTAAATATGTACTGCATAACTTCCCTTTCATGTCAGACATCGTTTCCGGTTGATCCAGCCGCATTGATTAGGGAGAAGGGTTCACAGCGAGGAAAGGAGGAAAAACGGGTGACCACTGTCACATATCGAGCATACCCTTGCAGGATGAGTTTCCCATTCTGTAAGTACTGAGATTGTGTGATTCAAACAGAAATTGATGTAGATAAATTTCAAATATACTTCAAACACTTTAATCTGTGCAAAAGATACATAAATGTGTGATAATGTGTGAACAAGAAACTAGTCAAATAATAGGGCGTAATCGATTAACATGACCCGGGCGATTCAGGTCACCGGAGTTGCTAGAATTTCAAATCGAACACCGCGAGTGGAGTTGACAAAAGCATGTGTTGTGTGCAAAACGACCCGTCAGGTCCTAAGTGTTGATTTAATGTGTTTTTTTAAATAACCCAGATTGTCAGCTTCTACTATCATAAAATACTTTAAATCCTATTTTGCTGTACTTATATCGGTTATTGAAAAAATAAATAAAGTTTTAGATTAAGCTGCGGATAACTAATCTATTTCACTGAGTTCTCGCGAACATGAGAAGAGGAAAGTCTATTTCCAGCAAGTTCAAACGGGCTCAAACGGGTTCAAACATGGCTGGTTGTCCTGCTCCTTTCAGCGCTGTATATGCTTATGTGATTAGGGCATGTCCTGCGAGCCGACAACTCTGCCTGTTATGGGAATAAAGTTATGTTTGTCCCACTCCTGCTTCCTCGTTAATATTCTCTATGCCCCCGGTATCAATGTGTTGTATATTCTAATATGCTAATAAAATACATTGCATCCACGTGTCATAAAGAAGTGGTGTTGATTCTTGCTGATGTAGTCTTTGGCCTGAAGACCTGCGCCCTGGTGTTAAAGTCGCCGGCTATACCTCACCCAGATACAAACGAATCCAGCATCAAAAGCTCTCCAAACATACCTTTGCTTAGTTTGTTCAGTTCATGCCACTGAACATGTGGGAGGAGAATTGAGGTATGTGATGTATGAATGATATCATAGGTGGGATTCCCTCATCACATGACCTAGAGGGGTTCCCCACACACAGGGGAAGCCATGGGAACCACCAAGATGGCAGCCATAGAAAGCTCTCAATTCAACTTTTAAAGTCTATTAATCTACATGATTTAATCAATTATTCACACAAAAGGTAGCTGGTTATGATAAATAAACATTTGAACTTTATATTTATCATTTTAGATTGCAATTTCTAACAATATTTTCTCTATATGGTTGTCTAAAAGTGTCAGTGCTGCTGGACTAAATAAAACACAATATAAGCAACCAATGTCAGCACTCTCCCTCCACATATGTAGTTGCATAAACTGAAAACTGGCAAACGTATGCTTGGAGAGCATTTGTCAGAGTATGGGTAGTATCTCAGCGACCTATATCTGGTCCCTTTAACAAAAAGAACTGATTCAGAGAAATAAAATATTTACAAAAAAACACTGTCTGAAACACACTCTTATTATGGAACACTGACATCTATCAGCTACTAAGTTAAGCTGTGCATGCTGATCTCAACTATACTGTCCTTGTCCTATCTGGCATTTCTAATTTATTTTGCGGTATGTTTGTGCTTCTGTTAGCATCAAAGGTGTTGCAATCTCAGACGATTCGGAGCATAGAAATATACGAGAGAGAAGACCTGCTGATCGCTTATTATCGTCCACGATTTTCTCAGCGCCCCCAACCCACCCACACACCCTCCACTGGTATAAACGGATCGACAAGCTTGATAAGTTTAGCTCTTTTTTTTCAAATATATTATTATTATTTATATTTGTTGATTAAGCAGGGGAAATTTTAATCGCGGACAATTGGTCTTCCTCATTCCTACTGCTCCATGTCCTAGTAATGCCAAGCACCAGGCTAGGTAGCGATTAGTCTCCATTTTTTTAAGTCATTCGTTTAACTCGGCCAGGGTTTGAACCCCATGGGTTTATATCCCATGGCCGGTCACACGGGAAGCGGATGCTCAACTCATTCGGCCATCCTGTCCGATTTTATCTTTCTGGTTATTATTTCTATGATATAAGCAGTGTATCTGTGTTATTTTTAAATGGGGAAAGCACCTCATAAGTATTGTACTTCTGCTTTCTCCTTTTTCATGTGAAAAATTACTGATATAAATATCAACTTGTGTATACATTGATCATGTGGAAATACATATATTATTAGTAGTATTATATTATAGGAATCTAAATATAGATGTGTCTAGAATTACTAGATTTGGACGTGTTGGAGGATGCCAAAGTCCCAGAACATCCCCCCTGGTCGTTGAGAAAACCATCAGTTATCCTCCGACTCACGGAACTGAGGAAGTCTGGGACACATCCACTCGAGTACCAAGGACTGCATGCAGAGATTCAAGGCCAGTTTGCAGACCACCTCTCCATATACACTGATGGTTCGAAAGACCAAAGCCGGGTAGCTGCTGTGGCAGTCTGCCGACGTAAAGATTTGGTGTACGTTTGCCCGATCAGAGCTCGATTTTCACTGCAGAAGCCCAAGCATTCCTTCTCGCGTTGGAGTGTATCGAGGTATCCAATCACACTAACTATGTTATATTCAGTGATTCATTCTCTTGCCTCCTGGCTGTTGCTGGACTGAAAATGAATCACCCTATTCTAGCAACGGTCATTTATAAATTGAACCAACTGACAACGGATGGGTATGACATCCACCTGTGCTGGGTGCCTGGCCATGCCGGCATACAAGGAAACAAACAAGCTAATCAGGCTGCGAAGAAGGCCCTGAACTGTGATCTTGAACCGTGTCTGATCCCTCACTCTGATCTGAAACCACTAATAGCCACCCACATGAAATCCAAATGGCAACATGAGTGGGATGAAAACATTAATAAACTTAAAGAAATTGAACCATCTGTGGGAAAGCCACCACAGACTCATGCGGGAGGTCGGCGGGACCAAGTGGTCCTTAGCCGCTGCCGTATTGGCCACTCGTGGCTTACACATGCTTTTCTGCTCAAGGGGGAACCTCCCCCTGAATGTATTGGGTGTCAGTCCCCGCTGACACTCAAACACATATTACTAAGCTGCGTTGATTTTTTGGCCCTGCGCCAACAGTTCTACACTGCAGACAGTATGCATGACCTTTTTACTAAGGTAAAACAGGAAAACATTTTAGCCTTTTTGAGGGCAGCTGGACTGTACCACCTCATATAGTTTACTAAATAGATTCTATCAATTATTAATCAAACTTTTCTTTTTCTATGGGAATTTGTTTCCCTTGACCACAAATATATGATTGTGAGCTTTCTAATTTAATGAGTGTCTATTGACACATAATTGATTGTCTGCTTTTACATGCAAAAGTGATGGTTTGAACAAAAAACAAACATTTCTCGCCGTGAATATGGCCTATGCTGCCGACACGGCGTAAAGCAACCACCAATCAATCAATCAATCAATCAATCAGAATTACTACATGTGTTATAGTTGGTACCAGTGTTCCCATTCCTGAGGCCTGGGTTTGACAATTATTAATCAGCACATATGTCATTTAATACAATTAAATGCTTCAAATGTCTTTATTTAGTGAAAGTACTCTTGACATGTACTGTATCAGTATCAAGTAATTAGTGGGTAATGGCATGATCCTGGCAACACTATTAACTTTACCCTAGTACAAGTTGGCATCCATTTTGATAAGTTAATTACCTATCATTCACTCATATAGTGGTGTTTTCTTTTTTTAAGAATCAAGACACTTACAAATACAAGGCTCTTATTGCGTTGTAATATGAGTATTCAGTAAAGTCTGCAGATAGGCCTAGCTGCATTTTTTTGTGTTTTTTTTTGGTAAATATTTTATTCATCTGAATACATATTTTGTCAGCGCCTGGTCATTAATTTTATCATTATTAATTATGAGCTTGCTTATTGATATACGAAGAGCATTAAGTAACGTATGTTCCATATTATCGCTGATTGTCCCTAACAAACTTCTAATTGGATATCAGCAGTAAGGCCAAATAAAAAGAAAATTTTGTGATCGTCCTTTTGAAATAAAAATCCGGCTCGGGCGGGCGGTTTTCTCAATTTTATTTATTTATTTTTTCCTACACTCTCGACACTGATCCCTCCCCTTCCTAGTCCCCTCCCTATCACCTCTCAAATCCCACTTCCCTGTCCACCCCCCGCCCCCCCCCCTTCCCTCCCCTTTTCATTTCTCACTCCACCCGCCCTCCACCATTTAACAGTTTTTGACAACTTTTTATTTCCCCGCCTTGCTGCCTCTGAGGCCCCCCGAGCACTATCCCTGTGTCTTGGGTCAGCTCCGGTGGCCTCAGAGCACCCGGCGATCGGGGAGGCCCCATCGACATTGATGTCATCCACTGACTTCCTCCGTTGTACCGTCATTACATGTTTAACCGTCGGGCTATTCCACCCCCGCTTAAGGCGAGCCTTCGTGTTAATATTATGTAATTGTTTCCTTGTGTATTTCCTTGGGCCTGCCGCAGGCCGCCGCAGCCTCTCGTCCAGTCTGCAGGTCGTCAGTCTCTGTCGGTATCCGCCCCGTACTAAAGGCGGCTAGCCAGAGTATCGTCTTAATACTGCACTTTTGCCATCGCACGCATTTATTGGCCTAAAGGATATTTATATTAGGTTATTTCTACTAACTGGCTGTCCCCTCGTCGTTTGGGTTGTATTAATGTTACTAAATTAATCCAGAACTAAGCAGTCAAGCTAGTGTTGCTGCTGCTGTCACGGTTAATCCGCCTAAGTCTATGTCGTTATTTTTAGCCAAAAGTAACACAACGTTAATTCTGTTAATATGTCTGTTATTACATTCCCGCAGATGGGTTAATCAACTGCATAAGGCCTATTTAGGCATAAGGCCCTTAATTACATATAAAGCAATCGAATATCAGGTTTTTCAATAGCGGTTAATGTACAATAATACTGGAGGAAAGTAAAGAATGCAAGGAGCGTTCCAATTCACCCTTCCAGGAGCTCACAACCATTTATTCTTACCGAAACTAACAAGATGGCGTAGTAGCAGGTTATGATATGATAAACAAATCCCCTTCCATGGTTATTTACGTTAAATAAGTTTAGAATTTCAACAAATAAGGCCTAAATATTGGCTAAAACATCAGAGCGTGCAAAAACACGTCCGATGGGTCTGGGTCCGAACGCCCGACCTTCTCTCGTTGCTTGGAAAGTCACAACTGACGTATCCAAGCAACGCGTCACAGCCGAGAACCCGCGGCTGCGCAAATGTTGGCGATTTGCGCACCCGTGCAACCAAGTAGCACGCATCTCTAGATGCGAGTCACTTGGCACTCGTGCGCAAAAGTACAAGGCGAGCAGTCTCGCCCACTTCACTTGCAATAAATGTAACCTTTCTCCCACTCGGTCTCCGGCTTCCCTTATTCGAATCGACGCATAATTTCTGAATTGTGGTTGATTCGATGAGGGGAGCCGGGTACCCACCACACCCCAAGCGGGCAGGACGAACATCAGTGTAACTAAAACCTCCCCCCACATCCAGCCATTCGCTTTCGCTTGGCCATTAAACTCATAACTTTACCACACCCACTCACCCTCTATTTTAAGGACTACTTCGTAGCGGTCGGCTCCGGTGGCCTCAGAGCACCCGGCGATCGGGGAGGCCCCCATCAACATCAATGCCGTCGACTGACTTCTCCGTTGTACTGTCATAACATGCAATAAATTTAGCCTTGTCCCCACTCAGTCTCCAGCTTCCCTTATTGAAATCAAAGCTGCAATGTCCGGTGAAAACATAAACTTTTCAAAAGCAAAACCATTATCTAGATTTCATTCTAAATATCTAAAATAGATACTGATGCACTTATTAAGCATTTCTTGCCAAAACAGAAGGGGATATTGAGTCTATTTAATAGAACCTGTTACTGCAGAAGCCTATGGCGTCGGAGTTTTTGCATGCTTGCCAAAATTAATTTGACATATTTGAACTTCAAATATGTCAAACGGCGGCCATTTAAAAATAAAAGTTACTTCAAGCTAAAGTAAGGTCAATTATGACAATCAATTTAATATCTTTATCGCAGAAAAGATGCCAGAAAGTCAAAACAATCGGAGTCTGCAACTTTAAGTTCTCTGTGGCGGAGTGGTTAGAGTGTCTGACTTTTTTCTAGGTCAGACTCCTAATCTGAGGGTCGGCGGTTCGATTCCCCGTGCCCCCAGCTCTGCCAATTTGGATTTCCACCGCTGTGTATAACTTACAGTGTCATCAAAGGCCGGTTGCTCTCATACCATGTCTATGTGGTGTGGGAGGTTAAAAATCCCTTGGGTCGGTAAAAGTGTAGGCTCGGGCTTTCTATCGACCAGCAGTGGAGTGGGGAAGACCAGTCGTCTGTGACTGGGATTTCCCCTGCTTGGGACAACTAATGTACCAAAAAAAAAAAAAAAAAGAGAGACAAATAAGTGTTCACACTTCCTGTCTACCATTCGCTATATCGCCATATTTAAGTAGTGCGAGGCAATGTCATGTCGCCACTCAGTGCCAACGTGAGTGGCAGGGCGCCATCACTGGCACGGGCCGAGAGTGCTTGTCACAATTTCTTTGGGTTTTTTCAAGTTTTTTTATTACCACTATATGGTTACGTACATGTTGGCAGCGCCGAGAATTGCGGGAGATAGCTGGTACACATTGGTATATATATATAAATATATATGTATATAAATATATATATATACCATACATTTTCAGCGGTACAGTGAGTGGTAGTTACAGTGTGAAGCGGGTGGTGGCACTACCATTGGAGCTGAGGTTGCAGAGGATGGAGCAGTAGATGACTCGGCCAGACTCCATCTATCCATGAACTGAGTGAGGGGTGGGGGAAAGGAAGGATATTCCACGTGATTATACTCGTATAATTCTTATACAACATATTCGTATACAACATATATATATATATACATACTTATTTATATATGGGTCATGCTTAGAAACTGTGTACCACACATTGCTAATGATCTTGCCTTCTTTTTGGGTCAAATTTTAGGTCAAATAGTTATTGTTGACTGTGTATTAATTATGTGAGCAATACTACATGTATTTATCTATTCAACAAAATGCTTTTGTGATTTTGTGCTAAGGGGAAAATATGAAAATGTGCATATCGACATCATGCATCTACCCAAATGAAATTGTCATTTTTGTTTCATGTAAGACACACAGTTTTTTGTTTAACTGTAATCAATAACATGTATTATTGTTTAATGTAACTGTATGACGACTACTTGTTACCACGGGACCACTGGGTAGCACACCCAGCCATTCTGCATACATTATGGGCACCACCTGCCCTGGGGTTGAGTGACAGGTTCCCCCTCTTGGGTTCCACCCCTCCCAGGCTGCAGAGGTGTCTGATTGACTGGCTGTGTGAACCCAGTCACCCTTAAAATCCTTGCACTTGCTGGACAGACAGACACTCACTCTAGAGATACCAAAGGAAGCAGTTCACCTCTGAGCTGTGTGTAACACCCATAGGACTTAGGTTCAATGGGCGGTCGGCACTGATTTTGACTGAACAAGCAGAAGCTATGGGGGTCTGTGCAGCAGGTTGTAAGGGAGTCAGGGTGGCAGGTCACTAGTAGGTGAACAAGAGTTGTAACAATAAAGCTCAACCTTATCACTGTCAATCTTGCATGACTTGTCTCCCTTTCTTTCTTTTCTTTCTGTTGCCAGGACGTAAAACTTCAACAAACAACCAGCCCACCTATTCCCCAGTTCTCAACCTGCTCTCTTGACTCGCCACCTGGTGTCAAACCTATACACTAACCAGTACTGCCACCTGGTGTCATACCTCTACACTAACCAGCACTGCCACCTGGTGTACTCCACCTACAACCACTCCCAATGACTGACGCACACCAACTGACATTGCGTCAGGCCTCTGTACACCTGCGGACACTTACACCAATGTATTGCGAATATAATAATTATATATACGTGTTTATAGTTCTTCCCCACTGGGAGAGCTGGTGACAAACACCGTGACCTGATAGCCCACATTATCCTGACACCGAGCCAACCAGTCACTCACAGTCCTATCTGTATGCAGTAAGTAGGTCATGGTGAGTCACTCACAGTCCTGTATGTGTGCAGTAAGTACATCATGGTGAGTCACTCACAGTCCTGTCTGTGTGCAGTAAGTACATCATGGTGAGTCACTCACAGTCCTGTATGTGTGCAGTAAGTACATCATGGTGAGTCACTCACAGTCCTGTATGTGTGCAGTAAGTACATCATGGTGAGTCACTCACAGTCCTGTATGTGTGCAGTAAGTACATCATAGTGTGTCACACACAGTCCTGTCGACCCGCTCATAGTCCTGTCTGTACAGTAAGTACATCATGGTGAGTCACTCACAGTCCTGTCTGTACAGTAAGTACATGGTGGTGAGTCACCATCAATCCTATCTGTACAGCAAGTACATCATGGTGAGTCACTCACAGTCCTGTCTGTGTGCAGTAAGTACAGCACAGTGAGTCACTGCCGAACTGCTCACAGTTGTCGGTGCACACCACTCCATGCTCAGGCCCCACAGTCGCCGACGGTCCTGCTCAGTGTCCTGACAGTGTTTACTGTCCACCACTTTGCAGTCGACGATTAGCTCACCGTTCATCCGCTGTAGTTCGCTGTCGTCCACACTTGCGCAGTACACCGACGTCTGCGCGCCATCTAGTGGGCAGCGGAAGAGAAGCCGGGCAAAGATGCGCAGCACGTGACCAAACGCGCCGGGCCAGTTGCCTTGGAGACCGGTGTAAACAGCTCCTGTGTAGTAATAATAGGGGATGTGCACTGTTACTAGGGTTAGAATGATTTATTTATTAAATTTGTATTCATATCAATCTTTTGTCAGCGCCATAACACTGGTCTTCCGGCTATAATGTTATAAATGGATAATTTTAACGCAGCATCGGAACAGCTGAGATAGAGTCGACAGATTTCGCAAACCAGAGTTTGAGAACAATAGTCTACTTGTATAATTCCTTGTATATGTGATAGCCCACGATCTTCCACACTGCCATGCACTCGCGGAAGAATGCAAAGATTGAGTAACAGTACGCTTCAACTGGTTTATTACAAAACCTATCCACTCTCCGCGGTGTCAACCGTCAACTGACCCGCCCTCTAACTCACTAGGTCCCACGTCACCTCTATAGGTGGGTGAGGGGTGTGCCAGCCACATGCAGTACAGAGCAGCCCTGCCCAGTGGCTAGCGTGCCGTCACCTAGCACAATTCAGTGTAACTGCATAGGTGTGCAGCGTAGTGTCTGCCGCCACCGTGTGGTAGTGGAGCTCAGGTACAGACTACTACATATATATATATATCCATTGATGTATGATAATGTGGTGATGCTAATTTCAAAACTGGTTTAGATGTAACTAGGACACCCCAACACACACACAAAAGAACATGAAGTTTGGAAATCCGCTCAAATATGCACTTTTATCATTTTTAAATAAAAGACTTTAAAAAAAATAAAATGTGTTGATTAGGCTAGAAAATTTCAAATGCGGACAATTGGTCTTCCGCACTCCACTGCTCTTTGCACTACCCAAATAATGCTCAGCATCAGCACAGATATAGAAGCATGTATAATTGTTAAGTCATTGGTTTGACTACGCCTGGTTTCGAACCCAGTGTTCGAGTCCCAGCACTTGTTAAACAGGAAGCGGGCGCTCCATCCATTCATTCATCGCGCTTGCCATTGTGGTGAAAATAGATTTATTGCATTAAAAAAAAGAAACAAATAGAAATTCTCTTTAGGGATTATATTTAACTGCAAAGTTTTTTTTTAAATAATTGTATTGTCTTGCATAGTAATATTTCAGCCCATGAACATTAATACATTATAAGGAATAAACATTTCGAATGGTGCTTATGGGAACTTCCCTGTAATAAAATAAAGCATCGATTTAATAGTGTGCAATAAATTGATTTTATCCTAAATCGGCTTATTTTCTCCCTTTTGGCAATTGAATATCACAATGGGAAATTTCAATATAATTATACAATTATAATTATACAATAATTGTTCAAAGTGACCAAACGGGATGACCATATTTGGTACAGGTGCTGGCTAGCTTCCCATGTGGGATGTCATGGGTTTGAACCCCGACTGAGTCAAACCAATGACTTAGTAAATTGATGCTTGTCACGCCTATAATGGCATTTGACATTAAAGTTGCATAGTCCGATGGTTTTGAGTTTCTGATATTTTCTGAGATAAATACATTAGGTTGATGGTTATTGTATACCCTACTTTAGCTTGAAGTCACTTTTATTTTAAATGGCTAACTTTTGAGATATGTGAAGTGCAATTGTGAAAGTTAATTTTGGCAACCTTGCCAAAATTCTGACAACACAGCATTCTACAGTAACAGGTTCTATTCAAGTGCCTCAGTATTCCATTTTGTGTGACGACACATGTTTAATAAGTGCACCAGTATCTAAGTTAAATATGTAGAATCAGATTTAGATAATTGTTTTGGTTTTAAAATTTTGATATTTTCATCGGACTATGCAGCTTTAATAGTAGGATAGGACAAAGACTACTCTGCTTGGTATTAGGATACTGTGAGCGAGTGGGCAGCACTATAATGTCACCATGAGTTGGTACGCATCATGTTGGGACCTTAGATGTTGCTGGGATGAGTAGCCCCCAACAAACAAACAAGTTAGGATGTTGGAATATAGCTGTCCCTAAATAAAATATGTGTATGTCATAAATGGAGACAACACACAATATATCAGCTTCATACTTACAAAAGTTCACTGGCTTAAACTTGGCACCACCTGGTGAGAAGAAAATACACTATTTTCATTCCAAAGATGGCCAAAATGGGAGATTTCAATTTGTTGTTGTTTTACGTCCTAGCAACATCTAAGGCCATATCAGGATGGGTACCGACTTGTGCCAGTGCACACTCATGGCGAATTTATAGTGCTGTCCCACTGGGAAACCAGGCTGCCGGCACCATGACCTGGTATCCCACTCAGTCACATTATCCTGACACTGTGCACACCAGTCCTTGCCCTGTCCTAATGATGACGAGTGCCTGGCAAGGAAGCGACAAGTATCAATTTTTAAGTCATTGGTTTGACTCGACCAGGGTTCGAACCCACGATCTACCAGCAAGGGAGACGGACGCTCTAACTCATTCGGCCATGCCGTCTGGTGGGAGATTTCAACAAAGTAAGCAATATGGTCAGAGCTGGCCATAAGGTTGCTGGCGTCCCGGGTAAACTGAACTTCTTCACCCTTGCAAGTATAATTTTTTTAATTTAACACTAATGTGGCGCCCTATAGGGTCCTGGGCGATTTCCCAAGTTATCAGTATATTCAGCTAGTGTGAGATATTCTGACTCGCACAATAAAGTGACTCCCCAGCCACTTTATTATGCATCATAAAGCGACTGTCCCTATCATATGTGGGTCAATGGATCTGTGTGGTTGGTTAACTTTTTATTATTTTAAAGACCTGATATGCATAGCTACTCTTTTTCATGTTTGTTGATACATATGTGTGTATGTATATTATAGAAAATAGCTTACTTTGAAATAAAAATTGAGTCTTTTAACCAAAAGAAACAATCAATTCATATTAGAAAAGAATTTTAAACATTTACGGGGAGAAGAAACTTGGTCGGGAGTCACACACAATATGATAGGGAGAGTCACTTTATTATTATGCATAATAAAGTGACTGCGGAATCACTTTATTACACGAGTCAGAATATTATCTCACACTGGCTGGAATGCCGGTGTGGCGGTTTCAGCTCGTTCCCGTGCTCAGCCGTGTCCCTCTCTGCGCATGCATCAGAATCTAATAAACATGGCCGTAATCGATTAACACGACCCGGGCGACTCGGGTCATCCGAATTTCAAATAGAACACGGCGAGTGGAGTCGACAAATACACGTGCCGTGTGCAAAAAAAGAATAATTTAGATTAATGAAATGGAAATATAGCTAAACTAGGCCATCATAAAATACTTTAAATCCTATTTTGCTGTACTTTTATCGGTTATTAAAAACAAAAGAAAAAATTGTCCACCCGAGCGTATTCGATTATTCGACCCGAGTTTGTAGGATGTGCGCATGCGCCAATAAGTGGCTCGGGTGACCCGAGTTGATGCGAAATCCACACATGCGCAGAAGCAACGGGACACGGCTGAGCACGGGAACGAGCTGAAACCGCCACACCAGTATTGCCCCCCTCCCCACCCCGGCACCTGGATGGACGGCCACACTGACGACGCCACAGGGTGCGTGGGTTCTCGACAATTCTCGCGAGAAAAGCAGCATCGCCAGCTTGCTCTGCCCGTACGCGTTGTAGATGTCGGCGTCTGCTCCGATGGTGACGTCATCAAAGTTTAGCACCGCCGTCTTGTGCGAGCCTGACGTCAGGTTGATGACGCGAAACGGCGGCGGTTCTTCCTGTACTGTTTCCGGTTCCGGTTCCAGTTTGGCCGGGGAGCTGAGCATGCGCAGGAGATTGGTGGTCAACAGGAAGTGACTTAGGTAGTTGACAACAAATGTCTTGTCGTAACCTTCGGCTGTCAGCATCTTTGGTCCCAGGTAACCTTGAAAGAACGCAGTGAACCAATGTGTTAGAACGCGCAGCAGACTAGTTACTCCCGCAGCCCTGTCTATAGCACCGTTCACACAGCACAACTTTAGGCCGAACTAGATAAGGCGAACTAGAGGAGGCGAACTAGGCGTCCTGTCCACACAAGCAGTACTTGGGGCAGTTTAAGGCGGAAATCGATCTCTGCGCATGAGCAAGTCCATACTAACCAGCGCCAGTTTTGGTTCGTCGACGTCACCACGAGAGAGTGTGGGTTCGACCTAGATATATATTGACTGAATCGTATTGTTTTGGAACAGTCAAAACTTCTGCTGGGCAGTGAAACCCTAAAAATAAATTATGAAAAAAATATCTGTGCACCTCTAGCCGGTTCATAGACCAAATTATATTATATAGTGTGACGTGCTTAATCTGCTTCAAGTAAACCGCTACCGTCCACACAAGCAAGGTGGGCCGACTTAAGCTAGTTCGATTCATCTATACTACCTGGAGAGGTGGTTTAGTTGAAGCGAACTAGGTGAGTCGGCTCATGCCTAAGTCGCCCTTACATCACGTCCACACAACCAATTTGAGGCGAACTATAGGAGGCGAACTAGTTAAGCCGACTTAACTCGCCAGTTTGAACGGGGCTTATGTCTATGTGAGAGGGCTGCTGAACGACTGATTAGAAAAAGTGTCGGAAGGCTGGGTTATGGAAACAACCCCGTGATTTATCAATTTAATGTACTAATTATATTGCTTAATATATTGCTCTAATACTTATCTCCAATAGCCTGCTGTTTTGGGGTGAATAATTTATGAACTTTTATAGCTGAATAGACTTTAAAAGTCAAATTGAGAGCATTCTGTGGCCGCCATCTTGGTATTTTTTCACTCTGGCATTCACTGGCCGCCATTTTGTTTTTTGCATTATCTGCAAGTTCGGCAACTCTATGTCAATATAGATAAACACTGCACACTGGAACAAGGGCATCAACAGTTTTGTTGTTGAAGATTTATACTGCCTATCATGGATAAGCCTGAATAGGCTTGTTTTCACCATTATACAGTTTGTCGATAGAAAGCCCGTGCCTACAATTTTACCGACCCAAGGGATTTTTAACCTCCCACACCACATAGACATGGTATGAGAGCAACTGGCCTTTGATGACGCTGTAAGTTATACACAGCGGTGGAAATCCAAATTGGCAGAGGTGGGGGCATGGGGAATCGAACCACTGACCTTCAGATTAGGAGTCCGACCTAGAAAAAAGTCAGACACTCTAACCACTCCACCACAGAGAACACCAGTTTGTTTATGATTATAGTTGATTCATACCACGGCCATTTTTGCTCTGATTTAAACACGCATGTCATTCACCCCTACCCTACCCTGCGTAAGGGTGAATATTTTCTCTAATACTAATAGCAGACCACCTACAGGTAAACAACATTTAAACTAAAATAGCTAAACCAACAATAAAGAAAGAACCATTGATAAACAACCAACCATTTTAATTATAGCGAAATAGCGAATGGAAGACAGGAAGTGTGAACACTTATTTGTCTCTCATTTTTGTTTGAGTGCAAGTAAATATGCAACACAAGGAATAATTAGTAGCATGTGATGAATAAGGGGTCAAATTTCCCTGGATCATCAGCCCATGCTTTTTCTAATCTGTTCTTGAATGAATTTATTGACTCGGCATCAATAACATTTTGTGGGAGACTGTTCCATATATTTATGATCCTGTTTGAGAAACTGTGTTGCCTTAACTTTGAAATGGCTCTGGGTTTTACTAGTTTGAGAGTATGGCCCCGACTGCCTTCTCTTTTATTCAAGGTGAAAAATTGGTTCATATCTATTTTATCAAAACCTTTCATAATTTTAAATACTTCAATTATGTCACTTCTTTTCCTTCTGTAGGAAAGGGTAGGAAGTTTCAATTCTCTTAGGTGAATTAACTCTCTAACCCTATGTTGACAACAACCACCACTTTTCAATTGTCTTCTCACTAACTTCAACAATTCAACTAAACCTCTTATCACACCAATCTCGATTCATAGTTTCTCACTTAGCTATCATACTCGTCTAACTGAACAGAAATAGCTCGGTCTGGGATCGTCAAATAAGTTATGCGCCCATTTCCCCCGCGCCAGGTCGTGGGATCCAAACTCCTGGTTGAGTGAATCCAATGTGACTCAAAAATGTATACTTGTTTATAGCTAGCTCGGCACTTGTCATTACTATGATAGGACAATGAGTAGTGGGATGAGGAAGACCAATTGAGTTCAGGCATAAAAACCGAAAAATCCATTTTTAGTTGATTTCTCTCAAATAGAAGACTAGTCGGTACCACTCCTGATATGACCTTAGATGTTGCCAGGGCATAAAACTCCAACAGCCAACCAACCAACCTACTTGTGAGGACCCACTCACCTGCATTGTTTATCAGGATGTCGATTCTTCTCTCACTGCGGAGTTCTTCGCTCAGTTTCCTGACCGAAGCGAGCAGCTCCAGATTGACCTGAATGAAGCGGATATGTTCACTTCCTGTCTGCAGCTTCAGCTCTTGAATGACTTCACGTGCCTTGGCCTCGTTCCGACAGGCAATTATGACATCAGCACCTCGAGCGAGGCACTCCTGTGCCGTATGCTTCCCTATTCCACTGCTGCCACCTGGCGACAAGAAGAAACAGGACAGGCGGGAAGACACCATTTTAGCTTGGGAACTAGTCTTAGAGCATCAAATTGTCTAAATCAAATGACTTATTTAGATCTGAGTCTTCCGGACCGAGTGGTTGAAGCACCAATGGAAGAAGCATTTCAGAGAAGGCTGGATACAAATTGTAGAGGACACCCACAGTTATATGACTTCAGGGCTCCATCGCCTTCCAAGATGTGTGCAAAACAAAAGGTCCGTTTTACCTAAACGAGCTGGCATTAGAGGCCCAATAGGGCTTAGATCAGTCAGAAGAGGATCTGTAAGTTAATCTGTAAGGGGGGGGGGGGATTTTTGTTAATTTAGTTTTTTCTGGTTGAATAGTAAGCAGTAAGTAACTCTGGAAACCCCATCTGTTATGACTTGGGCGGTGCTGAGAATTGGATCCGGCTCCTGCTGAAAGATATGCACACTAATTAAAAACAAATAAACCATTTGTAAAAATATACAGATTTTCGGTTCGGAATTATATATTGGCAGACAGCATTATTGTCCTCGGGCGACGGAGTGGGGACCAAGGTTATGTAATAAGAAAAGCAGTAGGTGCCCCACTCTGTGTGCATATTAGGCTATGTGAAATATATGTTAATACATAGTGCCCGAGATTATGACAAGATGTTCCTATATAAGAGACAGTTAATGTTTGGTGAAATGTTCCCTCTATTCACCAGGAGGTGATGCAAGTGGAGGAGAAGGGACTTTTTAAATATTTATATTTATTGTAACTGTCTGCAACTACCTGTTACCACAGGGCTGATGGGCAAGCACACCAGCCTCACTGCATACATTATCGACACCACCTACAGCTGGGTTGAGTGACAGCTGCCCATATGGGGGACGTCGCCTCCCAGGCTGTGGAGAGTGCCTGATTGGCTGGCTGTGGGAGGCCCAGTCACCTGCGCCCCTTTGCCTCACCTGACCACACAAGCCTCAGTTTGATATTGATTATTCTAGACTCTGAGAGAGATGCTGCTACAGGCACGACTCTACTCCTGACTCTTGAGTGAGACACACTCTCTCTTGGGCAGGAACCCAGACACTTGTCTGATGCTCCACCTTATATATCCGAACTGAGCTCTGTGCAACAACCATGGGACTCCGGTTCAATGGGCTGTAGGCACTAATTCCTATACATACTAAAGAGAGTAATGAGACTTTCTGTGGACAGAAGGTAAGGGGTCAGGGTGATAGGTCGCTAGTAGGTGAACAGGAGTTGATGCCAATAAAGCACAACTTCTTCACTGTCAATCTTGCGTGACTTGTCTTCCCTTTCTTCCTTATGAGTTTGTTTAAGAGGGGCATCAGGTGTGAACTGAAAGACAGTTGTCAGAACGCACCTGGGGAGAGTTTGTGGTATCTCTGGGGCTCTGACGGCCGGTGTAGTAAGTTCAAAACACTACCCCACAACAACACTACGGTAGTGTTTTCAACTTAAGTTCAAAACACTACGGGAGTGTTTTCAACTTAGTTAAGGGTAGGTTTAAAACGCGACCGTGGTCACGCTCAAAACACTATCCTTAAGTTCAAAACACTCCCTTTAAGTTCAAAACACTACTCTCATGGTGTTGGCAGGCTGGTCTCCCAGTGGGTTTGTTTGTTTTGTTGTGGTTTTACATCCTAGCAACATCTAAGGTCATATCAGGATGTGTACCGACTTGTGACAGTGCGCACTCATGGTGACTTTATAGTGCTGTCCCACTGGGAAATCAGGCTGCCGGCACCATGACCTGGTATCCCACTCAGTCACATTATCCTGACACTGAGCACACCAGTCCTTGCCCTATCCTAA
Source organism: Branchipolynoe longqiensis (assembly GCA_030323885.1). Lineage (NCBI taxonomy): Eukaryota > Metazoa > Annelida > Polychaeta > Phyllodocida > Polynoidae > Branchipolynoe > Branchipolynoe longqiensis. The sequence goes on from CM059195.1 coordinate 68,946,603, forward strand.
TAATGCCGAGCGCTTGGTTAGGAAGTGACAAGTATAACTTTTTAAGTCATTAGTTTGACTTGACCAGGGTTCGAACCCACGACCCCACGATCTACCAGCATGGGAGACGGATGCTCTAACTCATTCGGCCATCCCGTCTGGTCCTCCCAGTGGGACATCACTATAAAGTCGCCATGAGTCTGCACTGTCACAAGTCAGTACCCGTAAACAAACAACAAACAAACAATCAAATACTGCAGCACCATCAGCGTAATCTAATAGTAATACGTGGTGCAGTTGCCGCAGCACCATCAGCGTATAGTAATACGTGGTGCAGGTACCGCAGTGCTTTCAGTGTATACTACTAATATGTGGCAAAATCACCCCAGCACCATCTGCATATACTAAGTAATACGTGGTGCAGTTGCCGCAGCACCATCAGCGTATACTAATACGTGGTGCAGACGCCGCAGTGCTATCAGCGAATATGTGGCAAAATCGCCCCAGCACCATCAGCATATACTAAGTAATACGTGGTGCAGATGCCGCAGTGCTATCAGCGTATACTACTAGTATGTGTGTCCTGATATGACCTTAGATGTTCCCAGGACGTAAAACTCCCGATAACCAAACTAGGTTTCATTTTGCGACATTACACTTACAGCCCCCACTGCCGTGTTATGATAGTGTTTTGAACTTGGGTAGTGTTTTGGATGTACGTAGGGGTAGTGTTTTGAACTTAACAGTAGTGTTTTGAACTTAGGTTGAAAACACTACCGTAGTGTTTTCGACGGGGTAGTGTTTTGAACGTCTTACACCGGGGCATCCAGAAATATTACACATTAACCCTGGATGGTAGGTGACTTTGTGTCTAAAATTAAGTTACTTTTTAATAACCATTCTTAAAGTTGCATAATCTGTTGGTTTTGAGTTTCTGGTATGTTCTCAGATAAATATATTACTACAGCAGTTTTTTTCCTTTTTATATTAGGCTGGATCATTTAGTTCAAGGTTTTTCTTGTTGGGGTTTTACATCCTGCCATCATCCATGGTCATTGTTTGTTTGTTGGGGTTTTACGTTGTAGTAACATCTATGGTCACATCAGGATGAGTACCGACTTGTGACAGTGTGCACTCATGGAGACTTTATAGTGCCGTCTCACTGCGCGACCGGGCCGTCGGCATCATGACCCAATATCCCCCTTAGTCACGTTACCTTCTGACACTGCGCTAAATCAGTCATTGTACCTTAGAACCACTGCACACATTGTGTGAATCAAGTATGTGACAACACAGCAAATTACAATTTGGTTCCCTAGTCTAGTGGTTATGGCGGGAACTGGTCTTGTAATCTGTTGGTAGAGAGTTTGAACCCCCTTGGAATTTTACTTTTTTTCTTACGTTTCATTTCCTTATATGTTTCTGATTAATCACACCAATGGTTGGTTGGTTGTTGGAGTTTCACATCCTGGCAACATCTAAGGTCATATTAGGATAGGTACCGACTAGTGACAGTGTGCACTCATGGCAACGTTATACTTTTAGTGCTGCCCCACTGGGAGACCAGTCTACCAGCACCTTGAACTGATATCCCACTCAGTCAACTTATCTTGACATTGAGCCAACCAGTCCTTGCCCTATCCGAATAATGCCGAGCGCCTGGCTAGGAAGCGACAAGTATCAGTTTTTAAATCATTGGTTTGACTCGACCAGTTTTCGAATTCGTAGGTTCGAATCCCACGATCTACCAAAATGGGAGACGGACGCTCAACTCTTTCGGCCATCCCGTCTGGTAAATCACGGCAATGAAATTGTGCTAACAAATATGTTACACAATATAGCTACTATCACTAGGCAGTATCGATTCTGCTATGACCTTAGAGGACCTTTTGTTAGGAGGTCATCCCTCCCTCCCCCCCCCCCCCGCCACACAACCCACCAAAAAGAAGTACAAGAATGGCATGTCATGGTGCCAGTGGTATGGTATAATAGTGCGACAACACTAAACAGCTGTCATGAGTGCGAACGCACTGTCCAAATTGGTAGAGCGAACGCAGGCTTCCTGTGCGGAAGGTCGGGAGTTTGAATCCAAGTTGAGTTAAACCAATGACTTATCGAATTGATTTTTATTGCTGCCTAGCCTGGCACTCGGCATCACCAGGATAGTCCAAGGACTGGTTGGTACTGTATCGGGATAATGTGACTGCATGGGATATCGGGTCATGGTGCCGACGGCCTGGTCTCCCAGTAGGACAGCACAAGAAATTTGCCATGAGTGCGCACCGTGACAAGTCAATACCCACACTGATATGACCATAACTATTACTAGGACATAAAACAACAACAAACAAACAAAAGTCCGGGTCCATCCTGATATATTGCATTTTCTTGCATAAAATGGTCAATGACAAGTATTAAAAGAACAGAGGGGTTATTTTCTTTATAGAACTGGTTTATTTTTATACTTTGGACGTATATATATAGATGGTATATATGCGTATTTACTAGTGTAGGCACCCGCGGACTTTGACAGAACAATATAAGTGAACTGGTCTATCTATTGGCGTTTCGAACGCGCCGGCAGCGCGTTGGTTCTGGAGATTTGCGCTAGGCGGCGCCACACGCGCCGTCCGGGCTAGTTAAGCATTGTGCGCCCGCTACTCGCTAGATGGCGCCACCGGTAGCTGTATATAACCACGGCGCTCGATTGGCCCGGCGCCTTCCTGATAGGCTACCCGGTGTCGCAGTTTGAGCGCCCTGCCAGTTTGAGCGCCCTGCCAGTGGTTGTATACTTTTTTTGTAAAATAGATTTAAAAGCTTTCATTAGATCGATTACAAATATCTTAATGCGCAATTGAAGAGGAAGATCTGAAGTATTTAATGTAACCTAAGAGCAATTTACTCTGAAAGTATTAAAAAGAGGTAATAGTGAAAGTTGGGATATTCTGAGTGTCAGTGCCAGTGTTAGCCTTACCAGATCATGGCCTCAAAAACTATTTTCGCAAAATAAATTCAAGAACTTCCAATTGGCTGATAAAAAAAAAGCTGAATGTGAAATTGTAGAGAAAGATCTGAACTATTTAATAGAAACAAGAGAAATTTGCTTTCAAAGCACCAAAAATCACAAATTACTCTAATAGTTAGGGTGGTTTTAATGTTGTCTCTATCCGCGCATGCGCAGAAGCAACAGAAGGGCGCTCAAACTGGCACGGCGCTCAAACTGCGACACCGGCCTGCGCGCCGATTCAACTTAACCGAGAGAAAAAAAATGTATATATATATATATATATGATACAATTGAATATATATATATGATACAATTATATATATATATGATACAATTGAAGGCCTAGCCGCTGCTCTGAGATAAAGCACAATGCAGCACTGCGCCACCTACCTGTAATGAGGACAACCTTGCCGTCGAGCCTGTAGTGCCTGGGGCATTTCACCGCGCGACCTATCCACCAGCGAACCAGCAGGCCGAAGCCAAGAGGCACGCCGAGCACCAGCGCCGTACATAACACCACCATCTTGTAAAATGGCGGCGAAATCCTGCAGGGTAACCTGGGAGATGGTCGTTTTAGGGACAATTCAGAATTTTCAGCATTTTCAATTTTCACAGTCGCACAAAGCTTATGATGTGGTGTGGGGGTGTCAGTAAAGTACAACTTTTATCATTTAAAATTGTATTTGATATTTCAAACGCTCATATTATTGTCTTTACATTCTGTAGTAAAATGTTCATCTGGGCCGCATTCAGGGTCCGTCTCGGAGGCGCCTCGGCGATGCTTTTTGGCTTATTTCCGTTCAGAGTGCGTCTCGGCGACGTCTCGGAGACGCCTCTCTTTCCAGACTGGAGGTGAAAAGCGCCTCGAAAATGGCCGCCGTGTCCAGTGGTTTCAGCCAATTACAGCGCAGCTTTTCCATTGCAAATGGCCGCTGCCTATGGGGGCGGCCATTTTCGAGACAACAAACTGCCTTTGCCGTTCAGACTAGCATGACGTCAGGCCCATCGCCGAGGCGCCTCCGAGACGGAGCCTGAACGCGGCCCTGTACTGCTTTGGATGGTGGTTTGGGGGGGGGGATGATGGGGGGGGTGGAAAAGTAGTATGCTTTGCATGACCATGAAAATGTTGACAACTTTGAATGGCTCCGTTAGTCAGAGATAATCATTCTCTTCTGAATAGACAATTTCCACGGAGAATGAAACTAGGGTTGCGGGTCAATTTCGGAAGTGAGGGTTAATTAAGTTTGGGTAAGTGTTGTTATTTAATGTAATGATTATTGAACCCTCCCATGCATAACATTCTTTTAAATAATAATAATAATACTAATAATGGAAGACATAAAATGGTGAACATCAGAATGTGAGGTTCTGTATTATTAATCAGAAATATAACATAGGTAGCAACTATTACCTAACTTAGTAATCTTAGATATCTGTACCATATATATAAATAGCTCTAAATGTAAATTTAACTACTTTTAGAATTAGCTAGCCTTAAATACAGACAATGCTGATCCGAGTAAGGGAAGCCGGAGACCGATTGGGAGAAAAAGTTAAGTTTATTGCATATTATGAGGGTACAACGGAGGAAGTCAGTCAACAGCATCGATGTCGAGGGGGGCCTCCCTGATCGTCGGGTGCTCTGAGACCGCAGGAGCTGACCCAAAACACAGGTCTAGTGCTCGGCGGCTTCAGAGGTGGCAAGGCGGGGCATGTAGTTGAACACCGCCGAGGACTCCCAGGTGCCCTGCACCATTATGGCCGCCAGGTCGACGCCCCTTCAAGCGCAGGTCTGGGCTGCCCCCCTCCGCAGGCCATGGAGGGTGAACCTTGACACCTCCTTGACCCCCTCCTCCACGAGCGCCTCCCGCATCATAGGGGTCAGCACCTGTGGGGTCAGGGGGGGGCCCCATGTGGCAAATGAACACTGGTGCATCGGAGGGGACCAGGGCCTGCTGCACCGTCTGAGACCAGGCCCGCACTGGGCACAGCGCCGACCCGGGGACGGCCGGGACGAAGATGGCAATGGCTGGCAATGGTGACCTTATCGTCTTGGAAGAAGAGATGGTGACCGGGAGCCCCCCCAGGGGCCGGGCTGAAATCCTCGCGTCGCACCATGTGGGAGCCTCCCCACCCACTGTGGGAGCGGGAGAGGAGGTTTGACTGGTGCATCAGTGTGAAAAATGCGATAATCACCACCATGGTGTCTCTGGGCGCAGAGGTACCTGTATATGTGGCCGATCATCGGAGGGGTGATCGAGGGGGCGTGCCAGACCGGGGCCACGAAGAGTCTCTCCTCGCCCTTCCAAACCCACTCAGCAAAGGGGGCGTCAAAGGGAGCGGTGTGTGCGCCAGCTTCCCGGGGCCAGGATCGCGCTCGGGAGAGGGCGTTGGCCACCGGAGGGGGGGGGCGGGGGCAAGGCCAGCAGGCGGTGCGGGTGCGCAATGAACTGCACGACATTGTAGGGGGACGACCTCATGTGATTGTCGTCCCAGTCGAGCATGAACTCGACGTACTGCCTGGCCTGCCTCTCACGGTTCTGCCACATCCCCAGCGCCATCGCCGCCCGGTGGAGGGTCAGCAAGTGTGCGTGCGCCCCATCGTCGAGGTCTGGAAGATTAAAGGTCATGGGAAAACATGTCAGGCGAGTGGTGAACCCTAATTTGGGATATCGAGGTGATACAACATTGTTCGCGGACATAGTCCAGTGCCACCAGGGAAGAGTGTGCTCGACTGAGGGCATCAGCGAGCAGCAGCTCGACGCCGGGTTTGTGCCTGACCGTGATGGTGAAGGATCCCATCGATGTGATAAGCCAGAGCTCCCAGGCGCAGGAGCGCGGCCAGACTCGAGGGCCGCGGCAGAGGCCGCATTGTTCATGTCCACGACGACCTCGATACCGCTGATGTGGGCAAGCTTCCCCAGCATCCTCCGGAGGGCCTTCCTCGAGAGCCAGTGGCTGCAATCCTCGACTACCTGGTCGAGCTTGGCCTGGGTTATCCTGATTAGCATGTGCTGCAAGCACACCTCAAAGCCCAGCCATGTGAGCTTGACCGCCAGGGGGAAGCACTTGTCGGGCACCAGGTCGAGGCCCAGGTCCGCGCAGAGGGCGAGAAGGGCGTCGAAGGCCTGGCGGGCCCGGATGTAGGTGGCCTCGCAGCCTATGAAGTCATCAACGTAGACCAGCGTGAAGTAGCCCTCCCTCGCCATGAGCCAGGCAATCACGGAGGTGACCCGCACCCAGGCAGCCCCCAAGGTCCTACACCCAAAGGGGAGCGCAATGTCAACGTACAGGTGGTCGTCAACAATTATGCAGAAGAGCGCCGCCAACAAGGGTCCGCCTGGAGATGCCAGTAGGCCCGGGAGACATCCGTGGTCCAGGAGTAGACCCCCTGGCCCTCCTGCGTCAGCCTCCGGCCCAGGTCGGCGACCGAGGGGAGTGTGTAGGCAGAAGGAAGGCTGAGGTACTCTCCGCGGGGGATGCCCGTGTTGACACTCCTGCCAGGCGCGTGTGACATGTCGATGATGATGCATCTCTTGTCGGGGGTGGTCATGGGTCTGGTCATGATGGGGCTGCATTAGGCCCAAGGCGAGAAGGGGGGGACCTCGAAGGGCCCCAGGAGGAGACCAAGGTCAAACTCCCATGCCACGTATTCGGTGACGAAGTGTGTGTGGGCGGGGTCCTCCCGGTGGTTGTGGAAGGTAGGCGTGGGAGGCCTCGATGCAGAGTAATTGGCCGGGAACCCAAACTCTAGCTTGTCGACCAGGGTGGTGTCGAGGTGGTCGACCAGTGCCTTCCTCCAGCTCGCGATATTCAATACGGGAGGAAGAGGGAAGTAGGCGGCTAAAAAGTTCGGGAGGGCAGCCTAGTGCGTCATGACGTCACAGGGGGGAATCTCCGGGGGAGCCCCTGCCGTCGGGAAGCCAGGTGACTCCACCGTATGAATGTTAACAAAGTGAGGTAGGGTATTTACGTTTTTAGCGCGGGTGCCTTGGGTGCCATGTGCCGTTTTACTGTCCGTGGGCGTACCGTTGTCGTGATCTGTGTGGTGGCAGGGGGAAGGGGGGCCCCACCTGCAGCCTAAAAATCCGCTGACGACTTCTTTCCCATTCCCTTCTCCCATAATTTCTTTGAATAGCATGCCGCCTCGGCGTGGTTCGTTGCTATTCGCCTCACGTTGGCACAGTATCCACACACACAGGTGTGTTTTTCATTTCCGTGCCGTGCGACTCCCCCTTATTAGCCTTGTCGCATGATTCGGGGTCGTGGTTCCATGCTGGGCACGGGGCGCCCATCGCCGCCTTGTCATAGGCGTTCCGGGCCTCACTGCTTGCCTTCTAGGCTTTTGGGCCGTCAGCCGTGGTGCCGTTCGCCGCCGCCACCGTGTGTCGGCCATTGTGATCGCCTCTATCTGGCCCGCCGTGAGGGTGGCCGCATCCTTCCAGCCCATCGGGAGGCGGCCGTCGGCGATGCGAGTGAAAATCTCCTCGGAGTAACGGTGCACTATAGTCCATGGCAACGAGCAGTTGTCCTGCGCTACGGCTTCCTGGTGTGCCGATAGTGCTGACAGGGCATGGGCCGGGAACCCACGCTGTGTCTCGAACCACTTCAGGCCAAGCATGTACTCTTCCCGGGTGGCATCTCCCTTCTTTATGGACTTCCCTTCATCCCCCCTCTCTACCAGATCAAACGGAAATAGGTACTTTGCGGAAATACCTTTTTCTGTGTGAAGGACTTGTCGGCCGCAGCGGCGATGATGCAGCCATTGAGCGGGTCTGCGGTCATAGCCGTCGGCCTCCCGGTGGTGGTGGCAGTGCCCGGCTGGGACATGGGCCGGCCACTGGGGTGGCCCTCCGTGTTCGCCTCTCCTGTCTGGGCCTGAGGGGGGGTGGGGGGGGGTGGGGGGGGGGCGGCATCTCCCACGACATGTCCACCTCCCCGAAGTTGCTGTCCAGGTCACCGGGAAAGTAAGCTGGGGAGTACGAGGAGGCCGTTCGGGCACGGGGCGGTGTCGGCGATCCATGCTGGGGGCCGGTGTCGGCCTTCTCCTGCCAGAGGACGTGCTGCTCCATTCGTTGCCAGTGCGTCTCCATTGCCTCCATCATCTCATGCATTTTTTTCATCAGGTCCTCCTGTCTTTTCGCCATCGTCGATGTGTTCGTCACTCGCTCTGCTTTCCCCGGGACCGGTGGCTTCCGGAGAGGGTCACCATCCCGAGTTACTCCTCCCCAGTGGGAGGCCTCCTGGCCACGCGCTTCGCAGGCCTACTGACCGGACGTGACATTCGTTGTGTCCTCTGCATCCTCCTTTTGATGTAAATCATTTGTGACAGGGGTATTTTGTCGTGGGTGATGTGGGTGCAGTCGGATGTCGCTAGTTATTTTTTAAGTTGTGAGTTCAACGGCCAAGCAAAACCGAATGGCTAGATGCGGGGGGAGGTTTCAGTTACCTGATGTTCGTCCTGCCCGCTTGGGGCATGGTGGGTACCGGGATCCCCTCACCGAATCAACCACAATTCAGAAATTATGCGCCAAATGTGTCAACAAGAACTTGCTTCAGAGTCTTGCATATAATGAATGCTGGACCATACCTATTCTCTACCCTTGCTATGAACCACCACACAGTCAACCCTCATTAATCAAGACTATTGTTTTTCTTAAAGGTTAAATAAGTCTGTATTGAATCAATCATTTCTATGTAACATGGGAAGTCATCCGAAACTTGAGCTACAGTTCAGCTCGGGCAGCAAGGAGTAAGTCTGAATATAGTTATTATTTAATTAATGGATCAATTAACCATCCTTTGCTTAATTAAAAAAGAAATAAATGAATAACATAAGACCTATTCCATTCCATGTACTGGCTATGAACCATAATATATTATGAAAACATGAATAGAATAAGAAAAATTGACCATTCTAAGCAAATCATATTCTAGATCTAAATCTAAGCTGTTTTAGATGTAGAATAATTTAATGCATGTGTACACAAATAAATGTAAGAAACATTTCTTTTTTTCCATGTAACTGTCATGGGGGTGGTGAAAATGGGAAATATTGTGCCTAGAGCGGGACTCGAACCCACATCTCTTTGCATTCCGGGCCAGTGTGCTAACCATTACACCACTAGGCTCCCTGATATCAACACACTACCCATGCCTACCTGTCTATGTGGTTACTTGCCTGAGAGGTTAGTGCAGCCTACTCTACATAACCAAATTGTCATAATAAATCCCACTAACTTGTGTTGCTGTGAATACTGCCATTGCTACCGACACGGTGCTAAACCATCACCAATCAATCAATCAATCAATCATGATGTTTAACATAACCCGGAACCAGCTGAAGGTATAGGCAACTCTGGCAGTCACTTAGGGCCGTAATCGATTAACACGACCCGGGCGACTCGGGTCACCCGAGTCGTCAGAATTTCAAATAGAACACCGCGAGTGGAGTTGAGAAATACATGTGCCGTGTGCAAAACGATCCGACCCCAGTAACCCACCTCTTGGCTGGGGTTTGCTAGGAGCGATGACATCACATCTGTGCTGTAGTATAACAGCTACCAGTACAACTCCTACGTGTTGTTTTAATACGTTTTTTTAATAACCCAGATGTTCAGCTTCTACAATCATAAAATACTTTAAATCCTATTTTGCTGTGCTTCTATCGGTTATTGAACAAAAATATTAAGTTTCAGATTAAGCCACCATTTTGTCCACCCCGAGCGTATTCGTTTATTCAACCCGAGTCTGCAGGATGTGCGCATGCACCAAAAAGTGGCTCGGATGACCTGAGTTGATTAATCAACTCGGGTCACCCGAGCCACTTTTTAGGCGTAATCGATTCATCAACTCGGGTCACCCGAGCCACTTTTTGGCGCATGCGCATATCCTACAGACTCTGGTCAAATAATTGAAATGAATATGCTTCTCCACGCTCGGGGTGGAAAAAATGATGGTTTAATCCAAAACCTTGTTTTAAAAAAAATTTTAATAACCGTTATAACTACAGCAAAATAGGATCTAAAGTATTTTATGATCGCATAGTTTAGTTATATTTCCATTTCATTAATCTGGGTTATCACCAAAAAAATATGTAGGACTGGTACCGGTAGCTGTTATCCTACAAGTACCAGCACAAATATGACGTCATCGCCCCTAACACCCCCAGCCAAGACCTGGGTTACTGGGGTCGGGTTGTTTTCCACATATACACGTGTATTTCTAGACTCCATTCCCGGTGTTCTATTTGAAATCCTAGCAAATCGGGTGACCAGAGTCGCTCGGGCCGTCATAATCGAATATTTGTTTAAATTACACTTGTAAGAGCGCCGAGGTTCAGCTTTCCCAGGACACCAACACTAGGGTCGATTATGGACTTACTTGTTGGTTGATTATTGGTTGTTGGAGTTTTACGTCCTGGCAACATCTAATGTCATATCATGACTCATGACAATGCGCACTCATGGCGACTTTACAGTGCTGCTCCACTGGGAGACCAGCCTGCCAGAATCATGACCTGATATTCCCTTCAGTCACATTATTCTGATGCTGAGCTAACCAGTCCTTGCCCTATCCTAACAATGAGGAGCGCCTGGCTAGGTAGGATGCGACAAGTAACAATTTTGTAAGTCAATGGTTTGACTCAACCGGGAATTGAACTCCGGACCTTCCGCACGGGAGGCATGCCAACCACTGGCCACTGATCAAACTGATCAAACCAGCCAACAAAGAAGTGATTTGTGGATGCAGACTCGGTAAGAAGTTGGACTCACCTTCGGCTGTGTCCCGGCGGGCAGGTCTTTTTCTCTTCACTCCAATTCTCCGGTACACTGCCAGCCGCCGCTTCGAGCCCGAAACGAGGCTGCTTCCCCGAACCTGCTACTTCATATACGGACGGGTAGGCAGGCTACCGACTTGTGACAGTGCGCACTGATGGTGACTGTATGGTGCTGCCACACTGGGAGTCCAGGCCACCAGCACCATGACCCAATATCCTACTCAGTCACATTATCCTGACACTGAGCCAACCAGTCCTTGTCCTATTCTATTAATGCCGAGCACCAGGCTAGGAAGCGACAATAATCAATTTTATACGTCATTGGTTTGGCTCAACTGGGAACCGAACTCCCGACCTTCCACACGCTAGGCCCGTGCTCTATCTATTTGACCACTGCACCCGGTATATTGTATATATCATATATACTATAGAGTGCATGTGATATATAATTTATAACATGATATATTGTAGATTGCATATGGAATTTTCAGTATATGCAATAGATATATTATAATAGATATATATATATATATTACTATTTATCATATATGTAATGTATATATTGCAGAGGAGCTCAGGCGGTAGAGTGTGCAGCTGTGAAGGGGTGGGTCATCCCATAGATCCTGCTCAGTGGACCCATTTACAGTTTCGGTTATTTTCCCTTCCAACCAGTGGTCCACAACTGGTTCATCAAAGACTGTGGTATGTGGTGTCCTGTTTGTGGGAAAGTGCATATAAAAGACCCCTTGCTGCTTATCGGAAAGAGTAGCGTATGTGGCGGCGGCGGGTTTCCTTCAAAGAAATATGTCCGAATGACCATATTGTAAAAATATACAGATTTTTGGTTCGGATTTATATATTGGCAAAGAACATTATTATTCTCAGGCAACGGAGTGGGGACCAGGATTATGTAACAGAGAAGCAATGGGTGCCACATTCGCTTTGTGACAAAAGCGCCTGTGTGGAAATGTGATAACACATAGCGACCGAGATTGTGATGTTATGTTCATACTTAAGAGACTGTTAATAATCATTGAAATGTTCCCTTCATGCACCAGAAAGAGTGCATTGAGGGAGAGAAGCATTGTAACTGTCTGCAACTACCTGTTACCACGGGGCTGATGGACAAGCACACCCACCCATACAGCATACATTATGGACACCACAGCAGCTGGTGTTGAGTGACAGCTGCCGCCTATTAGGGCGTCGCCCACCCAGGCTGTAGAGGGTGTCTGATTGGCTGGCTGTGTGAGTCATCACCTGCATTCCTTATACCTGACACACAGACCCCACACTACACGCTCCACTTTCTACACTCAAACGAGCAATATCTATTCCAAAGACACTGAGCTGTGTGCAACAACCATTGTACTCAGGTTCAATGGGCTGTAGACACTGATTCTGATATACACAAGCAAGAGTCATGTGGATCTGTGTGAACAGTTGGTAAGGAGTGAGGGTGATAGGTCACCATTAGGTGAACAGGGGTTGATGCCAATAAAGTACCTCTTCACTGTCAATCTTGCCCAACTTTTCTTCCTTTATTCCTTAGGAGTTGTTGAGAGTAATGATGGGTGGGAACTGACAGACAGTTGTCAGAACACACCTGTGGAGACTATTAATGTTTGGGGTTCAGACGGCCTAGTCCCGACATATTACAATATGCTTGACATCCAATAGCCCAAAATATATGTGCTTTAGAGGCGTCATTAATAAAACAGACTTTCCTTTGTATATATGGCATCTACCATATATACTCAATAGTATATATAATATGTTATATGCTATATGTAATATCGTCTCCGGTTCAAGGATACCATCAAGAGAAACCTGAAGCTGAGAGACATTAAGACCGACTCATGGACGCAACTCTCACAGCAGAGAGCTAAATGGAGAGCAGCAGTCAAGTAATGAAAGCAGTCTTTGTCGCATCGCGACCGACAGCATGATGATGATGATGACTGCATATTAAATATATTATCATATTGAATATATTAACTATATAATTTATGTATATCATATATCTTATATCTATGTTATATATATTTACATATTATATAGCTATTTTATATATTGTATATCTTGTGCATGTTATATATATTATTGTACATCCAAGTCTAAGCTTTTCTAGATGTAAATACAGATGTGACATGCTTATACATCTTGCATCTAGCTATATTATATAATGCATATCTTATATACATTGTGTGTATATAATACCTAGCTAAGCTGGAATATAACTGAACGGCTAATCTATCCTTTGTTTATACTCCCAGAACATATTATAATTCACATAGATATACAAATATTTATTGTCACCTAACAAGTATAATATAGATAGATGGCGATTTAAAAGTCACCCCAGGATCTCGAGGGTGTACATGTATTATCACATGACATTTTAGTACACAGTCAAACAATAGACGAACACAATAAACGGCTAGAATCAGTTTTGATACGTGCCAGGGAAGTAAACCTAAAACTAAACCCACGTAATCTGTGGCATTCTCTGTGGCGGAGTGGTTAGAGTGTCTGACTTTTTTCTAGGTCAGACTCCTAATCTGAGGGTCGGCGGTTCGATTCCCCATGCCCCCAGCTCTGCCAATTTGGATTTCCACCGCTGTGTATAACTTACAGCGTCATCAAAGGCCGGTTGCTCCCATACCATGTCTATGTGGTGTGGGAGGTTAAAAATCCCTTGGGTCGGTAAAAGTGTAGGCTCGGGCTTTCTATCGACCAGCAGTGGAGTGGGGAAGACCACTCCACTGACGAAAAAAGAATGATGACAAAAATGAGAGACAAATAAGTGTTCACACTTCCTGTCTACCCTTCGCTATATCGTAAGACAAAAATATGCAAAAACAGTGTCAATTATGTAGGACATGTACTCACATCAACAGGTCTAAAAACTAATGCTGAACGAGCCCAAGCCATTTTAGAAATGCCCAATGATAATGATAAGGGTGCTGTAAGACGTTTTCTAGGCATGATCGGCTACGTTAGCAAATTTATACCAAACATGGCCGAAATCACTAAGCCATTAAGAGTAGTTATTCAAAATGACATAGCCTGGCACTGAGAAGAGCCTCAAATAAATGCTTTCATGCACTTAAAACAGCTATTAAGTAATGCCCCAATTCTAAAGTATTTTGACAAAAATAAATGCATCGTCATACAAGTAGATGCGTCAAAATACGGCTTCGGAGACACGCTGTTTCAATGTAACAAACCAGTAGCCATGGCTTCTAAGGCATTAGACAAAACCCAAATAAGTTACGGAGTAATAGAAAAGGAACTCTTAGTAATATCTTTGGCTGCAATGCATGCGATTGCAAAATTACAATATAAACGTAACATATGTTAAGGGGTCACACCTCTATTTGGCAGATACACTCTCCAGGGCACACACAAATAGCATAGAACCGAATGACCTCTTCGATAAAGACACTTCAGTAGCAGCCTTGGATATCAACACTGATATCATGCAACGTATCGCTTCTGAGACCAAAATCGATCAAATACTACAAGAAGTACAGAATTGAACAATAAATGGATGGCCTCATGACAACAACCATGTTACGCCAGAAATAAAACCATTCTTTACATATCAACAAGAAATAACAACACACAACAACATATTATTAAAAGGAAATAGAATAATAATTCCCAAGACATTGCAGGCAGAGATGTTAGAAAGATTACACAAATCTCATTTAGGCATTGTAAAGTGCAAACAATTAGCTAGAGATAACGTTTTCTGGCCAGGTTTAAACAGTCTATTAGAAGAGAAGATTTCTAGATGTCAAATATGTCAGGAGTTTAGGAATAAACAACATAAAGAACCTCTGATAAATCACTCATTCAAAGACATACCGTTCAACAAAGCAGGCATGGACTTATTCCACGTAGAAAATCTAAATTATATATTAATCATAGATTATTATACAAAATTCCCTGAAATTATAGAATTAAGAGAAACTTCAAGCAAAGCAATTATCAACGCCCATAAACAAACTTTCACATGATATGGCATCCCGAAACATGTAGTATCTGACAACGGACCGCAATTTACAAGTCAAGAATACCACAATTTTGCTTCTACATATGACTTTAACCCAATATACACAAATCCAATGCATGCTCAAAGCAACGGACAAGTTGAAAGATATGGGCAAACAATTAAAAATGTGTTAAAGAAAGCAATTAAAGATAATCGAGACATCAACATAAGCATGTTAAATTACAGAAACACGTCAATGCAAGCCATTGATGCATCACCAGCACAATTGCTAATCGACCACATCCACCAACATAAAAAAGAAATACAAAAGAAATACTTCAATATACATGCTGGAAAAACACACAACAAACTGAAAACAGGAGACAGCAAAAAATACAAAAATCACAAAGATGCTTGGAAACCGGGTAAAATAGTAAGCACTAATACACCTGGATCAAGAGATTACAAAATAATAAATAATGACCAACATATTTTATGATGAAATCGAAAATTCATTTTTAAATGTCCACATAACGCCACAAGTGAATCAAATACAAATAATACACAACACACATACAAAACAAATGCGAAAAATTCAAAACAAATATACACAAATATTCCGTACATAGCATGATACGGGAGACAAATTAAGCCAACAGTTAAATTTGGGTATTAAGATGTTATAAAACAGCTTTATTAACATATGTATAGGTAAGGTGTGTATTAAAACATGTGATGAATCATATACAGTTAGTTATATCTCGATGTAATAACTTAAGTTTTCAATTAATTAAGAAATTGTAAATCACTTGACAGGGTAAAAATATAACATAATACACTTAAGGAGTCAAACAATGTATAACAAATGTAATTATTTGTATAGACCCACAGAAATGTCTGCAAGGAAGTAATATGATGTATTTGTAATTGTGCATGTTATGCGTAACATGGGAAATTTATGGGGTGGAGACCTCCCCAGCCCTTACATAATCCGCCAAAAGTGGCGTGCCCTGGCCCGAGTTCCCAACGACCCGGCGCCCTCCTCTCACACTATATACCAGATTAGCTGGATTAACTCCACCGGCTGCCCCTAGCGGCATTTGACCTGACCTGACCGTTTCGAATTTCCCGCCAAATTGATCACGGGGTCCCTCCCAACCGTTCTCAAGTCACAACTTCGACAGCTCCGGTCAGAGAAGCACCTAACTTTGTTCATGCCATATAACGCCACAGCATGCCATGCAACCTCCACACAGTCTACCTGTTGCTACCTGTGTTTGCTTCCGATTGTGACATGACAACGAAACTGTGAGCTAAAACATTCATAAAAGTCTACCTATCTGTGTTGCTACGGTCGGTCGATACGGTTTGACTGTCCATACGGAAATCTTGCTTATTCGAGACTTTATTACTGACATTCACACACAGGATACCTAGCAAACTTACTGTCGACATGGTTTCAGCTGATACTGCCGTCCACACGGTTTCGGAACCTGAGATTAAATAATAAACTTTACACTCGTCATAGCTCACTGTCCATACATCCATAGAAGCACCTAACTTTACCACGCCATGTAACGTCCATGCCATGTAACGCCACACCATGCCATGCAACCTCCACACAGTCTCCCTGTTGCTACCTGTGTTTGCTTCCGATTGTGACACGACAACGAAACTGCGAGCTAAAACATTCATAAAAGTCTACCTATCTACACCTGTGTTGCGACGGTCGGTCGATATGGTTTGACTGTCCATAAGGATATCTTGCTTATTCGGGACTTTAATATTGACATTCACACACAGGATACCTAGTAAACTTACTGTCGACACGGTTTCACTGCTGATACCGTCGTCCACACGGTTTCGGAACCTGAGCCTAAATAATATACTTTATGGTCGACACAGCTAACTGTCTATATGTCCGTCCATACGGCTCAGCGTCTATACTTGATACATTTTTATTCAAAGACATTTGACGTCTGCAACATCCTTATTTGTGTCCCTACTACTTCCATACCTATCCACACCTGAGTTTAGACGGCCGTCAATACGGTTTGACTGTCCATACGGATATCTCGCTCAATCGGTACTTTATTATTGACATTCACAAAATAACTTTCCGGCGACACAGCTCACTGTTTATACGTCTAGTAGCAATTGACTTTGACACGCCATAAAACCCCACGTAACGCCACGCCACGTAACTTTGTACACAGTCCACCTGTTGCCACCTGTGTTTACATAATATGATATAACATGCCAAACACAAGGAAGACATCAAGGAAAGCACGCAAGAATGATAGCCCCCAAGCAGCGTGGGAAACCGAGGAAGGCACACACGGAACCTGACTGCCATGGAGGTACCACCGACACCTCGCTGGATCGCCCTCAACTAGCAAAGCGCCACCAACGACAGATGCACAAGAACCGTTAACTTCAACCCAGGCGACAGCTACAGACGATATCATCCAAGCCGTCACCTCAGCTGTCAGTCGGGCCGTGGCGGCCCAAATGTCAACAATCAGGTCCAAACTTGTTGGTAGGATTAACGCATTCGAGCAAAACTCACACCCGAGAAGGAAATCTGCCCATCGGGACAACAACACCTCCGAGGAATCTGACAGTGACAGTGACAGTGACTCCGACCCATGCCCGATAAATCGACCTGACGTCGAACTCGAGTGACAAAGGACTTCGCCGCACCCAGGACAGCCCCTGTCACCAAACACAAGACACACAAAGACAAAGAAACCTACAGGGACATTGCGAACCGCGAGGAACAATACCGGGGCATCTACAACTCAGCACCAGTCATGGGAGGAAGCCACATGAGGTACAATGCACGCCACAACCGTGATGACGTGGAAGACGATGACGGTCCTAACAACATATCAGAACTCTTAGCAGCAGCCGGCGCAGCACGACGGAAGAAGAATGGTAAAATGCCTTCGCTTCCTCATCTGTATGTAGTTCGGGGAGATAAGAGGGAAAAAATTGGCCTCAGCGAGGCGACCTGGCCTGAATATCTTGAGGCATTGTGCACTATGCTCAGGGCACCCGAGATCTCCGACTCATGGACAGATCCGATAATCGACCACATCCACCAACTAGCTACCATGGCGAAAGACTGGCGGTGGGAAACATGCCGTCTATGGTCCGAGCGAGTGTTCTCGATGATAGAAGATCGGCGGCTGCCGAATGGATGGCTGGATCAATACGCGGTGAAAGATGTCCAACGGGACGTCATGGCAGTGGGAGTCCGTATAGGTACCACAACTCCAATCAGGAACAGCAATCACCCCACCTACAACACCGGTCAGGCAGCTGGCAGCACTGGCGGATCGAACGAGAACCGAAAGGACTTCAACCATGATACAGATGGGAAACCATGCCACACATGGAACTGGGGAAACGATTGCGGTTTCACGTCAACGCATGGACAGCTGCCAGACAAAAAGGCACACGTGTGCGCATGGTGCGCGAATAAGTACCGCCGGGCAAACATGCACAAGGAGAAGGAATGCATGAACAAGAAACATTTCAATGAGAGGAAAGCAACACAGACAGCCTCATCATCCGCACAACAAACCAGCCAGGGTTTTTGATTGGTGGCTCCCCGTGCATCACCTACCTAACAAACGAGGAGCCTGACGTGCCCGAGCAAAGCAAAACCAGCTACACCATCTCTCACCCGGTAGGCGAAGACGCACACTATGGCACATCCACTGCCACCCGAGCCCGTGCCAATAACTGTAGCCCACCGGCAGAAGTGACTGCTCAGTCCCCCTATATCCAGAGAAAGGAACCCAACCAGGCTCTAAAAGGCGCAGACAAACGCCTGAGGTGCGTTACTAAGAGACGAAGTGACTATCATAGTGACAATCACTCGACTAACAGCATTGACGGTGTCCAGGCTCATGCCACACACGATGCCGCTCAACCCTCACGTAAAGAAAACAGCTTCCGTGAAGTTACGACAGGTGGCGCCACAGGCACGCCAAATGCAAAATGGCCACCAACTGAAATTGCCGCTGGGGCCAGCCAACCAATTGCCATCACACACGATGGCGCCACCGGTGACAACAACAATGAGCAAACAATAAACGACACAGGCGATGACGCCTACATCGCAAGCATGAACTTATGCCCACCACTAACCCTCATGGACTATAGGCCGATCCTTCTTGAAGATTTATACTGCCTATCATGGATAAGTCTGAATAGACTTGTTTTCACCATTAGACAGTTTGTCGATAGAAAGCCTGAGCATACACTTTTACCGACCCAAGGGATTTTTTAACCTCCCACACCACATAGACATGGTATGAGAGCAACTGGCCTTTGATGACGCTGTAAGTTATACACAGCGGTGGAAATCCAAATTGGCAGAGGTGGGGGCATGGGGAATCGAACCACTGACCTTCAGATTAGGAGTCTGACCTAGAACCTGGCTGCATTAATCGCACCAAAACCTAGCCCTTCATCCTCTAGCATCCGCAGAAATCTCACTACCTGTGCTTTTCGTAGGCTTTAAGGGCTTGACTTTCTTAATTAAAGAATGAAGTCCTCACTTCCTTAAATAGCTAGTATATAATTTTACTGTTCCTTTTCTCCAGGCATGGGAGACCAGCCTTTGTTGAGTAATTTGATCTAATCCAAATTGCTAGCCATGGCTGTGTGTCCCACTCGGACATGATCAGAATTGCATGTGTCCGATCCATTCTGATCTTCCTGGCCACTATGCTGATAATGCTGAATGGTGGGAAAATATAATAAAATTTGTTATCCCAAACAAGTGAAGATGCATCCACTTGCCAAGCATTCGGCTCTGGATGCCATGAAATGTATTTAGATATTTTGTAATTGTTTCGTGATGCAAATAAATCTACCTGTGGTCGTCCCCATTTCAGACAAATTTGTTCAAAAATGTTGTCACTCAATGACCACTCCAAATGATCATGAAAATGTCAACTTTTCTTGTTTGCTAATGTGTTCTGACTACCTGGGATATGTGCTACAGTTAGCCATATGTTATGCTCTTGAGCCCAATTCCAAATTGATTTTGTTATTTTGTTACAAGGTTTGGACCTAGTCCCTCCCATGTTACGAATGTAAGTCATCGCTGTGGTGTTATCTGTCAAAACTCTGAGATGAAACTTCGGTATGCACACTAAACTGCATAAACCCAGATAAACTGCTCTAAGACATTAATATGGTCTGAAATTTCTTCATTTAACCATCATCCTCCAGTTGGCTGATGGTCTCTATGAGCCCCCCATCCATCTAATGACGCATCTGTCGTAACAACAGTGTTGGGTTCGCCCATTCGAATAGGATTCGGAGAAGAATGAATGTTATCATACCACCATTGAATATCTGCTAGGCCTTCTGTTGAAATAGTCATTTTACTTTCAAAATTCCCTTTTGTGCGGGCTAAGGCTAAATTCTTGTCTATCTCTAGCGACTTAATGTGAGCTTTCCCATATAGGATAGCTGGGGCATAGGCTATCATGATCCCGATTAAAACTGCGACTTGCCTAATCTTTGGCCTCATTAACATGATCCCGTTTAAAACTGTGACTTGCCTAATCTTTGGCCTCATTAACTTCAACAATTGGTCTGCAGTATCAATGAATTTGTCTAGCTTCTGCTGTGTTAGTGACACAGTCATATCTTCTTCTCCAACCACATCGCTCTCCATTCGGCAATGGGCGGATTGTCGAACAAAGAAAAAACATGGCGCTTTGTTCTATCGATGTTTCACGAATTGTGAAACATTGATAAAAGTAATAAACAAACACCTCAAAGTTTCCAAACTTTGTCCAAAGGTGCAGTAAAGTATCATAACATAACTGTACCATTCTAAAATATCATACTTACAGTTAGTTTGTCGTTGTAGATAAAAAGAACTGCCAGAGCAACTCAACAAACGTCCTCCCGTCGTGAGTTGATTATGCTAATTGCTGGACCCGGATGTGCTTCCTTCTCCCTCGGCTACGAGTAGCCTGAGGCTTAGTACCGAGGTAAAATATATATATATATATATTTTACCTCGAGCCTGTCTCAGAAAGTGACAACTAATTTTGTTGTTGTCCACGTAATGATTGACAAAAAACAACACAGAAACGGTCAGACTGAAAACACAAGGACATTTGCTTCAAATCAATGTCTTCTATTGGGATTATGAAAGACCGTGTAAAATACAAATCAGTTTACCCTGAGCAAATGCAGAAGCAGCTAGTATGTTGATCGTTACAATGGACAAAGTTTTGTCCCATATTACTTATCACATTTTGAGAGAGGCTCATATATATATTTATGTATATATATTTATATATATATATTTATATATATATAGATATTTATATGTATATATAACCGTATAACAACAATAACAGTAGATTCCTAGCAACACAGCCTACAGGAATTAAAGGAAAATAAAATATCCCCCTTCTCTGGCTGTGAAATATCTTGGGAAAACTGATGAGGAAAAGAAATGTATAAAAAGAAAGAAAAAAAAAGATTTAATTTAATTTTAAATTTTTTTTTAAGAAGAAAGAGGGGTGGGAGGACAAGTACTTAAATCATTTATTGCAAATGATGTTTTAGGCCCAGCGATTTTCCCAGAGACTACTTATTTGAGGTTGCATGGTTTACTTCCTCAGGCGTTACGACGCTGGACCTGTCTTGTTCTGACTGATGGCGAAACCTGCTAACGTTCCAGGTGTCACGTAACCTAAGGCTTCAATCAGTCTTTGGGCCGAAATCTGGCAGGAGGTGATCGGCATCATGCCGCCTCCGCACATGGGCAGCCCGCAGCACCAAACAACCCTTAAAGCCCCAGTCACACTACGGCTTGCAACCGCTTTGTGACAGAAAAAATCGTGTCACTGGCGACCTCCTTGCGACCAAAGCAACAACAAAAAAGGGGGAGGGGGGGAAGGACAAAAACAAGGGTTTGCGACTGATTGCTTCAGTAGGCAAGCGTTTGCTGACTGTTTGGCGATCACTCCCCTTCTGTTAGGGCCGTAATCGATAGTGGGGGCATTCGACTGGGCCTCTCTATCCGAATATCAAAATATTTCCGAACAAATTCCTATTCGACTGGGACCGGAAGTGGGTTCATATACCGATTATTCGGATGTGTGTATGTGGCTACATCAGTTCCATCCGCAAATCTTGTGGATAGAAAGGGCCCAGTCGAATGCCCCCTATCACTGTCCGGACCATTCGGATCATCCCGGTTGTCAGAATTTCAAATAGAACACCCCGAGGTGTACCTAAAAATACATGGGCCGTGTGCAAACTAATCCCACTCCAATGCCCCACGTCTTGGCTGGGGGGATCAGGAGCAATGACGTCACATTTCTGCTGGTACCTGTAGGCCTACAACTACCAGTACAAGTCCCACATGTTTGTTTTTTTTAATTTACAATTTTTTTATATAAAAGTATGACCACCCAGATTAAAGTTGCATGGTCTGATAAAATATAATTTTGTCAAAATTGAAACAACTACTTACATTTGATCCTATATATTCTATTTAGATATTGGTGCATTAGCTAATGATTTGGGACAGCATATACAGAATAACCAGTGAATTTATAACCTCACCCCTTTGGACACTCACTTTGAAATACCCATTATGCAGGCGTGCCATTAACCAATTAGGCCAATCTTGTGACCTCATTAGCCTCCCCTGACCTCATTTTCCCCTCTATAGCCCTACTGTGCAGGGCCATAGAGGGGAAAGGGAAATGAGGTGGATGTTGTCCCTCCCCTCCATGTTGGATATTCAATGCTGTTTGGTCAATTCTATAAATATAATTAATCAATTTGGGTAATTTAAATTTTGAAAATTTTACATTTGTCAATTAAGATTGCATCTGCCATCGGGACTATGCAT
Source organism: Branchipolynoe longqiensis (assembly GCA_030323885.1). Taxonomy (NCBI): domain Eukaryota; kingdom Metazoa; phylum Annelida; class Polychaeta; order Phyllodocida; family Polynoidae; genus Branchipolynoe; species Branchipolynoe longqiensis. The sequence goes on from CM059195.1 coordinate 68,969,275, forward strand.
GGTATGAGGCAGGATGAGACATATGGATGGCATAGCAGTAAATATTAACAGAGCAATAATATGTACATGAGAAATGCAAGCAGTACGCATATCCTTGGCAGTCTTGGTAACTGCGCCAGGGTTCTGGGCTAAAAGATATGACGGCAGCAGCCGGTCTGCAGCGTATGCCCTGGCGGACGGCTCAGGATCGCAGAGCATGCAGTTTGTCATAGGTGCGTGTAGAAAATGATATGGTGCTACGACCCCAGGCCATCCTCCAACGCTTTCGAAGTAAAAACAACGCATGGGTGCTTACATTACGCCTACGTTAGGCGTATGTCGAGATATGTTAGACGCGCGTTGGAGGAACGTTGTTCTTATGGTGTCCTACATTGACTTTCGTTCCTCTGATGGAGAGCACTCAGTCCCTGCATTGGCAATGTAATGCCAATGTATGACGATGTTGTTCTAACGTATGCATAACGTATGACCGGCGCGCGGTTGGCGTTTCTCCACCGTGTCTTGATGTTTTTGACATATAGAGTGAGCGTCTGGCGCTCGCTTAACATATATAATGTTCGCTGGTGTTCTACAAACATCCCGTGAGCGTTTTGTGGGTGGGTCGGGTGCCCCCCGCACATTGGCATGCGTTACTCACGCGGTCGCTAGCGGAACGTTGGGAGTGCGTTATACCAACGCCAGGTAAACGCTGCACGCGCGAGACACACATTAGCCATATGTTGTGCCAAACTTGTTTTGTTTTTTTCTCATGTGTCGACATATGTTACCACTGTTCGGACCGATGCTATGCTTACGTCCACTACGTTGCGCTGATGTCCAACTTTTCCCCACATGTCAAATAGTTCTATGCATCTCGACGTAAAAAAGTGATTTCACACATTGGCGACGCCCTTGCAAGATGCGTCGTAATGTGACAGGGCCTTAAGAAATAGGGGAAATGAAATAAACTGTGAAACTTTGGTCCTTTTAGTTATGAAGTGTTCTTGTACCAAAAAAAAACATTTGACAGTCAGCCATTTGTAACATGACATATACGACATATAGGACATGGTTGAATCCTTACTAACATACTGTATTGCATTGATAAATCAAACAAAACAGTTCCGAAATCAAAAAGGAAGTATTTATTAACATGTAGGCATGCTTAAATTATTAAAAAAATTAGTTGATGTCTTCAGAAATAACAATACAAATTTCCATCACAGATGTAACCAGTGGTGTATGGATACAACACAAATAGTGTACACTAATTATTAAGTGAATAAAGCATGGCTGGGAAATACTCTTTTTTTTTTATCAATATAAGCACTACATATTTCTGTATATTATGCCATGATTAATATGCTTCAAGGTATGAAATTATTTAATTCTGCTTAGATTTGTATTAAGCAGACTGTGTGGTGTTCTAAACATGTGTTACATTTGAGCAACACATGTTATACGGGCATAAGACATAAGCTTAATCATGGACTACACCTTTATTTTTTATCTCATCAATTTATATTTTACATAGATGTAAAGGGAAAATTTCCAGCTTTCATTTTCAACCAAAAAATGCTAAACATTCAAATATTAGATTTTAACTCGCCATTCTCTATGTCGGCGTGACGTCACAACCCCGGAAACTAGCCCACGAAGGGTAAAACACTACAGTGATTTGTGCTGCAGCAATGCTGTCTATGCGGAGCATTTATTTTTGCCAAATAAATTTTAAAGCTTTCATTGGATCGATTAAAAATATCTTAATGCGCGATTGAAGAGGGAGATCTGAAGTATTTAATTTAACCTAAGAGCAATTTTCTCTGAAACTAATAAAAAAAAGAGATAATAGTGAAATTTGGGATATTCTCAGTGTCAATGCCAGTGTTAGCCTTACCAGATCATGGCCTCAAAAACTATTTTCGCAAAATGAATTCAAGAACTTCCAATTGGCTGATAAAAAAAAGCTGAATGTGAAATTGTAGAGAAAAATCTGAACTATTTAATAGAAACAAGAAATTTGCTTTCAAAGTACCAAAAAGCACAACTTACTGTGATATTTAGGGTAGTTTTAATGTTGTCTCTATGACAGTCAAAGACCATACAACACTAAGACGGATCACTGCCTATCTCTCCCATGGTAATGTAAATTTTTCAGTGCCACCTTGTGGTGGGTTTGATCAGCCTGGCTGCTGGCTGGTGTTTCACATGTAAACACATGGGCCTACAAGGCAAGAGGGTGATTTAAAATGAATTTTAAAAGAGAGATTGCCTGTCATTTTGATTTGGCCGATGTGCCTACTGCCTGGTTCCCACCTTGCTCTGCCCCGCCCTCCGTCATTCCCCTGCTCTCTCCCCCGCCCTCCCCTTCCCTCACTCCACTTCCATCCCCCTATCTCCATTGCTTGGCATCTGCCTTCATCCACCTTAACCCAGCGCTCTCACACCACACCTCCCTCCCCTCCCCCTTCCTTCCTCTCTGCCATCCCCTCCCTCCCTCCCCCACACTCCCTCTCCCCCTCCCTCTCCTCACTCTCCTCACTCACCTCACTCGGCGGTCTCACACCACACCTCCCTCCCCCTTCCCCCTCCCCCTCCCCCTCCACCTTTCTCCTCCCTCTACCCCTCACCCGCCTCAGTTGGCGCTCTCACCCCACACCTCACGACCCCCTCCTGCTCCCTGAATGAAGCGGGGGGAGGTCCCCACTGGTTCCGTGTGGCTACTCCTATAGAACTCCCACCACCACCACTACCCCCACCCTGCCCCTCCACCTATCCATCCCACCCACCCCCGCCACCATACACACATTATGTGTGCTGGGGGTTGACAGTGTGTGTGGTTGGGGTGTAGGTGGGTATAGTGGGTGTGTGTGTGTAGGGTGTGTGTGATGGAGGTGTAGGTGGTTTGTGGTGGAGTTGTAGGGGTCTTGCAGAGCGGCACCTCACAATCTTTAGCATCCCTTAACCCCCACCGCACCTACACCCTCACCACACCTACACCCTCACCACAGCCCTAAACCTCCACCACAGACACCTAAACCCCCCCATCACATGCCTATACCCCCACCACATCCCTAAACCCCCACCACACCCCTACACTCCCACGACACCTACACCACCGCTACACACCTACACCCTCACCACACACACATACACCTCAACCACACTCCCCTACACCCTCACCACACACACCTACACACCCATGACACACACCACACACTTACACCCCCAGCACACAACCCCATCACAGACGTACACCAGAAACACACACATACCTACACCCCCACCACATCCCTAACCCCCCACCACACACCTACCAAGCGACAGCAGGGATTCTTCTGACACTCCAATGCTATCAAAATGATCAAACCCGCCACCTGGGACCCGTTCAGGGTCCGTCTCGGAGGCGCCTCGGCGACGTCTCGGCGATGCTTTTTGGCCTATTTGCGTTCAGGGTGCGTCTCGGAGACGTCTCGGAGACGCCTCCCTTTTCAGGTTGGAGACAAAAAGCGCCTCGAAAATGGCCGCCGCATGCAGTGGTTTCATCCAATCAGAGCGCAGCATTTTGATTGCAAATGGCCACCGCCTATGGGGGCGGCCATTTTCGAGGCGACCAACTGCTATTGTTGTTCAGACTAGCCTGACGTCACGGGCGCCTCCGAGGCGCCTCCGAGACGGAGCCTGAACGCGGCCCTGGTGCGCTGGTTGTTCTCTTGATTACACAGTACAGGCTGAGTGAGCCGTCTTAGTTTTATAGGGTCTTTGTGACAGTGGCATTTGTTTTAACCTTCAAGCGCTGTGAGCGCAAAAAGTCCCCGGATGTCCGACATTGAGAATGTAACACTTCTGGCCAGTTTTAAGGAGTGTGACCCAAATACCTACCTAAAGCCCTTTTAGGTTCCAGGATTAGGTCATCTCACATCACGTGGTCACCGCGAGATGACCATCTGGGTCATAGACACTAGGGATGTAATCGATTAACACGACCCGAGCGACTCGGGTCACCTGGGTCATCAGAATTTCAAATCGAACACTGCGAGTACAGTCGACAAATACACGTGCCGTGTGCAAAACAATCTGACCCAAGTAACCCACCTCCTAGCTGGGGTTGGCTACGAGCGATGACGTCACATTTGCGCTGGTACCGTCCTGCAGGATAACAGCTACCAGTACCAGTCATACATGTTTTTTTCAAAGAATAACTTAGATTAATGAAATGGAAATATAGCTAAACTAGGCCATCATAAAGTACTTTAAATCCTATTTTGCTGTAGTTTTATCGGTTATTAAAAAAAAAGAAAATTGTCCACCCGAGCGCGGAGAAGAGCATTCGATTATTCGACCCGAGTCTGTAGGATGTGCGCATGCGCCAAAACGTGGCTCTGGTGACCCGAGTTGATTAATCGATTACGCCCAGGATTTTTGGCAAGCTTGTCAAAATTATTTGGGGTTCTTTCAGCTCAAATTGCTTCACAACTAGTCATTTTTCAACAAAATGACTCTGGAGTAATGATTAGTAGCTCAAAACGATCAATTTGATATATTTATCTAAAAAATAAGACAAAAATTCAAACACCATCGGACCATGCAACTTTAATGAAATGGACATATAACTAAACTATGCAATCGGGTTAAATGAGTGGGTGGTGCTCATTTGCTCTCATTGCTGGGGGTGCAGAGAACAGGAAAGCAGCCCCTCCCACCTGCCACTCACACCAAGCCATCCCATTCGCCAACCCCGAAACCCCTCAACCAATCAACTGCAACCTCTCAACAACAACAAAATCCCACCTGCGAGCCTCCCCACAGCCAGTCGCACCCTGCCCACCATAGCAGCAACACGTCTTTTTAACCAACCCACCCACAACCGATGCGCTTAACTCAATCTTTAAAAAATAAACCCGAGCAAAAAACGAAATGAATGAAAAAACTAAACGATTGATCTGATAAAAAATTGAACCTATGATTGAAATGTTTGCATTGATGTAGATTTGATGATTGTTACATTGTTTGAGGATTGATTAATGATTGATTGATGACTGATGATAAAATGCTGATCTTGATCATTTGAAATGTCCTGTATTTGTGATTAAAATTGTCAATTTGATCAAGTACCATAACTTCACTTGCATGTCGGGCCCTGTTACCGGGCACTCATATCTGCAGTGAGTAGAGTTGAACTATTCAGCCCGTCACCCTGCCTGTCATGGAAATAAAGTTGTGTTATTCCCACCTAGTGCTTCTGTCTTCTCTGTGCCCCGGGTAGTAATGATAAAATACTTTAAATCCTATCTTGCTGTAGTTATATTGGCTATTTGAAAAAGGTTTTTGATTAATCCACCAATTTTTCTGCTCCAAACGCATTCTTTTATGCAACCCAAGTGCATAAGATTGGTTAGGATGATCTGAGGTGATTAATCGATTACGACCTAGGTGATTGGTCTCCGACCGTTCAGCGGTCAGGGTGGAATTTTGAGGAGCAGTCACAGAGTGGTCGCTGAGCACAAATTCTTTGGTGCAGCAGCTGCAACCTCCTTGTGACGAAATAATAAATTGGTCGCAAGGTAGGCGACCACTGTAGACCACTTTGAAACCATTTGTGAGCTCTTTGCGACCAACAGTTGTGGTAACAAGCACAGTGTGACTGGGATATTATTTAGTGACTCCCGCAGTCCTGTGACAGGGATGCTCAACAACCTCATAGCAAAAGGTGTATGACCATATGCAGTGGTCGAATCGGTTCGAGTGCAGGTTTCCCCATGTGAAAGGTCAGGAGTTCGATCCCCAGTGTTATGTCCTGGTAAGATCTAAGGACGGGTACGGATTTGTGACAGTGCACACTCATGGCGACTTATTATATTGATTGATTGATTGGTGGTTGCTTTACGCCGTGTCAGCAGCATAGGTCATATTCACGCCGAGAAATGTTTGTTTTTTGTTCAAACTATCGCTTTTACATGTAAAAGCAGACAAACAATTATGTGCCAATAGACATTCATTAAATTAGAAAGCTCACAATCATATATTTGTGGTCAAGGGAAACAAATTCCCATAGAAAAAGAAAAGTTTGATTAATAATTGATAGAATTTATTTAGTAAACTATATGAGGTGGTACAGTCCAGCTGCCCTCAAAAAGGCTAAAATGTTTTCTTGTTTTACTTTAGTAAAAAGGTCATGCATACTGTCTGCAGTGTAGAATTGTTGGCGCAGGGCCAAAAAATCATCGCAACTTAGTCAAATGTGTTTTGTCAGCAGGGACTGACACCCAATACATTCAGGGGGAGGGTATCCCCCTTGAGCAGAAAAGCATGTGTAAGCCACGAGTGGCCAAGACGGCAGTGACTAAGGACCACTTGGTCCCACCGACCTCCCGCATGAGTCTGTGGTGGTTTTCCCACAGATGGTTCAATTTCTTTAAGTTTATTAATGTTTTCATCCCACTCATGTTGCCATTTGGATTTTATGTGGGTGGCTATTAGTGGTTTCAGATCAGAGTGAGGGATCAGACACGGTTCAAGATCACAGTTCAGGGCCTTCTTCGCAGCCCAATCACCACGAGCAGCGTGACTTGATATTGCACTCGGTCACATTATCCTGATGTTGAGTGAACCAGTCCTTGCCCTATCCTAGTGATGTTGAGCACCAGGATAGATGGTGACAGGTATAAATTTTATAGGCCACTGGTTTGACTCGGCCGGGACTCAAACCCTTCGACCTTCCACACGGGAAGCCCGCGTTCTTTCTGATTGGGCCACCACCTCCAGTCAGAAATTAATGGGAATCAGCAGGAACGTATACAGAAAATGAACAAAAAATATATGACGGCACTTTGTTTAAAAATTGAAATTCAACAAAGAACACGTTCATGATAACAAGTTTTAATTATGACTTATGATTAAAAATGAGTAATTAACACAATATCAAGCTGAGATGAGCGTAGCACATGAATAATGTGAATTTAAGGGGATTTTATGGGAGTTCTTTTTTTCTTTTTTTTAAATACAAAACAGGGATCTACTAGTTGAAAGCACACAATTAAGCACTTTGTTTTTATACACAGTTCACTCCAAAAATACACGGTAAATACCTCTATTTTGCCTATTTTGTTCAACCCATGCTCCTTGTTCAAGACATTGCTGCTTTCACAAAGGGTTAATTTGTTATTGTTGAGATAAAACATCTTTTTAAGTCTATTCGATTAATATACAGTAAAACCTCTCTAAATCGACCGACCATGGGACCGACTTTAAATGATCCATTGTGGTCGGTTGAGGGAGTTTTTCATTTCGTTACAATGGTATTGCACGGATGATCATTTGGGTCCCAAATAAAGTGATCAATATAGGGGAGTGGTCGATCTATGGAGTTGGTCGGTTTGAGAGGCTTTACTGTACAAATAGATATATATATATATATTGTGGCACACATATAAGCTTAATAAAACAATTACATGAAGGATTAAACCTAATATGATTGTAGTTTCTACAGTAGTTGGCGTACCAGATATTTCAACAACTGGTGTCACACTGCAACAAATGTTATCCCATGAGATGTCAGTCACAATTGACAACATTTTCCTATTTTTACTAAATGTGTGAAGGGTAAAAGTCACCTTACTGATTGATAAAAATGTTGATTTTTTTTGTAGGTGGGAGGTTAAAGGGTGTGTGGTGAGGATACTTACTTCAGTCAGGCTTCAGGATCAAATGGTCAAATCCCTGGCCGCACTAACTTTTTCACATGTGCATAAGTTTTTATGTGACAGAAAGCACAAAAGTCACAAACCAGTAACTAGGTCACTGTAATCTTAACCAGCCAACACTGAATGTGAAGACAGCTATCAATAGTAGCATGAAGAGTTCATTTAAAGGCTCTAGATATGGACTACATTGGCTAGTTGTGCACTCCTCACAAATACTCTCCAGCAGATCTTTGCATAATTGCCCCGTACCTAAAACCAAACATCTGAATGGAGAGTGATTAATAGTAAGTCCTGGTGAAATTGCAAGGAGAATTTCGAACAGAACAGTGTATAGTTGGAATTAGCAATTTGCCACCTAAATGATATACTGGTGAGTATTTGTTTGTTTGCTGGATTTTTATGTCCACGCAACATCTAAGGTCATATCAGAACAGGTATCAACTTGCGACATTCATGGTGACTTTATAGTGCTGCCCCACTGGGAGACCAGGCATTGGCACCATGACTAAATTTCCCACTCAGTCACGTTATCCTGATACCGAGTTAACCAGTCCTTGCCCTATCCTAGTCATGCTGAGTACAAGACTAGCTAGCGACAAGTATCAATTTTCTAAGTCATTGGTTAGATTCGACCAGGTTTCAAACTCCCACCTTCTGCATGGGGAGCCGGCGCTTTATCGATTTGGCCACCACATCTGGTGTTGAATATTTGTCCAAGTACAAATTGAACTGATCATTCCAGTTTATGTGCAGCACCTTGAACGGGATCCGAAGCTACAGATGAACATACCTGATAGAGATGAGACTGAATCACAGCGATTTATGACTGTCGATAACAGAATAATATGAATCGAAAGGATGACTTGCTACTTCCAACAGCGCAATACAACTTCACAATTGCTTGCCAAACCATAGACAAACACACCAACTATGGGGTCAAAATATTATTCTTGTCTTACAGTCTCTGGTTGGTTGTTCTTTAGAACATGAGGTTTTCCAAATAATTAATTTTTATTGAACAGCATCATCTATCAAAGTAAAACAGGAGACAAAATCTGCATTCTACAAATGGACTTGCAACTAGAATCTGGCAAGTTGAAATACTTGCTGTTTGTATGTTTGTAGCACAAATATAAGCAGAAATTACTACCCTAACTGTCAGTATACAGTTAGGCACAAATTACTATCTGTACAGTATAATTTACTACCCAACTGCATAGCATACAGTTAGGCAGAAATGACTACCTAATTGTACAGTATACAGATAGGCACAAATGACTACCTGAGTGTACAGTAAACAGTTACTACCGAACTGCATAGCATACAGTTCGGCAGAAATGATTAACTAACTGTACAGTGCATAGTTAGGCAGAAATACTACATAAACGTACAGTATACAGTTAAGTAATCATTTCTGCATAACTGTATATTATACAGTTAGGTAGTCATTCCTGCCTAATTGTATATTGTACAGTTAGGTAGTCAGTTCTACCTATCTGTATAGTGTACAGTTAGGTAGTCCTGTCTGCCAAACTGTAGGCTACTGTTAGTTGGGTGGCTGAGGGAGTAAGGACGGGAAGCTTCTCTACGGCTACAAGGTAGTTAAACACCACATCAATTTGAGACATAATAAGCTATATATATAGTTTGTTTTGTTTGTTTTCCGCCCTAGCAACATCTAAGGTCATATCAGGACGGGGGCTATATATACATCACAAACCTACTCCATACTGAGTACAACAGTTAATATCCATACAACTTTAGGCTCACATGATTATAAAATCTAAGCTGTGTTTACACGGGCGAGTTAATTCGCTTCATATGAATCGCCTTGCCTAGTTCGCCTCACATTCGCCGTGTAAACGCACCGCTTAAGCGGATTAGGGCTGATTCGATTCATATGATTCGCTTTTTGTAGATCGCCTCCGGAGGTGGTTTATATGAAGCGATTCCACTGGTTCTCGGGCGGCGGTAGTATAAAATAGTAGTGCGTGCCGGAAACAGGGGGAGCAGTAACTAATCGCTGGTACCCGGCAGTGTTAGGTCCCGATTAGGCCAAAATCTATTAAATGCGATCATATTTAACAGAATTACATACTCAAATAATGAAATTTAATTAAATTAACCCTAAATTAAAAGCGATATTAACGTAGCAGCTGCATAGGCGTCGAATCGCCGAGTGTAAACTCAACAAATATAACAGTGCTTGCCAGCTACAGGCAGAACTAAGGCTGCTGGTTCCCGGCGCCCAAACACTTTCAAACTCGCCTCGTGTAAACACGCCGCTACTTCGCTTCATATGAATCGCTTTGTCTAATTCGCCTCACAATTCCCCGTGTAAACACAGCTTAAAATATCTAGAGTTGGTTCTGTCACATTCATTCGGCTATCATCAGCTCAGACTAAATGCACAGTAAAATGAGTTGGGGGGTATATTATTGTTATAGGAGCACAATACCTACAATATCTTAGTTCTTAAATATCAACCTAGTCTGGGATTCGAACCGTACATCGAAGTGTCATGATAGCAGAGTAGTTTATCTGAGACCCGTAGTAATGAGACAATGTGTGTATGAAATGCTTACTTACACATGGCACACTGGAAGTCGTTGAATAGCTTAAACAAGATTGTATTAATTACAGCTGCATAGTTCGAGGCGTTAGAATTGTTGCCTTATTTTTTCAGATAAATATATCAAATTGATCATTATAACCTATTAATCATTAATTTTGATGAAAACTTGCTAATTTCGGAGCATTTTGAGCTGACGGAACCGGAAATAATTTCACCAAGCTTTCCGAAACACCTCTCGCTATTGATATCTGGTGATGATCACATGATGTGGAATGACCTAATTCAAATATAGCCTGGTTGGAATGAAAGCTAGGCTAATGAGGCCTCGAGGTTGACCTAATTGGTTAATGGTGTCCCTCTGTAATGTATGTTGTTATACAAATGGCTGTCTCAAAGTAGGTGTCCAAAGTTTCATTGATTGATTGATTGATGGTTGCTTTACGCCGTGTCGGTAGCATAGGCCATATTCACGGCGAGAAATGTTTGTTCTTTGTTCAAACCATCGCTTTTACATGTAAAAGCAGACAATCAATTATGTACCAATAGACACTCATTAAATTAGAAAGCTCACAATCATATATTTGTGGTCAAGGGAAACAAATTCCCATAGAAAAAGAAAAGTTTCATTAATAATTGATAGAATCCATTTAGTAAACTATATGAGGTGGTACAGTTCAGCTGCCTTCAAAAAGGCTAAAATATTTTCCTGTTTTACCTTAGTAAAAAAGGTCATGTATACTGTCTGCAGTGTAGAACTGTTGGCGCAGGGCCAAAAAATGAACGCAACTTAGTAAAAATGTGTTTGAGTGTCAGCGGGGACTGACACCCAATACATTGAGGGGGGGTCGGGGGGGGGGGGGGGGGGGGGGGAGGTTCCCCCTTGAGCAGAAAAGCATGTGTAAGCCATGATTGGCCAATACAGCAGCGGCTAAGGACCACTTGGTCCGCCGACCTCCCGCATGAGTCTGTGGTGGCTTTCCCACAGATGGTTCAATTTCTTTAAGTTTATTAATGTTTACAAAGGTGTCCAAAGAGACGGGGTCATAAATTCACTAATTATTCTGTCCATGCTAGCCCAAAACCGTAGTTAATCATATGCATCACTATCTAAGTGATATATATAATCAAATGTAGGAAAGTGTTTTGGTTTTGACAACAATGGTTCTTCGGACCATGCAACTATAATTATCAAGGCCCAATACGTGTCTTCCAAGTTCTGCTGGTCCTTTAACAAGGACTGAAGCTGCGACCCATATTGGATCCCAGCTACAGCTAGAGCTTACATGTACGAAGGTAGGGGAGATGGTGAATACAGGTACATCATCATACACAGTCGAATGTTATCTATTATATAATATTCTCTAGGAAAATTCCACTGCAATCTATATTAAAAAATCATGTATGGTAATAATCCTAACTGACAGACTTGCGTATCCACATGATTGTTGCGAATTATGTGCAATTTTAAGGTGGGGTAAGTCATTGCGCAAAATTAAAAATGTGTACGCCTAAAAAAATGCAGTAAAAATACTAACTTTGCAAAGTACTTTTTTTGGTGGCCATTTGCCTTTTTTTTCAAGTACACAGGGTGTTTTTTTTTTTTTTTAAAGCTGCATAGTCCAATGAAATATCAAATTTTCAAAACCAAACCAATTATCTAGATTTTATTTTACATATCTAACTTAGATACTGATGCACTTATTAAGCATTTGTTTCTGCGTAGAAAACTTATTAAGCATTTGTTTCTGCGTAGAAGGCAATACTGAGTCAATTTAACAGAACCAGTTACTGCAGAAGTCTACGGTGTCAGAGTTTTGGCAAGCTTGCCAAAACTAATTTTCCATGTTTGCACTCAAAATATCTCAAAAGTGTACCATTTAAAATAAAAGTAACTTTGACCTAATGTAAAGTAGATACTGGTGATCGATCTAATATATTTATCTCAGAAAAAAATACAGAAATTCAAAACCATCGGACTATGCAACTTTAAGTAGTTTTCTTTGGAAAGTAGACAAGGTTTTTTTTGGAAAGTACACAATTTCTTTTTTGAAAGTATAATTTTATTTGACAAGTTTTGACTGGAGTATGCAAATAGGAAACTTTGGGTAGGCATGTCTGCTATCGAGTTTGATCATCAGGAGGCATGTGGTTATCGGTGGAAAATGAGTTTTTGAAGTACTGGGCCTTTAGTGAAGGATAGGGCTGTGGGGGGGGGGGGGGGGACCACCAACTTCAACTTTACGCGTAAGTTGAAGCTGCGACCTTACATACTCAGCTTCAATCCTTCCAGCGGGAGAACTCCAAACAATCAGCATTAGGTGGCATCCTTATTTTTCAATCAAAACAAATATAACCACAATTGTGGTTTTCATTTTAAACATTCAAACACTCACATCAAAACTACAAAATTCAGTCCTAGTAGTAGTATTATGGATCCACCCTTGAACAGGGAGTGGCACCATCAGGCATCTACTTAAAATATCTACAATTAAACTAATAAAACCGTCAAAGTTGTTTTGTACAATGTGGTGATTATTAACTACCAGTGTCAACCCGTATCAGTTTAAGTTTAACACCAATTAATACCATGTCCATGCGCACACAATTATGCCGCGTTGTTCCACTCATATTTCAGGTGTAGCCAATCAGAAGCACAGGCATTGACCCACGCAGGAAATATAGACATATAATATCGGAGGGGGGTTGGGCAAAGGTCAAGCTGGGTCGCAGTCAAGGCCGGTGCCAGACTGTTTTGCGCCCTGGGCAAGGGCAACTACTTACATCACCACTAGCCCCTACAAAAGAAGATGGTATAAAATCGTGACCGCTCAGAGGTCAAGACTGCACCCCTCTGAGGTCGGCGCTCTAGGCAGCTGCCTAATGGCAGCACAATCCTGATTGCAGTTGGTTGATTGGGAGTTTTAGATCCTGGCAACAACTATGGTCATATCATCTCAGCTTGCAGTTGGTTGGCAATACAAGTATCCTGGTTTCACTGGTCCCTCAGTCGAGACGGAAGCTGTGAGGCAGCACGTCAGGTCACAGCTTCAGCTAACACGATGCAAGTTAAGGTTGGTGCCCCTCGCAGTCATATCCTTCAAGACGGACCTCATACTTTAAACTCACTTTGCGTCTATAACCACACGCTTCCCGATGACCAAACTTGATAAGGTTATATCCATACATTTGTTTCTCTCACGTAGATAGGGCCATGAAATTATCGTAACAAATATTTTACATTAGATAAAATACTACCTTGTGTATGTGTATTCACCAACCTCCTCCCCTCTCCAACCTTCTGTCGGGTAAGCTGTAGATGTGACCCAAGGTGTTGGCTCACAATCTCCATGCTTCTTAAGGTACCGGGAAAGTGCATATAAAAGATCCCTTGCTGCTTATTGGAAAGAGTAGCCTATGTGGCGGCAGTGGGTTTCCTCCAAAGAAATATGTCAGAATGACCATATGTTTGAAGTCCAATAGCCAATGATAAAGGTATCATTAAATAAAACAAACTTTATATAGACTTTCCTTAAGGTACCAGTGGAACTCATTATATACGTATTACTGTGTTGCTCGTAAAGCAATGCACAATATGTGCTGCCTGGCTGAGAATTGTGTAGAAATTAGTGTCACTAGTAACCTTAAAGTTGCATAGTCCGATGGTTTTGAGTTTCTGACATTTTTCTGAGATAAATATAATGAATTGATCATTATAATCTACCTTACTTTAGTTTGAAGTAACCTTTAATTGAAATGGCTACCTTTTGAGATATTTGAAATTCAAACATGTGAAAATAATGTTGGCAAGCACGCCAAAACATTGATACCATAGGCTTCTGCAGTAACAGGTTCTATTAAATTGACTCAGTGTTCCCTTCTATGTGGCAACACATACTTAATAAGTGCATTAGTATCTAAGTTAGATATGTAGACTTGAATCTAGATAATTGTTTTGATTTTGAGAATTTGAATCTTCATCGGACTATGCAGCTTTAAAATCAAGTATCACCAGCTGCTGGCAACTGTAAAATCTACAGCCATTCCCAGTTGGCAATTGTTTGGAAGAAGCTAGTGTCACTAACAATTAGCCGCTGGGTAGAAATCAACATACTGTTAGTGTTATGGGGATGGCATGATAAAAATGGGAACAATTGCGCCTAGAACAGGATTCGAACCCACACCTCTTGCAGTCCGGCCCAGTGTGCTAACCATTACAACAGCTAAGATGGCATCATCCTATCCATGTCCCTATCCATGTGGCTCCTTGCCTGAGCGGTCAGTGCAGACTACTACACTCGTCCCCTGAAATTGTAAGTCTTTGTAATGGTTTAAGTCCATACATGATTTAATGCTTACAATTATATGCACACAGGTAATGCACTTTCATATACAAACATAGGGTAAGTCAAACAATAGTACAATGCACAGCTTGTACATGATCCTGGTCATGGCACCAGTGATGTGGGGGTTGGTGATGAAAATGGGAAATATGACACCTAGAGGAAGATTCAAACCCAATGGGAAATATGACGCCTATAGCAAGATTCAAATCCACAACTCTTGCATTCCGGGCTAGTGTGCTAACCATTACACCACCTAGGCTCCCTGATGTCATCACACTATTCACACCCACCTATCTATGTGGCTCCTTGCGTGAGAGGTCACTGCCGACTACTACAATATCTATTGGTATCTACAGACAGTTTTGATTAGCAAATCTTGCATCAATGCCCATTAGTAACAACATACAATTTAGTGCCATTCCTAGGTAGCAGCTCTGTAGGCACTGACACTGTATAATCTAGTGTAACTGACAATTACTAACTGGGTAGGATCAGAGTCAGCCCTAGGGTGGCTGGCGCCCCAGGAAAGCTGACCGTTAGCGCCCTTTTTAAAAACTTTAACATTGGTGTGGCACTCCCTAGTACATGTAACCCCGCACGATTGCCAAAGTTGCTGATACCTTCAGCTGGCCCTGTGTGGAATTTAGCACATTTATCGGTTCGTAACCGTCAATGGGCAATGCCGATTAGCACAGATTTAGTCGGACTGTGTGGAATTTAGGTTAATAACTATAACATCATATACCTTGGCTAGAACCTGATAGTGACTGGCAGTTTGGCAACTAGATACCATCACAGTTCACTGCAGTTTTCTCTAATGATTAAAACAACGACATTCTATGTAGGCGTGGTGTTCTCTGTGGCAGAGTGGTTAGAGTGTCTGACTTTTTTTTAGGTCAGACTCCTAATCTGAAGGTCGGTGGTTCGATTCCCTGTGCCCCCACCTCTGCCAATTTGGATTTCCCCGTTGTGTATAACTTACAGCGTCATCAAAGGCCGGTTGCTCTCATACCATGTCTATGTGGCATGGGAGGTTAAAAATCCCTTGGGTCGGTAAAAGTGTAGGCCCGGCCTTTCTATCGACAAACTGTCTAATGGTGAAAACAAGTCTACTCAGACTTATCCATGATAGGCAGTATAAATCTTCAAAGAGAGAGAGAGAGGCGTAACTTCCACTTCGACAACTGCATATGCACAAGATTGCACCTCTTGCAGGCTAACCTACACGGACAGGTAACTAATGCCAAAACATTAATTGGAACTGGAGCAGTGTGACCACGCGGACAGGTTAGACATGAGCTGTCTAGTGTAGATCATTGACCTAATCACAGTGGAATAATATCTCGTGATTTCAAAACATCCTCATGTGCGGAAACTCAGGTAGGCATATTGCATTTCTATATAGACCTCAAAGGAATTGCATTTCTATATAGACAAAGGTATTGTATCTTCGTGAACTTCTTCGGTATCGCAATTTATCCCAACCTCAATAACCGTAAAAAATCTTTAAAAATAAATTTTTAAACAGCTTGTTTTTTTTGGTTTTATTTAAAGCTGTATAGTCCAACGGTTTTGAATTTCTGCCATTTCTAAATATATATATATATGATGGGTTCAGGCACAAAAACAAGACAGTTTTTTAATCGACCAGGGTTCAAGTTCGAATCCCACGACCTATCAAAAACGGGAGACGGAAGCTCAACTTATTGTTAGCAACAAGTGCACCAGTATCTACTTTGAATATGCATGACCAAATATAGATACATGTTTCTGGCTTGAAAATTTCATACTTACATCGGACTGTGCAGCTATAAATTGTCCTTTGAAATTCCATTAAATTGAAGGGCAATTTGAAATCGGACCATATTCTCAATTCCGTCAACAAACTTGTTCCATTTCTGAGCATTTTTTAAAGTATCTGAAAAATCCTACTCAGTCGAATGAGAGAGAGAGTAAAAATATGGTATTCAAGGCTTTTCAAGGCTGTTTTTGATCGGAATCCAAGGCTATGTTCATTTGGATTTCAGGAAAAAACAATGGCGAATCACAATTTCAGACTAATTTAGATCAGTGGGGACAGTTTAATGGAATTCAAGACTTGTTAAGACTAATTACCCAAAACAGGTTAAATTCAAGGCTTTTCAAGGCCTTGAAAGGTGGCAAATAAAGTTCAAGACATACACTGAGCCAATCGTGAGCTATTTGTCCATTATCATCATCATCATCATCAATCCCTTAACCACGAGGGCCGTTGGGGCACCACAGATTATTTTGCAACCAGTTTTCTCCATTTTTTACCTGTTCGCCACTGCCCTCAGGGATATGAAAAGTCCACCTGAACACTATATGTAGACAACTACAAAACACACACGCCAAAGCAAAACAAGCTACATTGTGACACCTTACCATCTCCTCCATCACTCTCCTAACACATGCTTGGTTATATCAATAGAGAAGTTATGCACAAAATCTGCTGGAATGTATTCGCTACAAAAGCTGACAGTCCACTCCATACCAAGTTCGGCAGAGAAGTTCAGCTTAAGTTGTTTTTTTTGTGTTTTTTTTTATTTCTGTATGAATTTCTCAACATCATGTTAAACAGCTCTAGTTTCACCATAACCTTGCAACTTCTCAAATAAACAACTAAAAAAAACCCACAAAAAACAAGAAACCTGATAAAGAATTATTTCTGTCCTGCGTAACTAAGGCTAAGTTTCTTTTAGTTTCTTTGTGATATTCGAGTTCTAAAAGGATTCAAACATTGCCGGTAAAGGCAGCAGACAGTTCCATTTTTCTTTTCTTTTTTTCTTCTTTTCTAAAATTGTTTTATACGAAATAGTGTCCCCTGGAGAACTGGACAGACAGTGCAGCTTTTCTGTCTTTCTCAGACCTGGGTTACTAATGGATCTGGGACTTACCACACCATCAGCGTCTCACTAAGTTAAAAACAATAGTTTCACAAAACACCAGGTGGCAGCACCAAAGTACTAGTGCAGGGTTAGGCCGTGTATCCATAGACTGTTCTCTTGTGACATGCTCCCTTATTCTGTGTTCGCTTGTGACCTTGTGACCTGCCACTCAGATAATGAATGAACATGTTCATTCTCTATGTTCCTTGCACAAGGCCATGCGGTCCTTGGGTTCAACCTATGGGAACAGCCACTAAGCAAAACACAGGTTCATTGTCTGTGTGGCGCGTGACAAGGTCACAAGCGAACATGGAACAAGGGAACACGCCACAATGGAACAGTCTACGGATAGATGGCCATATGCAGAATCAGGGTCACAGTATCTCGCAGTAGTTTGTCGCAGTTACACACACACATATATATATATATATAATATAAATTTTGAAGAAAAATATATATAAAAAGGGGGGAAAAAAGAAGAAGAGGTAGCTATCACAATGGTACAGAAAATTCTCTGGACGAGAAAGATGTTCCTTAGTAGTACCTGATTTCCACAATAAAAAGGAGAGATTGCCCGCATCGATGACAGGTGATAAATACCTTCCTAAATGGAGGTTGACATTGCACATTCTCTGCAAGGTTCCGGGAACCAACAGCTAACCCGGGAACCAGGTTCGAACCTGAGAACCAGCCTATTTATTGTTTTTCTCCCAAAAGTGTTCCCAACTCTCCAGAAGTATAATAAGCACAGCAACGGGGAAGACCCAACCAGCTCGCGCTTGTTCTGTCCATGCTTGTTAGGTCGACTGAGTGACTAGTACCGAGTGAGCGCAACTTCCGGTAGTGACCCCGTGAGTCATTCTCAGTGTAAATCAGATGTAATAGTAGTAGTTTCGTATTCAAACATATTTACATGTTTTAATTATGTTTGAAATTGCCTATACTTCTGCCTACGTTTAAATGTTGTTTGTTGGGGTTTTACTTTTAGATCCTGGCAACATCTAAGGTCATATCAGGATGGGTCCAGACTTGCGCACACTCATGGTGACTTTTATAGTGCTGCTCCACTGAGAGACCAGGCTGTCGGTACCATGACCCGATTTCTCAGTCACATTATCCCGATACTGACTTAACCAGTCCTTTTCTTATCCTAATAATGGCGAGTGCCACGCGAGCTAGCGACAAGTATCAATTTTTTATGTCACTGGTTTGACTTTGGCCAGGTTTCAAACTCCCGATCTTCCATATGAGAAGCTTGCGCTCTAGCCTCTACCAATCTGCCACCAATGTCCGGTCACATATTTAAAATGACACCATATCAGTAGTGTAGGCCTACAGAATGGGAGAATTACTGTGGAAATGTATGCTCAATGAGGGGCTTGCTAAGTCAACCCAGTGGGCATGTAAGAACTGGTTGGGTCTCCTCCTTTCATCGCTGCTTACCCGTCTCGAAAGTGCTCGGTGGCACACAGCTCACAACATCCAGATCAGAGCAGTGGCAGGGGGAAACAAAAAGTAAACTGCTACACTCACCACTAATGAAAGCTTATTAGCTGCAGAACCACATAATTATATTCATTACAGATCCTTCCCCGAGATTATATCGGTGATAGTGCAGTTTATATCAAATAAACATTTCATGGTGAAGTTGGGAAATACAGAGGTGCCAAGTAGATAAAAGAGTGAGTGTGAGTCGGAAGATCTCCCTAACACACAAATTGTAAATAGGGAGAAATAGCGTGGCCAAAGGAGAGAGGGTACAGGATGGTGGATCAGCCCCTTCCACCGGGATTATTTTGGTATTAAGTGATACAAAATGGTGTAATTAATCTGGTGCATTTTGATTAAAAACATGCATAAAAATAATTAAACAAAATACGCTAAAATGATTCTTTGGCAGGAGATTACAAATTAAAAGATAGAAATCGGGAGATTGGGGTTATTTTGCTATATTTTAGGAAGATCTGGCAAATTACGAAACTTAGCACCTCTGGAAATATCAAGACTGCATCACATTGCTTGCTGAGATCTATCATGCAATGAATAAACCAGAAGCCGAAATCATCAAGAGGCAACCGGAAATACAAATAAACATACATTAGATGTTGGTTGGTAGATGCAGTAGTGGATAAACTATCACCCGGGCCCTTAGGCTGAGCTTTAGACACTCAATACACGATTTCCATGACTAGTATGACACCTGGTGATGGGCAACGACACTCGTGTTGTGGGTCGACAGCGTGACACTGTGTTGTTTTACACTGACGATCAAGCTTTTCAATCAATCAATCAATCAATCAATCAATAGGATATAGCTATAATGATAAAAAATTATTTTAAAATGGTAAGTATGTTTTCGTTATAAATCCACATTTGTGCCGAAAAGACTGTCAGTTGCTCAATATGAAGCCAGTGTTAACAGAGCCTCAATTGCCTCTCCACAGACTCTGTGACCCACAAGTCCAGTCTGGATTACACTCTGCGCATGAGTCCCGGAAATCGTGTATTAAAACATTTTATTTACTCAGTCCTCCCTTCCGGGCCCCTAGACTTGAGACTAGTCAGTCTAATGGTTAATCCACCACTTGGTAGATGAGATGAAAATACATTGAGTATATTTGGACATGACACTGAATCATGATTGTCACTGACTACTTAGTTTTCAGTGTGAGAAAAGCATCCGGAATGAGATTTGAAATACATTGTTAATTTTAGTTATGTTCACTGCAGCAACATTAGTTTTCGGGGTGTGAAAAAGAACTGGAATGAGACTTACAACATGTTGTTAATTTTAGTTCTGTTCACTGCATCATCATTAGCCCTGTTTACACGGGCGATTTAAAACGCTTCATATAAAACGCCTTGCCTAGATCGATTCACATTTGCCGTGTAAACGCGACTCTGAGGCGTTTTAGGGCTGAATCGATTCATATGAAACGCTTCATCTATACCGCCTCGCGAGGTGGTTTATACGAAGCGTTTTATATAAATCGCTTTCTCGATGGTCGTGTAAACGGTTCCGTTATACTTTAGGCGTTTTAGTGACGTCATACGCATGCGCAGTCGAGTGTTCCTGCTCCCGACGAATCGCTTCTTGTGCTACTCTGTCCGCATTAATAGAATTCAAGAACCCTAACCGTATGAATTTAATATAATGTTTTTGGTAAAGATGTTTTCTATATGTGTACCAAGCGATTTGTTTCTAAATGGTGTAATTTGGGAGATATTTGACTTCTTCTGTATGATTCCCTCGGAATCCGCATCACGCCATGTTGCTTTTGTGCCAGCAACAGTCATGCGCAGATATCCACTTCCGCCGTGAAACGTTTTAAGTACTGCCCGTGTAGACGCGACACACTTTGAAACTCCCTCCGTGTAAACGCAACATTAAAACGCTTCATATGAATCGATTTGTCTACATCGTTTTAAATTTGCCCGTGTAAACACGGCTATTGTCAATGATCATTCAGCTTTTGGTGTGTGAAAATGAATGAGAAATGAGATTTAAAATACATTGTTAATTTTAGTAATGTTCATTGCATCAATGTTGCTTTTGACAAAGGATCAAATTAAGATCTAATATATATTGTAAATTTTAATATGGTCACTGAATCTGTGCTATCAGTAATTGTTTTGCTTTCAGTGTGACCCCCCCCCTCCCCCCCTTCCCACCAAATATGAGATTTCTTAAATACATTGTGAATTTTTAGTATGCACACTGAGTGGTTCGTGTGTGCGTGGTTTAATAAAAGAGTAAAATAGTGATGTGACAATTTTTGTCTTTGTTTTATAAATGCCATTCATGTTGGTAGTTGACCATCGTAAACGCAACAACTCTGAACACCTCTTTGAAGAAATGAACGTCGTAGCACCAAGAATTAAAAAAAAAAAATTAAGTGTGGGGGGGGGGGGGGGACAGTCCCCCCCCCCCCAGTCCGGGGGGGTGGGCTGCCAACTGTTCTCCTTGTATTGGCAAAATAAAAATTTAAGATGATATATGCACATTTGACCGATGTTGATGAACTTGAGACGATCTTTGAAAACAATGACCTTCCAATGACCTTGTGACTTGTTCACGGACCACCGTGACTGTGACAGCTTGCTACAGGTCCACACTGGGCACGGACGTGGTTGCTGGAACCCCACCAAGCTCCAGTTTGCCTTTTATGTTCGACTTCATCGCCTCCTGCAAAGATTCATTTCCATTATCACAGTTTGTATCAATTTGCATGCAGCAATAAAGCAGCATATAGTCCAATAAAAAGCTTCAATTTTTTCAAAACAAAACACTTCTCTAGAGTTGATGTTTATTGTTTGTTTGTTGTTGTTTTACGTCCTAGCAACATCTAAGGTCATATCAGGATGGGTACCTACTTGTGATAGTGCACACTCGTGCCGACTTTATACTGCTGCCCCACTGGGAGATCAGGCCACCAGCACCATGACCTGATATCCCACTCAGTCACATTATCCTGACACTGAGCCAACCAGTCCTTGCCCTATCCTAATGATGCCGAGTGCCAGGCGAGGAAGCGACAAGTATAACTTTTTAAGTCATTGGTTTGACTCAACCACCTAGATTTGAACCTACATTAGGGGCCTATCCAACTTTGGTACTGGTCTGCTTATTATTAAGCATGTGTTGCTGTATAGAAGGACTACTAAGTCAATTCAATGGAAACTGTTACTGCTGAAGCCTATAGGGTTCAGAATTTTTACAAGCAATCCAAAGTTATTTTAGCATATTTAGGCCTACACTTCAAGTTAGTCGTTTTAAAGCAAAGTTATTTCAAACTAAATAAAGGTAGATTTGATTGAATACAAGTAAATATCATGTTAGACTATACGCCTACATGTATAGGCTATGCTAAAATATCACTCTTGATAAGATAACCCCTTGGAAATGTATGCGTCAAACAACCTATTTTTTAAAAGGAAATTTCTCGGGGGATAATAAATTCAACCTAAACTAACGAGATATGATCGATAAGTATTTGAACAATATATTTGTCATATTAGATTGCAAAAATCATGTATGTAGGCCCATTTCTAGAACCCAGTCTGCCGACACTTTTTCTCATGTTTTTTTTCAGAGGCCCTGTCACATTCAGAGACAGTGCTGTGGGAGTAACTAAAAGGCATCTTGACAGTTAGATAAAGGATTCACTCTGTACTGCAGTACACGGATGAATATCAACCCTATATAAAAGCTGTCAAAAAAGTGAGGAAATGAAATGAGAGCCTAAGTTCACAATCTGAGAAGCAACACTTAATCTTTATACATGACTTTATATTTCTCCGCTACTTTTGAGTTGAATAGACTTTAAAAGTGAAATCGCCAGCGTTCTATTACCGCCATCTTGTCTTTTTGCATTCTCCCCCATTTCACCAACTCTGTGCTGATATAAGTAACCATTTGATATTGGAGCCAGGCATTCTACTTCCTGTTCTATACTAAAGCTATTTTCGCCAGTATTTAGACTACGTTGTCGTTCACCCTTGTACTACAAGTACAGGGTGAATCTTTTATCTAGTTGACAGTAAGCCTAGTGTCACTGGCAGTAGTCAAGTACCCCCGTAACAGATTTTCCTTTGGTGTCGTTAACACCCTTTTGTCTCCAATTTGATTAGCGCCGAATTATTAATAAACAATAGATTTGTGGGTGGGTAGGATTTAATGGAGGGTATTTGGGAAATAACTAAAATTGATGAACTTGAGGACGGCCAGATGTAGGCCCTACCCAGCTAACACATAACCTTAAGTAACGTCAGGCTAATGTTAGTATTTGGTTATGGTACATTATAACGTCACAGTAACGTTATACTGATGTTATACCATATATTGTAATAACGTTATAGTAGCCATCTTGGATGAGACTGGAAAGATATGTGAGATATAAAGTGTACCCAAACCTAATTCAACTTAATCTAGTTGATATTGGTGCGATCTTCACTACAAATGTGGCAACGAGGATGGGATGATCTGGGCCAACCATCTTATAACGATTTAATGGGAAACTAACCTGCATTATATTAAGTGACATTCAAGAAAAGTGAACCAACTTAGAAGGGCCACTGCAGGGCAATCAAAATCAAGGATCACAGCAAGTACACATAGCATTGTATACCTGGTACTCAGGGCAACATGGCTATGAATCTTCCATTATCGTTTAACATGCAATGTTATATGAAAACATCACAATGACATTTTAAAAAGTCTTTAGAACATTATAAAATAACTCCATACAAAATAACATTTATATGACGTTTTTTAATAACATTATTCTGACATTCTATGACATTATTATGACGTCACTATGATGCTTTATTGTTAGTATGATGTGTATTACCTCCAGATGATGTGCACTATTAATTTTTAGGAAGACTTTAAGCTACCATGAACATCTAAAGATTTATGAAATTGATACATTTGGTTTTCCAACAATTTGTATTTATATGTTCAATCAAAATCCATTATGTTTCATATTTTTGGATATAATATTGATATAAATAATATATATTAGTCTCTAACCGGAGCACCGTGGATATGATATTTTGTCTCCGACAGCTACAAGAAAAGTGCATTGAGCAGGACCGACCACTGTACATCGTATTTGTCGATTTCACTAAGGCATTTGATACAGTCGGGAGGACCGGGCTATGGCAGCTACTGAGGTAGTATGGATGCCCAGAGAAGACAACTATGATCGAGGCTCTACATACAGGAATGATGGCGAACGTTAGTGCTGGAGGGGAAGTCTCAGAATCGTTCGGGGTTACCAATCGGGTCAAGCAAGGTTGTATACTGGCCCCCACGCTCTTCTCCATCTTCCTATCAGCAATGCTTGACGAGGCTTTCCGAGACATGGGGGATGGCATCTATATACAGTCCAGACAGAGCGCTGACCTATTCAATGTCGCACACTTCAGAGCGAAGACCAAGACTACTCAGATACTGGTGAGAGAGCTACTATTCGCAGATGACAGTGCACTGGTTGCCCACTCTGCTGAAGAGATCTAGAAAATAGTGGACACTTTCTCCGATGCATCAAAGAAGTTTGGCCTGAAGATTAACATCAAGAAGACGGAGGTGCTGTACCAACCCAACTCTACAAGAATCCGAGAGGAGGACATCATGGTTGATAGAAACAAGCTGAACTCTGTTCCGGAATTCACCTATCTCGGAAGCACTTTATCAAGTGATGGACGCATTGATGCTGAAATATAAAGGAGGATGGCCAAGGCGAGCGCATCTTTTGGCCGACTACGCCAGAGACTCTGGAACAACCACCATGTGTCCATTCGGATCAAAGGTAAGATCTACCGTGCAATCGTGCTATCCACCCTACTATACGGAGCCGAGGCCTGGACAGTGTACAGACAGGTGAAAAAGCTGCATGCCTTCATGATGCGACATCTGTGTTCAATCATGAGGCTAACCTGGAAGGACAAAGTGACAAATAAGGAAATACTCGAACAAACGGGGCTGCCCTCTATGGAAAATCTTCTGATCAAAAAGAATCTCCGGTGGACTGGACACCTCATGAGGATGTCATCAGACAGGCTACCAAAGCACATCCTCTATTCTCAACTGTCTTCTGGCTACAGAAAGAGAGGGCGCCCTCGTCTCCGGTTCAACAATACCATCAAGAGAAACCTGAAGCTGAGAGAAATTAAAACCCACTCATGGACGCAACTCTCACAGCAGAGAGCTAAATGGAGAGCGGCAATCAAGTAATGAAAGCAGTCTTTGTCGCATCGCGACCGACAGCATGATGATGATGATGATGATGATGATTAGTCTCACTGAATGGTTATTGTAATACTGTGCCAAATTTGAGGAAGATTGTAACTCAAGAGACTATAATCATTTGATGTATTGTTCAGTGTTATTATTATCTTTATACAACATTTTTATCTTCCCATAAAAGGGTTCTTGAATGTTATAACAAAAAATATCATATTGACGTTACAAAAAGTTGCACTAACATTAAACAAAAACGTCAGTGACATTAAAAAACATCACTATAACGTTATAAAATAACATCATATAACCTTATTTACTCCATAGAAAATAACGTTTATATTACTTTTTTAATGACGTTATTGTAACTTTTTTTGTTAGCTGGGTATATATATATCGATGTTTTTCACAATCCGAATAATTATTAGGACATTCACATTATCATGATTTATGTTATTCAGAACGATGGGTCGGCCAATTAAAAGCTATATCAGATTTCTTTTCTGGTTATAAAATCGGTGACATTTGATGAGCATGTTCTACGTTATTCGTAACCGGGGGATTGGTCGTAAGGCGAAGCATTTCGTTTGATGCGAGGGGAGGGAGAGCGACTCACCCGGCCCTGAGCGACTCACCCCCCCCCTCCTGCCACTGCTCACCTCCCCCCACCCCTGAGCGACTCACCCCTGCCACTGCTCACCTCCCCCCTGAGCGACTCACCCCCCTCCTGCCTCTGCTCACTTCCCCCCTTATAAGGCCGCCCGCCGGCCTCCCTCAGGCACTCAGCCTCCAGCCGCCTTCCAGCTCTCTGCCCTTTTCTTCTACTTGGCTACTCCACCTCGGACCTCTGCCAACCTCAGGATGCCTCGAGGAAAAGGACGTGGACGGAAGGGATCCCGGGCCGCCCCCGGCACCCCGGGGCCCTCTCCAGCACCCGGCCGGGCCGACTCCCCGGCCTACGCCCCGGCGTCCCCCGCGGCGCCCTCGGGCCGCACCTCGGGCCCCGAGATGTCGACACTGCTGGACGCCCTCCAGCGTATGCAGCTCGACCAACAGCACTCCGCCGCCGAGGCGCGCCAGGCGACGGCCGACCTCCACGCCCGGATCGACTCCCTGGAGACCGGGGGGGCCCGCCCGGGGATCCCCTCATCTCCCCCGAGGCGCCAGGCCGCCCCGACGCCTCGGGCACCTACCGCCACCACAGCCCGGCCCCCGCCGCCGCCTCAGGCGACCCTCCCCGGGTCCCCGCACCCGGAGTACGAGAGGTACCGTCACCTCTCCAGTCAACCGCCACCCGCCACCTCGCCGGCCTACCGCGAGGAGGCCATCCGCCACACCCCCGCCTCCGCGGCCGACGCCGTCCGGGAGATACTGGCATCCGCCGAGGCGCGCCACTCCGTGAGGCGCCAAGGGATCCCGGCCAACTACATCTTCCCCTCGGACCTGGTGAAACGAGGGGCCGAGAGAAAGCCGGTGAAGAGGGGAGAGGCGACAAAGGACGAATATACCCTCGCCCTCCTCACCCTCATCGACCACCCCGACTTCCCCGCCCACTCCGCCCAGGGACTCCACCACCACATCCTAGCAGTCTGCCGGGATAACCTCGTCTACCCCTGGGCAACCGTCCGCCGGTATTCAGAGACGCTGTTTTCCGCCATCGCGGACGGAACCCTCCCCCAAGGCTGGCATGACCCGGTAGCGCTCAACCTCATGAGACTAGACTGCCTGGCCATGCCCGAGGACCAAGCCACCGCCGCCCCTGCCCGCCTACCCGACCCTCTCCACCGAGGCGCCCACCTCGCCCGACCCCAAGCTGACGCCCGCGCCACCTACGACAGGGAGACCCACGGGGCCCCCTGCCCGGCCTGGAACCGCGCCCCCGCCTCCTGCGATCGGGCCCGCCTCGGGGAGGCCCATGGTGAGGCGGGGGACAGGCGCCGTCACGTCTGCGCATACTGCGCCAATGTGAGGCGCCTCCTGACCATGCACAGCGAGGCCGACTGCATCACGAAGCAAACCCGTGAGCGCCAGACCCCCCCCCGCCACCTCGGCGGATTTTTGATCCGCCGGCCTCCCCCCGGCCGGCCCGGGGGGACCCCTCCGGCGCCTCACCCTCACCACTGCCGACAGCCCCGCAAGCCCCGCCGACAACCTCCCAGCGACCATCGACCGCAGCGCCGCCAAGTCCCAGCCGAGGATCATCACCTCGGGCATCACACCTCGGACCGCATCCCAGCCCAGCCTCAGGAGGAACCCTCTGCCGCCGATCCTCATGACACCGCCTTCAACAACACCGCCGCCCAGACCCCGACCACCACCCCATCCAGCCCCGAGGACTTCGCTGCCCCCCTGCTCGACCCTCGTCGGACCTCCTCACCGGATCCCGCCAAGGAGCGGGCCTCCCCCTTTTTTTGGCCGCCCGCTCCCTGTCGACGCAGGCCCCGGACACTCCCCGCCCCGAGAGGGAGCCTGACCCCCTTGTCGACCTAGGCCCCGGACACTCCCGCCCACACAGGGAACCCGCACCTCACACCTCTCCGGGGTCCGCCTCGGGCGCCCCGCGCCCCCGCCTCGGGCGTGCCTCGAGCCCTCTCCTTACTCTTTGGCGGAGGGCTCCTCGGCCCCCCCTCTACCAACTCTGACACTGCTCCTTATGAGCCCCTCACTATTTATCCTCTGCTCCTCATGAGCCCCTGACTCTTTGCTCCTCGCGAGCCCCCTGCTCCTCATGAGCCCCCTGTATTGCTATGTGCCTCCTCAGCCTGTTTACCTCCTCAGTTACCCTGTTTGTACCTTACCTTCTCATTTATTGTTATGTTCACTGTTTCTCTGTCTGTTGCCCGAGGCGTCACAATAAACGCCTCAGTTTTCCCACCTCCGCCTCTGTTCTTCCTTCTCGCGCATCGGTCGTAATGCGAAGCATTTCGTTTGATGCGAGGGGAGGGAGAGCGACTCACCCGGCCCTGAGCGACTCACCCCCCCCTCCTGCCACTGCTCACCTCCCCCCACCCCTGAGCGACTCACCCCTGCCACTGCTCACCTCCCCCCTGAGCGACTCACCCCCCTCCTGCCTCTGCTCACTTCCCCCCTTATAAGGCCGCCCGCCGGCCTCCCTCAGGCACTCAGCCTCCAGCCGCCTTCCAGCTCTCTGCCCTTTTCTTCTCCACCCACCCACCCAACTCTCCCTCCTCTACCCTCCCCCCTCTGCGGCGGAGGGCTCCTCGGCCCCCCCTCTACCAACTCTGACACTGCTCCTTATGAGCCCCTCACTATTTATCCTCTGCTCCTCATGAGCCCCTGACTCTTTGCTCCTCGCGAGCCCCCTGCTCCTCATGAGCCCCCTGTATTGCTATGTGCCTCCTCAGCCTGTTTACCTCCTCAGTTACCCTGTTTGTACCTTACCTTCTCATT
This sequence comes from Branchipolynoe longqiensis, assembly GCA_030323885.1. Classification (NCBI taxonomy): domain Eukaryota; kingdom Metazoa; phylum Annelida; class Polychaeta; order Phyllodocida; family Polynoidae; genus Branchipolynoe; species Branchipolynoe longqiensis. The sequence continues at coordinate 68,997,939 of CM059195.1, forward strand.
TATTGTTATGTTCACTGTTTCTCTGTCTGTTGCCCGAGGCGTCACAATAAACGCCTCAGTTTTCCCACCTCCGCCTCTGTTCTTCCTTCTCGCGCATCAGTGGAGGAGAGGGGTGAGATCTCAAACGTAAAAAGAGGCATTTTGTGGCCCCATCCATTACGCGCACGATTAAATAATTCCTATTAGTCCCATACACCCGTACATAGGCGGCGCCACCCGTTTGATTCATGGACGCGTCCCTAGGGGCGTAATCGATTAATCGACCCTGGTCACCTGAGCCACTTTTTGGCGCATGCGCACATCCTGCAGACTCGGGTCGAATAACCGAATAAGCTTCTGCACGCTTGGGGTGGAAAAAATGGTGGCTTAATCTAAAACCTAATTATTTGTTTTAATAACCAATATAAGTACAGCAAAATAGGATTTAAAGTATTTTAGGATCGTATAAGCTGACAATCTGTGTTATTTAAAAAAAAGCATTAAAACAACGAATAGGACTTGTAGTGGTAGCTACAGGTACCAGCTCAGGTGTGATGTCATCATTCCTAGCAAACCCCAGCCAAGACGTGGGTTACTGGCGTCGGGTCGTTTTGCACACGGCACGTGTTTTTGTCGACTCCACTCACGGTGTTCGATTTGAAATTCAGACGACTCGGGTGACCCGAGTCGCCCGGGGCGTGTTAATCGATTACGGCCTAGATGGCCTCACTCACACGCGTTAGCTTTGTTTTGTTTGTCTTACATCCTACCAACATCTAAGGTCATATCAGGACGGGTACTGACTTGTGACAGTGCGCACTCATGGCAACTTTATAGTGCTGCTCCACTGGTTTTTTTTGTTTGTTTGTGTGTTACGTCCCAGCAACATCTAAGGTCATATCAGGAAGGGGAATGACTTGTGAATGTACACTCATGGTGACTTTATAGTGCTGTCCCACTGGGAAACCAGGCCGCCAGCACCATGACCTGGTATCTCACTCAGTCACATTATCGTGACACTGAGCACACCAGTCCTAATAATGCCAAACGCTTGGCTAGGAAGTGACAAGTATCAATTTTTAAGTCATTGGTTTGACTCGACCAGGGTTCGAACCCACGATTTACCAGCAGATTTACTCATTCGGCCATCCCGTCTGGTCCCGACCGGAACAAGCTGGCAGCCACTGCCCCACTTGTCCTCCCACCTCCGCCCCCATCCGACCCGGGGGCCGACCCCCACTCGTCACCACCCCCTATCCTACTCACCAACCAACGACCGGGACCCGCACGCCTCCACCCCTCCCCGCCCCCCTCCTCTACCACCGCCGACCGAGCCCCCGACCCACACACTCCGACCCCCCCTCACCCCCAACCCCACCTCAACACGCGCCCGTGAGTAGCACGTCGGTTGTCGTCCGATATGAGCCGACCCGCACCACAGGTGCATGCATACAACCTTAGTCGGCCCCCGACATCCGGCCGACAAGCGCAAGTCGACCACGACACGACAGAACCACCCAAAGCCCTCCTCACGTACGATGAGCACATGCACGCCATGGAGGACATTGAAGAAATAAGTCAAGATAATGGCTCCCAACCATCACCCCCTACAAACTATCCTACAAACAGACCCTCATTAGGATCTGCCCGACATCCGTACCAACCGTATGGGAAAATGATGTGTATAGGTACATCTATGATGAGGTTAGAAGGACTGACCTACCTAACCACATAGTTGCACGCGTGCCCGTACCGTCGGATCTCCACATCGACCGATGGAGGGCTCTCCTGGTCGACTATCATGACGATCAGCTGGTCGACTTTCTTGAGTACGGTTGGCCGGCTGACTACACCGCTGAAGGCCCGCCCGTCCCGACCCGTCGACCGCCAACCACCACAAGGACCCTGCACATCTCAAGTTGGTACGAAGGTATGTCCGGAGAGAGGCGCCCTCCTCAGCCCCTTCGTCGAGCCACCCTTCGCCCCTTGGGCGCAGACGAGCCCCATGATGACCCGCGCAGAGACACACCGACGAGCGCCGGGTCATCGTCGACTTAAGCTACCCGAGGGGGGCGAGCATTAATTCCGGTATCCGGAAAGGGTACTATCAAGGTAGGCCGGTCACCTACACTCTCCCGAACATTGCCGACCTTACAGACGAGGGGTCACCCGCCTCGGCCAAGGTGCCTACCTCTGGTCCATCGACTTAGCCAGGACCTTACAGACAGTTACAAACATGCCCTCTGTCCGTCCCACTGCTGGGGATCACGATTGACGCAACACCTATGACATCGCCCCACCATTTGGCTGCCGTACCTGTTCCATGGCCTGCGCCCGCACCACCAACGCGGTAGTGTACCTGTTGCGCCGCAAAGGACACTCTGTACTGTGCTAATTGGACGACCTTGCCAGCGCCGCGGCATCCGAGGAAGAGGCAGTCAAGGCCTACCTCGACGCCATCGAACCGTAATCATGGCGTGACTTAAACATAGTTGGAATTAGTCAATTTCAAACGCTTTAATCTGTTATACATACACAGTAAAACCTCCCTAACCTCCCACCTCCACAAATCGACCACTCCCCTATATCGATCCCTTTATTTAGGTTCCAACAATACCATTGTAACCATATTCCAACTCCCTAAACCAACCACCTCCCTAAATGGACCACTTAAAGTCGGTCCGAAGGTCGGTCGATTTAGAGAGTTTTACTGTAAATGAAATTTGTGATTATGTTTGAATTCAATACAAAACCGCAATCCCTACATTTAATTTGAGTGCAGTCCTATTACTGTCAGTGTGCTTGTGGCCAACAGCACGTTAAGTCAACTCATTGTTTTTATTGATCAGATTAACCTGATTGATGTGATGGACTAGCGCCAGAAGCCCCTTTCCATGTGGGAGGTCATGGGTTCAAGCCCCGGTCCAGTCAGTGTCCAATTTGGTGATGTGAATTATTAGGATAGGGCAATGACTGACCGGCTTAGTGGGAGGGTCCCATATGGTACTAGTGGCCATAGATGAGAATCGCCTGACAACAAAATCAGGATAATATTTTTTTTTATTTATGCAAAACTAAAAATGGTAACAAATTTTGACCATATCCGAAAAAAATCATCTATGAGTGGCATAGTATTCCAGTGGGGCAGCACTATAATGCTGTGCCTTGACGTCCAATAGTCGATGATAAAAATCAATGTGCTCTAGAGGCGTCGTTAAATAAAACAAACTTTATAATGCTGTTCAGTCCCAAGGTGACACCCCTCCTTATACATATCATTAGTCCATGGATAAAACAGGGGCTGGAAGTATTAACCTCAAATGTTGCTAGGATGTAAACCTCCTACCACTATGGTGTAGCCTATCAAAAAACACACATACACAAACCTTAATGCTACACAATTTCCAAGAATTAACAAAAAACAAGTTTTTTTTTACTTTTAATTAAAAAAACACTTTTATTTAAATTTATTCAACAATATATGGTTAATGGCCATACTGACTGACAATAAACTGCGATACATCTAGTTCTCTTGTCCACCATATATGTTCATGAGTATACAAAGACGATTACAACTGTTTTCTCTTTTTTTCTAGGTATAGGGTTATATTGTCGAACATGACAAATGAGTGATCTAATGCAACGACGAATTTAACCCCCCCTGCCCTCCCCCCCCCCCCCCCAAAAGAGAAATAAATGGATTTTACAAACGTGACTGAACTGGATATATTACGCATCATTGAGAACCAAAGGCAATTTCCCCTCTATTCATAATCTGCAATCTCATGGCTGTGTAATATCACTCAACTTATTTTGGTTTTAAAATCTCAATTCATTTTTTCTTTTTTTTTTTGGTGAGAGAAGATAGTATTAAGGCACTCGGCATATTCAAATGTACGCAGCTGTAGAGTACTTGACACAACATTATTCTTAACATGCCTTTTACAGCAAGCAATGTTCACCTCAAAATGCACTTGTCTCAGAATGGAATTTTGAACATTACAAATGGTTGCATGTCAACGAACATGCACTTATAAAACAACAAGAACGCTTAGATACAGGGATGAAAGTGGTTTCCGACAAAAACAAAAGATATATTGCCTGTAACCGACGGCGAATTTCCACGAAAATGCGGATATTCTCTCATAGGCTTACCACTGTCAGGGAATCGCAGAAAATTCCTGGAAGTCAGGTGTCATACATATTAGTATGCACTGATAGTGCTGCGGCATTTGAACAATGTATTAGTACACACTGATAGTGCTGTGGGATTGCAGAACAGTAAAAATAGCGGAAATCCGCCAAATCGCGGAGATCTTTAATCCCTGTAGATAAAATACATAGTTGCACTAAAAACAGCATAGCATTCTAAAAGGGATTCTTCATTAACTGGAATGTAAACGGGTTCAGTTCATCGAAATAGCTATGCTGCATGGGGAGGCGGTCACTGCTGTAATGTTGGAGGGCCCCTAGGATCTGGCTAATGCAGGTCTGACCCGCAAGTGGCGCCAGTCCTGGTTAGTGAGGACTTACGGAACTAACCAGGCATTGCTCCATTTGAAATAATATTGGCATATTAAAATACACAACACAAAAATAATGTTGCCTAATGTCTGTAAAATCCTGGTCACATACAATTTCAATAGACCCCGCCAGTTAAGCTAGTGACATCTATTGGCAGAATTTGGTACCACTCTAGTTGGTTCATTTCCTTGACTACTTATGATTTCACGTGCTATATCTCCATAAAGAATGCTTGGAAAAATAATAAAATGCTTGATTATATCCAGATATTCATATCCCAAAAGGCATCAAGCTCTTATCCTTGTAATATATATATAACAAAAAAGACAACTATATTGTATTTTTCTTCTAGGTTTCACCACCGCTCTCTTCACATGTATTAAACCTGACCAGTTAAACAAATGACCTCTATCGGCAGAATCTGGAACGACTTTAGTCGGGTACTTTCCAGCTTAACTGGCGGGGTCTATTCAATCACTCAAAACTGTTTGAACCAGCGATTGACAAATCAGTCACTGTAGCGACTACAGTGTCAGTGTTTGAAAAAGTCACCACATGGCTAGATAGCATATGGTGCCCACTCGCTAAGTGTCCTGATTGGTGACCACAGGAGATGGCTATAAACATCAACACTGGAGACCACCATATGACCTCTCGAAATTGGACACCCGATCCAAATAATAGGGTCTTAACTGGCAACCGAGCAGCTCGTCCTGCCACAAAGCCAAGCCTTTAACACGTTTAATTGTATCTAAAAGACTCTAGAAAGATGCATAATATAAAGGGTAACATTTGTTCTTTTCCCCCAAAGGCACTGACAATTCTAAATTGTAACCCCTAAAGCAGAAAAGTTAATTGGAAGAGAAACCTTACTTCATAACTGCATTACAGAGCAGAAAAGGAATACAGCCCAAGATGGAAGAGCCAATTCAGCTATAAATCTCTCAACTCAAAATAAGATGAATTGCCATTTAGTTCAATATAACAGTTGATAACTTATTTTCATTTGAATGCTCTAACAATTTGTGCAGAATTGCTGTTAACACTGGCTTCAATATTAATTTAAATCAAGAGGATTATAAACACTGGTAGCAGAGAAACCACTGAGTGTTATGGGTTTTAACCCCCCCCCCCCCCACACCCCACACACCTAAGAACAACTCTGCAAGTGGGTTAGCAGAGGTCTCATCCTTGCTGATTTCATAATGCACAATCTGATTGGTCATAGTAAGTAGTTAAGAGAACAATACTTTCAGAACAAATTCCAATACTCACTAATTCTAACTTTCAAAGAGTGGACAAAACAAGACTCAAATCAATTCATCCATATTCAGTTACCTGACCAATTATCGCAACATGACCTACATTTTTTAGGATTGATAGGTACAATCCAAAGACATGGACGGGCTTGAAGGCCAGTCCAAAGACGTGGACGGGCTTGACGGTCACAGTTTAAGACCGTGAGTAGGCCTGTCAGCAGCCATGTGAGAGCTTGAGGTCTGTCTATGGACATGGGCACGCCTGATGGCAAGTACGAGAACATGGCGATTATAAGGATGACCTTGACAGGCTGGATAGGCTTGACGGCCAATCCAAGGAATAGAATAGCTTGATGGTCAGCCTGAGGACATGGATGGTCTAGACGACCAGTCTAAGGACGTGAATGGGCTAGACGACCAGTCTGAGGAAGTGGATGGTCTAGACAACCAGTCTGAGGACAGTGATGGTGTAGTCGACCAGTTTGAGGACATGGATGGTCTACACGACCAGTTTGAGGACATGGATGGTTTTAGTCGACCAGTCTGAGGACATGGATGGTTTTAGTCGACCAGTCTGTGAACATGGTCTAGATGACCAGTCTGTGCACATATAATGAACCAGCCTGTTTGAGGACATGGACGGGCTTGATGGCCAGACAAGAGGACAAGAATGGTCCAGACAACCGGTTGGTTAATTGATTGATTGATTGTTGATGGTTTAACACCATTGTCAGCAGCAAGGGCCATATTCACGGCGAAAAGCTAGCAGTATCTATTCTGTAAGTCTTGTCAATCATAGTCACATGCCTATATTGAAATTGACACAAAACTGTGAAATGGTTAGAGCCATGTCAAATGGTAGCAAAAAAACCATCTCTGATACAATCTGAAGTGGTTCGGCTTGTGATAAGTGATAGCAAAATCTAACTCACAAAAAAACAGCCAAAACTACAGGAGGCGATATAGCCCAGTTGCTTTTAGTCTGTGCCTTACATTTGTAAAGAGGTCTTGTATGCAATTTAACTTAAAACAGTGTTAATGCAAGACCATGAAATCTACACTCATGCAAAAATGTGGGCACTGACACCCAATGCACTCCGGGGGTGGTTCTCCCTTGAGTAAAAATGCATGAGTCAGCCAAGAGTGGCCACTGTGGCATCGAGTGAGGACTATTTTGTCCTAACAACACCCAGCGTGATGTTCTTCAATGCATGGGGTAATGCTATACAACTTATTGTTTGGATGCTCATCCCATTCATGTTGCCATCTTGATATGATATATTTGAGTATAAATGATCTGAGGGAGGGAGTGATCCAACATGGTTCAACAACACCTTTCAGAGCCATTCTCACTTCCTTGGAGGACATAGAATGGACATCCTGTCTGAGGACATGGATGGGCTTGACAGCCACCATTGGAGATGGATGGAATGGATCTTATAAGATGACCCATCTGAGAAAATGCATAATCCAGACAACCCATTTGAGGACATGGATGGTTTAGACGATTTGTTTGAATAAATGAATGGTCCAGTTTAGAACATGGATGGTCTAGACAACCATTCTGAAGACATGGACGGTCGAGACGACCAGTCAGAGGACATGGATGGTCTAGACAAGCAGTCTGATGACATGGATGGTCTAGACGATCAGTCTGAGGACATAGATGGTCTAGACAACCAGTCTGAGGACATGGATGGGTGAGACGACCAGTCTGAGGACATGGAATGGAGAGGCTTGATAGCCTTTCTGACGACTGCTCCAGTCGGATGACATGGATGAAATATATGGTTAATCCAAGGATATGAATGGACTTTACAGTCAGTCTAATGCAATGGTCTTGTTCTTAACATCATCAGTCAGAGGACAAGGTCTAGATGCCCACAATTTGAGAATATCAACAGACTTGATGGGCAGGCCAAGAACATAGCTGGGGTCAGTCCAAGGACCAGTTGGGCAATTTGGAACGTATGGAACAATTTGATTTTGTTTGTTTGTTATTTTACGTCCTAACAACATCTGAAGTCATATCAGGACGGGTACCGACTTGTGACAGTGTGCACTCATGGCGACTTTATAGTGTTGCCCCACTGGAAGACCAGGCCGCCAGCACCATAACCTGATATCCCACTCAGTCACATTATCCTGACACTGAGCCAACCAGTCCTTGCCCTAACCAAAAAATGCCGAGCGCCTGTCTAGGAAGTGACAAGTATAAATTTTTACGTCATTGGTTTGACTCGACCAGGGTTCGAACCCACGACCCCACGATCTACCAACACGGGAGACGGACACTCTAACTCATTCGGCCATCCCGTCTGGTCGGAACAATTTGATTCTCTAAGATTAATCAAATGACCAGTTAATCCTCAGGCATGTATGACAGAATGTAGGGCATGAGCTTTACTGCCAGTTCCAGGTGGGTGCGTATTGGTAGGCATATCCATACGGCGTAGCAGCTTGTCCATAGATGTACTGCTGCTGGTAGTATGCTGCTGTAGCAGCATCTCCACCTGGGTACTGTGGCACTGTATAGCCAGCTGCCTGACCAGTGCCTTGGTACCGCTGAGCCTGCTGGTTTTGGGCTTGTACCTGCTGATTTTGAGCTTGTGCCTGTTGCTGCTGAACCTGCTGCTGCACTTGCTGCTGCACTTGCAATTGTGACTGCTGTGGTTGTTGCTGCTGCTGTGTTTGCGGAGACTGCGACTGTGGGGGTTGCTGTTGATGGTATGGATGATGCTGTTGCTGTCGTTGCTGCTCTGCCTCCATATTCTGAGGACCTTCAACTTGATTGTGTGGGGGAAGGGGGAGGAGTGGTGGCGGTGCATGTGTGGGGGGACTTGGACGGGTGTCTGCTACTGACCGCTGCTGGTGATGGCCGGATTTGGCATTCTTACTGACTAGATAGGGATTTGGGTAGTTCCTCGTCCCCATCAGTGGTTGAACACCGCTCAAAGCACTTGGTCGGGGTGACCTACGGTGTGGAGATGATACACGTGGAGTTGGACTTGCGGCTTTCGGCGGTGGACCTTGCACAGGAGCCACCCTTGGCGATGGTGTCCTTGTCCTGTTCGAAATGTCCCTAGTGGCAGCGGTGACAGCAGCTGTGACAACCTTGGGAAGCTTTTTCCAACATCGCTGCTCTGGTGGCACAGAGCCAGCAGAGACTAATGCTTCCTGCGGAGTATAACTATTTGGGGTTGCTCTCCAGTATGACTTGTACGATGGGAGAGTGGTCTTTTCGGACTGTGGGCGCATCAGCTCTATTGCTGAAGCAGTGGCAGGTGGCGTTGAGCTCCATGTGGCTGCAGCACCAGCTCCAGCAGAATCGCTCTTCCGTGCAATTCTGTACTCCAATGGTAATGGGGTCATCTGTTGTGTCAGCTGAGTGGATAGCGGTGTGGTGATTTGTGAAGCAGTCACTGGTGTTGTGTTTGGATACACCACTGAGCCTAACACATACGGTGACATGTTTGGCATCAGTGGCGAAATGGCTGCCATCGATTGCGCGTACAGCTGAACATTCCCAAGGGCCGAGTTTGGATCTGATGTCACTGTAAGCATTTTATCACCTTCTTTGATTTCTACACTCAGAAGTGGATTCATATTCTGAAACTCGACAAGCTCCTCTGTCTGAGAACCCATTTCCACCAGTATCTTATCAAGACGAGCATCACGAATGCTATCATGCCCCCTCTCTTCAGCACTCTTTTCAGCCGATTTCTGCAGCACTCTCGGCAAGAAGGCAATGGTGCTCGCAACCGAATGCATTAGATGAGGTACAGATTCATCTGCTTTTACTTCAGCCTTAATGGCATCCGTCTGAACTGCTCGTGCCATTCCACGGTGCGAAGCATCCGTCTGCACCCATGTGCTCCTCTTGGCGACAACTCTCATCCCAAATGTAGTAGAGAGCTTCCCATTTGTAGATCCGGACTCTGTTGTTTGTACTCCTTTGTCAAGGGCAGACGGTGTCAACTGTCGAGGTATTGCACAACAGAGGCAGCTGCCAAGCTTCTTGATATCCCATGATACCTCAGAATTTCCCTCAGCAATGAGGTGGGCTTGCTCAATGATTTTCACCATGTAACGCCGTGAACGTTCCTGACTCAGCCAGGGGTAAGTTAAGTAACAGCGCAGACTTGCAGGGAGACGTGGATCCACTCTCCACTCAGCTGCCAAGTCAAGTGCATCCAAGCGTAGTCCCTGAAAATCAAATGAAACCAATATTACATGCGCTGCCTTAGTCATCCAAGAACATTAATGATAAACATAGTGGTGTCGGGGGTACTAAGCCATGAAAGTAATACACAATTACATATTATAACTTAGAGAATAAAAGGTAAATTACATGCCTTTTGCCTTTATACACAGCAATGATTGCATTTAAATTCTGTTACTTTGTTCACCCGAAAATACTTCAGATATAATACAAAAGAATACAAACAAATGAATAAGGTAAATGAGAAAAATACTATAACGTAACTCAAAATAAACAAATGCAAAGCATGAAAAGCATGGCAGGGCAAAGTTGGGTTCTTGAGAGTATGGTGTATCATCTGAGTGAATTTGCATTGATAATGTTGGAAAATTAAATTAAATTAAAATCACCAGCTATACTAGATCAAGAGGGCTCAGGGAGAACATTCAGAATGACAACAGTGAAATCAATACTTGTGCAGAGAACGTGGAACCATCTGTGATCCAACGTAGAACTAATGCTGATGGGGAGGAGAAATTGAGAACCCACAGCAGTTTTGTAACCGTGTAATGTCCAGACTTTTTGTACAACCTGTCGTTATATATAACCTTGTAACCCGTCATCAATGTTTAAGAACAGAGGAAAATTAACCTAATATAAATTACCTCATAAGCAACTACAACCGGGGAAAACAGGGTGACAAGTGTGTATAAAGCAAGATATATTTGTTCAAAAATAATAAGAAAGGAGTTCACCTCAACAAGCACAAGAAGCAGGGTGGGCTAACGCACTCAAGGGAAAACAACATGTAAATGTTCACCTAGTCTCGCATAGATGTACACATCACACACCAGGCAAACTAACACAGCAAATATAATCAGTGACATTTATATACTTTAATTGTGTTAAAATTGATTCGAACCACCACCAAGGAGCTTACATGCAACATACACCAACACCTCTTACATGCAGGTAGTGGTTTTATTACATCACACCCTTTCTTTGTTAGCGTATGTCAGCGGCACACTGAACAGAATCTAAGCGACATTCTCTATCGGGTTTCCATTGGACAGGATTTGGCATAAACAGTGGATTTGCTTTTGTTGGAGATGCTGGATGTGGAATAGGATGGTCCGTTCTGTACTCTGGTGAACACTCATCAACATTGGGTGTATAGCCAGTATCATAGAGGTGGCACAAAGACAATATCAAATAGATACTGTATTAAGCCATATTTCTGATAGGGCTAGATTGATATCCACATTTGATTTGTATTTGAATACTGAGGTAACTGAGACTTGATTTGTATTTGAGTACTGATGGAACAGCGAGATGTGATTCTTGCGTACTGAGGCAACAGATTTTAGTTGTTTTTGAATATTGAGATAACTGAGGTTTGATTTTTATTTGAGTACCAAAAGTAATTGAGACTTGATTGGTTTTTGAATACTAAGCTACTATAAAAAGCATAAAACCCAAAACAGAAACTGAATGAACCCTGAATTGAAAAATGTCTGGAAGACCAGTGCTTTGGCACTGACAAAAGACTTATTCAGCAGAATAAACATATTTACCAACAACAAAAAACAAAAAATGACAATACCTCTTTATTTCCTTATCACTCTCCCAACATATGTTTGGGTAAAAGAACCTGTACAGTGATCTGCTGTAGCGCATTTCATTCCTCAGAGTTCAGGATCGGCCATTCTGGTTCATATCCAGCTCCTTTAATTGATTAAAGCTGCAGTACACCCACCTAGATTTTATCCGACATATCCACCTTAGAAACTAGTGCACTTATTAAGCATGTCTTGTTGCATAAAAGATACTAAGCCAATTTAATAGAACTTGTTACTGCTGAAGCCTATCATGTTAAAATTTTGACGTGCTTGGCAAAATTAACTTGGCATTTTTTCGCTTCAAATATCTCCAAGGTTAGCCATTTAATATAAAAGTTACTTCAAACTAAAGTCAAGTAGATCATAATCATCCTAATGCATTTATCTATAATAAAAAAAAAAGCGGAAACTCAAAACCATCTGACTGTGCAACTTTAAGCTTTCGATTAACTTCTGATTAGTTCAGTCCAACCAATGGGCGCGCTTGCAGTTAACTTATCTGGTTACCTAGTTCATCTCTACCACCCCACCTGCTTTCACTAAATGTCATATTCTATCCTGAAATGCTGCATGCCACATGCCACTAAACAGAATACCATCTTGGGGGCGATGCAAACAAATAGAACATTGCGCCTATAGCACGATTCGAACCCACACTTCTTGCCATTCCAAGGCTGGCATCCTAACCATTAGCTTGTCGAAGTTCCCTGATGCAATCACCCTATTCAGGTCGACCTGTCTATGTGGCGCGTTGCCTTAGGTCAGTGCAGACTACCACACTACCATCACCAGATAATATTGCCCTTTTGTGTCCCCTGTCACTCAATATCAGGTCACTAAACAGTCCATCGTTACTAAATGTCGTCTGGTATCTGCAATCATCAACTGAATCGTGTTTCAAATGACATGGCATCAATTAAGCCATGTTGCTCTAAATGTCACATGTCTAAATTGTTATTAAGATGTTATTCAGTTCAAACTAAATATCATCAGTGACCAACAATTAAATCAGATTTTGTTTTTTCTTCTTGCTTTTCATAACTGAACAGTTGGGTTTAATTAAACCAATTAAATGGCATTTAAATCCCTCACTGCCAAACATCAATGCCTGCTATAGCTAAAATGCTAGCCTTCGATAAACTCCTGGTGTTACTAACTGTTTGTGGTCAGTAAATGCTGGTGATTGTGTTAAATGTGCAGTTAGGGGTTTGCAGGTGGGTTGGGGGGTTGGTGGGTGGGTGGGTGGATGTTAGGGTACTAACGGTGAAATCACACACTAACACTACCCATGCTGACAGTAGCTGTGCACACAAACCTGTAACAAATCCGAACAACTTGGGCGTCATCCTTCGGAGGCCTAACGAGCCGTGATGTGTCTCGGGCAGATACTAGGTAGCTCAAAGCTTTGTTAGCTACACGTAAAGAAATAGTTGGCTCTCTCCGCTATAAACAATCTGAAAAACCATGTCGGTCCGTTCGGTTGGGAGTTTCGGTCAATTGTCTCAAACTGCGTTCACCATCGTGTAATAAAAACTTGATCGCCAGTGGACAGAGTCCTCCACAGTCCGCTGAATAATGGGGTTTGTCCGCTGAACACGGGTACATGGTGAATATGTCTGGCTTTGTATGGATCATTCTCAATAGTAATGTCGCACTGGCCAGGATATTTTCAAAACATACTCGTCAACATATGAGGGCACCTATGTGCTATGCCAAGAAATTTAATTCTTGTCGAATATCTCAGGTAACATATTCGTTTATGACCGAAACAATTTATTATGCCAATATGTCTTTATGAAGAGCAATCCAATTATTCGCCACCAATAAATTAATTCTGTTGTAACCTCCCCCCAAGCAATGAATCCATCTATGAGGAATGCCCCAAGGTAATAGCCATCAGGGCAATAACTATGTGCTATGCTAAATAATTTCTATTGACGGAATACCCCCATGTAATAAATTGATTGATTGATTGATTGATTGATTGGTGGTTTCTTTATGCCGTGTCGGCAGCATAGGCCATATTCACGGCAAGAATTGTTTCTTTTTTATTCAACAATCACCTTTACATATAATGTAAAAGCATACAATCAATTATGTGTCAATAGACATCCATGAAATTAAAAAACCCACAATCATATAATTTGTGGTCAAGATAAATAAAATTCTAGATGAAAGTATTATTAATTGATCAAATTGGTTTAATAAACTATATGAGGTGGTACAGACCATCTGTTCTCAAAAAGGCTCAAATGTCTTGTTTTACTTTAGTAAAAAGGTCATGCATGCTGTTTTCAGTGTAAAATTGTTGGCGCAGGGCCATAAAATCAACACAGTTTAGTCAACTGTCAGTGGGGACTGACATCCAATACGTTCAGGGGGAGGGTCCCCTTTGAGCAGTTAGCCACGAGTGGCCAATAATAAATACATCTATGACGGCAATAATTATGTGCTAAGCTAAACAATTTCTATTATTAGAATACCCCGGTGTAATAATAGATACATCTATGAAGAGGGCAATAATTATGTGCTAAGCTAAACAATTTCTATAGTTGGAATACCCCCGCATACTAGGAGGATATAGTTACAGCTTAACACAACTCGATAAGTTAAGCATCAATAGATTGTACCACGGCACCAGGTAAATCAGATGCTGCTGGAGCCTAGTAGTAATGACTAGTCACACGGATAAACAAAACACTAAAAACTGAGCGTGTCCAAATTATATTATTTCTAACCAGCTCTTTCCTTGGCCCCAAAAAGGTCACAGGTGAGTTTGTTGAGTATTTTACATCCTAGCAACATGTAAGTTCAAATCAGGACAATCCTAAGTTCGACTTTGAGGACAGGTGTAGTGTGGAGGGGAGAGCCCCAATTCAAAATAACGGGAAAAAAAAGTTTTGTGTCCAAGATACACACTCGAGTCCTGATCGGTTCGCTACGCCTGCATTGTCCGAAGGCGGTCTGATTTACATTCTTAGCGAGCTGGAAGACATACAGCACCAGTAACCGATCTATATGGTTAGTCGCATAGGGAGACCAGCAGGGTCTGGGAGGTAAAAGACAAAACTGAACTGTTGAGGGAACCTGGGCACCACAGCCACCATGACTGCGCAGCACTATATGTATATATAAATTGAGAATACACCCATAATAGTAGGACGGTGGCACCACAAAAATTACACGCTATACCAAAAAATGTCCATTGTTGTAATTAATGCACCAGTCTGATAAGTTCGTCTAGTTTAGCGATAAACCACAAAAGCGCATCAGGGAGAGGAAGTGAAAAGTGAAATGATTTGAGGAAGTTGCTTATTCTCACCCTCCGCAGTTGGAGTTTCTTCATCTCCTCCTTGAGTTTGCTGAGGATGGCCGTATTGGGCATGTGCTGTGCCGATTGGCTATGCAATGACGTCACACTCAGCTCCTCCTCCTGGTGGCAGAAAGGCGAACCACATCGCGGTCATAATACATTCACATCTACTCATAGGTCAACAATTTAGATCTTTATTAAAATAGACACAAATGCTGATATAAAAGCGGGAAAGTGATGTTACAGTGTGAAAAAAACGGAAATTAGTGAGTGGTCATTTCTAATGACAGTAAAATGTAAAATTATGCTTGGAGAGTAGCCTACGATATGAAACCCTGACTTCCGGAAGTTTTCCGCAATTCCCTGACAGTGCTAAAAAGCCTATGGGTGAATATCTGCGTTTTCGCACAAATCCACTCCTTGCTTATGTTTATTCACTTCGGTTTTTATGCCATAGCAACATCAAAGATCATAAGGTCGGTTCAATCCTTGATTCTGACTGACCACCTGCTGTCATTTATAACTAGCATTTTGTGATAGTTAATCAGTGATTAACAAAAATCGCGGAAAATACGAGAAATCGCAGAGATCTTTCATCCCTGTAAAAGAAGTAACTATTCCTTATGTATATCGTAAATATGAACAAGGATAAATGGCATGTGTACAGATTTTAATTTCATGTTTTTAAAACCTGTTATTGACAAATGTTGATAGATGATCACACCATTTGAAGTTTAGATTAGTTTTTTTTTTAAACGCTTTCGAGCCAATACACTTAACAGAGTTCTTCCAGTATCGCCTGGGAATAGGTGTTGTTGGTTGTTGGAGTTTTATGTCCTGGCTACATCTAATGCTATATCAGGACGGGCTGGGGATAGGAACATTCTTCTTTTTTTTATTGCTGTGTGTCCTAGCAATATCTAAGGTCTTATCAGGACCATGTGGTAATCGGGTGTATTAGACTATTACAGTAGCTTAAGAATTCATAGAAAAGAACCAGGATATTATAGTAGCTCATGAAATGCTGCCATGATGCAATGTCACAGTATCCTGACACCGCACCAACCAGTCCTTGCCATAACCTAGTAATGCAGAGTGCCAGGCAAGGTAGCGACAAGTGCAAAGTCTTGGTTAAGTCTTTCGCGTTACTCGGACAGGGATTGATCCCACAATCTCCCACACAGCAAGTCAGTGTGGTGCGGTCAGTCATCCGTCCAGTTAGAGTCAGGCATGCGAAGTGTGAGAGTAGCACGCCGGGTGGCAGAGCGCTTACCTTCTCCTTGATGGCTTTCCAATCTGTTCCGTACAGACGGAGTAGGGAGCCCCAGCTGTGGATGTGAGGATGAAGTTTCTGCGACAATAGATGAAAATTATAAACCACAATAAATGAAAATTATCTATATGATGACATTTATATGATGACATTACACTACACATCAGACAATATAACCATACCCCCATCATTGGTTATCAGGTCACAGCCCAATCTCACCCCCATTGCCTATCTGGTCACAGGCCAATGTCACACGCCCATTGGTTATCCTGTCACAGCCCAATGTCACTGCCCCCCCCCCCCCCACCCTCCATTGGTTATCAGGGCCGCGTTCAGGCTCCGTCTCGGAAGCGCCTTGGAGGCGCCCGTGACGTCAGGCTAGTCTGAACGGATTTAGCTGTTGGCCGCCTCGAAAATGGCGGCCTCCACAGGCGGCGGCCATTTGCAATGGACAAGCTGGGCTGTGATTGGCTGAAAGCACTGAACGCGGCGGCCATTTTCGAGGCGCTATTTTGTCTCCTGCCTGAAAAGGGAGGCGTCGCCGAGACGTCTCCGAGACGCACCCTGAACGCAAATAGACCAAAAAGCATCGCCGAGACGTCTCCGAGACGCACCCTGAACGCGGCCCTGGTCACATCCCAATCTCACCCCCATTGCATATCCGGTCACAGCTCAATGTCACATGCCCATTGGTTATCCTGTCACAGCCCAATGTCACGGCCCCCCCCCCCCACCCTCCATTGGTTATCAGGTCACATCCCAATCTCACCCCCATTGCCTATCCGGTCACAGCTCAATGTCATGCGCCCATTGGTTATCCTGTCACAGCCCAATCTCACCCCCATTGCATATCCAGTCACAGCCCAATGTCAGGGGTCCCACCATCGTTTATCCAGTCACAGCCCAATGTCACCCACCCCCCACCTTTGGTTATCCGGTCACAACCCAATGTCACCCCGCCCCATTGGTTATCTGGCCACAGCCCAATGTTATAAATTATCTACAAATGATCACGATTGGTTGTTGGAGTTTTACATCCGGCAACATCTAGGGTCATATCAGGACGGGAATTATCAGGAAAACAATTCAACTACAGACGCACCAGAGCTGTAAGCGCGTGAAACTTGCTGACGCCAAAGGGTTAATTGCGAACATTTTATTATGTAGCTTTAAATTGGAAAGCAAACAAATAGCCGATTGGCTTTATTTGTTTGTTTGTTGATTTAAGTCCTAGCAACATCTAAGGTCATATCAGGATGGGTACCGACTTGTGACAGTGCGCACTCATTTCAAATTTATAGTGCTACCCCACTGGGAGACCAGGCCGCCAGCACCATGACCTGACATCCCACACAGTCACATTATCTTGACACTGAGCCAACCAGTCCTTGCCGTATCCTAATAATGCCGAGTGCCAGACTAGGAAGCGACAAGTATCAATTTTGAAGTCATTGGTTTGACTCGACCAGGATTCGAGCCTGCTAAAAGAGGACTGGCTTAGTATTTCTTAGGAAAACCCAGAGGAGCTTAATAAGGTGTCCTAACCTGTAGAATAGCCTGCGCAGCGAGCTGCTTCCCTTCGCGCTTGTTTTTACAGATGACGCTGGCACTGTGCTTGCCCACCCGCATTGTGAACTCGCTCTTCTGGTGTTTCAGCGTCTTCATGTCCATCTGACAGTTTGTGTCTCCCATACCGAAGTTTCTGTTAGACAAGCCATTAATTATCATTTTGCATACATAGAGGGGGGCATGTCCGTTAACTAAAACCTACAAATTTTCTTATTAAAAAGAAACAAATTGTGAAGCTAATGCACTGTGTAATTAATATACACTTCCTCACAAATCATTTCAGCATCCAGCTTACGAACAAACATTGTACAATAGTGTACTATAGTACAATATTGTAGTCCAATAGTACAATATTATACTACACGTACATATATAAATATCCAGATTACGTACAATATTGTACTATACGTACATACATCAATATCCAGTTTATGTACAAGATATATATTTTAGTTATCCAGTTAATATAGAATATGTTAGCTAACAAAGGAAAAAGAAAAATTAAACATCAGGAACTGATGATAGTGGCAGCTCATCTGAGAGCAGATGTTGAAGGCACAGGATTTTGAAGTATTGACTCCTCATTCATTATTTCTTCTTCACTTATGAAAGTGACCTGGAAATTTGAAATAGCTCTTGTGGAAATTAGGGACAGATTAATGATTGAACCGGAAAACTGATTGCAGGATAAGTGATTGTCAACCTGTACTATATAAGTATATTTCAGTATCAGCTTTATGTAAAATATTGTACCATTTGTACATATATATTAGTATCCAGCTTATGTACCATATTGTACTATACACACATACATCTTCAAGGCGACCAATCAAACACCATACCTCCGTAAACATTCACAGAGAATCTGAAACGGTCCAGATTGCCCCGCTTTGTGCGATAAGTCGTGTGCGCGTGGATCCTCAATTTTGACTTCGTCAAAGAACTGTGTTGGAAAGAAAAGGGAAATATCATTATTCTTCTATATATTTGTTTGTTATTTAATGTCCTAGCAACATCTAAGGTCATATCAGGACGGGTACCGACTTGTGACAGTGCGCACTCATGGCAATTTTATAGTGCTGTCCCATTGGGATACCAGGCCAGCATCACCATATATCCCACTCAGTCACATTATCCTGATGCTGAGCCAACCAGTTGTTGCCCTATCCTAATAATGCCGAGTGCCTGACTAGGAAGCGACAAGTATCAATTTTTACGTCATTGGTTTGATTCGACCAGGGTTCGAACCCATGATCCCATTGTCTCCCAACACGGGAGACGGACGCTCTAACTCATTCAGCCATCCCGTCTGGTTCAGCTGGTTGTATATCAGTAAGTGAATCAAACATCTAATTAAAAAATACCAAATGAATGCTTTATCGCCCTCAGGTGTGGGATTAGTCCTTAGGGATATGGTATGCGTCTCCAAACCCACTTCGCTTCACTCAGGCATAGATTCCCTCAGGGTTCAAACCCAACACTCAAAACAAGGCTTGTCCGAGCTAAGTGAGAGTAAGCACGGACAAGCAGAATATGTCTCAGGGCTTTTCCATTGGACAAGTGAAAATTTTGGGCTGAAACTCAGTGTGAAGTAATTTTGGTCAGTGACTCAGTATAAATTTTGATCAGTTTGTTTGTTTGTTGTTGTTTTATGTCCTAGCAACATCTAAGGTCATATCAGGACGGGTACCGACTTGTGACAGTGCGCACTCATGGTGACTTTATAGTGCTGCCCCACTGGAAGACCAGGCCTCCAGCACCATGACCTGATATCCCACTCAGTCACATTATCCTGATGACTGAGCAAACCAGTCCTTGCCCTATCCTAATAATGCCTGACATTGGTTATCCTGTCACAACTGATAATAACCAATCACAAGTATCAATTTTTACGTCATTGGTTTGATTCGACCAGGGTTCGAACCCCCGATCCCATTGTCTCCCAACATGGGAGACGGACGCTCTAACTCATTCGGCTAAATTTTGATCAGTGACTCAGTGTGAAGTAAAAGCTTGTTTTATTTGACGACGCCTCTAGAGCGCATTGATTTTTATCATTGGCTATTGGGCGTCAAACATATGGTCATTCAGACATGTTTCTTTGGAGGAAACCTGCTGCCACCACATAGGCTACTCCGATAAGCAGCGAGGAGTCTTTTATATGCACTTTCCCACAGACAGGACAGTACATACCACAGCCTTTGATGAACCAGTTGTGGACCACTGGTTGGAATAGAAAATAGCCCAAACTGCAAATGGGGCCACTGAGCAGGATCAATAGGATGCGACAGCTTCACAGGTGGACGCGCTACTGCCTGAGCTACGTCCCGCTCCCCAAGTGTGAAGTAAATTACCATGCCAGTGCGAGGTCATTAAAATGTAATTTACATTATTTATGACATTTGTTTTGTTTTATTTGTGTAGTTATCAAAAGTCGTGGAGATCTTTCTTCCTTGATTTCAATATATATTGTAGCTAAACTAGACCTACCCTGTAAGTTGAAGCATTACTAGGATTCTTGCAAATCTCGAAATTCAAAGATAAGTTTACATTCACACAAAAAAGTGATATTTGACCAAGATTTCAAACCTCATATCAAACACTTATTCAATTACTTCATTGCTCACACAATGCTCATTTGTATCTGGATAAACTGAAATAAAAAGCTATTTTGAAACTGTCCGTGGTGAAATGCAACAACAAAAATCGGAATTAGCCAAGTCTGTCAGCTTTATTGGACTGGGCCTTAAAAGGAGGTCAACTTAGGGGTCATCCAATATTTTCACGGTAGTAAAATATTTAAGAGGTTTATATTTTTGTTTTTATGTTCTGTAGTAAAATGTTGATGTGTACTACTTTGGGGGAGGGGATGGGGGATGGGGGGTGGGGGAGGGGTCTGGAAAAGTAGAACGTTTTGTACAAACGTGAAAATGTTGAAAACTTTAATTGGCCCTTTAATAGAACCTGTGAGCAATGGCGGTTAAACATTTTAAATGTAATTAATTATACAGTAGAAACATATGTAAAGATGTCGCAAAGCAGAAAGCAAGCTTACTGAGAGATCATGGATGTCCTGAGATTTGGCCGTAGACGACTTCAATTCAGGGATGAGGATCCCAAGGGTCAACTTAGCCGCTTCGTTCTTCGCTGCCTTTTTGCTGCTAGCGTAACCGACTCCATATTCCACATTGTTAATGATCACTGTTGCACTGTATGGCGTCTGTGCATTTTCTGCAATCAGTTTGGTCCTAGTCGTTAGAAAACCCAGTTTCATAGTAATTCATTTGCGCTATGTGAGACATTTGCCAGTCAGCTGATCCATGTAAAACAGCGACTGGTTTTATTATAAACCAAAATACACGATAGATTACTCCCAATCTTTTAAATTGTGTGAAGGTTCATTATTTTGTTTTTTTAAAGAGGAAAGGTTTTTCCCACTCAAAAGTCTAAACAAAACATATCCAGATTTGAACCTGCTTTTTTCATTCTGGTGAAGAATCCACTTGGGGGTTGTACCCCTGATGAACATCAAACCTAGCTGGTTAAGGCAGGCGACACCATGACCTCGTTAACATAGCAATTGCATATTCCACTTGGCTTCAACTGGTGCGCGCGCACAAATTATTTTGCATGCTTCACCTCAAATATCTCCAATAGCATCAAATTATCATTAAAATTACTGCGAATTGACACAGAGTAGATGATATAACTCTAAATGCTTCTTTTGGAATATCAGACAAAAATCTGATCGCATCCTTGTAGCTTAGTGATCAATATTCTGATAGTGTGCCTGTTCGTCAGGTGTGTGAAATTAAGAATTTAATTCTTAAAATGAGTAAAAAATAAATAAGACACAAAAAGAAACAACAGACTGGAAATTGTGAGCTAAAAAGGTGGCGCGTAGTTTGGGTACCCAGTTCCTTGATGGCGTAACGAGGCTGCACTCGCATGGCGTGCTGTACGTATTCGTGGAGGATGCAGATGTCGGACTTGCCAGCCGGGTTTAGCACAAACTCTGACAATGCGAAAACACAACTGCTTAGCAGAGAAAACCAGCAGCATCAGTCCCCACAACGTATAACAGGCCTGTGACATTCGCTACTTGCGCTTAGTCTGGACAAATCAAAGCGCTCCAGCGTAACTGAACCTTAAATGTGTGTAAGAACTGCTGCTGTCAGTCAATTCTATTGGTGGGGCAAGTTGATTCTTGTTCTGACCACTAGGGTGTGAAGATAAGGAGTACTGAGAAAATTGCAATCTGTTCTGAAAGCATTGTTCCTCTAACCAATCAGATTGCGCGTTACAAAAGTACTAGTGCTGGGTCTTCTGGCCACACTACCAGGGCTAGAGCACTCATTGCAGCAACAAACAAGCAGTGATCACAACTACGGCTATTATCTAATAGTATCTTACCAATTAACCCTTTAAGGACAGGAGCACCCAAATGCACCTGTAAGTTACATGTGCGTACAGGCTGGGCACACCTGAATGCAGCCACCATATCGTGTCACATCTGTAATAATCTCATAACCATAAATAACAAGGACGCTAAATGTTGTATCATTGGAAAGAGAAATCAATTTACTTTCATATAAAATCAACTTGATTTTCAACGGTTTTTGAGATATATCAATTTAATTGCACTAACATCACACATTCAGATTTTTCGATCAGGACTCCAGGAACTTAACAATTGAAATCTCTTTAGGGCTGAAAGCATTAATAAACCAATGCCTCTACAGATGATATATTTGTACATTATTTTCCATGCTGCTTAAAAGCAATGCTTACAAAAATTATACATTTCCAATTCCTTACAACAAAACACATTAATTTGGTTGGTAATTAATTTCAAGATGACTACAAAGGTGGCAGTAAGTGATTCTGATCCTGGTGTCGCAGTTTGAGCGCCCTGCCAGTTTCAGCTGACTGCATACACTCAAACTCAAGGCATTGTCAATGGTCGTGAGCAATCTTCATACAGAAAATACAGAAGAAGTGAAATATCTCTAAAACCACACCACCTATTAACAAATCGCTTAGTACACATATAGAAAAAATCTTTACCAAAAAGATTATATTAGATTTATAAGGTTAGTGACGATGCTGTTAGATTTTGACGCATGCGCATGAAACTGACAGTCAGCTGAAACTGGCAGGGCACTCAAACTGCGACACCGGTATATTCCCTTATCACCATTCGCTTACAACAAGGCCAAATAAAATGTTAAAAGTTGATCGTCCTTTTGACCACACAAATCAAGGTCGGGTGGGCGGTTTTTAGTTTATTTTTTAGATTAATATTTTTTTTAACAGGACCACCCTAGACTGATAAAAGAATGACATGTTATTCATGTACACATCACACTGTTTTCAATCAAACAATGGACAGTGTATTCTCTTTTAGAAATGTATTATATCATATAGTTCCAGGCCGGCACATTTTCAACAGTAGTTTTTTTTTACATTTTAAATCAGGGGCGGGGGATTTTTCAGGCACGGGCGGGGGACGATCACCAATTTTTTTTTTTAATTTGTCGTAATTTGTAGTTTACCTTTCTTTCGGTTGACCTTCTCTTCCTGTTTGTTGAGGATGATGGGGCACGTGATCAGCTTCGTGTTGGAGGGCTGCAGGAAAGCATACAGACATGACGCACTCAGCGCTGGATTGCTTGTTGGGGTTTTACATCCTGGCAACACATACGGTCACATCAAGATGGGTACCTACTTATGACGGTATGAACACAAGTTCTTGCTACTGCCAATAGAGGGCAGGTTGGTAAAAGAAATTGCCTATATAGAAAGCTATACTGTTTTCGAAGTCTTTTCACAGCAGCCATCAAATCAAAGAGAAAAGAATAAGACTCCTACAATAAAAAAAAGCAAACCCCCCCCCCCCAACATACACACACGCAACTCCTCGAGGGTGGGGTCCGTCCTGATGACCTTAGATGTTGCTAGGCCGTAAACCCAACAACAGCAGCCTTGTGATTGATCATTATACGCCATGTAGGGAATAAAGGCTGAATTCATAGCGAAAAGTGAGCGAAATTGATTCAAATCGATTCAACTCACTTCGGATTTTCAAATTAAGAAGAAGAAAAATACAAAGAAAAAACAAACCAATTAATTAATCAACCGACTACAGATATAAAATTACTGGTAATTCTAAAATAGCAAAATTTGTGTAAAAAAGTAGTAAAATTTGTCAAACATGTAAAATTTAGTAAAAAGTTACACAAGAAGTTAGTCCAGCAGTCATCTGGAAACTTAATCTCGCTTTACAAATGTTTCACATGCCGTTGACATGGACCAAATTCTACTTCGCCTAGGAAATAATGAGCGACACCATGTACGCTTCAATCATTGGGGGTCCTTCCCCAGTTTATTCAACCTAGGTCCGTATAGAAGTGACCTACCACTGGCCAGTCAGGTAACAAGTAATTTCCGGTGGTGGTGGTGGGGGGGTAGCCACTAGCAACGGGTTGAACAGGCCACCAGAGTGACCGCTACTGCTGCCGTGCTACCACATGACAATTCGTCTGTTCGGCAAGGGTCAGCGTTGTCGTTTGTTGTGGTTTTACGTCCTAGCAACATCTAAGGTCATATCAGGACATGTACCGAATTGTGACCATGCGCACTCATGGCAACTTTATAGTGCTGCCCCACTGTGAGACCAGGCCATCAGCACCATGACCTGATATCCCACTCAGTCACATTATCCTGACACTGAGCCAACCAGTCCTTGCCCTATCCTAATAATGCCGAGCGCCTGGCTAGGAAGCGACAAGTATCAATTTTTAAGTCATTGGTTTGACTCGACCAGGGGGCTACTACACTACTTACACAGGGCCATCAAATCAACACAATTGAGGTCAGTAGTAACTGACACCCAATACATTCAGTTCCCCCCATGAAACCAGATGTAACATTGTTTGTTGTTTTACGTCGTAGCAGCATATAAGGTCATATCAGGACGGGAAGATGTAACATACCAGTGAGGGGCGAGCGTTGTGCTTGAGCAGTTTGTGATGCTTCCGACGATCCTTCCAAGTTCTGCAAAGAGCACAAGAGAACATTACTCATTAAATTAATGGATGAAAGTCGTCTGCGGAAAAAAAAAGCGGAAATACAGATATTCTCCCGCCGAAAATTCCCGGAAGTCGGGTGTCATACATATTGGTATACACTGATAGTACAGCGGCGTTTGAGGCATGTATTAGTATACGCTGACCGTGCTGCGACGTTTGAAGCACGCATTAGTAGTATACCCTGACCGTGCTGTGACGTTTGAAGCACGCATTAGTAGTATACGCTGACCGGGCTGTGACTTTTGAAGCACGTATTAGTAGTATACGCTGATAGTGCTGCGGCGTTTGAAGCATTTAAGTAGTATACGCTGATAGTGCTGCGCCGTCTGCACCACATATTAGTATAGATATACGCTGATGGTGCTGCAGCATAAGTCAACGTATTAGTATACACTTATAGTGCTGCGGCGTTTGAACAACGTATTAGTATACACTTATAGCTACAGGAAAAATCCCGGAAATCCGCGAAATCGCGGAGATCTTTCATCCCTCATTAAGCTTCAATCCATATTTAGCCAGAAGCACTTTCTCAAAGATATACTATTGTACAAATTGCAATTCATCTTCCAAACCTTAGATAGCGACTAACTTCCTTTCGGCACACCTGAGGAATTTGATTTAAAAGCCGGAGTCAAACTAAAATAAGCTCGCAGCAGCAATCTGACACTCCCCACTTCTGCCCTTCAAACCCAATTTGTCTCCGCCACATCTCCCATGTATATGTAGAAATCACACTAGAACTAGCAGGTTATTCCTTATATTAGCTCCATGTCCTGACAAACATTCAGTCCACACAAACAGCGATGCGGTTAGAAATATTATGCTACCTAATGGCTATAAACTATGGTTCTACACAATTTCAATTCGAATAGCCGAAACCAGTAGAGCTAATGATTGAGGGGGTCAATCACCATTGCAATTGTCGGGTCAGTGTTTGTAAACTGCCACATGGCTATAAACCACATAACGCCACTCAGTAAATGTGACCTCTTGAAATAGAACAGGACACCTGTCTCAAATAAGGGCGATGGAGCTGCCAATAGCAACCAACCAGTCTGTTCTGCAACTGAGACCCCGGCCTTTAATAAAAATACTTTTCTGAATCTTGAAAGAACAAAAGCAACTTCTTTTATGGGACGATATATAAAAGAAAAATGCTTACTTGTATTTCTTTACGGTTATGGTCTGGAACTCGAAGAGCCGTTGACAGTATTCACGCACCTCCATGAATTCTACAACAAAACAACAAGTCGTTAAATAGCAAGATTCACCGGTATAAAGTTCCATCAAATATATTAGTACAAAATTAAAGGCCCAATTATGCTACCATCATGTCACATTGAGTCATTGATTGAGTGTCATTGAGTCTGTTTGTTCCACACTCATGGTGACATAGTGCTGCCGCAGGGGAGATCAGGCCGCTGACATTATGACCCGATATCCCACTCAAGTCACATTATCCTGATACTGAACTAGCCAGTCTTTGTCCTTTCATAATAATGCTGAGTGCCAGGCTAGGTAGGCACAAATATCTATTTTGTATGTCACTGGTATGACTTGGCCAGAATTCAAACTCCCGATCTTCCGACAGGGAAGTCTGCGCTACTACCTATTCGGCTACCGCATCCGGTAGATGCAATACAGTGCTGCCCCTTTGGAATAGCATTACGCCAGCAACATGAACCAATGTTCCATTCAGTTAAATTATCTTGACGCAGAGCAAATCAATCCTTGCCCCATCCAGTACCAGGCAAGGTAGCGATAAGTATAAATTTATAAAGTCTTCAGCTTAACTCAGCCATTGATCAACCCCAGATGAGAATCGTTCCTATGGAAATGCCGATATTCTCCCATAAGTTTAGCATTGTCAGGGAATCGTGGAAAGTTTCCGGAAGTCGGGTTTCATATATATTGACATACGCTGATAGTAGGTACCCCAAACCCAGGCTGATTACTTGTTGAATATGCCAAATTCTATCAAAAAATGCTCCACTTCAACACCTTGCCAAAACAAACCACAAAGGACTTTTACAAATGTATTACAG
Source organism: Branchipolynoe longqiensis (assembly GCA_030323885.1). Taxonomy (NCBI): domain Eukaryota; kingdom Metazoa; phylum Annelida; class Polychaeta; order Phyllodocida; family Polynoidae; genus Branchipolynoe; species Branchipolynoe longqiensis. The sequence goes on from CM059195.1 coordinate 69,024,812, forward strand.
CAGAAACAACCTTTGTTCTCTTACCTTTAACCTGCTCTTGGATTCATTTTATTATTCAAATAAATAAGCCTGATATAGCTAAATATAAACTACCACCAACTCCCATTTTTCACTCTCAAACCATGTAAATTCCCAGGTGGAGATGTCTCATGGTATCCCTAGTAGAATTAGCTAGTGTACATCCAATTTGTGCAACAACGCCATTTGTTGATCAAAGTACCCAGGAAAAAGGTACTAATACCCCTAGATAGGTGAGATTCTGAGCTTTCCATTCATATAAAACTCTATATGTTTTAATTTTAGAGAAAATGCAAAAAAAATGATTGAAATTTGAAGTTACAAAAATTTCCATTTTAAGTGCTATTTTCTACTGAAAATATAATTTAAAAACCATTAAAAGTTGGTATTGAATTAAAGAGAATTTAATTTCCTGTCCAATCATAATTATCAGCGCTCATGCCAACCTATGGCGCTCATGCGCACGGCGATTTAATGACTAAAAATGTTTTTTTTTTTAACTTTTATTTTTTTAATTTGTTTAAAAATTTGTTTTTGGATACATTATTAGTTTAAGCAGGAGAACTGGTCTTCCTCATTTCCACTGCTCATTTCCTTAGTTTTAATTTTGGGAGCTATAATTTTTTTCAAACTCAACATTTTTCATGATTTTGGTAAAATGTGCATTCTTTCTCCTCACTTATAAAATATTTAACTGTTTTGTAATGTATGTTGTTATGGATGTATTGAAGTATCTGATAAAGATGAATAGCACCTGAAAATTTCATCCAATTCCATTGTACAGTTTTTGTTCTGTGATTTTTCAAACTTTTCCAAAAAGCCAGTTTTTCACCAAATTTTATCACCTGCCAAAACTGGCTCTCGGGTGTTTTCAGCCTATTTATTTTAATTGTTCCCCATGGTTTGGGGCCTTGAAAAAAAATTGAGTTACTAGCACTACCCCATAGGCCCGGGATAATTAGAAAAGAATCAATTTGGGTGGCAATTCTTACCACCAGCGCACTCGAAAAAGTGCTCTGGGGCCTAATTTCACAAATGGTGAATTCAAGGAAAATGCTATTTTTACCAAGTTTGAAGGTCTATATTTTTTAAACTAGCCACCCCATGCACCTGTAACTGTATATACACTGTGTACAGACCAGGGACTCTTAGCCTCTGCCTTGTGGAGAAAGCTGGGTGATCCCTTTAAATTTTGGAGACCATCAAAAATGCTATCTTTTAGACTTTGCAGCGTGACCGATTTCAAGTAGGGTTAGTAAAATTTAAAAAGGCTGTATTTGCCTTAATACTTGACCGATTTTGACAAATGAAGTATCATTGTATTTCGAATTGCATATACTAACAGATGGAATCATTTATATCAAACTCCGAACTCATACAAAATTTCACTTGGGATACCTACTGATAGTGATGAGCCGTTTGAAGCATGTTTTAGTAGTATACGCTGATACACTGATAGTGCTGCACCATCTGCACCACATATTAGTATACGCTGATGGTGCTGCGGGATTGAAAAATCCCGGAAATCCATGAAATCGCAGAGATCTTTCATCCCTGATAATGAACTTATCTTATTCAGAATACAATCAGTCATACTTACCCTTTTTTTAAATTATCAATAATACAATTCTGATCATAGTTTATCATTGCAGATACCCTCTGCTATTAGCATATCACAATTTTATTGGAAGCTTCATATTTAATTAGGTCAGTGCCTTCATTTTCATTGGATAGCATCATGAACACCCAAATCCGGGCGGTTAAGAGAACTGGCTGCAGCTCATCTGTAGTAACTTTTGGATAAATTAAAGATGTATTTACTCAGCGTCTTTTCCTTCTGGTACTTTTCCAGACACTCAACACGAACGCCGGGACCGGGTAGTTCCTTCGCCGGCCCATTCCCATCCTTGGTCGCATCCACGCTCCCTTCTGAGGTAGATGTGCCATTAGACATCGCATTTGAAGCCTCCCTTGCAGCTATATAATAGAAAAAGATTTCAGGACCACACAGTACGATTTCTTACTGAAAGAGAAGGAAGTGGTGCGTACATAGGTAACTGCTTGAGGTGTGCAGAAATGGATTTAAACTGATTCATTCATTGTATTTATCATGTTAACTATAATTAAAAATTACACTTGAGAAAGGGATGAAAAAATTGATTAAAATGATTCAATCGATTTATGTAACATGCATAATTAAATAATAGATATAACTCTTTGCTATTTAGTCAAATAATAGATGTCACACAGCACTTTCTTATATAGTCAATTAATAAATTGTGCCTGTAGAGTAAAACCTCTCTAACCGACCACCTCCACACATCGACCACTCCCCTATATCGATCGCATTATTTCGGTCCCAACAATGCCATTGTAAGGATATTAAAATTCCCTAAACCACCACCTCCCTAAATGGACCACTTAAAGTCGGTCCCGTGGTCGGTCGATTTAGAAGAGGTTTTACGGTATTTTTTATTTATATCAAGAATTCTGACAGATTTCCACCAGGGATGGGAGATGAGGCTCATGAATGCGGTGAATAATTCTGTTTTGCTTACAATCTTCCTCTACCCGCTTCTTCTCCAGCTCACGCCTATATTGCAAGCACGTAATGGCACTTAGTGGAATGTCGTGTTTCTACAATGGAGAACAATTATTTTGTATGACTGACACCAGATAAACACACAGGGACATGCGCAAATGCTTAAACATTTTGTTATCACATTCACAGCACCACCTATCACTCCATCAGCGCTACAATTCTTTTTTCCCGCATTGCTCTATAGGAAGCTACCGTAGCACTATATAGTGATTTTATGTTACAGACTTAGTATTAAAGGAAGCCACTGAGGCACCACATGTTTCCATAGTTACAGACTTTGTATTAAACCTTAATACTAACCATGTAACTTTAATTTAAACGACATCACAATGTTTCCAAAGCTACAGACTTAGTACTAAAGGAAGCCATCGAGGCACCAGTGTTTCCATAGTTACACTTAGTACTAAAGGAAGCTACTGAGGGACCAGTGTTTCCATAGTTACAGTTAGTACTAAAGGAAACCATTGGGTCACCAGTGTTTCCATAGTTACACTTAGTACTAAAGGAAACTATTGGGTAACCAGTGTTTCCATAGTCACACTTCGTACTAAAGGAAACCATTGGGTCACCAGTGTTTCCATAGTTACTTAGTACTAAAGGAAACTATTGGGTAACCAGTGTTTCCATAGTCACACTTCGTACTAAAGGAAGCTACTGAGGCATCAGTGTTTCCACAGTTACAGACTTAGTACTAAATGAATCCTCTGAAGCACCACTGTTTCCATATTACACTTAGTACTAAAGGAAGCTACTAAAGCATGTGTTTCCATAGTTACACTTAGTATTAAAGGAAACCATTGGGTCAATAGTGTTTCCATAGTTACACTTAGTACTAAAGGAAGCGACGGAGGTACCAGTGTTTGTAGATACATTTAGTACTGATGGCCACCACTGAGGCACCAGTGTTTCCGTCGTTAGACTTGAAAATGCCAAGACCACAAATAAGCTACTAGTAGGGATGAAGGTGGAAATCTATGGCACGCGAACCAATGACAGTAGCACACTCTCCGACCGACCAGTCTGTACTCTCCGACCGACCAGACTATATTGGGAAAGTAGTGCATAAAAAGGGGCCCACTGACCGATTTTTTTTAATTTCCTGAAATTCCCCGACTGCCAAATCTATCAGGGAATTTCCACATTTACACCGGAACCCTTCCCCTGTATACAGGACTATGAATGACCAGTGAGCATCCTACAAACTGCCATAAGATACTCCTGGCATTTTGTGATAACAATGAACAGATGGCAAAATTGTGAAATTGCCTAAACACTTAATATGTAATCAGAAATCGGGGGGTTCTTTTATCCCCATATATTAAGTATAAAAAGCATAGCGGCGAGCAGCATCCTACCCTTGCGGAACCTGGTCCGAGGAAGTAGGGTCGCGAATGGGTGCAAACGCGTGAACCTTTGTGCAGATAAACTGGCATCCCACTGTTGTGGGTTACAGCCACCCAGCCCTCGGGCAGGATGTCAAACGGATCCTGGCCATGCTCTGCAAATAGGTACATTGCATTAGAGGTGGAGAACAAGGAAATAAAGAGAACACAAAAAAAGGAGAAAAAAAGCAAATAGGCAATAAAATACATTTTATTACAGGAGCACCTGTTGTGAAAAAATTTGTTCAATCGTAAAGATCCACACTTCTCATCTAGACAGATTTTAACCTAATTAAAGTTGCTTAGTCTGATGGTTTTGAATTTGTCTTTTTTTCCTCTTTTTCCCCCCAAAAGATATCTTGGGTTGATCATTATACTCAACGTTCCATTAGTTTAAAGTAACTTTTATTTTAAAGGGTCAACAATATTCGAAGTAAAAACATGCTAAGATAATGTAAACATCGAACAGTGAAAGTTTTTTTGTATTATTAAACTGACTTAGTATTCCTTCTTTGCAGCAGAAAATGCTTAATGAATGAGATCTGTAGGATCAAATCTAGATAAGTGTTTTTTATTCTCGAAAATGTTATGCTTTCATCGGACTATGCAGCTTTAATGTACTCCTACTTGGAGGTATAAAGGCAGTTGCCTGGAGGATGTAAAACAATGATGTTATATATGTAATAATATAAAAGGTTTATTTAAAAGCGCTGGATATGGACCAGAGGGGTCAGTTCTTATTTACTTACAAATCCCCTCCAGCAGATCTTCCATAACCTTCCCGTTTATACAATAAAGAATGTGTCAGAAGAGTCAGAAGAAGTACAAAGGCATTGTCATGTATACATCTGTTTTGCCTGTGGTATGTTTCGCTTGTATGGTTTAATTGTACTTTGAATCTTTCGTTATTAATCAACTTATGTATTCAATTATATACAGGGGCCATACAAATCTGAAGAATTTGAATTCAAGGCTATTTCAATGCCGTTTTTATATATAGGCATTCAACACTATTTTCATTTTGATTTAGTCCGAAATCACCACTCGGAATGGCAATTTCAGACTAATTTAGAACAGTAGGGACAGTTTAATAAAATTCAAGGCTTTTCAACACTAATTACCCAAAATAGATTCAATTCAAGGCTTTTCAAGGCCTTGAAATGTGGCAAATGTAGTTCAGGACTTTCCGGGCCCTGTACAGACCATGTATAGTATTTCGCATGGTGTCACCGAAATGGAACTAGCTGGAGAGTATTGTCAAAGTACAGAACTGACCACACTGGTTATTATCGCCAGTCTGTTAGCCTTAGTGTTGCCAGAGCGCACACAGTGTGGGAGAACACCGGGTACTTTCTAGTGTATTCAGTTACATCTTTACGTCACCGCAGCCTTGCTGAAGATTAAATTGTCATTCCTTTTTGTTGCTGTTCCTGAAGTAATTAGGATGGGGATTCGTGGGAGATCAGTGTCAATCATTCACAATTGTCAACAGATAAATTTCTATTCACATAGTACACTGATTCTCAAGACTCCTCACACCCAAATAAGGGTTTCCGCCAGAAAATAATTTGAGGGTACACAGAATACGGGTGGGGGGTATGGAGGCTTTGTTGTCTCTGGCTTCGTGAAGAACCTTTAAAAATAATTATCCCAACAATTTGAGGGTACAGTATCATACCATCAGAAAATTGAAGAGAACAAAATGTTACCCTCTGGCAAAAGCCTTGTCAATCAGGGATGAAAGTGCTCTCTGGGAAAAAAAGCGGAAATGCTGATATTCTCCCATAGGTTTACCATTGTCAGGGAATCGCGGAAAATTCCCGGAAGTCAGGTTACATATATATTGGTATACACTGATAGTGCTGCACCATTTGAAGCATATAGTAGTGTACGCTGATAATGCTGCGGCGCCTGGAGCATTTATTAATATTAGTAGTGTATGCTGATAGTGCTGCGGTCTCAGCACCACATATTAGTATAGGCTGATGGTGCTTCGGGATTGAAAAATCCCGGAAATCCGCGGAATCACGCAGATCTTTCATCCCTGGTCAATTAGTACCACATAATGTTGATCATCTGTCGAAGACCATCTTATTAAGTGGACCCACCTCCCCTCCCACCCTTTTGTACAAAGGGGATTGTTCCACTGGTCCCTCAGAAAGTACTGAAGACCCAGCACACAGCTCTAATTTGAATCCTTGAGAAAAAAATAATATTTAAAATTGTTTAATGAAAAGAAAAAGATCTTTCATTAAGAATGGTAGACGACCGTAACAACTACAGCTTATACCCAGTTTATCAGTTGTAACGGTGTTATTTCAAGTTTATTTGAGGACAACCGTCCTACCCAAATGGCCTTATTTTATTTTTGAATTCTTAAAAGTGACATCCACATTAATAACTAGCACAACACTGACTTTAAATTAATCAATGATATAAATTCAAAAAATGTGGAATTCTAAAAGGAACTTTTTTTTTAGCATTAATAAGACGCCACATGATGAATCGGATTGGCTGCGATTATGATTATATTAAAAATATAAGCATTTATCTATAAACTCTCACAAAATTGTGCTATATCTATGTCTTAGAAGGATAACTTCTGTCCTGAAATGATTTTTTAAAATTAATCCATGTCTGTACATGGATTGCTGGGGCTTTTTGGGAACACCACTTTGCCATGTGTACGTTCAGAACTTGTACACGTTATGGTCAAAATAGAAACATATGCACGGTAGCTTTTGCAATATCTTTGTTAACATCACATAGTTTGGGATGTCATTTACACAACTATATATAAAGACTTTGGACACTTACCGAAGAATTTTGAAGGTGACTGAAATGTGTTTAAAGTAGCATAGTCCGATGGTTTTGAGTTTCTGTCATTTTCTGAGATTAGTATATGAGCCTGTCTCAAAAGGTGCAGCATGAAGTCAGTTCGCTCCCACTCCCTGTGATATGTGTATGTAGCCCGAGCACAAACCCCAACGTGTACAAACCACATCTATCACATGATGTTAGATAGATGAGCCAGTCTCAAAAGGTGATCACTCTTTATTTTTGTCCATAGTAACGATTGACACAAAACAGCACAGAAACGGTTACACTGAAAACACAAGGACATTTGCTTCAAATCAATATGTATTCTATTGGAATTATGAAACACCATGTAAAAAAACAAATCAGTTTATCCTGAGCAAATGCATAAGTAGATAGTGTGTTGATCATTACTATGGACAAAGTTTTGTCCCATATTGCTTCGCACCTTTTCAGACAGTCTCATATTTTAATCTACCTCGCCTTAGGTTGAAGTAACTTATTTTAAATCATCTTTTTTTCTTTCCTTCTTTTAAAAATATATTTGAAGTGCAAACATGCTATATTAACTCTGACACAACAGGCTTTTACAGTAACAGGTTCTATTAAATTGCCTTACGGTTCTCTTCTTAGAGGGATGAAATGGTCTCTGGGGAAAAAAGCGGAAATGCAGATATTCTCCCATAGGTCTAGCATTGTCAGGGAATTCGGAGGAAATTTCCAGAAGTCAGGCTTCATACATATTGGTAGACGCTGATAGTGATGTGGCGTTTGAAGCATGTATGAGTAGTATACGCTGATAGTGCCGCGGCGCTTGAAGCATGTATGAGTAGTATACACTGATGGTGCTGCAGCGTAAAACATATTAGTAGGGACTATACGTTGATCCTGCTGCAGGATTGAAAAATCCCGGAAATTTGCGAAATCGCGGAGATCCTTCTATATGGCAATAAACATTTGTCAAGTGCACACACAGCATTTAAGTTAGATATGTAGAATCAAATCTAGATATTTGTTTTGGTTTTGAAAATTTGATGTTTTCATCGGACCATGCAGCTTTAATACTTTTCCTAGACTAATTAATAAGTCTCGCCGTGAATATGGGCTTTGTTGCAGACACGGCATAATGCAACCGCCAACCAATCAATTAATATTGTCTGTTTGTTTGTTGTTGTTTTACGTCCTAGCAACATCTAAGGTCATATCAGGATGGGTACCGACTTGTGACAGTGCGCACTCATGGCGACTTTATAGTGCTGTCTCACTGGGAAACCAGGCCGCTGGCACCATGATCTGGTATCCCACTCAGTCACATTATGCTGACACTGAGGACACAAGTCCTTGCCCTGTCCTAATAATGCCAAATGCCTGGCTAGGAAGTGACAAGCACCAATTTTCAAGTCATTGGTTTGACTCGACCAAGGAATCAATTAATAAGCCACTTAAAATAAAGTTAATAGAATTTGCCAAAGAGAAAAAGAATATTCACCAGTTTGTCAAGTTTACACTAGATTATAATAATCCACATACTATTTTTATTTTGAGAACTTTTGGGGGTTCTGTACTTTGGATTCCAATTCCCCACCGATCCAAATCTATGGCCTTTTCAAATTCCATCATCAAATGTCCGGCTATTTCAAGATTGTGCCAACCCTGTATGTAACCAATGGTACAATACTGTACTGGTTGGTATTACACAGTTCCGCTGGTCCCTCAGGAAGGACTGCAGCTTCATACAGGCGCATCTGAGGCTGGTGATGTGAAAGCTATGGATAAGAGCCAGGCAGGGTTTTACCAACTACTTGCCCATGGGACAAGTAGAACCACAATTTTGTTGTGCCATATTTAATTAAATAACATTGTTTATTCCAACTCCGACAGACTTCTGATTGAATTAGCTTGTCCCATCTTGCATTTTACTTGTCTGGTACTGTTAACCCTTTCAGCCCTAAAGAGATTTCAATTGTTAAGTCCCTGGAGTCCTTACCGAATTGTTGAAAAATCTAAATATGTGATGTTATGGCAATTACCCCGTGGAAAATCAACTTGATTTTATATGAAACTAAATTGAGTTCCTTTTCAAATAATACCAAATTTAGCCTCCTTGGTTTTACTGGTTATGAGATATTGCAGGTGCATTCAGGCACTTCCAGTCTGTAAGCATGTGTAACTTGCGAGCACATTTGGGGAGGTAATGCGATGAAGTTGAGCATTTTTAGCTTTTAAGCTGAGTTCATCAATGTTAGCATCTGATAAACATGCGGATATTATTGATAAAGAGGGTTCTATTATGATGATAGCATGCATTTCTTAATATTATAGATATTTTTTCAATACAATTTGTTTATATTCAAAAGAAACCTTTGTTCATCTACCAAGGCACTGGTCTTCAGGCCAATGCAAACATTTACAGTGGCCGTTTAAACAAACAAAAATGTTCATTAGCAACCTTGTGGGGTGTGGTTGTCATCTGTGGGTCACAATCAATTTTTTTTTTAAAGCGATTTGGGTTCTTTTGGAAATTATTGGTGACTGTTTAAACTCTTTGAAGCAGCACAATTCATGCTATTATCTAATATTAGTGATGAGTTTTTTTAATCAAAAGTTAGATTATAGGCAATTTATTTAAATTATAGGCTGTGATGAGTTCTTTATACCATTAAAAAGATGAGAAATCGCTCTTTAAAATTATATTAACATGACCCAGAAATATCGCTCTCTGAAAGTCTGTTCCTTTTTGTTTAATTTCCTTTTAATGAATTTATTTACCCTGCCCACAGCACATGTATCTCTTTGCGTCCTAATTATCTCCATTATATCTATATCTATAATATTTTGCATGTAGATTGTTAACTGATGGCAGAATTGATTATATTTTCATTGCACCATTTTTGAGGCATCATATCTTCTTTTTTTCTTTGTAGTTTGGCTAGAAATAAAAATTCACTTGATAACTGTTACAGACAGTGTCTACCAAATATGAGCTCTGTACTATCAATAGTTTTAATGTTATGAGTGTTGACAAATGGCAATTTGAGTTATTTGCGAAAATAGCCAAAATATACATATTTTCAATCTGCCATATCTCATTTTCTAATGCAACTAGAGCCTTGAAACTTTGCATATGATATTACTTTGCTACAAAGTGTGTTTCCTGCAATTTTCCTGTCATTTTGTTGATTTTAAATAAATGAGTGGGTATACCTATTGCAGGGTTACCAACATTGGAAAATTAAAAACCGGAAGATCGGCGTACGGTGATGATGGGACATAACATATTACCTTACAGCGAAACCGTAAGGGTTGCCAACTCTGTCAATGCCACCCCACCTGACAGCATTTTTCTTCGGGCTGGGTTAGTTTCATCCGCTTCTTAATGTTGATGGCTAAATTCATTTACTAAATGTTTTATCACTCTTAATATGGGATTGCACTCCCTGGTGACTATGGAGCGGCATAAACATAAGGCTCAGCTTCATATCAATCAATTTGCATTTCAAAAACCTTCAGATTTCAAACGCCGTATCAGATTTCAAACGTTTAGTATGACCACTAAAATAATGGTTTAACCCCTGGGGCAGGGAGCGCCCGTGAGTTGCACCTGTAGTTGAATTGCACTTCTAGAAATTTTTTCCTGAAAATTTGTAGATCATAGAAATCAGGGATGAAAGTAGTCTCCGGGAAAAAAGGCGGAAATGCGGATATTTTCCCATAGGTTTAGCTTTGTCAGGGAATCACGGAAATATACCGGAAGTCAGGTTTCAACTAGCCTTGTTGGGATTCCATTATCGGCCGTACCAAACACTTTCTTGTTTAGATTCGATGTTCTAGCTACATCTAAGGTCATATAAGAAAGGGATTCGAACCACCCAACTGGTGTCATGTACATCCCATTTTTTTTCGGAATTTTGTTTAACATTAATCTGTGAATATAAACAATCCCGGAAATCCACGAAACCGCGGAGATCTTTCATCCCTGAGAAATACAATGCTATCCGTCTGCAGGTACATTTAAGCCCTCCTGGACTGTAAGAGCGCAAAACCTGCAGGCGCACCCAACCCCAAAGGATTAAAGCAATCATGAATGTGATATACATTGCCTTAAATTTTACTGTCAAGCATGTTTAACCCACACAATCACAACTATTTAAATTACGTGATTTAAATCTAACCAGATCAACAAGTTCTGGGTAATCTCATGCATATACGGGGAAATTAACACCCCCCCCACACACACACAAACACGCCTTATATCATCGGTGTTACACCCTGAAAAAGAAACCCCTAAAAAGAAATCCAGACAAAATTACCATGGAAATGTCACTTGTGTACCTAGCTTTCAACCAATAAGTTTGTTTTACGTCCTAGCAACATCTAAGGTCAAATCAGGACGACAACCAATAAGTAACAGCCTGCAAAAGAAGAGTTTACTTGATAGCAGACATTGTCAAGAGATAATAGCCACCTTTGTTAATTTTTGATTGACTATTGGCACTACATTCCTCAAGTAGCACTGGGTGATTAAATATTGGCACTACATTCCTCAAGTGGCGTTCTCTGTGGTGGAGTGGTTAGAGTGTCTGACTTTTTTCTAGGTCAGACTCCTAATCTGAGGGTCGCCGGTTCGATTCCCCGTGCCCCCAGCTCTGCCAATTTGGATTTCCACCGTTGTGTATAACTTACAGCGTCATCAAAGGCCGGTTGCTCTCATACCATGTCTATGTGGCGTGGGAGGTTAAAAATCCCTTGGGTCGGTAAAAGTGTAGGCTTGGGCTTTCTATCGACCAGCAGTGGAATGAGGAAGACCAGTCGTCTATGACTGAAATTTCCCCTGCTTAAACAACTAACGGACCAAAAAAAAAAAAAAAAGTAGCACTGGGTGATTAAATATTGGCACTACATTCCTCAAATAGCACTGGGTGATTAAATATTGGCACTACATTCCTCAAGTAGCACTGGGTGATTAAATATTGGCACTATCATTCCTCAGGCAGAACTGCTAACACAAACAACGCATCCAAACCAAGATGAAAATAAAACTACTACCTGGCACGCAGAACTTTAAGAACTTATTCAGGACATGATATATTTACGATGATTTAACAACGATGACATGTGCAAGTGTCCAGTTTGGCAATGGAGACGCACTCAGCAGATGGACATGGCGTATAAAACCACCAGCTGGAAGCGACATCCACATCCCACAAGACTTTGCCCGCATCAGCTAGAACTAACCTCTCCAAAGTGAAGACCGGCTGCCATGGCAACCGCACAGGTTAAGACCACCAGCAATGGTCACCGCATCGTTAGGCGGATGCCAATGCGATGGTCATTAGGCAGTTAAGCGCATGGCGATCCTTAAACACACTGCACAACGGCTAGACCACCAGGTCAATTGGTTACGCCCTGCGCATTGGCCAAGCTGTGGCAGTGTGTGGACCATTTCAATACCAGCATCTCCAGGAGATCGAAGATGGTGACATTTCAATCGGGGTGATTTTGTTTGATGTAGGATGACTAATTGCGGGCCTAGAGTGACGAAAGGTGTCCACCGGATCTATAATCACAAGCGACTGATCACAAAACGTATCCAAGACCAGGTAGACAGACTCATCCTGGACAAGTTTTGTGAATCCAATGGATACACACACACTTAGGCCCGTAGTAACATCAACGCCATCTCATCTGTTTCCATTCGCTTTTAAGCGAGACAATTTTCCTTAATAAATGCATGGTTCTATGCACTATGTTCTATGAAATTTTGCATGCATTGATTTACTAAAGAAAAAAAGACAACAAATAAAGAAAACTAATACAAGAACATTGGCAATAAAATTACAACCAGCAAGTTAGTAATAACTACCACCATTATTTAATCTACAAGACCAATTTTACAATGCTTAATTCATCCTGCAGAATATTCTAAAATAATAAGCTATATATATATTTCATCAATTTTAAATGTTAGCATTTAAAACAAACTCATTTTCAATTCAACCACTCACCCTTGAGGACGATTTTATCCCTTTCGATAGGTGCCTTAAACTCGTCTTCATCATTCGATCCAGCTTCATCGTTCTGTCGGTGATTCTGCATACCAGCATCCAGCAACGCGTCAATCTCATCCTCATCCATATCACTATCAAATTCATAGCACCCATCATCATCCGACCCAATATCATCTATGATCTCAAACTCTTGCTTAATATTATTCGGAGACATGGGGCAATCAGGTGTGCCACTCCCTGACTGATCAGGTTCATGCTTGTTTCGCTGTGAGACTGTGTGCTTCGGCGGTTCGGAAGTGACCATAGTGACAAGAGGCTGCGCTTCGATAGCAGCAGCAGTAGCAGCTGGCTTTGGATCGCTGTGCAAACATTTCGCTTTATGATTACTCGCCCCAGGTTCTTGCACGGAGGCCTTGCGCTTGTGCTGACCACACTCGTTTATCTCATGAATCTCACCTTCGTCAGAAGCCTTCTTGACAGTAGCGTCACCTGAACTCACTGCGGAGTCCTCCATCGCAGTGTCTTCGTTCTCAGCGTGGCTAGTGTTCCCACCAACATCAGAGTCAAAGTCCAACATATCAGAATTCTGATTGGACGTTTGCATTGACGGTGGTGGTGGTGGAGGTGGTGGTGGCGGTGATGATGGCGGTGGTGGCGATGATGGCAGTGGCGGGAGGTGGGGAGACTGCGATGGTTGTGATGCTGGCAGCGGTGGCACTGCCTGGCGTGACACTGTAGCCATGGCTTCCCTTGGCAACGGCGTGCTTTGAGCAGATTCCATCATTAATACACTAAACATCCACCAGATCTATTGACTAGTTTTTTCTGCGATAATTATCTCAAAAACCCAATCACATTCGCTTCACACTTCCTTCTTTACAATTCAAAACTGCTTTAATCGCATTAAACGGTTTCAGAGTTGACATTAAGCAAAGACGGCAACATGCATCTGTGCATGTAGAAGGCCCCTGCTTAAGGTTAACTGGGATGGGCGGACTAAGAGAGAGAGAGAGAGGTTTCGCTTAGAGTGGCATGCACGTGGGTTCTCCTGATAGCCGCAGCAGTAGCATGCAGTTGACGCAGCTGGAATGTATTGCTGAGTGTACTAGCAGAGAGAAAGGTGCGGTCCACCACTTTCCCTTCACTAGTACATGTCACAATGCATTAGGCAGCTTGGAAACTTCAATCCGGCGGAGCGCTTCATCCCTTCGCCGTCCTCTTCATTTATGGGGTGTGGTGGCAGTTGGTGCACACGTCTAGTCTATCTTGGGATCTACTTGCGCTAATTTGTACAATCACCACCCTGAGAATACTTAGATCATACACTAGGTCCTCGTCCGGTTGTAGAGCTGGAGGGGTAGGTAGGTAGTTAGGGGGGTGGCCGCGGCCCTTGGTCTAGAGGATGCAAAACAAAGAAAGGACACAAATTCAAAAATTAAACAAGGTTTATTATACCATTTTCAAACATTAAAATTGTTCCCCTGCGGTGGTTCTACAAATGGGATCATGTCGCACAACTTGTTTGGATGCTCGTTCAATTCATGATGCCGATTACATTTGATACACTTAACCCTTTGGGACCGGGAGGGCCCGCAAGTTCCATGTGCTTTACAGACCTGGTGCACCTGTAGTTGAATTGCTTTTCTAAATATGTTTCTAATAATTTACAGATCAAATCCGAAATACAGTGCATCTCAATTGTAGGTGCATTCAGGCGCATCTGGACTGTAAACATGCAAAACCTAGAGGCGCATCTGGACTGTAAGCATGCAAAACCCACAGGCGCATCCAGCCTCAACGGTTTAAAAGTGAGGGATTTGACATGGTGCAATGACACCGCTCAGAGCCTTCCTTTAAGGAACAATTCAGTCAGGATATTTAAAGTAAGCAGTTTAAATTCAGCAAGCTGCATAAACCAATAACATAATCAAGTGTTTTCCATTACATTCCATTTTCCCTCGTCTTTACTATATATAGGTACTGCAAACAAGGGACTGGTTACTGATGCTGACTGGCCACTGAAAAAAATAGGAGACTTGCTCCAGAGAGCATGTATATAAACAGATGAGAGGGACAACTCCCATACTAAACCGTGTAACAGCTGCCGACTGTGGCACTCCAAGTGGTGGTTGTTGAACAGTTTACGAATATGGGCAAACTCAAGGCATTGTCAATGGTCGTGTGCAATCTTGCTACAGAAAAAGTGAAATATCTCTAAAACTACACCACCTAGAAGCAAATCGCATGGTACACATATAGAAAACATGTTTACCGAAAGGATTATATTAAATTTATAAGGTTACAGTTCTGGATTTCTATTAATTTTGAATAAAATAAACATTTTGCACTGCATGTACGGCAAACTCAATGCATTGTCAATGGTCGTGTGCAATCTTCCTACAGAAAAAGTGAAATATCTCTAAAACTACACCAAATAGAAACAAGCCGCTTAGTACACATATAGAAAACATGTTTACCGACAAGATTATATTGAATGTATAAGGTTAGGGTTCTGGATTTCTATTAATCTTTTAAGAAAATTAATGGTTTGCACTGCGCGTACCGGCAAACTCAAGGCTTGTTCAACAATAACCGCCAGGATCGCCACTGCAGCCTGTGTTACATATTTTCACGGGAGTTGTCCCTCTCATCTGTCTATATACACGCTCTCTGCTTGCTCTCAGCACACTACCCCTCTTTGAATGTTGTGCGCTGCGAGTGAGTACACCAGAGCTAAATATTACTACTTTCACAGTAAAGTAGAGATCACTAGCTTTAGTCTTGTATCCATTGTGGCTGACTTCAGGTGGGAAAAACTTTGACAAATTTAGGTTTGATAACATTGGAATGATCGTAAAACATGATTGTACCAACCTTTTTCATGAAAAATATATTACATAGAAAAATTTGTTCACCACCATTTAGCACTCACTCTGAACAGTTTGGACTTAACCATAGGATTGGTATGCTAATTAGAGCAATCAATTTTTTTAAATTTTGTTTACATATGGATATAGCTTAAAGACAATGTAATCACATTATTTATATATATTTGCATTCTGTTCATTTATGTACAAAAATCAAATCAATATCTCAAATAGAACCAGAGATAATTTTCTAAAGATTTTATCATGACAGTTAGTGAATATCACACAATTTGCAATGTTTGATGTCAAATTGCGCAACAAATATTTATTTGTACGGTCTGAACAAATTTGAGATTAGAATTTGGACTAGTTAAAAGAATAATTATGTGCTTAAAATGTAATTTGTCATCAGCAGGCAAAATAAAATCATAATTCAGGGACTAATGGACCAATTTTCCATTATTATATATATTTGTAATCAGAATGATAAGAGCTTTCTAACTGTACCATTTGCAAATTAACTTCATGAAAAGACAAATTCAGATTGGAATACCTACTAATACTAGGTACTCCAAACAGGACTGGTTGCTGATACCCAAAACTTTTGACATAGTTCGACTTAAAGGCTGTTACGTTGGGTTAACATTGCGCTCACTTTAGGCTTACGTCAAGATATGTTAGACGTTTGTTAGAGCTACATCGGTCTACATGGGGCTACGTCGACTTACGGTAAACTGACGGAGAACCGGGATGAACGCGCAGCCTACGCGCTGACAATGTGGTGTTAACATACCTCGACATAGATCTAACGTGTCTCTGACGTGTGTCTAAGGTTAGTCTAACATAAATCCAATGTGTCTTGACGTATTCGACGAATGGCTGGTGCGCGCATAATGTATATAACGCGCGCCAACATTCTTCGAAGGTAAGCGAACGTGGTGTGAATGTTTTGCCTCACTGTCCTTACGCTGCGCACGCTGGACTGTCGTTAGACTGACGGTGCTCACTTGCGGGCCTGACATCGATTCACGTTACGAATTACGCCAGAGTACCCATAGTAGAGAGAATCCAGAAACAGCTATTTCTGCAGAAATGATATAACCTGGTCCCATTGCCTTCTCCCATGCTTTAATATAGCGCCAGATGGGAATAAGTACTGCTGAAACTGGTTCTGGGCTGAAATATGGGATGAGGCACTGGGACCAGTTAATATCAATTCTGCTGAAAATATATATAATTTGTGTGTGGGGCGGTCTTAAAGTTGCATGGTCCGATGGCCTTTGAATTTTTGTCTTATTTTTTTAGATAAATATATCAAATTGATCGTTACAAGCTACTAATCATTAGTCCGGAGTGATTTTGATTAAAGATGATTAGTTTTGAAGTAATATGAGCTGAAAGAACGAAAAATAATTTCGACAAGCTTGTCAAAAGTCCTGTGGCTATGACCCAGATGGTCATCTCGCGGTGACCACGTGATGTGAGATGACCTGGAACCTTACAGGACTGGGACTGGATTAGTGCCATAGGCCCATGGCACTAGGGTTTTTAACTAAATATAATGTGTGTCTGTTGTCTGCCTGTGTCTGTCTATGTATGTCTGTATGTATCTGTGTGTGTATTTCTGTGTGTGTCTATCTGTGTGTTTCTCTGTATGTGTGGGTATGTATGTATGTGTGTGTATACATGTATGTGTGTGTGTCTGCCTCTATCTGTGTGCGTCTGTCTATGTGTCTCTGTCTGTATGTGTCTCTCTCTGCAAAGTCAGGTCGGGTGTATGTGTGTCTGTGTATGTCGGGTGTGTGCATCTCTGTGTGTTTCTGTGTCTGTGTGTGCTGTCTATGCATGTCTGTCTGTGTGTGTCTATCTATGTGTGTCTGTGTGTGTCTGTGTGTGTGTATATGTATGTGTGGTAATGTCTGTGTGTGTCTGTGCGTCTGTGTGTATATCTGTGGGTATGTATGTGTGTGGCTGCCTCTGTCTGTGTGTGTCTGTGTGTGTCTCTCTCTCTGCAAAGTCAGGTCGGGTGTATGTGTTTCTGTGTGTGTATGTTTGTATGTGTGTGTGTGTCTGTGTGTATGTATGTATGTGTGTGCATGTATGTGTGTGTCTGCCTCTGTCTGTGTGCGGCTGTCTGTGTCTGTGTGTGTGTCTATCTCTGCAAAGTCATGTTGGGTGTATGTGTGTCTGTGTATGTCGGGTGTGTGCATGTATGTGTGTTTGTGTGTCTGTGTGTGCTGTCTATGCATGTCTGTCTGTGTGTGTATATCTGTGTGTCTGTCTGTGTGTATATATATGGGTGGTAATGTATGTGTGTGTATGTGTGTATGCATGTGTGTATGTTAGTGTGTGTCTGTATGTATATCTGTGTGTGTATGTCTATGTGTGTATGTCTCTGCATGTCTGTCTGTATGTCTGTGTGTGTCTGTCTGGGGGTGTCTGTCTGGGGGTGTGTGTGGCTCTCTCTGCAAAGTCAGGTTGGGTGTATGTGTGTCTGTGTATGTCGGGTGTGTGCATGTCTGTGTGTTTCTGTGTATGTGTGTGCTGTCTGTGCATGTCTGTCTGTGTCTATCTATGGGTGTCTGTCTGTGTGTGTATGTCTGTGTGTGTATGTCTTGTGTGTGTATGTCTGTGTGTGTATGTCTGTGTGTATGTCTGTCTCTGTAAAGTCAGGTCAGGAAACACAGACACATACACACATCCACCTCATATCCCCTTCCCCTCTATGACCCTGCACAGCAGGCCTACTTGGTTGGGGGGGCTAATGGGGTCACGAGATTGGCCTAATTGGTTAATGGCCTTCCTGCATAATGGATGTTTCAAACTGAGTGTTCAAAGGGGTGAGGTTATAAACTCACTGGTTATTCTGTATATACTGTCCCAAATTATTAGCTAATACACCAATATCTAAGTTGCATATATAGCATCAAATGTAAGTAGTTGTTTTAATTTTGATAAAATTATATTTCATCGGACCATGCAACTTTAAGCATTGCTTATTCTTATTATTACATAGGAAAATTATTTCTTTACAAAACTGTGTGGATTGTTAACCACCATTAAGTGGTCTTGCTCAGCAGTTTCGCCTTAACCACAGGAAGGGAGTGTTAATTTTAGCACAATTTTTTTTTTTACATATGGATATATAGTAACTGCATTATATGTTTCATTCTAATCATTTTGGCACAAAAATGAAATCAATATCTCAAATAGAACCAAGAGATTTTTTTTTAAATTAAGGACTCTTGATGAAAATCACATAATTTGGTGTGTTTGATGTCAAATTGCTCCAAACATACTTATTTGATGAGAATTTGTACTCGAAATAAGCTTTAAAATTGTGATGTGATTAAAATGCATTCAGCAGGCAGCCAGCCTCAAACAGTATTTAAGCATTTGCCAAATAACCATGGGCCGTGACATATCACATGCCCCTTTGCAGTGCAGCTTAGTGGGTTTCTATATATGCCTATATTCAGAGGTGCTCTGTAAAACCATTAAAAAATACTATGCAAATGGCTTGCCATACAGGATGTTATCAGAATTGAGCAATCACAACCTTGTTTACATCTGTGAACATTTCTAGTGCATTAGGAGATACCTCTCATGGTTTTACAAGCTGTTTGTTTGTTTGTTGTTGTTTTACGTCCTAGAAACATCTACGGTCATATCAGGACGGGTACCGACTTGTGACAGTGTGCACTCATGGCGACTTTATAGTGCTGTCCCACTGGGAAACCAGGCCGCCAGCACCATGACCTGGTATCCCACTCAGTCACATTATCCTGACACTGAGCACACCAGTCCTTGCCATGTCCTAATAATGCCGAGCGCCTGGCTAGGAAGCAACAATTATCAATTTTTACGTCATTGGTTTGACTCGACCGGGGTTCGAACCCACAACCTACCAGTACGGGAGACGGACGCTCTAACTCATTCGGCCATCCCGTCTGGTTTTTACAAGCTGTTGAAGTCAACCACTGTTGAAAAGGTCATCAAACAGAAAGTAATGTTTGAAAATCAATCTAGTAGTCTGACAATCCTCAATCTTTAGTTATTTATCTTTCATTTGATACCGATATTGTGATTATCTGTCCATTCGGAGACACTACAGCACTTTTAAATTTGTGTGTTTTTCAGTGACATCGCTAAATTCGCGACGTTTTCATCGCGCACGAAAACGGGGGTTTAGCTCGGGTCATATTGTTGTGAATCTGGTGGTGTTTTGAAGGGCATTAAATTGTCCAGGTGTCAGTTATTATTTCATCAAAATCCATACAGAATTGACATAACTACAGTGATTTTAAATGTGTGTGTACATCGGCGGGATCGCCGCGGAGGTAAGCTGCTCGCGCTAAATCTAGACTAGACTGAGCTGCGTGTCACATTCAGTAATTTGTGCTGCAGCAATGCTATGTCTATGGGGAGCATTTATTTTTGCAAAATAAATTTAAAAGCTTTCATTGAGTCGATTAAAAGGATCTTAATGCACAATTGAAGAGGAAGATCTGATGTATTTAATTTAACCTAAGAGCAATTTTGTGTGAAAGGATTTAAAAGCAGAGATAATAGTGAATGTTGGGATATTCTGAGTGTCAGCGCCAGCGGTCACAACTTATTAGCTATAACCAATAATAAGCAATACGCCAATAGTAGGTACATCAAATCCCGCTTGGGGCGCTGCGGTATAGCTGTCTCCACTACAGCAGCTCCACTCTGTGACTGGTTTCTATATGCCTATATTCAGAGGTGCTGTGTAAAACCATTCACAAATACTATGCAAATGGCTTGCCATACATGATGTCATCACAGTTGACCAATCAGAACCTTGTTTACATCTGGGGAAAATCCTAGTGCATTCTGGGATACCTTTCATGGCTTTGCAAGCTGTTGAAGTCAACCACTGTTGAAAAAGTCATCGAACAGATAAGTAACATTCAAGACTGATTCTAATAACCTAAGAAAGTTAGATAATTAGTTATTTATCTTTCATTTGATACCTACATTGTGTATTTCTGTCATCTCCCAAAGATCCTAGAACACTTTCAAACACGTGTTCAGTTCGGTGGGATCGGCACGGAATCGGCCGCCGTGGTAACTCAATGCTAGCTGCTCGCGCTAAATTCGTGACTTTTTAATCGCGCACGAAAACGCATATTTAAGGGTTTAGCTCTTGTCATATTGTTGTGATTCTGGTGCTGTTTTGAAGAGGATTGAATTGGGCAGTTGTCAGTTTTGATTGCATCAAAATCCATACATAATTAACAAAACTCTCAGCTCCTCACACAATGATTGGCCTTTCCTTTGTACAACAATGGATTGAGAATGGGCAAAGATCTTGGTGGGATGGACAAATAAGTGAATTTTTGAGTGCCACAAATGAGTTTAAAGTTGTCTATGACAAATCTGAGACTGCTTGTTATCTAACCTCTGACGAAATCATAACCGACATTATACAAGGAGACTTAGAATTGCACCAAGTTTAGATGTTGCTAGGACATAAAACAACAAACAGGCAAAATATATCGCTTTTAGTTCTAGAAGATTTCAGACCAATTCTTTTTAAACAATTACTTGGGAAAAGGACCAGTTCGGGTGAATATACCGTTCTGTAACCCTAAATACAACTGCAACAACTGAACACGTGGTGGTATGTATACATCGCTTAGGTTTTTGATTGTGCCAAGGTCAATTTTTTTTTTAAACAATTACTTATTGGCAATAGAGGGAGTGCATGTGATGTCATCACTTAGCAGTTAGCCATCTTGGAGTACACTTAATACCACCTATGGCGCCCCCTGTCATATACCAAGAACACTACAGCCAACATTGGGCCTACCTATAGTTAGGGCTGCTGAAGTGTGTGGCGCCACCTAGTGGGTACTGCCTGAACCTATCTAATTCTTCAACAGAGCATTCAAAGTGTCAACATACTGCGCTTTAGCAATGATGTGAGGCTACATGATTAAAAAAATATTTCTCCTCCATCAAAAAACCCATTTCTCCCAACTTTTGAGGCCAAACTGCTCAAAACAGTGACAAATAAACTAACAAATTGGTAAATAAACACAATGTAAGCACTTCCAAGCCTTTCATATGTAATCCAATATGGCCACCGGAAGTTGTCTCGTGACGTCATTACACCCCCTCTATAGGACAAAATGTTGATTTCTAGGAAAACTAAATCGTAGATAACTTTGGAATGACTAATCATATTTACTCGAATCAAAAAACCTTATAATCTATTCTGTGAGCTCTGTCTGTCTACCGATTTGCAGTACTCTGCAACAATTTTACAATTTTCATGTGATCATTGATGTGCCTACCGGCGGTACACTTCGTCTGATGTCTCTGAAGTGTTGAAATTTAACTTTTACAATTTACATTTCACTACTCAGGAGCTGAGCAATGTCAAATCATAAATCGGTGATAATAATGACACTACTTGATCTTAGGCGGTCTGAGAAAATAGAATTGAGCATGTGGCAATGGAATATTATTGTTATCTTATCACTGAAAAGCACGTTGCGCGTCCTCGTTCTCGACCTCATCAGAAATGCCAGAATACGCCGTGTCATTTTATAAGAAATTTATTGGGAGAATCTAATGCATCCACTTCATTCAAACAATATTAAAGACACTGGATGACTAATCCGCTATGCTGTTGCACATGATGTAGTGCGAGTAAGGATAGATTTGTAAGAATAGTATAATACTGAACAAATATCGCCCAAAAGCGAGAAGTTACCTACCTAGCAAAATGGCGACCGGAAGCAGCTGCGAACTTCGCTTGTTCCCGGCTTTGAGGGCGGCTACCAGCGAGTCTCGTTTGGAATATAGCCGCATCGTGGCAGCACCGATATAGATTAAACCACTGAACCGCCCTCGGGAACTGTATAAGATTTGGCTGGCTTCCCTTTTTATGGGAGGTAGTGTAATGGGTTCTAGTGTATGCAGGTTTTGCAGGTATAGCAATACCTCAGGGAGTTTAATGCCCCTGCTCTGCAGAGTTGTAAACCACTGCCTTGTGGTACAGGTTCTTGACAAAACCGAAGGCTAAGGGAGCAAACCCTAAACAGAAAACCATGTCACTGTGGCAGCTTTAAGGGCAGTTGATGTATGGAACTCCCAACATCTCCCGACCAGCCACTGCAGGGACAAATAGGTTTGCGCCTGTCTTGAGATGTTCTTGTCGGTGTGAAACCTGTATGTGCTCCACAGGAGAGTTCCGCTGGTAACTTGCAAAAGCCAGCAGCACTTCAACACTTTTGCAGGCAGCTTTCATCATGACAAATAAGGAAATACTCGAACGGACAGGGCTGCCCTCTATGGAAGATCTTCTGATCAAAAAGAATCTCCGGTGGACTGGACACCTCATGAAGATGTCATCAGACAGGCTACCAAAGCAGATCCTCTATTCTCAACTGTCTTCTGGTTACAGAAAGAGAGGGCGCCCTCATCTCCAGTTCAAGGATACCATCAAGAGAAACCTGAAGCTGAGAGACATTAAGACTGACTCCTGGGCACAACTCTCACAGCAGAGAGCTAAATAGAGAGCGGCAGTCAAGTAATGAAAGCAGTCTTTGTCACATCGCGACCAACAGCATGATGATGATGAATGGGTTCTAATCATAGCCGAGTAAAATTAAAGACTTACGAATTTCATATGTGTTGCTACTTAACCTGCAAGGACTGGTTTGCTCATACCCCAGTCACACGATGCCTGCGTTCGCTTATGAGCGATTCGCGACGTCAAAACGTCCTCATTGCGTCGCGACGACGCCAACCTCCCGGCGTCCATTTCGGAAATTTTGGACGCAAGGAGGGTACAGCTGCTGCACCTGCAATCTCCTTGCGCCCTGTTCCGGCGGCGTGATTCAAAACTGGTTGGCGACCTGGCTCCTAGTTGGCAGCACTATATAGTTACCATCAGTGCACTAAACCTGGTACAACGAGCACACAATTTGAAACAAACATGCACATTGATCTATTCATAAGGCGATACTTTATTTTGGTCGATTTCTACCACAGATATGTATCACTAAAAGGCTCCTATGAGTAGGCCTATGTAGTTACAAATTGATACCCGTGTAAAATCCCCAACCACTCTAACTGATTACTCCTGAGGAAAAGGACTTATATAAAGTTCACGGAGGATTGGAGTAGTTGCTCATATAATATTTGTTTTCATTATTGTCTAAATTTAATTACCTTAACGGCTTGCCATATAATATATATGAAATCAGAAATATGACAATAAAGGAAGTGGCAATGTGCTGTTTTGACATGGCTGCTGCATCAACGAATGAGTTGCTCCTAAGTCAATGCGAGTGTTTGATTTACAGAGGGAATTTCTTTGGGGCCTGGGGGGGGGGGGGGGGGGTCTACTTGACATGATATATATTTGCTTGCCACTTTGAGCTTGGGAATGGTGAAACGGTTGAATGGTTGGGGGCTTTACATTCTAACAACATATGATGTCACCCCTTTCCAGAAGCTTTTTCTTTGACAATGTAATTGAATGTGATGCATGTGCGTTAGAGATGCTTACCCCAGATCTGACACCAAATCTAATGTGGTCGGAAGACTGATACATCTAAGCAATGAAGATTGATATATTAAAATGCATTGTAACTGTAGCTCTTTATTCCGCCATCTTAAATTGTAACAACCCCCTTCCCCCTTGTCCATGCCATATAGTCCTGTCCAGTGGCTAATTTAACTACCACCCAGGACCATTCTTTTGGTATGCTCTTGACCCTTTCCTTCTGGGTCCCTAGGCTTAAAGTTGCATAGTCCGATGGTCGTAATTTTCTGAGATAAATATATTAGGTTGATCATTATAATCTACCTTACTTTCACTTGAAGTAACTTGTGTCTTAAATGGCTAACTTTTGAGATATTTGAAGTGTAAACATGCCAAATTAATTTTGGCAAGCACGCCAAAACTCTGACACCATAGCTTCTCCTGTACCAGGTTCTATTAATTTAATTCAGTATCCCCTTCTATATGGTTCAAAATGTTAATAAGTGCACCGGTGTCTAAGTTAGATGCCTAGAATCAAATCTAGATAATCATTTGGGTTTTGAAAATTTGATGTTTTCATCGGACTATGCAGCTTTAAGCCTATGCGGCCTAATGGTTAATCCGACACTGGCCCGGTCAACTGTTCCCTTACACCAACAATACCAGAATGGGATACAGTGACAGTGGGCACTCATGGGTGCTTTATAGTGCTGAATACCATGGCCCGCTATCTTACTGCATCATATTATCCTGACACTGAACTAACCAGTGCTTGCCGTAGCGCCTATCTTAGTAATATGGAGGGAGGATCGGGCAAGCTATTGATATCTGTTTATTTAGTAACGGTTTGACTCCTCCATGTGTACGTGACTCGATCATTCGCCTATTAATACACATAGCTCATATGTGTTTGTCACTTGATCATTAACACATTAATACACATATATGCAGATGACACAGTCATATATGCAAACGGCACCACAGAAGAGGAGGTAATAACTAAACTAAACAAGCTCCTACTAAAACTGGATGAGTGGTGTGAGTCCAACAAAATAACCATCAACACAAGCAAGTCAAAAACAGTTCTCTTCTCGCATAAACAAATGCCAGAAAGAAAACTACACTGTAAGCTAGGAAGCCAAACACTAGAAAATGTAGACCATTACAAATACCTAGGCCTTGAGTTGGACAGCCAACTAAACTACAACCTATGTATAAACAAAATTGTCCAAAAGGTAAACCACAAACTGTGGCTATTTGCAAAGCTAAGAGACTACATGACAAAAGAAATGTCAATAAAAATCTTCAAGGGCATGGTGCTACCCTATTTTGACTATGGAGATGTAAACTACATGGGTGCAAAGAAAGAACTTCTAAAAAAACTGCAAACACTACAGAACAGAGCCCTGAAAATCTGCCTCAGAGTAGACAAGCTGCACCCCACCTATGACATACACAAAAGAACCAAAGTAAAATTGCTAGAAAATAGGAGAATAATTCATCTGAAAACATTAGCATACAGCTATAGTCAAGACAATAAACTCCTAACAAAACCACAAAGGGCAACTAGAGCAAATAATGCGCCACTACTAAAGCAGACCAGAAGCCAAATAAAAGCTCATGAGAGAAGCACGCTAGAAATGGCTGCCAAGGTGTGGAATGCCCAAACAGTAAAGGAACGACAAATTCCTGACCTAAAAACATACAAAAAATATCTGTGCAAAATAAGGCTAGGAACCCCCAACTAAGCTGCACCGCAAAGGGGCAGGTGATACATGTCACGGCCCACCAGCGAGACGCCCAATGGAAGGTAACCATACCAAAAGCACCCAGATAACACACCTCACAGCTGCGTACAAGCCTATGATATGTAAATAGGAGTAGGCTAGTCTAGAAATAAGAGTAGAAAAAATAAAGCACATATATGCCAAGAAAATCCAAAAAAATTAACATAGACTACTATAGTACTAACCAGACCAACCAACTATCTATCTGCTACTGAAATACAGGCAATCAAATACCTTATCAGCAGCTACTGTGTGATAAGACAACACCAACACTACAGCTGGCCAGCATTGAAAACAAGCCTGAATACCCAGGCTTATATGCTATGGACAGTATAAATACAGCCTCAATAAAAAAAAAAAAAAAAAAAAATACACATCTAAGTCATTATTAATACACACCTAACTGACACTTGTTAGTCACTCGATCATCCATACCTATTAATACACAAAACAAGCTGATTTTCTTACTGTTCAAGCTTTTATTCATGCTAAATATACTAGCATCAGCACCAATAATGCACTGGTATTTCCAGTAATTACATCTGAATGTTTTTAGTCGACAATACATGTCTAGTACGACACCTGGTGATAGGCAATGACACTCGTGTTGTGGGTCGACAGTGTCACTGTATTGTTTTACACTGACGATTGAGCTTTTCAATCAATCAATCAATCAATCAATCAATCAATAGGATACAGCTATAATTATCAAAAATGATTAAAAACTGGTAAGTATGTTTTCTCTATAAATCCACATTTGTGCCGAAAAGACTGTCAGTTGCTCAATATGAAGCCAGTGTTAACAGAGCCTCAATTGCCTCTCCACAGACTCTGTGACCCACAAGTCCAGTCTGGATTACACTCTGTGCATGCATCGCGGAAATCGTGTATTAAAGAAGAATTTGGATCGGGTGAGTGCAACAGTGGGGGAAGGGAGGACTAATTGAAATAAATAAAGAACAACATAAGAAAGAGAACTATTGTTGCAGTGGTGGGTTTTTAGGAAGAAGACAGACAAGAAATAGATTAATAAGGTTAAATTGTATCTATTCTCAGAAGTAACTGTCTTTGTGACAGACATGAAAGTGGGTCGGGCACCATAATATTCAGTCGGCGGTGTGACACAATTCGACTTGTGTATGTAGGATTGCATAACATTTCAATAGTGAAAATATTACACAGGTAAGCAGGGTGAGATATGGTGCACACATTTTTAACCAATCATATAGATACTAGAAGATATTTGTCTGCAAACCATGGCTTCCTTCTTTCACATGTGTTCACAGCGTGTTCTAGGATTATCTAGCTAAGTACAATGCCACGAGCCGGATTAAAAGTACATCCCATTACTGGACCTGGGCTTACTGAGGTACACTGGCTGAATAATGATCAATATCTATATCTCCCGAGTCATCTGTGCTGTGGATGGACAAAACTAGGACATGATGACCCAGTTCTCCCCATTAGTGTTATCAGTACACGCAGTTTGTTCATAATCAGAATTCTTAAATAGTTTCTTTCTTTTCATAAGATTTAAAGTTGCATACTTCGACAGTTTTGACTTTCTGTCATTTAATTAGTGAAAAGAACAAATATATTAGGTTGATCATTTTAATTATAATCTACATTACTGTAGTTTGAAGTAACATTATATTTTAAGGCATATTTAAAATGAAAATGCACAATTAATGTTGGCGTGCACATCAAAATGGCGAACATCATAGGCTCCAAAAGTGGCATGTTGTGTTAAATTCACTCAGTATTCCTTTCATGCAGCATTAAATGCTTAATAAGTGCACCACTATCTATGTTGGATCAAATCTGGCTAAGTGTTCTGGTTTAGAAAATTTGATGCTTTTTTTGGGGTGTTACACGAGTTCATTAAGCAGAGGAAATTTCAATCGTGGATGATTGGTCTTCCTCATTCCACTGCTCCTTGTCCTATCCTAATAATGCTTCAGGGATGAAAGTAGTCTCCGGGGAAAAAAAGCGGAAATGCAGATGTTCTCCCACCCATAGGTTTAGCATTGTCAGGGAATTGCGGAAAATTCCCGGAAGTCAGGTTTCATATATGCTGGTACACGCTGATAGTGCTGCACCGTTTGAAGCAGTATTAGTAGTATACGATGATAATGCTGCGGCATTTGAAGCATTTATTAGTAGGATACGCTGATAGTGCTGCAGCGTCTGCACCACATATTAGTATACGCTAATAGTGCTGCAGCGTAAAACACCGTATTAGTAGTGCCTATACTTTGATTGTGCTGTGGGATTGCAGCAGGTACAGGAAAAATCCCGGAAATTCGCGAAATCCCGGAGATCTTTCATCCATGATGCTTTAATCAGAACATACAGCTTTATATGCAATCATGCCTGGGGTAAAGGAAGGAAAGATAATTGCTTTCATTATGCATTTAGTCGGTCCTCAAAACAATAAACAAACTACTTCTGAAATTTAATTTTTTTTACAGATAGTTATTGGCACTAGTGTAGATACTTTGACACACTCAACCTTAAACACACATAAATTTGGGGGACCAGCCAGAGGTAAGTTTCTCATTCAACATAAGCAACTGCCTCGTTTCCTTCTTGTATTCTTTGCTAAATAAACAATATAACTAGTAATCTAATATATACAATATCACAATATGATTCAAAGTGCAACACTTACAATAAAATCAATTTTGAATAAAACCCCGCCTTTATCTAGAGAGCCGGGATATTCATAACAAGCTTAAAAGCCGCACTCCGCGCAGACTTTAAAGCTTGCTCCTGTGGAGGGCTACTTGGGCCTTACGTTTTTTATAGTTCATTTTATTTTAGTTGATGTGGATGTCGCTTGTTTGTTTGTTGTTTTACGTCCTAGCAACATCTAAGGTCATATCAGGACGGGTACCGACTTGTGACAGTGCGCACTCATGGCGACTTTATAGTGCTGACCCACTGGGCAACCAGGCCGCTGGCACCATGACCTGATATCCCACTCAGTCACATTATCCTGACACTGAGCTAACCAGTCCTTGTCTTATCCTAATAATGCAGAGTGCCAGGCTAGGAAGCGACACGTATCAATTTTTAAGTCATTGGTTTGACTCGACCAGGGTTCGAACCCACGACCCCAAGATCTACCAGCATGGGAGACGGGCGCTCTAACTCATTCGGCCATCCCGTCTGGTATGTGGATGTCACCTTCATAACCTTAGATGGCTGCAGTCAAGGTGATGGATGCTGCCGACATGATGGACACAACTGACATGGATGTGGCCAACATAGCGGTCATCGCCGACATCATAGTCCCAACCAATGTCATATTCACCACCATTTA
The DNA here is from genome assembly GCA_030323885.1 of Branchipolynoe longqiensis. Classification (NCBI taxonomy): domain Eukaryota; kingdom Metazoa; phylum Annelida; class Polychaeta; order Phyllodocida; family Polynoidae; genus Branchipolynoe; species Branchipolynoe longqiensis. Next base: position 69,054,145 of record CM059195.1, read on the forward strand.
AGACTCTTTTCTCACAATGTTTTGTGAACACAAAACACACACTCACTTCTATTTATATAGAAGTTAGAGTTATACCATACACCTGTAAAGTCTATCAGCAATCAGGTTTATTGCGAACATGCTCTCCACTACAGCCTAACTTTTCTAATAGTCCGATAGTTTGCAGTTTCTGTCATATATTAGAGATAAACATAAAAGGTTAATCATCATAGTCTTTTACTTTAGATTGAAGTAACTTTTATATTAAAGGATTAACTTTGGAGATATATGAAGTGAAAAACATGCCAAATAAATGTTGGTGTACATACCAAAATGCTGGACATAAGCTTAGTTTGCCCTCTTTTGATCGTAGCAGCACAGCACAGAAACACCACATTGCAACAAATGTTCAATGAGTGCACCAGTATCTGATTTAGGAAAATTCTATGCTTTCATCAGATTATGCTGCTTTAGCCACTGCCTTATTTAAAGTTGCATAGTCCGATGGTTTTGCGTTTCTGTCATTTTCTGAGATAAATATATTAAATTGATCGCTATAATCTACCTTACTTTAGTTTGAAGTAACTTTTATTTTAAATGGCTAACTTTTGAAATATTTGAAGTACAGTCATGAGCAATTAATTTGGGCAAACATGCCACACCTCGGACACCATAGGCTTCTGCAGTAACATATTCTATTAAATTGCCTCAGTATTCCCTTCAAAGTGGTGTCAAATGTTTAAAGGGACCAGATATAGGTCGCTGAGATACTACCCATACTCTGACAAATGCTCTCCAAGCATACATTTGCTGGTTTTCAGTTTATGCAACTACACATGTGGGGGGAGAGTCCTGAGATTGGTTGCTTCTGTTGTGTTGTATTTAGTCCAGCAGCACTGACACTTTTAGACAACCATTTAGAGAAAGAAATGTTAGAAATTGCAATCTAAAATGATAAATATAAAGTTCAAATGTTTATTTATCATAACCAGCTACTTTTTGTGTGAATAATTGATTAAATCATGTAGATTAATAGACTTTTAAAGTTGAATTGAGAGCTTTCTGTGGCTGCCATCTTGGTGGTTGCCATGGCTTCCCCTGTGTGTGGGGAACCCCTCTAGGTCATGTGATGAGGGAATCCCACCTATGATGTCATTCATACATCACAGACCTCAACTCTCCTCCCATATGTTCAGTGGCATGAACTGAACAAACTAAGCAAAGGTATGTTTGGAGAGCATTTGATGCTGGATTCGTTTGTGTCTGGGTGAGGTATAGCCGGCGACTTTAATATTAAAGAAGTACACCAGTATCTAAGTTAGATATGTAGAGTCAAATGTAGGTAATTGCTTTGGTTTTGAAAATTTGATATTTTCATCGGACTATGCAGTTTTAAACTTATATCTACACCTATTAACCAGTTTCAGTGACACTTGGTGATACACAATTCCCACAGAACACACTTTTACACACATATACAACTTAAGTAGATGTACAAGTTACTTTCCACACCGGTTACGTAACAGCTACGTGGGCTCCGACGTCTTTGTCATGTGAGGAAGGAACCAAACCTGGAGAGAGAAAATAACCGGAAGTAACCAAATATCAATTGTGCGCCTTGGGAAATAAATTTATAATAATGTAGTGGGAGTGATGCAAACGGGAAATGTTGAACCTGGAGCAGGTTTCGAACCCACACTTCTTGCCATTCCGGGACTAGTGTCCGAACCAATAAACTATCTAGGCTCACCGATACAATCATCCTATCCACGCCTACTTGTTGTTTCAGCACCTTGCCTGAGAGGTCAGTGCAGCTTACCAGATGGGATGGCCAAATGAGTTGAGCATCCGTCTCCCGTTTTGGTAAATCGTGGGATTCGAATCCACGGGTTAGAACCCAGGTCCAGTCAAACCAATGACTTAAAAATTTATACTTGTCGCTTCCTAGCTAGGCGCTCAGCCTTATCAGGATAGGACAAGGACTGGTTGGCTCAGTGTCAGGATAATGTGACTGAGTGGAATATCAGGTCATGGTGCTGGTGGCCTGGTCTCCCAGAGGGGCAGCACTAAAAAGTCACCATGAGTGCACACTGTCACAAGTCGGTGCCCGTCCTGATATGACCTTAGATGTTGCCAGGGCCTAAAACTCCAACAACCAACCAATCTTGCTATTCTGGGACTAGTGTCCGAACCAATAAAATATTTAGGTTCACTGATGCAATCATAATATCCACACCCACCTGTCGTTGCAGTGCCTTGCCTGAGAGATCAATGCAGACTACTACACTCATCCCCTCTGGAATCCCAAGTCTTTTAAATGGTTAGCTTGTACAGGATTCTTCTGGTCATATCAGAAGAGATAGCAACTTGTGACAGTGCGCACCCATGGTGACCTTTATAGCGTTGTCCCACTGTTAGACCAGTTGAGCTTAAATATCCCTACTATGAAGCCAGGCAAATAAAGCAAAGGTGAAGTTAAGGCTTCAAATTAAACAAATATTCCAATACGGTTTAATGATACCTTTATCTGCAAGGTTATTGCTACTGGTCTATTTCAGTCTACATCATAGTGGATCACTAACAGTCTGTATCAGTGTTCCCTAATCTACGCCACTCTACTAGATAATTTCCCTTAGGAGGATTATTCATAATTTACTGACCCTAATAACAACTTGATAACGCCACCCTCCCTAGCACCAGGTTATAAATATCTCTCAGGGATTAAGTACTTTCAAAGCATATGATCTATACATATGCTCATATTCGATGATACTTATGCGAAATACTCTGGGTAATGTCAGTGAACCTTTAAAAAAAAATCCCAGTAGAAACAAAAGAAGAACAATCATGTGACTGGTGAATATGTTCAGCCAGAAGATGGTATTTTACGAAAGCGGATGACACATGGAACTTAGCGGCAATTCGATTAAAGTCAAGTCTGTACCTGTCCTTCCGTGGCTTTACTTGTGGTGGAGATGGCGATGATGCAGGCAGCTACCGGTCGGGGTGAACACTGCGTTGATGGACAGCGGTAAAAGCAGACGCAGCAGCCAGCTTCCTGGCTCCAAACGCTGTTTAGTCTTATCCCTGAACACAATCAGATGGGAAGATCTTTAACGCTTTCAGCCCTAAAAAGATTTCAACTGTTAAGTAAGTCTCTGGAGTCCTGACCGAATTGGTAAAATATCTGAATGTATGATGTTAGTGCAATTAAATTGATATATCTCAAAAACCATTGAAAAGCAAGTTGATTTTATATGAAAATAAATTGATTTCTCTTTCAAATGATACCAAATTTAGCCGCCTTGGCATTACTGGTTATGAGATATGATATGAGATGTGCAAGGTACATACACATGTGAAGATATGGAATTCAGGGCTATTTAAAGGTATTCAAGCTGTTTTTGAGAGGAATTCAAGACTATTTTCATTTGGATTTCAGGAAAAAGAAAAACGACTAATTTAGATCAGTGGAGAGAGTTTAATGGAATGCAAGGCTTTTCAAGACTAATTACCCAAAACAAGGTTAATTTCAAGGCTTTTTAAGGCCTTGAAATGGGGCAAATGAAGTTTGAGACTTTTCAAGACTTTCCAGGCCCCGTATGGGCCCTGCAAGTAAATTTAATTGACCCAGTTCCAGCTGAAGCCTATGATGGTCAGTCTTGACAAGTGCCCCACAATAAATTTTCCATTTTTGCACTTCAAATATCCCCCAATTTAGTCATTTTAAATCAAAATTACTTCAAACTAAAGTAAAGTAGATTTATAACAATCATCCTAACATATTTATCTACAAAAATAAAACAAAAGCTCTATCCAATCAGACACAAATATTTACTGGAAGAGGTCTTGGCTTCGATGGCCCTGTTTATCTTGAGACACGTGACCGACTGGTCACATGTGGCCGTCTGCGGGTCCGTCCATCGCTGGTCACGGGTGGGTAGACACGCCGACAAGTACGCTGGGAGCGCCTCCTGGCGTACACCTGGTACAAGCAAAACATCGCAAACATTTCACCAATTGGATTTAATTCATTTTATCCCAGTTTAGGTGTTCACAATGTTATGCAATGGAAATGAAGGCACTGGCCTAATTAAATATGATGCGTCTATTGGGATTGGGATAAGCTAACAGTAGAAGATATCCCTGTAATGAAGCTACTGCAGACGGGCTACAACCAGTTCAATGAATGCCGCCCCTTTGCGTGTTCACAATGTTATGCAATGGAAATGAAGGCACCGACCTAATTAACTATGAAGCTTCTAATGGAATTGCGATATGATAATAGCAAGGGATATCCCCACAATGACGAACCATGATCAGAATCGGATCTTTAATTAAAAGGGTAACTACAACTGTAAGCATTTCTTAGATAAAAATGAGGTACCTGCAAATGCTTTGATTCAATTTCTGCTGCACCCGAAGAACATCACCATGATGACATTGACTGTTAATGTTGGGCTAATCTTCATGAATACGTTGATAGGACATAAGCATACTATCCGGTTTATGCCCAATGATGAAGGTACCAGTCAGATACTTAAAACAGCAACATTTCTGTCCACATATGACTTCATCAGGAACTAAGGCATACCACAAGATCATATAACATAGACACATTCTCAGAAATGCATATATTCCCTTTAGTCTGGTTCAATAGCCCTCCTTCCAGAGAATGGGACCAGGATTAGCCGCCATCTTGGAAGATCAAGTTCAAGTAATCTTTGCTCACACGCATTGCTCAGTAGTGCAAAGGTGAAGGTTACAGACATAGGTAGTCAGGGAAGGTACAAACATGTAACCAATCGTAGAACTAACAAACCCTGTCCAAGCAACATCTCTCCAGGTGAAATGCAACATACACAGGTAGGCTTGTGTCGGTAGGTTGATTGCATCAGGGATCCTACATGGTATAATGGTCAATTCCTGAAATGGCAGAAGTGTGGGTTCGAATCCAAATCTATGTGCGATGTTCCTTTCGTTTGCACCCGCCCACCCCCAACGACACTTACCTAGTTAAAAAAAGATAAAACTCAGATTTTCCCAAAATAGTTAGTTACCTGTTTGTCAGTCTTATATTGAATTGTCTATCATGGATATCCAACAAATGGAAATTAAAAAACACCAAAATAAATTACCTTTCAAGTCTCGTGTGAGTCTGATTCCACAATTCTTGCAGCACACTGCCAACGAAGCCTCTTCTGTCTGCTTGGATAATAAATGATTTCAATGGAAATTACGTTATGTATAACTGAATGTAATAACAATATTTTATTATCTTAAGATTGTTCTTGTAATTAAATAGTGTAAATGACTGAAGTTAAACATGGTCGGAAGACCAGTGCCTCGGCGCTGAAAAATGACTGTATTAAGATGAATAAAAATGCTTACCAAAAAAAAGAAGAAGTAATTATTCGTATATTATGATGAATATAATTATTCTGCCATGTTTTGCTATTGTTACCTCTAACCTCCTTTAATCTGTGTACTTGTTTGTATTTGGGTATTGGAGGTTGGTGTGCGGCCTGGAGGGCTATAGGTCTGCTTTCAAGCAGCTCTACTCCCCTCCTTCTCTCCAGGGCCGCGTTCAAGGTATGCCTCGGAGGCGTCTCGGAGAAATATCTGATGTCACGCTAGTCTGAACGGCAAAAGCAGTCGGTTGCCTTGAAAATGGCCACCCCCTATGGGGGCAGCCATTTGCAATGGAAAAGAAGAGCTCTGATTGAGTGAAACCATTGAATTCGGCAGACATTTTCGAGGCGCTTCTTGCCTCCTACCTGAAAAGCGAGACGTCTCGGAGGCGTACCCTGAATGCAAATAGGCCAAAAAGACGTTTCCGGGATGTCTCGGCGTCGACTCGGAGGTGTACCCTGAACACGGCCCAGGTGGCACCTCAGCTCTCTAGATAAATCTGGCTCGCTTTAATTCTAATTTTCATATGATCACAATGTATGCACAGCATAATTAGTCTTGGACAAAATAGCCATAATTATATCACCCATACTCAGATCAATATTGCTTAGCATTAAGAGTAATCGGTGAGAATTAAACCCTCAAAATCTAATTAGGAGATGCCAAGCCATCAGATCTAGAAGGTAAGGGTAATTAATTGATTAATTCGGGTTATACAATGGCAGACCTGTGCACCCGATCTCGCAGTTTTCAGTATTATCAAAGTTATTTTCAATAGTCTTGAATGACTTTCGGTAACACTTTTACATAATATTCACAAGTAAACTTTCCATGCATTTGACAACAAAGACAACACATAATATGCTTAAATCCGGATGGGTCAGCATGGGGCCTGGAAAGTCTTGAAAGTCTATTTTCCCCATTTCAAGGACTTAAAAGGCCTTAAATTAAAACCTATTTTGGGTAGTTGGTCTCGAAAAGCCTTGAATTGCAATAAACTGTCCCCACTGATTTAATTGAGTCTGAAATTGCCATTCACCATTGTTTTTCCACCCCCTGAAATCCAAATGAAAATAGTCTTGATTTCCGATCAAAAACAGCTTTGAAAAGCCTTAAAATCCATATCTTCACATGTGTACTGACCCTGAAAATATGGAAGTGTAAAAAAAAACCCACACATCTACAGCATAGGTGTTCACCTACTCTGCTGGTAGCTTAATAATAAGCCCTTTTCAAAACCTCAAGCCTGGCTTTGTTGTTTGGTTGTTTTACATCCTAGCAACATCTAAGGTCATATCAGGATGGGTACCGACTTGTGACAGTGTGCACTCATGGCGACTTTTATAGTGCTGCCCCACTGGGAGACCAGGCCGCCAGCACCATGACCTGATATCCCACTCAGTCACATTTTCCTGACACTGAGCCAACCAGTCCTTGCCCTATCCTAATAATGCTGAGCGCCTGGCTAGGAAGCGACAAGTATCAATTTTTAAGTCATTGGTTTGACTCGACCAGGTTCAAACCCACGATCCCATGGTCTACCAACACGGGAGACGGACGCTCTAACTCATTCGGCCATCCCGTCTGGTGCAAGCCTGACCATAAGAGTGCTGGGGTGCACAGTCAACAGGATGGCTCGGATGTGCCAATAGTTGTACATATTACACCGCAACGCCAGGAGTTTCTCGTATTTTGAGACTGGCGATTCCGCAATGAAACAAACAAATCCATGCTTCCGTATTCAGTGTTTGATTCTGTAACAATTGCGGAAGAACATGGAGGGTGCACAGGTCTACAATGGACTTGTGACAGTGCACGCACATGGCGGTTTTATAGTGCTGCCCCACTGGGATACTATTTGACACCAGGCGGTGTATGGGTAATTTCTACTGAGCGTTATCTCACGCTACAAAGGTTGGATCGGATTAGTGAGTGGCACAGAGCATAGGTCTCGAGTGAGTAATCTCACCAGGTATTTAACAAGTAAAAAACAGAGAGAACAAGTAGAAACATAAAACACTAATTTGTATAATCCGAAAGTCATTTGAATTTCAGCATATTCTATAAATATAATAGGCTGATCATTATAATCAACTTTACTTTAGCTTGAAATAACTTTTATTTTATAGTATTAATTTTGGAGCTATTTGAAGTGAAAACATGATAAATTAATGTTGGTGTGCACACCAAAAATCTGGATATAGCTTTTGTTTACTTGTTTTTTTGGGGCATAGCACACAATTGCACCAAACTGCAATACATGTTAAATCAGTGCACCAGAATCTAAGTTGGATATTTAAGATCAAATTTAAACCTGGTTTTGAAAATGTGAATTTCTATCATCGGATTATGCAGCTTTAAACTTAACTACAGCAAGTCTACTGAAAAAAACATGGCTATTTTGATATCGAACTCCACAACTCCAAATATGGACATTAAGTCAACTGTAAAAGGTCAACTCCAAATATAGGTATGAGACATCTGCAGAAATGTCACTCTAAACATAGGCATTTAGATAATGCACTATAGAGTCAACTCCAAACATTAGTCAACTGCACAAAACATAATGACGTCACCTTCTCTGTGGTGGTTACTCCATCCAGAAAGTCACAGGGTGGCGCATGCGCATTCAAGGGTGCAAGACGCCGGCGTTTGCTTCGAGAGGCTCTTTTGGTGATGATCTCTTCACACTCCGCCTCTTCGTCTGAGATAAAGCTTACGCCTTTCACAGTACGTTTCGAGGCTATTCGCACAGTTTCACTACGAGGCTTCACTTTATTGACTAGCATGGCTTTTGCACTAGCAGTCTGAGTTTTGCTTTGCTCAATGGATAAATTTGCTTTAGCTTCATCAGAAGTTTTATTCACTGCATTGGGATTGGAACATTTTGAGGCTTTATTAGCGTTATCACTCTTAGAATTCCGGCTTAGCGAAGATTGCTTTAATAGAGGTTTTAACTCAGAATTGTCACCAATGACTACTTGAGCTACGGAAGGTAGGATATTCTCTTGATTTTCTGTTATGACTTCCTTAAAAGCACAGTCTAATTCTGTCTTCACATCACCACCACTATGTGCACCCACCTTCAACTCTGGTTCAACAGTATTCAACTTTGATTTGAAAAGTGGTCGCATACCATTAGAATTCTGTTCTAGGGTTTCCGTATTCTTGATCTCACTCACGGTTTGTACCTCCCTAGGGAGGGTTGCATCAGCTAGATGTTCCATCACAGCATCAAAGTCTTCGGAGTTTTTGTCGTCAACGTCTTCAGAGCCAAACAAGAGCGGTGAGTTGGATCGTTCGTCAATAGTAAATGCATCACCTTTTTCGATGCTTGAAGAGTCTATCCACTGCGATGACCTCTTCGATGATGCACTCTTCTTTCCTATTTGGCTGCATTTGGGAGTATGAGGGTCAGATTGATAGTCAGGATCATCATCTTTGTCTTTACGCATAAACTTCGCCAGCTTTAGTTTCACAGATTTGTTTTTCTGCTCAAAACCATATTGTCCATGAATTGCCTTATCACTCTCACATTTTGGTACTCTAATAGGAGTCAGTCCGAGAGTGTCATTCAAATTCCCAGTAGGCAAGTTCGCTTTATTCATTTGCCGCATCGGACTGGCAGGTTGGAATTTCGTTACTAATGTCTTTGTTGGAGTTCCAAGCTGCGTACTTGTGAACTTTGGACTGAATAATGGCCTTGAATAATGTTGTGTGCTCGAAGCAAGCGGTAATGCAAACTCCACTGTCTGATCCATGCTCATTGGTTGCGTGAGTGGTGCTCCTGCCACAAGCTCTTCTTGCTTCGCAACAAATGGTGTTGCTGCAACTTGCGTATCACCCATAGCGACATCGATCATTGATACTGACCCCAGCCGAAGATTATTTTCAACTTTCATCCCTGGTTCTTGCCACTGCGATGTCCTTGATTTGTCCACTCCTCCATCTTTGTTCTGTGACATTAGGAACCCTCCTGCCTGTGACGTGAGCAAAAAGCTTGTCGGCTCCTGTTGGGAGGCGATAGTATTATTCAGCTGGTGCTGACTAGTGGCACCACCATGCGGGACGCGTTCCAGGTCCATTGGTGGGGACGCTGTGGTGGTTGGAAGAGAGGGGAGGACAGGCGGAAGTGGCGAGCCGGGGACGTAGTTGGTTTCCACGGCCACACTCAGATCCATCTGAGAAACTGAGAGACTGCAATAACAATAAAAGAGTAGGGGGTCAATGACACCCCTGCTTAAATCTGAGCAAAAACTGCTTTAGTAGGAATTAACTGTGGAGTAGGTGGTTCCAGCTCGCAGTGTTTATCTGCATTGGCTTAAAGTTGAGAAATTGAGCGAGGATGCAAAAAACAAGATGGCAGTCATTAGTAGATGCTCTCAATTCGAATTTTAAAGCCGATTAATCTACATGATTTCATTATTCACTCAAAAATAGTGGGCTATGATAAATAAACAAGCATTAAAAACATGTATTTAACATTTGTTTTGTTTTTGTTTTACCTCCTAGCAACATCTAAGGTCATATCAGGACGGGTGCCGACTTGTGACAGTGCGCACTCATGGCGACTTTATAGTGCTGCCCCACTGGAAGAGCAGGCCACCAGCACCATGACCTGATATCCCACTCAGTCACATTATCCTGACACTGAGCCAACCAGTCCTTGCCCTATCCTAATAATGCCGAGCGCCAGGCTAGGAAGCAACAAGTATCAATTTTTAAGTCATTGGTTTGACTTGACCGGGGTTCGAACCCACGATCTACCACCACGGGAGACGGACGCTCTAACTCATTCGGCCATCCCGTCTGGTATTTGACATATTAGATTACAAATTCATGGGGTTATATCCATAACCCAGCCTTCCGACACTTTTTGTAGTGGGTCGTTCAGCAGCCCTGTCTCAGAGACAGCGCTGCGGGAGTAATGTAGCGCAAAGTGTGCTTACGTGGGGTCCTGGCCAGGCCCGGGCGGGCAGCATGTCATGTTCTCCGTGAACTCCTGCAGGGATCGCACAGCCTGGTGGAAGTTGCCATGGTACTGCACCTTGTTACGCACCCACTTGGACAGGCCTGATGATGCAACAAGAACAAAACCCACTCACAACACACAAATCAGCTCAATATTTCCTTCCTTCAGATATGTTATGAAGTCTTTGTGCTATAAAAAAAAACACCAAAAAACATGCAAAATTAATTTTGGCATGCAGGTCAAAATTGTTATGCTGTAGGCTTCAGAAGTAACAGGTTCTATTAAATTGATTTAGTGTTCCCTTCAATGTAGAAACAACAACTTACTAAGGGAATCAAATCTGGATAAATGCTTTGGTTTTGAAAATCTGATACTTTTTGTATATATATACTTGTTAAAAAATGGGGAGGAAATGTTTAAAGAAAATTCTGTGACAATGCAATACCATATAATCCATATTCACCACATGTTTAATACTTTATTACCGAACTGGAATTGTATACAGTTACTATTACAACTCATAATTTCATTTATAACATGAATATTACTTTTATGATTGAACGGGATTTGCATGCACTTACTAGTACAACTGATAGTTTCATTTATTTATCATGCAATTTGACTGTATGGCTGGATGACCATTGCTTTGGCACTCACAAGAAACATTATTCAATGAATAAACTACATTTAGTAAAGACAACAAAATATACAGCCTTAACCCTTTAAGGCCAGAAGCCCCCAAATGTGCCCACAAGTTTCACACATACAGTTCGGGAGCACCTGAATGTGTCCACCATATCTCATATCCAGACATGAGCAGAGAAGTAAAACAAATTAGCTGATTGTGGGCGTATGCCTCAAAACTCCGAGATGGGGGGGGGTGTAGGGAGGGGGAGCCACCCCCCCTCCCACGGAGAAATTTGTTTACAAGTAGGACACATTTGGTGCAATTTGGTGGCCACTTAGGAGGGAGAAATTTCACTCTTCACCTGTGACATAAGGTAAGAGTAGGCATATAGACCAGTACTCTAAGAATACAGAAGTGTTTTTCTTGTAATCTTGCATAAATGATAAGTCAATAATATAAATAATACACCTATATCATAGTTAATAGTTTCAGTTATTTAATTTATTGTCTTATACTCCTTCAGCTGGCAGTCCTTGTAATATGGTAATACTTGTTTAATTGTTATAATAAATGTAAAGGAATATGATAAAAGTAATGTAAATTTCATTTTAACAACAATATATAGTCTTATGCTCCCTCAATATATAGTCTTATACTTCTTCAATATATAGTCTTATACTCCCTCCATATCAGTCTATACTCGCAATACTTGCATAACTGCTACAATAAAGCATAAAATGTCAAGGAATACGATAATAAAACTAATCTGAAGTTCATTTTAATAACAATGTCGGTTAATCTTTTCTGCTTGTTCTTTTCCTTTTCATTTAATTGGCGGAAATCAGCCAATTGGCGGGAAATGCTCATGCCTGCATATCATATCTCATAACCAGGAGGATAAATTTGATATCATTTGAAAGAGAAATAACAGGGGCGGGGGATGAAGCAAGTCGGTCAGGACTCCAGGGACTTAAACAATTGAAATCTCCTTAGGGCTGATAGGGTTAAGGACCAATTCGAATTTTGATAATGAATTGGTTAGTTCAAATCACAAAAGAGCAGTCCTTTATTTCTTTACCTTTACTGTACTTGGCCGGGTTAGTGCCGAACCGCTCATCAACCAGGATAAGCGCACCCCAGTCGTACCTGGGGGATAACAATGCCATGCATGACACATCATTTTGTTTGTGACACTGCTCCTCTCAAGACTTTTATACAACACGCATGTGATTGGGTGCAAGAAAAAACCCTGAAAATCATTTTAGGTTATCGTGGGGACACACAGCATCCCATTGAGTCGGGAGACGGACACAAAGAGTGTTTTTCAGAGGTGTTTCGGCGGCCAGAAAAAAAAACTAATTAAAAAAACTGAATCCTGGTTTCGGCGCCCAGAAACCCCACCCCCCCCATCCCCCAGAATTCCGGTTAAAACTGGAGAAATCACATGCCTGATACAATGACCATTTAACTCGATCCATTCTCTAACTTCTAAGGTTGGTTGGTTGTTGGAGTTTTACGTCCTGGCATCATCTAAGGTCATATCAGGACAGGTACCGACTTGTGACAGGGCACTCATGGCGACTTAATAGTGCTGCCCCACTGGGAAATCAGGCCGCCGGCATGATGACCCAATATCCCACTCAGTCACCTTATCCTGACACCGAGCTAACCAGTCCTTGCCCTATCCTATTAATGCCGAGCGCTAGGCTAGGAAGCGACAAGTATCAATTTTATACGTCATTGGTTTGATTCGACCGGGAACCAAACTCCTGATCTCCCACACCATTCGGCCAGGACGCCCGGTAACTTCTAAGGTGAACATTATCAAATTAAATGGCAATTCCTCCAGCCCACATGTACAGCATGAGATCCCCGTAATATATGTAAAGCTATTGCCAATATTGTGCATACCATCTCATCTCATCTCATCCATAAATAGTTCAAATGCATAACTGCTAGAATTGCATAGTCCGATGGTTTTGAGTCTTTGTCATTTTCTGAGAAAAATATATTTGGTTGATCGTTATAATATACCTTATTTCAACTTGAAGTAACTTTTATCTTAAATGGCTAACATTTGAGATTTCAAGCGCAACCATGCAAACTTAATTTTGGCAAGCATGCTAAAATTCTGACACCATACGCTTTTGCAGTAACAGGTTCTATTCAATTGCCTCAGTATTCTCTTCTGCATGGCGACAAATGTTTAATACATGCCCAAGTATCTAAGTTAGATATGTAGAATAAAATCTAGATAATTGCTTTGGTTTTGAAAATTTGATGTTTTCATCGGATTTTGCAGCTTTAAGGCCAGAAGACAACTGCTTCGGTGCTGGAAAAAGATGTTATTTAAATGGAATAATTATTTTTTTAAACAAAAAAACCATGTGTTCCCACCTGTGTCGGATGCAGCGCCCGAGTGCCTGGTTGATGGCGCGATAGGCCTGTATCTCATACCAGGCACTGCCCGAAAGCAGCCCTCGCGCATGCCTGTGCTCATTGTTGTACATCCGCTTCAACCCAACTTGTGTGTCCTTGACGTTAGGGAAAGGTATTCCCACCTGTTAAACATTCATAAATCAGCTATCTACCGAAATGGCTGTCGTATCATATATATTTGAACAAATACCAGGATGTATATATTTAGTTAATTGACTACCATATAATGATAGAATTCAACAAATGTCTCCTATGCCATGATATATATTTAAATAAAATGGCTGCCATGATATAATATATATATCTATATAAACAAAATGGCTACCATATCATAGGCCTATATATATTAACATAATGGCTGTCATACACTGATATATATATATGCGCTAACAAAATGGTTAATATACTATGAAATATATATTGGAAACAAAATGGCTGCCATATTATGATATATACCATAACAAAATGGCTGCCAAATGATATATATATGAGTCAGCCTCACGAAAATGGGCCAATTAGTGGTCAATTGAAGATGTTGGCGTCGCAGTTCTTAAAAGTGTAGCGCATTTCTTTGTTTCATATTAAATTATCCTAGAAACAAATAAGGTTGTTGTATTTTCTCTACCTTTACATTCAGGATAAATCTAAGGACTTTCCAACACCTCTGTCAATGCTGAACTATAATTATACCGATCGACGCCAACATCCAATGATTGACGCTGACAACTTTAACAGATGTCGGCGTCACAATTCTTAAAGTGTAGTGCATTTCTTTGTTTTATATTAAATTATCCTAGAAACAAATAAGGTTGTTGTATTTTCTCGACCTTCACATTCAGGATAAATTTAAGGACTTTCCAAAACCTCGGTCAATGCTAAATTATAATTATACCGATCCACGCCGACATCCATGCTCGACGCCGACAACTTTCCCCAATTGGCCTCTTTTCGTGATCCTGACTCATATATTTGTTTAAATAACTGCCATATCATTATATATATAGTATAGTTATACGAATCTTACCTGGGTACAGATGATAGATAACTGGTGTTTTCCCGAGGTACTAGCCTCGGATAGTCATGGGTCAGGGAGAAGGAAGCACATCCAGGTCCAGCAATCTTTTATGTACTTTATAGGATAACAAATTATCTTAACTTTACATGGATACTATTGTGTTTTCGTTTTGGTTCCAGCGAAAGGTGATAGTCGTGGTAGGGTGGGCGGGCCCTGACCCACGACTAAGATTTGTATAACTATACTATTTTACCTCAGTACTACGCCTCTGGCTACTCGTAGCCCAGGGAGAATTTTATGTAATCTAATTTTTTATCCTTTTATACTTTAATGTTGTAACCATACTATGTTGTTAGTACAAAATTTTAATTTTGTTTCTCACCTGTCTTTAGTTGGTGAGTAGGCGAGTCGACAGGCTGCTTGGTTTTTCTAGTTGTTTGCTGTAATGTTGCAAACAATCTAGCAGTTTTCCACCCAGCGTGTGCAAGGATTCTCTTGACTGAGACTCCTAATTGTCTTGCCTTGGAAACCATAGCTCCACGTGTTGAATGGGACGCGTAGCATCCAGTATTCACTCCTGCCTGTTTAAGCACCTTGATGGTCCATCTTGCGAGTGTATCTCTCGAGATAGCTTCATGTGGTTTAATCGTTTGGCCTCTGTGTCCCGTCACTAGCAGTAACAGCACTGCTAACTTAAATCCTAGTTTCTTCATTGATAGATGTCTATTGCTAGGCCATGACTTGAATAACTTAAATACTATCGAAACAGAAGTCTTTCTTTCATAATTTTGTCTAAACGATATTGTTTTAAATGTTTTCTTAAAAAAGGAATGCCAAAAGGAGTGTTATCGACACGTCTCCGTGGACTGTTAGTGGTCCTTGATGTTGTGGGTTGTTCCTTTCTCGTGGGAATCTGACCACATCGTTTGCTGCTGATGTTATTGCCGCTAGCCATGGTTGTGTTTCCCATGCTGGTACTATTAGTACTGCATGTCTGTGATCCATCTTGATCTTCCTGGCCACTCTGCTGATAATGCTGAATGGTGGAAATATATAATAGAATTTATTATTCCAAACTAATGAGAATGTGTCTACTCTCCAAGCTTCTGGCTCTGGATGCCAAGACACATATTTAGGTAACCGTTTGTTATTTCGTGGTGTGAATAAGTCAATTTCTGGTTTGCCCCATTTATGACAAATGTTGTCGAAAATATCCTGATTTAGTGACCATTCTAAATGATCGTGAAAATGTCTGATTTTCTTGTCAGCCAAAGTATTTTGACTGCCTGGAATATGTGCTACTGTTAGCCATATCTTGTGTTTCTCTGCCCAGTCCCAAATGAGTTTAGCCATATAATTACATGGTTTGGATCGAGTCCCTCCCATAGTACGTATGAAAGCCATAGCTGTCATGTTATCTGTTAAAACTCTAACATCATTTTTAGGGATGTGAATCAGGCTACGTAGTCCTAGGTAAATAGCTCTAAGCTCTAATACATTTATGTGATCGGAGATTTCATCTTCCATCCAACGACCAGACGGTTGGTCTCTATGAGCCCCCCAGCCTTCTAATGAAGCGTCTGCTGTAATTGTAGTGTTGGGCTCTCCCATTCTAATGGGGTTGGATGATTTGTTAATGTGTGAAAGCCACCAAATTATATCATCTCTGTCTTCTGGCGAAACTGTCATGGGCCACTCAAAGTTTCCTTTTGTGCATGCCAACGCCAAGTTCTTATCTATCTCTAGAGATATGAGCTTTGCCTTAGAGAATGGCTGGCGCGTATGCTATCATAATTCCTATCAATACTGTGACTTGTCGTATCTTTGGTTTGTTCAAATTTAATAAATGATTTGTGGTTATTGTAAATTTATCAACTTTTTGTTTTGTTAATGAAATGGTCATTTCTGTAGCATCAATAAAGAATCCCAGAAACTTTAACTTGTTTGTTGGTGTTAGTACCGATTTAGTTTCATGTATATATAAACCTAATTTTGTAAATGTTTCACAGAATTTGTCTACTGATGTCTAGCATTGTTGTTGTGTTTGTGCAACAATAAATGAATCATCAATATATGGAAACATAATATGTCCATCCCTATCCATCTGGGAAAATATTGTTTTAAGTAACCATGTGAAAATACGTGGACAGCAAGCTAGTCCATATAGTTCGCCGTTCCAACAAAATCTGAGATATTTCCGATCAAGTTTATAGATACGTACTGTGTAGTATGCATCTTTAAGATCCACACTGGCTAGCCAGGCACCTTGCATTACTAAATCTCTTGCTGTGTTTAAAATGTTTATATTATACAAATTTGTTAAATAATGTTAGATCTAAAATTAGTCTTACATCTCCATTTGGTTTGGGTCACCACAAAATATTGGAGATGAATTCCCCAGCCACATGTAGTGCTGGTTCTATAATGCCTTTTTCACAAAATTTAAGGACTTGATTGTCTAATACTTCACGTTCTGAACCGTGAAATCGGTAAGGGAAAAGGTATACTATTTTGAATAGGTTCTCCTATCAAGGGGATGCTTACCCCTTCAGCTAGGCTGAGGATAGTTAAATTATCCGTAATGCTATTCCATTCCATTACGGTACGCAGGTATTGAGGTTACCAGCTTGGAAAATGCTTACTGGTGTTTGCGTTGCCACTTCTATTTGTTCCCTGGGCACGGGAACGGCTTCTGGGCGTTGAACTCTATCTTGATGGGTCTGATCCCGTCGTTCCAGCCGAACGACTGCCTCTGGCCCCTTCCCTTGGCCTTGAAGTTGAAGTTTGTCCAGAACCGGCCTCCTCGTTGGCTGGTTCGTCGGCTTTGAAAATCTTGCCATATCTTCTTGAAGCGGTTAGGATTCGCGTCTGTGGACTTCTTGTCCATTTCCATGTTTGCTGCACGTGGAACTCGTCTCCACTTGTTTAAACAAGTACGGAGTTGCCCACCGAACATCTTTGTCTTGTCCCCTTATGTGGTTTGGGGGCAAGGAATAAAGTATATTCCTTTCCGTCATTGTCCTTGATCTTAGATCTGGCTATCTCCTTGCCTGCATCCATGCAGACAGCCTTGAAAACTTTCTCAAATCGTCTGTATGAGAGGAAGTTGCGTGTTGCCATCAGCAAAGCAATCCCCCCATTCATATCGTCACATAGCGACAAGAACTTGTTCTCGGACATCATCCAATTGGCAATAGGTGCGATGGCCATGAGGGCAGAGAGTACCCCTTTGTGTACTGTATGCAGTGCAGCCTCAAATCTTTTGCGCTCCTCGCTGAGCTTCACTTTCGGATCCATTTTTTTAATGGTGGATTCCGGGATCCCTGTGATCCCCGTGAATTTCTCGGCCATTTTAATTATCACTTCGGGCGGCTTAAAGGTGTTGAAGTGCCCCTGAATCGCCTTCCTCATAGTGACGTTATGTGCACTTTCTTTCGCCTTTGTACCTTGAACTTGTTGGTTTCGTTTTCACAGGATTTCGCGTATTTCCCAGCGTGCTTTGTGTCCGAGTCAGAGCTCATTGAAGACGAGTCTGACGAAGAGTCAGAGGATGAGGATTTGTGTTTCCTCCTTTTCTTTGTCTTTTTCTTGCTCTTCTTCATGAGCGGCTTCTTCATTAGTGGCTTCTTTTAACGGGCCCTGGTGCCCATTCTGATGAGTACTCTTTCTTCTTGTGTTTGCGATTGTGCGCAGACACTACTACTTCCTCCTCTGACTCATCGTAAGACGAGGCCTGATCCTCTGAGAGGTCCTCCCACTCAGATTCATCAGAATCCAGTGTAACTTTTGCTCTTTTTCTTCATGGCCACCACTCTTGAAGGAAGCATCTCCTCCATCTTTTGTTGAACAAGTCTCGCAACTTGCTCATCCAGGTCAGGTGGGCCGGGGCCGGTATCATACCCCACCACCTCGTCCAAATCTCTTTGTTCTGGCGAGGGCAACCTTTGTACCCATGCCGGCGGTGAGCGGTCTTCATCTTCACTGAGTGCATGAGATGCCTCTGCCATACTCCGCTTCGTAGCCATGGGAGACTGTCAGTAAAAACAAAAACCAATAGTTAGGCATTGCTTAGGGATGAATATCACACTGATAATTAGAGTATAATTATACTAGGTGTGTACTATGGCGTTAAAACAGTTTTTAACGCAGGCGTGTGGCTAATAGACAGTCGAAGGATGACGGTATGGGAAACCAACCGATCCAAATGAGGGGTAGGGACCAGTGTAGCGGTACCCTCCCAAACTCTAAGTACCTATGAACTTCTCCCACCTGTGGCTTTCTTGGCCAACAAGTTGAAGAAAATACTATAGGACTCAGAGGTACGCCTTAACGAGAATAACAATTGGGGAATCTTAATGAGAGCCAGGAATAAATCCTAGCGATGTAACCGAACATTGGATGCATTGTTCTAACGATCGTATGTTATACAATCGAAACTAAGCTGTAAAACAGTGATAACTTATCGAAAAGTTTTTAAAAACTTTGTACGTGAATGCTAACATGAACTGAACCAACGTATCGATTTTGGAAGATACTAACCTGGTTGGTTTTGTAGTTAATGTAGAAAAACTGCTGGAGCTGCTCACAAACGTCCTCCTGCTGTGAGCTGATTATGCTAATTGCTGGACCCGGATGTGTTTCCTTCTCCCTGGGCTATGAGTAGCCGGAGGCATAGTACCGAGGTGAAATATATATATATATTCATGTGCTTCAGTGCCAACAAGCATTAATAGTGATAAAGACATATCCCCGGCGGGACAGAAACCTGAGTTCGATTCTACACAGACTATTATATATGGCTGATGTCTGAATAAACAGTGCTGCAGTGGACTTGGTTTATGGAAAGCAATGCCAGGTGGTGGAAGTTTCGCAAGTCTACATATCTAACTTAAATACCGGTGCACTTATTAAACATTTGTTGCTGCATAGAAGGAAATACTAAGTAAGTTTAATAGAACATTTAAGCCGATGGTGTCAGCATTTTTAAATGCATGCCAAAATAAATTGTGCATATATGCTTGCACTTCAAATATCTCCAAAGTTATCCATTTAAAATAAAAGTTATTTCAAACTAAAGCAAGGTAGAATATCACAATCAACCTAATATATTTATCTTTAAAAAAAAGAACCAAAAGGTCAAAACGATCGAACTATGCAAGTTTAATCTCTGGCTTTTGATCCACCTATTCACTCAGACTATTATGCATGGCTATGCATATAGAAACATAATGAGTTCGAGTTTTATTTAACCACTGCATGGCTTCCCCAAGGGGTGATCTTCAAGCCGATCAATCAATGTTACGCTAAATTAAAGTTCACACTTATGCACAATATATTGTTACGACAAATCTGCAATTGAAATCTTTACCTAGAATCTGAAATGTCTCTGTGTGTATACATATATGTAAGTATTTCACATGCATAAAAAAATATATATGTATGGCCACAGAACAAGTGACCTCAAAGCTTATACAATAGTGACTCCATAAATAGCTTTTGCCAAAATTGTTCCTATTTTAGGAGATGTCTTTCGATTATACTGTTCACCATCGCTGTTTCATTTCCACTTACGGTGATGACAGCACGCGCATTATTATCAGCAAAGTCCATGCCTTCGCTGACCTTGCCCCGACACACAGCCATGAAGAAGGCGCCAGTCTGGTCTCCGGAGCTCATATCTGCAGACATCATCAGCACAGCGCATTAACTATATGGGTCAGTCTCAAACCACATGAATATAAAAGGTCATGGCAGGCATCACTCAGGTACTCCTCATGGGTTTTCAAACACTACTGGTCTGCCCCACACCAAGAGTCTTAGGGGCTGTGGGATCCAATTGGGGAAATTTTTTGGCAGTGTCCCCAGGTTCACAGCAAAGGTCTCTTTCGTCAAATGATTTACAAGACCTCGCTTGGGCGAAAAGCCCAATTGGGAGCAACTAGGCCAAAAACAAAAAAATTGGTTATCATCCCCGTCCGTGCCTGAAAAATTGTCCACCCCTGATTTATTTATTTAAAAAAATCTTTCAAATGTGTCGTGCTAGCAGCAATTCAACTTTCATAAGCACACAATCTGTGCAACATAGTTACGTATTACATCTGTCATACGCCAGATGTTATACATAACTGACAAAAAAACCACCAAAAAAAACACACAAAAAACAAAAAATGGTTAGCTCTGTATCAGAATGATGTGACTGAGTGGGAAATCGGGCCATGGTGCTGGCAGCCTGGTCTCAAAGTGGGGCAGCACTATAAAGTCACCATGAGTTGGTACTCGTTCTGATATGACCTTAGATATTGCCAGGTTGTAAAACCCCAACGAACAAACCAATACCACTGCGGGGCATGGGGCGAGAGGGAGGCGACGGGAGGAGGGAGGGGGGGGGGGAGGGAGGGGAGAGGGGGAGAAGTGGAGGGGATGTATAAGGGGAAGGGGCAGAATGGAGGGATGGAGGGATGGAGGAAGGAGGTAGTTTGAGAGTAAAAGTGAAGGAGGAGAAAATGGAAGGTTCACGAAGCTTAGCTTACCAACGTCCTCAGTGCTTTTGATGACTGCGTAGAATTCGCGCAGCAACTCGTCAAAGTCGACCTTGTCGCGGTCCGCCCCGCGCGGTTCCCGCATCACAACCTTGTACTGCGTGATCTCATTGTACAGCCCCGTCGTCTGTGGGTGAAATCAACTTTGGAGGTTTAGGAAATATAGCCTAAGAAGGGTGGTCCTTCACAATCATCAAGATGCGATGACCTGAATGAGTTGAGCGCCCATCTCCCATTTTGGTAGATCATGGTATTCGAACACACGGGTTCTGACCATTGTCAAGTCAAACCAATGACTTAAAAATGTATACTTGTTGCTTCCTAGCCAGGTGCTTAGCATTATTAGGATTGGGCACAGTCTGGTTGGCTCAGTGTCAGGATAATGTGATTGAGTGGGATATCAGGTCATGGTGCTGGTGGTTTGGTCTCACAGTGGGGCAGCACTATAAAATAGCCATGAGTGCGCACTGTCATAAGTCAGTACCCATCATGATATGACCTTAGATGTTGCCAGGACGTTAAACTCCAACAACCAACCAACCAATCACAATTATCAACATTTTAAGACCCACCACACGCTTTTTTAAACTTGCAAAAATGTCACGTCAAATTAAGCTGGTTTCGAAACGCACACTTATTGATGACCCGGTGCAGACTACTACAATATCAACATTTTTATTGTACACTTTGTGAGGGGCAAGAGGGGCGGAGGGGGTCATGAGAAGGTGTATGTTTTGTACGCTTGTGAAAATGTTAATAATTATTAAGGACCCATCTCTCTGTTGGAATACCCACATTCTCTTTAATATCAGATTAGCTGCATGCTTCTGCGAGGCATTGCGCATGCACATTTACACTTCGTTAATAAACAACTTTATCGCACATTAGTGTTCATCGTGCTTAACCTCCCAATATACATATATCATCATCATCATCATCATCATCATGCTGTTGGTCATGATGCGACAAAGTCTGCTTTCATTACTTGACTGCCGCTCTCCATTTAGCTCTCTGCTGTGAGAGTGATGTCCTTGAGTCAGTCCATTTCATGAAAGCTGCCTGCAAAAGTTTTGAAGTGCTGCTGGCTTTTGCAAGTTACCAGCGGCACTCTCTCGGGAGCAAATAGATGTTTCACACTGGCAAGAACATGTCCAGACAGGCGCAAAACTATTTGTCCCTGCAATGGCTGGTCGGGAGATGTTGGGAGTTCCATACATCAACCACCCTTGATGCTGCCACAGTGACATGGTTTTCTGTTCATGGTTTGCTCCCTTAGCCTTCGGTTCTGTCAAGAACCTGTACCACAAGGCAGTGGTTTACAACTCTGCAGGGCAGGGGGCATTAAACTCCTTGAGGTATTGCAATACCTGCATACCATATATATAAATATATACATAGCTGGGGAAAATTTGAATTTATATACAAACATACAGACATACAAATATATGTGTGAACACAATGCCTCTCTGAGCATGCTGCACAGTGATCAGCGACTCACACTATTAGTTCTTGTCACTGGTGTCAGGGGGCAAGTCGGTTATGGAAATCCTATTTAAACACCTTTTCCACAAAGCATGCTGCACAGTGGTCAGCGACCCACACGATTAGTTCTTGCCACTGCTATCAGAGGGCAGGTCGGTTATGAAAATCCTATTTAAACACCTATTCCCAGGAGCATGCTGCACAGTGATCGGCGACTCACACTATTAGTTCTTGCCATTGCCGTCAGGGGCAGGTACATTTTGAGAATCCGGCAACCCACAAGAGTAGTTCAAACCAATACCGCCAGAGGGTTTGGTGGTGGAAATCCCCTATTTGACAGCATTTCCCAGGTGAAGGACAAACGCTCCTTAATCCTGTCAACAGAATATGTGTTGGAGGATGCCAAAGCGCCAGAACATCCCCCGCGCTCGTTGAGGAAGCCGTCGGTTATCCTCAGACTCACAGAACGGAGGAAGTCTGGGACACATCCACTCGAATACCAAGGACTACATGCAGAGATTCAAGGCCAGTTTGCAGGCCACCTCTCCATATACACTGATGGTTCGAAAGATCAAAACCGGGTAGCTGCTGCGGCAGTCTGCCAACGGAAAAAAGTTGGGTATGCTTTCCCGATCAGAGCACGATTTTCACAGCGGAAGCCCAAGCACTCCTTCTCGCGTTGGAGTGTATTGAGATATCCAACCACACTAACTATGTTATATACAGTGATTCATTCTCCTGCCTCCTGGCAGTTGCTGGACTGAAAAATACCACCCTATTCTAGCAACAGTCATTTATAAAATGAACCAACTGGCAACAGATGGATATAACATCCACCTGTGCTGGGTGCCTGGCCATGCCGGCATACAAGTAAACAAACGAGCTGATCAGGCTGCGAAGAAGGCCCTGAACTGTGATCTTAAACCGTGTCTGATCCCTCACTCTGATCTGAAACCACTAATAGCCACCCACATAAAATCCAAATGGCAACATGAGTGGGATGAAAACATCAATAAACTTAAAGAAATTGAACCATCTGTGGTAAAACCACCACAGACGCATGCGTGAGGTTGACGGGACCAAGTCGTCCTTAGCCGCTGTCGTATTGGCCACTCATGGCTTAGACATGCTTTTCTGCTCAAGGGGGAACCTCCTCCTGAATGTATTGGGTGTCATTCCCCGCTGACACTCAAACACATTTGACTAAGTTGTGTTGATTTGTTGGCCCTGTGCCAACAATTTTACACTGCAGACAGTATGCATGACCTTTTTACTAAAGTAAAACAAGAAAACATTTTAGCCTTTTTGAGGGCAGCAGGTCTGTATCACCTCATATAGTTTACTAAATAAATTCTATCCATTATAATAAAACCTTTAATTTTTTTACGGGAATTTATCAAATATATAATTATGAGCTTTTTAATTTAGTGAGTCTCTATTGACACAAAATTGATTGTATGCTTTTACATGTAAAAGCAATTGTTTGAACAAAAAACAAGCATTTCTCGCCGCTAATATGGCCTATGCTGCCGACACGGCATAAAGCAACCACCAATCAATCAATCAACCACAATACGTCACAGCGTTTTGTCTACTTACCTGCCACCTGGTGATTAACTTATCCAGCATGCGGTAGGAGGAGAGGAAGCACAACACGCCATGTGGCACCGTCTGGTGGGAAAAGAGAACATTTATTAACACATTGGAGTAGACGGGATGGCCGAATGAGTTAGAGCGTCCGTCTCCCGTGTTGGTAGATCATGGGTTCGAACCCTTCTCGAGTCAAACCAATGAATTAAAAATTGATACTTGTCGCTTCCTAGCCTGGCGCTCGGCATTATTAGGATAGGGCAAGGGCTGGTTAGCTCAGTGTCAGGATAATATGACTGAGTGGGATATCAGGTCATGGTGCTGGTGGCCTGGTCTTCCAGTGGGGCAGCATTATAAAGTCACCATGAGTGCACACTGTCACAAGTCGGTACCCATCCTGGTATGACATTAGATGTTGCTAGGACGTAAAAGAACAACAAAACAAAAAATTAACACATTGTAAGGATTCCATCCCATATCGCATATATCTTGTAGATCTATCTATGTCATCTATTATTTATGTCATGCTGAACGGGTAGGCTATATTGTCTGTACTTTGAGTCCGAAATGTGTCAGTCGCTTCATTTGCAGAATAATAATCAATGCTGAGATTGCTTCAAACCACAGGGCGTTCCCTGGTTTATTCCACCAAGGTCATAATTAAAATGAGATGTCACTCACTGCCCACCCGGGTAGCATGTAACATCCCACGGGGGGATGGCCATTAGACATGGTTGGAATAGTCCACCCTAGGGACTGTTCCTGCTAGCGTGCTGCCACCTTGTGTCACTTACTAACAACCGGGGTCAGCGTAGTTGAGACCTCCACCGCATCACCCACCATGTCTCACCACTGCCTATCATCAGTACTAATCAGGGTTTATGTCATGGGGTGATGAAAATGGGAAATATTGCACCTAGAGCAGGAATCGAACCCACATCTCTTGCATACTGGGCTAGTGTGCTAACCATTTCACCACCTAGGCTCCCTGATTTGATCACCCTATCGCCGCCCACCTGTCTATGTGGCTCCTTGCCTGAAAGGTCGTTGCAGACTACTACATCTATATACCACAATACAAGTACTATACAACCGCACATCAATGAAAATTGAAAGGATTTGCATCAGAGAGCGCTCTATCGGATTAGTTCTCATGACGCCCAATTTTCATTGGTGTTGTTGTTGGTAAAACACTTTATTCCACAGAACATACAATTTTTTTCAGCGCCGAGGCACTGTTCTTCCACCCGTTTACATTACATTGTAAATAGGTAGTTCGGCGGGTAATAAAAATGACCCCAACCGGGAGCCTACCTTGCAGACATTGAGCACCAGTGCCCCAATCTCATCCTGGTAGGTGAAGGTCTCGGCGTTCTGGAATGTTCCGAGCAGGCTGCCGCCACGCGGGCCCTTCGAGACCGCTCCAACCCACACCTACAAATGTGACGAAAGCAAAACACTGAGGGGTCCTTCACAATCAGCAACACTTTCACAAATGTACAAAACCCACTATGCAAAAAGGAATATAAATATTAAGCTTAGCGTTGTTTCTTATTCTTACTACATCAGTATGCCTACATGACCAACTTTGATCAGATAACCACTTCCGCAATATCCCAAACAGATCAAATCTTATTTTCGCTCCGGGTGATTTTGGGAAATATTCGGTTTTTATTTTCATCATCTGAGAAATCACAAATCTACTTCCGATGGCAACAAATGTTCTCTCAACGTGCGTGGATCATTCAGTTGGAAACTAAATAGGGTCGTCGGGGTTGACAGCTGCTGCCTCCACTTGGTGCCTAAATGTGGCATTACAGCAGTTGTTTTTCAATAGGTGGCAGCACCATTGGCGTCACGTAGCTCAATGGTATTTCCACTAGATGGCAGCACTATTGGCGATACATAGTTCAACGGTATTTCCGCTAGATGGCAGCACCATTGGAAATATGTCACTCGATTTGCAATACTTGTGGAAGACCTATTCCCTGTAATAAGGTGTTTTTGTTGTTGTTTTTTCACAACCCAGGCTTAACTGCAGGTAATGGCAAGGCACTGATCAAAGCCAACCCTGTTACTGTTAGTGGTGTTGACACGCATGTGAATGTGGCCAAAAGTCTCGGCTTATGAAAAGACGAAAGTGCTTTTTCATTATTTTCCTGATTTTTTGTTGTTGGTAAATTAGTTGTTTTAAGCAGCGGAAATTTCAGTCACAGACGACTGGTCTTCCTCATTCCACTGCTCCTTGCCCTATCCTAGTAATGCCGAGCGCCTGGCTAGGAAGCGACAAGTATAAATTTTTAAGTCATTGGTTTGACTCTACCAAGATTCGAACCCACAATCCCACGATCTACCAAGACGGGAGAAGGACGCTCTAACTCATTCGGCCATCCCGTCTGATATGACCATAAACCTTTGTTTGTTGTTGTTTTATGTCCCGGCAACTATGACCTTAAATGTTGCCAGAATGTAACCCCCAAAAAACAACTTATTAGTTTGTTTGTTTGTTTGTTTGTTGTACCGACTGGTGATAGTGCACACTCATGCTGACTTTATAGTGCTGTCCCACTGGAAGACTGGGCCACCATCAATATGAATCAATATCCCACTCAGTCACATTATACTGATAATGAGCAAACCAGTTCTTGCACTATCCTATTAATGCTGAGTGCCAGGTTAGGTAGTGATATTATCAAATTTGTAGGCTTGACTTGGTATTATTTTAAAGGGCTAAAGCTGCATCGTACAACGAAATTGACATTCCAACAATCAACATGGAAACAGAGTAGTCCAAATTAGCATCCCACCAATCAACATGGAAACAAGAGAGCAGTCCAAATTAACATTCCACCAATCAACATGGAAACAAGAGAGTAGTCCAAATTAACATTCCACCAATCAACATCGAAACAGAGCAGTCCAAATTAACATTCCACCAATCAACATGGAAACAAGAGAGCAGTCCAAATTAACATTCCACCAATCAACATGGAAATAAGAGAGTAGTTCAAATTAACATTCCACCAATCAACATGGAAATAAGAGAGCAGTCCAAATTAACATTCCACCAATCAACATGGAAATAAGAGAAGTCCAAATTAACATTCCACCAATCAACATGGAAATAAGAGAAGTCCAAATTAACATTCCACCAATCAACATGGAAATAAGAGAAGTCCAAATTAGCATTCCACCAATCAACATGGAAACAAGAGAGCAGACCAAATTAACATTCCACCAATCAACATCGAAACAGAGCAGTCCAAATTACCATTCCACCAATCAACATGGAAACAAGAGAGCAGTACAAATTAACATTCCACCAAACATGAAAATAAGAGAGTAGTTCAAATTAACATTCCACCAATCAACATGGAAAGAAGACAGCAGTCCAAATTAACATTCCACCAATCAACATGGAAATAAGAGAAGTCCAAATTAACATTCCACCAATCAACATGGAAATAAGAGAAGTCCAAATTAACATTCCACCAATCAACATGGAAATAAGAGAGCAGTCCAAATTAACATTCCACCAATCAACATCCTTACCTGCTTGGCGTTGATCACGTGGTTGGCCTCAAGTTGGATTGGGAACGGCTGTGCCAGCTCAGACTGGAATGATGTCATTGGCGACAGCGTCCCACTCGTCAGGATGATACTGCGCACATTCGCCAAATCTGAGAATGCCTAGCGGAAAAGATGAGAACTACTATTAGATGGGGATGGGGATGGGTTCAGCCGAAACATTCCATTCTTACTTCCTTATATTATTTACTAGTTTACATTCAATGGGGCTTGTCAAGAACTAATCCGATAGAGGGCACTGTGATGCAATTTGGGTTCTTGATGTAGGATTGCATAGCATTTGAATAGGGAGATCATTGGTTTATATAAACATAGGTGAGCGCTAATAGGCAGGGTGAGACATGATTGGTGGTTCGGTAATGTATACATATGGCAGACACACTATGGAGGAAGTAGATATCTATACACAAGGAAGCTAGGTAAGGAAGATACATACAGGTTAAGATACATATAGGTAAAATATATAAGCAGTGACAAGATGCACTTTGAAATAAAATCTTGTTATTTAGCTTCAAATTTTCAAAACCAAAACAGTTATCTAGATTTGATTCTACATATCCAACTTAGTTACTAGTGCACTTATTAAGTATCTGTTGCTACATAAAAGGTGTACTAAGTCAAATTAATAGAACCTGTTACTGCTGAAGCCTATGGGGTAAGAGTTTTGACAAGCACACTAACATTAATTTTGCATGCTTGCACATCAAATATCTCCCATGTTAGTCATTCTAAATAAAAATTACTTCAAAGTAAAGTCAAGTAAGGTGGATTATAATGATCAACATAATGTATTTATCTCAGGAGAATGACAAAAACTCAAACCCATTGGACTATGCAACTTTAAGGATGGGAGTGCCTGCGGCACCGACAAGTTCCACGCGCTTACATCCCTGGTGCGGCTGTAGTTGAATTGCCTTTCTAGGTATGCTTTCCTGATAATTTGTAGATCATATCAGAAATACAGTGCTACTTGACCGCGGGTGCATTCATGCGCACCCGGACTGTAAGCACGTGAAACCGACGGGCACACCTGGCTCCAAAGGGTTAAACATAGGCCGCATCAAAATGCATTTTAAAAAGGCTTCCAAAAGAACCTCCATTATGAAACCTGAGTGCCATAAGATGCACCCTGAGGTTGGGATCTTCCTCAAGGCTGGATTGAGCTACTTTTCTCTACATGAGCTGCTGTTTGTGGTAAAGGTCTTAAGGTAGACGGTTTATGGTATTGCGATACTCACCACAGCGGGGTTCATGCACCAGAAGTGGAGCGTGTGAAGCCACACCTGCTTGGATTGTGGCATTCGTTTCTTACTTAGCCACTGCGCATTCTACAAATAAACAAATAATCAACAAAATGCATCTAGTTCATGGTTGTTACATTAGTTGATTAAACAGAAGAAATTTCAATCATGAACAATTGGTCTTCTCCGTTCCATTACTCCTTACCCTATCCTAGCAATGCCAAGCCCCGCGATAGGCATCGACAAGTATACATCTTTTAGTCATTGGTTACACGTGGCCGCGGTTCGAATCTAGGGTTTGAAAATCATAACCTGCCATACAGGAAGTGGGTGTTCAATTCATTCGGCCATTCCATATTTTCTTTCAATTTGTTTATCTGAATCCATCATGTTAAGGGGCTGTCACATTAGGGTTTTTTGCGGGAGCGTACGGCGGCGTAAGCCGTCATACGCCGATCCTCCAACAAGCCTGTTTCCTTGCTCAAAATTGTCAGCGTATGGCAGCGTATGGATCATACGCTGCTCATATGCTAGGCGTACGCTATGCATACGCCGACATATGTTACGCATAGGTTAGGGGTACATCGGCATAGGTTGGGCGTACGCTGGATTGACACCCACCGGGTGTCTCTTGCGTACCCCCAACGTTTTGTAAAAGTGGTGTCAAACTACGGCGTATGGCGTTAGCGTATGGATTTTCGACCCATACACCGTCATATGCCTCGCATATGCTATACATATGCCGTCATACGCTGTCATACACCGTCATATGCCCTCATACGCGCGTCCGTCCAAATTTTTTTTGAGCATGCTCAAAAATTTTCGGCATATGGCAGCGTATGGCTCATATGCTGCTCATACGCTCGACGTACGCTATGCGTACACCGACATAGGTTACGCATAGGTTGGGCGTACGCTGAACTTGTCAATCACAACTGTCAAACCTCATCACAGTACGCCCCGCATAGGTCGGGATACGCTTTGAATACGCCGCCATAGGCTAGGGGTAGGTTAGGCATAGGTTAGGCATAGGTTAGGCATACGCTTCAGATGCCGTTGGGACCTCGTGCGTAGCGTATGACGGCGTATGCCAGTGTAGGGGTCGAAAACCGCATACACTGGCATATGCTAACGCCATATGCCGTAATGTGATGGCCTTTACATAGTATTACATTTGCAGGCTTTTGTTTTGTGAATAAGGAATATACCAGTCGCTTTTGAACAGCCAACCAACCTATCTATCTATCTATCTATCTATCTTCCACTCCCTCATGTACCTTCAAATCTAACTGGTCTCTTCTCCCACTCCTCTCCTCCCACCCTATAACTAACTGGTTATTCATCGTATTATTAGCTCATGTGTTTTCATGCATAGACAGTAAATACAATAACAATCTATCTATCTATCTATCTATCTATCTATCCATCTAAAGTATATGAGCCTGTCTCAAAAATTGATAATTCTTCTCTTTTTTTGTCCATTGTAACGATTGACACAAAACAGCACAGAAACGGTTACACTGAAAACACAAGGGCATTTGCTTCAAATCAAAATGTATTCTATTTGGATTATGAAACACCATGTAAAAAAAAATCAGTTTATCCTGAGCAAATACATAAGCAGATAGTATGTTGACCGTTACAATGGACAAAGTTTTGTCCCATATTGCTTAGCACCTTTTGAGACAGTCTCATATATAAGTTGTATCTATCTATCTATCTATCCTCTAAAGTATATATAAGGTAAACATTTACAGACATCACTTTTACGTCCTGGCAATATCGGAGGTAATATCAGGACGGCTAGCGACTTGTGACAGTGCACACTCATGACAACTTTGTAGTGCTGCCGCACTGGGAAATCAGGCCACCTGCACCATGACACAATATCCCACTTAAGCCAACCAGTCCATGCCCTATCCTAATAATGCCGAGCGCCTGGCTAGGAAGCGACAAGTATACATTTTTAAGTCATTGCTTTCGTTTCACGATCTACGAAAACGGCAGGCGGACATTCGGCCATCCATCTGGTCTCAAAAAAAGGACCGGAGCTAACAAAGATTGATTTATCTCTCTCTCTATATATATATTTATATATATCAAAAGATATATATTTAGACATTACATAGATACATACACACATACATAAATCTTTGACTGTCACTTGTTCTGTGTCGTTCATGTGTAGCCACACCCACTTCACGTGTATACTTTTCTATCTATCTCTCCATCTAACTCTCTATCTATTTATGTGTCTAGCTAATGAACACACATGTCCATTTGTGAAGAAGCAAAATGAAAATTAAACACGATTCAATTTGTTTTCAATGGCTGATGGTGGTCCACAAACTTACCGTTTTTTCCTTTTGGTAGGTCGTGATTCGAGTAAGGGCAATTCTTTAATAGAAACAAATATATTTCATATACATTCATAATTAAATCAATTAAAATTCTATTTTATTTCTTTATTCGTGAGTGCTTTTATCAAACACCAACTGGTAGTGCCCACCGACACTCAGACACATTCTGCTCGAGTGTGTAGATTCCATGTCCTTGCGTTAAGAATGTTTTAATGTACACAGTATGCGAGACCTCTTTACCAAACATAAAGCACAATTTTTTTTTAGTTCCGAAGAACAATTTTAGCGATATTTTGCAAGTTAAATTCTTGTCATTTGACATAAATTTAACCACTTCAAAATTGCATCAGATTATCATTTTGTGCTTTCATCATAAATATATCTGACCATCTCGGAATTTAGTGTAAATTTCAATGCAGGCGTGTGAATGTCATTAACAAGACTGACGGAATAGATACCACTGGCTTTTTGCCGTGAATATGACCCTTGCTGCCGGCAAGATGTTAAACCGTCATCAATCAATCTATTAATCAATCGATCAATCAAACCAACCGATAGTCATGCATGAACTTGAAGTTGTCCCTGTAGATGAAGTCAAGCATGTAGAAGGTCTTCTCCAGGATAATGGCTGTTTGGATGGTGATCTTGGTGATGGCCGGGTTCTGCGGGTCTTCCTCCAGCACCTTTTCCAGGTCATTCTGGCAAACAAAATATCAAAAGAACTTTCAATTATTGAATATTTTACAGTCTGCAGGGATAAACGTAGTCTCCAACACATACAGTTGACCGCATGGCGTGTGTATGTGTTGTTGTTGCTTTGTCATAGAAACATCTAAGGTCATATCAGTACGGGTACCGACTTGTGACAGTGCGCAGTCATGGTGACTTTATAGTGCTGCCCCACTGGGAGACCAGGCCACCTGCACCATGATCCTATATCCCACACAGTCACACTATCCTGATACTGTGCGAACCAGTCCTTGTCCTATCCTATTAATGTCAAGTGCCAGGATCGGTAGCGACAAGTATCAATTTTTAAAAGTCATTAGTTTGACTCAGCTGGACAGCATGTCCAAGCCTGGTGAAATAGCATCTACTTCCCGTGTGGGAGGTGGTGGGTTCAATCCCCGGCTAGGTAAACACTTACAAAGTTGGCACTGGTCACAGTAGCTTACCTGGCGATTCGGCATTGCTAAGATAGAGAAAGGACTGGTTGGCTCAGTGATAGGATAAAATGACTGAGTGGGATATCATCACATAATAGATAGATTATATAATACATAATAAACAAAATAATATTATTTTATTACAATGTTGAATGTATAAGCTTTCAATTTAATTGTGATTATTGTTGTTGCTCCTGTTGTTACTATCGTCACTGTTGTTTTATTGTTGTCATTGCTGTTAATATTGCTGTTAATATTGTAGTTAATATTGTTTTTGATCTTGTTATTGTTATTACTGTTGTTATCATTATTGATTATTATTATTGCTATTATTGTTGTTACTAATGTTGTTACTGTTGTTACTACAGTAAAACCCCTCTAACCGACCACCTCCACAGATCGACCATTCCCCTATATCGATCGCTTTATTTGGGTCCCAACAATACCATTGTAAGGATATTCTAACTCCCTGAACCGACCACCTCCGTAAATGGACCACTTAAAGTCGGTACCAAGGCCGGTCGATTTAGAGAGGTTTTACTGTATTGTTGTCATTGTTGTTGTTCTTGTTGTTAGTTATTATTTTTACTAATGTTGTTAGTATTGTTGATACTGTTGTTACTATTGTTCTGCTATTGTTGTTAATATTGCTGTTAATATTGCTGTTGCTACTGTTGTTACCCTTGTTGTCATTGTTGTTAGTGTAGTGGTATGCACTGACCTCTCAGGCAATGAGCCGCATAGACAGGTAGGCGTGGGTAGTATGGTGATATCAGGGAGCCTAGGTGGTGTAATGGTTAGCACACTGGCCCGGAATGCAAAGAGATGTGGGTTCGAGTCCCACACTAGGCACAATATATCCCATTTTCATCACCCCCACGACACTGTTTGCCGTGACCATGATCCTGTACAAGCTACATGCTGTATAGTTGTTGAACCTACCCTGTGCATGTAAGTGCGTTGATTGTCTCTCAGGCAAGGAGCCGCATAGACAGGTAGGCGTGGGGAGAATGGTGATATCAGGGAGCATAGGTGGTGTAATGCTTACCACACTGGCCCGGAATGCAAAAAGATGTGGGTTTGTGTACCGCTCTAGGCGCAATATTTCCCATTTTCATCACCCCCACGACATTATTATGAAGTATGAATAAATATAGCTAATAAAAAGCAAGGAATAACACCCATTAAACTCTTACCCTCAGGGCCTGCAGGTTTTCTGGCCCGATTTTGGAGAGCTTCAGTTGCGACACCATATCCACGCCGTCCCAGACCTTACTCGCAGTGTCGTAGTCGTCCTTACTGAGCGCTGACTTCCAATTTACCACCCAGTTCCCCAACGCTTCAAGCTGGCGAAATGAACAGAAGAGGAGGAACATGGACATTAGCAGCCACTACTAAAGTTACAAAAGTCAGTTTTGTTTTTACTACTCATGTTTAAAGCAGCATAGTCTGATGAAATTATAACATTTTCAAAACCAAAACAATTATTTAGATTTGATTCTACATATCTAACTGGGATACTGGTGCACATATTAAACATTTGTCGCCATATAGAAGGGACTACTGAGGCAATTTAAGAGAATCTGTTACTGCAGAAGCCTATGGTGTCCGAGTTTTGGCAGGCCTGCCAACATTAATTTGGCATATTTGTACTTCAAATATCTCAAAAGCTATCCATTTAAAATAAAAGTTACTTCAAACTAAAGAAAGGTAAACTCTAACGATCGACCTAATATATTGATCTCAGAAAATGACACAACTTCAAAACCATCGGATTATGAAACTACATGTATATATATATTATCTGAAATTCCTTGATTGAGAAAGGGACATTTCAATTGTGGAAAATTGGTGCCCCATATGTCAAGCTTCTCACTCCTACTGTATCACCTCACATAGTTTACTAAATAGATTCTATCAATTATTAATAAAACTTTTCTTTTTCTATGGGAATTTGTTTCCCTTGACCACAAATATATGATTGTGAGCTTTCTAATTTAATGAGTGTCTATTGGCACATAATTGATTGTCTGCTTTTACATGTAAAAGCGATGGTTTGAACAAAAAACAAACATTTCTCACCGTGAATATGGCCTATGCTGCCAACACGGCGTAAAACAACCACCAATCAATCAATCAAAACCTACTAGAGACACTGTACATGGTGGCTGAATTGGTAGAGCGCAGGCTTCTCATCCAACGGTCAGGAATTCCAATCACAGCCGAGTCAAACCAATGACTTATAAAATTGATACTTGTCACTATCTAGCCTGGCACTCGGCATTACTAGGATAGGACAAAGACTATTTCAAACTCTATCAAGATGATGTGACTGTGTGGGATATTGGGTTATTGTTCCAGTGGCCTGGTCTCCCAGTGGGGCAGGACTATAAAGTCACTATGAGTGCGCACTGACTGTCACAAGTCGGTCACAAATTCAGCTTAGAAAATTTGATGCTTTCAGCGGATTATGCACCTTCTTTTTTTTTTTTTTTTTTGGTACATTAGTTGTTTAAGCAGGAGAAATTTCAGTCACAGGCGATTGGTCTTCCTCATTCCACTGCTCCTTACCCTTTCCTAATAATGCCGAGCGCCTGGCTAGGAAGCGACAAGTATCAATTTTTAAGTCATTGGTTTGACTCGACCAGGATTCGAACCCACGACCTACCACCTTTAATAAATAAATGCCTAAAATACTATTTTCTCCTCGTTGACATCAACCGCAATGTAATGTGCAGTCTGCAGGGATAAACGTAGTCTCCAGCAAAAACCGCGGAAAACAAGCCGAAATTATTACACCGACGGCGAATTTCCACGAAAGGGCTGATCTTCTCCCATAGACTTAGAATTGTCAGGGAATCACGGAAAAATACCGGAAGTCAGGTTTCAACTAGCCTTGTTGTGATTGCATAATCTCCCATATCTAAAACTTTCTTGCTTAGGTTTTATGTTCTAACTACATCTAAGGTCATATAAGAACGGGTTTCGAACCATCCAACTGTTGTCATATACATCCCATCTTTTGGAATTTTGTTGAACATTAATCGGTGAATATAAGAAATCCTGGAAATCCGCGAAACCACGGAGGTCTTTCATCTCTGAGTCTGATAAAACTGATATCTGTCTGGTCCAACTCAATATCAATATTGAATATTTTACTAAAGCTAATTAAAACTGCATAATTCAATAAATGGATCAATTTTTATTTTTTTAAACCACCAAAACGCTGACCTATATTTGATCCCACATATCCAACCTAGACACTGGTGCACTTACTAAACATTTATTGCTGTATAAAAAAGGAATACTAAGTCAATTTAATAGAATTTGTCACTGCTGAAGTCCTGCATTTCGGTGTGAACAACAAAACTAATTCTGTATGCTATTACTTTAAAATATCTACAAAGTAAGATGGATTATTATAATCGTGTTCATGCATTTATCTAAAAGAAATATGCCAGAAACCCCAAACCATCGACAATGCAACTTAAAAAATGTTAAAATACATTAAAATTTCAATTTATACTAATTATAGCTTGAAAGCGAAAGTCATTTAAATCTCAAATAATTATCAACTTAAAATTGGACCTGGGAGTGAGACCTTCTGCAATATGTGTCAATCTCAGCATTGTATTGGTCAATAATCACCCCAAAGTCCACAAGATTCCATATCGAGCAATAACTGCTTAATATCATTCACAAAGCAGGCACAACATACCACATTCCTTAGCCGGTAGTGTTGTTCCTCAAGCACGCAGGCAGAAATGACGCGGTTAGTGTCAGCAATGGCGGTTTCGAGTTCGGGCTCGGTGACTGAGAACGAGGCGGCTTCTCGAGCGGCATCTTCCATGTTGTGGGCCTCATCCAGAATAACAACATCGCCCTTCAGGTAGATCTGCATCTGTGTGAGGAAGAAGACGCGTACAACTAACTACTGCAGCCAGCAGATCAGAAAGCATGCTCCGAGTGGTTAATGTGTTGGATTCCCATGCTAGCGTCTCATGAAAATTGGTCCCTTCGAGTGTTTGGAATGATCCCTCGCTGAGTCAAGTGAAGGACTTACAAAGTTGACAACTTGTCACTCAGAACCTTGCCTGGTATTACTTAGAATAGGGCAAGGACCGATTGGTGATTCATAGCCACGATACTGTAATTGAGTGGGATATCAGATCATGGTGCTGGTTTGCTGGTAGTCTGGTAACCCAAACTACAAAAACACCATGATACACTCTCACAAAACACACACTAATACCCTCCAAATTTCAAAGCAACAAGCACTTTAACAGACAGAAAATTGAAGAACAAATCAGTAACGTACAAAGTGGGTTTATATCTGGAAGAGGTACACGTGAAGGGATTTTCAATATGAGAATGATTTGTGAACGTTATTGTGAAGTGAACCAGGATGTTTATGCCTGCTTTATTGACTATGAGAAGGCCTTCGACCGAGTCAATCATGAACTGTTAATCAAATGTTTACAAGATATTGGTGTCAATGGCAAAGACATTAAACTAATTGTGAACTTATACTGGACACAACGTGCATTTATAAAAATGGAGCAGGGCCTATCGGATGAAGTTATGATTAAACGAGGAGTTCGACAGGGGTGTGTATTGTCACCATGTCTATTTAACCTGTACACAGAGATGATTTTCAGACACATTGAAGATTGCAAGGGAGTGACAATAGGTGGCATGAACGTCAACAATCTTAGATATGCCGATGACAGTGTAATACTAGCAGACAGTGAGAAAAACCTACAAGATATAGTGAATAGAATCAATAAAGCTGGAATACTATTCAACATGAAGATGAATGCCAGGAAGACCAAAACAATGGTTATAAGTAAAAAGACAGATAAACCAAATGTCAATATAACCATAGATGGCACAAACATAGAACAAGTATCCGAATTCATATATCTCGGACAAAAGATTACAAATGATGGGAGATGTGAGGAAGAAATTAAAAGAAGGATAACAATAGCCCGAACAACATTCTCCAAAATGTATAGAGTGTTAACATCAAGTAAGATATTAATACAAACAAGGAAGCGTATTCTTCAGTGTTATGTGTGGTCTACTCTAATGTATGGGGCAGAGACATGGACAATCTCTAAGAAAATGTACAAACGTTTAGCAGCATTTGAGATGTGGACTTATCGAAGGATGATGAAAATATCATGGACAAAGAAGATCACCAACAAAGAAGTTCTCAGAAAAATTAAAAATAAGAAAAGCTTGTTTGCCACTATACAGACAAAGAAACTTATTTATTTTGGCCACATCATTCGTCAGAGTTCAATATACCGTACATTGTTGGAAGGGAAGGTGAATGGCAGCAGAGGGAGAGGGAGACCAAGAACATCATGGTTTACAAATATTTCACAGTGGACAGGCTTGAATTATTCACAGTCTATCAGAACAGCACAACATCGGGACAAGTGGAGAACCATTGCATCCAACCCTCGACTAGAGGATGGAACTATTGATTGATGATTGAAGCACTTTAACTAAATAAATAAATACCAGTCCAACAATTATAACAGCCTTCATAACCAGTCTGTAAATGTTCTTACCTTACCGTTGTTTTTCTTTTTTATTGAGCCTCCAATATTGAAATCTATATTAATTGCGCAAAGTGAGGACGAGAAATGAATGCACGAACAAACCTGATCCCTGATGACCGGGTCGATGAGATAATTGTACGGACAGAAGACGATGTCGGCTCCTTCGCGCAGCTGCCGGGCCCCGAAGTAGGGACAGGACTGGTGGAGAGAGCAGCGAAAAGTTTATTTAGTTAAATTTAATTTGATTTACTCATGCACTTGGTAGGTTATACCCAAGTTACACTACTGCATCCGACCACTTTACAACCACAAAAAAAGGGTTGTTGCAAAGAGGTCATAAGTGGTCACAAAGTGGTCCTCAGTGGTCACCGACCTCTTTGCGAACATTTTGGTTGCAAGGAGGTTGCAGCTACTGCACTAAAAACCTTGCGACCAAAATGGTCACCCAGAGGTCGGCGACCATTGCTTTGGTCACATGTAGGTCGCAAAGAGGTGGGCTCTTTGATCCAAAGTGGTCGCAAGCGGAAATGTGACTGGGGCTTTGTATAGCTAGGGGGTGATCTCCCTTCCAATGATTCTCTAAGGACTAACAGTTATGTATTAATCCATTGGTAATGCCACCTACCAGTTCACCACTACATTAGTTCTGCCACCTAGTTCCCTATCGTTCTTCTAGAGGGCGCCACTATGGCACGAATATGGTGATTCTTTGTCTCCATGGTTACACACTTATTATTACTGCATGTTTAATGCACTGCAGTAGTTTGCACTGACCTCTCAGGCAAAGAGCCACATGGACATATTTCCATTGTACACAAGATAAACAGGAATAATTATGTGTAGAATCTTTAACATATTTAGTATGCTGCGCAAAAGTTCCTGAAAAGGGCAGTACCATGACAAATGCAACTTTACTTATTCATAATTATCATTATCGAACATGACTAATGATATTGTGCATATCCGCAAAACAACCTTTTTCTCTCGGAGTTATTTAGGACCGAATCAAGGTGGAAGGTCACAACCTGTGACGCTTATGAGCATTCAGCCATAATGACCTCAGCTGTTAAAGTGACGTAGGCCAGGAAATATTAATACAATTGGATAGGCTTTCTCTATGAAATAGAACTGAAACGTGATTGCGCTCATGGGTCATGAATTATAGAGATAGGTTATAAAGAGGGCAGTTCACTACAATAGATCGCTCCAAGGAAAAGAATCAGAAAACCTACTTTCAATAGTATTAAATTTGAAGCGCTTTTGACTCTGCCTTATGACGTATGTATGTCGAGCTACCCCTTCCACGGCTGATATCCTACAATCGACTATTTGATCTCCAACCCAGTAGGTAAGGACTGATCTATTCAGGTCTATTAAACCGTGTAGCACATGGTAATTCTTAGCAGCTTTAAGGGCAATGAGATATTCACTATTTCTAGAATATCATTATCAATATCTAGTTAGGATACATACAGCAAACATTTATGTGAGGAGAACATTTTACAATCAGGGAACCAAACTTTTAATGAGGGCAAGTGGACGCGCACTTACCTGGTGCGCTCTGTTGAAATCAGCGAACATTTATGTAAGGAATACATCTTAAAATCAGGGAACCAAACCTTCAACGCTGCAGGCAGTAGCGCACTTACCGGGTGCGCTTTGGTGAAACCACAAATATTTATGTAAGGAATACATCTTAAAATCAGGGAACCAAACCGTTAACGTTGCAAGCGGACACACACTTACCTGGTGCGCTCTGTTGAAACCACAACAATTTATGTAAGTAACACATCGCAAAATCAGGGAACCAAACCTTTAACGCTGCAAGCAGACGCGCACTTACCGGGTGTGCTCTGTTGAAACCACAACAATTTATGTAAGTAACACATCTTAAAATCAGGGAACCAAACCTTTAACGCTGCAAGCGGACGCACACTTACCTGGTGCGCTCTGTTGAAACCAATGAAGTCCTCCAGATCCCAAGAAAACTCCAGCCCATTCTGCTCCAGATTCCTGTGCGTCACCTTTCGCACGTTGTCAAAAAACCTACATCCAGCTTTCTGGAGAAGAACCACAATTAGATGTAAAAACAAGTCAAATTTTATAAACAAAAGAAGGATTATATTATATTTAGTGTGCTGATTTAATTGTATAATAATTTGGAATATTATAGTGCTTAGTCAGAATCCTCATGCAACAGAATATATATTTGCAATTGAACTTAATTCATCACATAATATAATTATGTATATATACATAATTATATTATAATTATGTTATATAATATATTATGCATTTATATTTAACTATATTATAATAAAGAAACCATTTATAATTGCAACCACCCGTTAAAAAAAAGATAGATATTTAGTCTAATCAAGGCTGAGACTAGTGAGAGCATCTGTGGATAAGACTCATGCAGCCCTCATCACCCTTTTTGGTTGTTAGTGTAGTAGGCTGCACTGACCTCTCAGGCAAGTAACCACATAGACAGCTAGGCATGGGTAGTGTGTTGATATCAGGGAGCCTAGGTGGTGTAACGGTTAGCACACTGGCCCGGAATGCAAAGAGATGTGGGTTCGAGTCCCGCTCTAGGCGCAATATTTCCCATTTTCATCACCCCCATGACATTAGTGAAATATACCAGGAAATATATATATACTTAGATATAGAATGATGGGGCCTATCCTGAAATATAACCAAAATCTGCTAAAATTGATGTCACTAAGCACTATAAAGAACAAGTTTATTGCCATATTATTCCCCAAGGAAAATATACCAAATTGGATTAGTGCTGCCCAGTGGTGAAAACAAGAGTTAACACACTTATCCCGTTATGAGCAGGGTAAATAAATTCATGCAGGTATTGCAACACCTCAGGGAGTTTGACGCCCCTGCCCTGCAGAGTTGTAAACCACTGCCATGTGGTACAGGTTCTTGACAGAACCGAAGGCTAAGGGAGCAAACCCTAAACAGAAAACCATGTCACTGTGGCAGCATTAACGGCGGTTGATGTATGGGACTCCCAACATCTCTCGACCAGCCACTGCAGGGACAAATAGTTTTGTGCCTGTCTTGACATGTTCTTGCCGGTGTGAAACCTCTATTTGCTCCCCGAGAGAGTGCCGCTGGTAACTTGCAAAAGCCAGCAGCACTTCAACACTTTTGCAGGCAGCTTTCATGAAATGTAATGAAAGCAGTCTTTGTCGCATCGCGACCGACAGCATGATGATGATGATGATGATGATGAAATAAATTCATCACACACGAAAAAAAAATGAAGAAAATAATTGTAACTTTGAAGTAATTTGGCTCTGCCTTATAACCTATGTAATTCCAACTATGTCTTCCCTCCATCAGGTCACAGAATTTACTATTGGAAGACTAGTCCAGTAGATAAGGACTGATATATCCATACATATTTGATAGACCATGTACTCTATGGATATTCTTAACAGTTCTGAGTACAATGCAGTTAATATTTCTAGGCATTAACTATTTTATTAACACATTGCGAAAAAAAAATCATGTGATATATGATCAAATCAAGTGACCAGATCATTAAATACAGAACAAATGCCTGCGAGTTCCAAATATCCCATTCCATTCTCATCCATTGACTACACTGATATAGCCCTGCCCATAAAATGACGAAAGAAAACATGGACGCGCTTCTTTGATTCAAGCACCACTCACTAGGTGGCAGCATCATAGTTTAAGATTCCATAATTCAACACCAGGGGGCAGCAATGCAGCGTCGCCCGAGTAGGCCGTCTGCCGGATTCTGCTAGATAATGCCTGACTAGATCTGGGCAGAATTTAGACGCTTAATTATTTAAAAAAAAATGCAATTCAAGTTCTTATTCACAGTCAGCCACTCTTCGTGACATGTTGGCTACGTCTGATTGCCATGACGACACATGAAAAATGCCACCGTAACGGCGCAGGGCGGGGAGTTGGAACATGTCGACATTTAAGGCAGTCACTTCTTTGCCTTCGATTAGACTTTGAACCTAATGTAAACACCACTTGCCGCACTTCCTCACAGTAACAATACACTGCCTACATTAATGCATCTCGACAACAGGACACCATCTACCTCTATGTATCACCTGCATCTATGTATCACCACAAGCGGACACCACCTGCATCGATGTGTCACTGCATCAATGCATCCTGATAACAGAACACCACCTGCATGTATGTATCACTGCAAGAGGACACCACCTGTATTAATGCATCCTAATAGCAGGACACCCCCTGCACATATGTATCTCTGCAAACGGAGACCACCTGTATCAATGCCTCCTAATAGCAGGACACCACCTGCATCTATGTATCTCAACAAGCTGACACCACCTATATCTATGTATCACCGCATCAATGCATCCTGATAACAGGACACCACCTGCATGTATGTATCACTGCAAGAGGACACCACCTGTATCAATGCATCCTAATAGCAAGACACCACCTGCATCTATGTATCACCTGCATCCATGTATCACCACAAGCAGATACCACCTGCATCTATGTATCACTGCATCAATGCATCCTCATACCTGGACACCACCTGCATGTATGTATCACTGCAAGAGGACACCACCTGTATCAATGCAGCCTAATAGCAAGGCACCACCTGCATTTATGTATCACCTGCATCTATGCATCACCACAAGCGGATACCACCTGCATCTATGTATCACTGCATCAATGCATCCTGATAACATGACACCACCTGCACGTATGTATCACTGCAAGAGGACACCACCTGTATCAATGCACCCTAATAGCAGGACACCACCTGCATCTATGTATCACCTGCATCTATGTATTGCCACAAGCAGACACCACCTATATCTATGCATACCGACAACAGAACACCACATGTATCGCTATATTACCATAAGGGGACACCGCATGTATCAATGCATCCTGAAAACAGGACACCACCTGCATCTATGTATCACCACAAGCGGACACCACCCATATCTATGCACCCCAGCATACCGTCTATACATTTAAAAAGTCTTGGCACAGATTCATATCAAACTAATAAACGAAGCCGTACAATGTCTGAGTTGTTATTGTAGTAGGCTGCACTGACCTCTCAGGCAAAGAACTACATAGATAAATAGGCGTGGATAGGGTGATTGTATAATGGAGCCTAGGTAGTGTAATGGACTGGCAGATACTGTAGGTTCGAACCTTGATCTAGGCGCAATATTTCCTATCTTCATCACCCCCATGACAATATCAATCTGTGATAGGAGGTAATAGTGGAAATACCAAATTATTACATCACCCTGGTATTATATTTATTATGAGCTATACATTAATTTTGGCAAGCACGTCAAAACTATGGCATCATAGGCTTCTGCAGTAACAGGTTCTATCAAATTGATTTAGCATTCCCTTCTATGCAGCAACAAATGTTTATTAAGTACACCAGTCGCTAAATTAGATATGTAGAATCAAATTTAGATAATTGTTTCGAAAATGTTATGCTTTCACCGGACTGTGAAGCGTTAAAAAAATTAGAACTCATTTCATTATGCATCAACAATTATTTAATTAATTAGGCATTCAACTAACCTTTCATGAAATGTGAATGGAATATAGAATCTAGCGACAGCAATTATTGGCTTCCACTTTGTTCTCAGAAATTCCACAGGATGTCGCCACTGCTTCCATGGCAGGATGAGCAGGACAAGTCAGTGAGGGCGAGGCTTCGAGAGGTTCCTATATAGAATAGACCCCGCGTGTGTGTGTGTGTGTGTGTGTGTGTGTGCGTGCGTGCGTGCGTGCGTGCGTGTGTGTGTGTGTAAATGGAGGTGGGAGGTATGCCTGTATATGTGTGAGCATAGCGGAAGGAGTGTGTGTCATGCCCCGTTCACATACACGTTAGTGGACGTAGTTGAACGTAGTGGAGACTAACGTAGTTGGACGCACCGGCATCCATACTTGTCTGATGTTAACTTGGTAATAAGGTGGTTCAGCCGTGATGTCCGATTACATTTTTGGACATGTTCAAAAGAGTGCTACATTAGAGGCTGAATTTGCAACTGTGATGCTAACGTACGCGAGCATACTCTAGCATATTCTAGCATACTCTAGCATACTTAGACGAAGCCCTGGTCACATAGCAGTTAGCGGACATAGGTGAACGTCGTGGAGGTTAACGTAGTTGAACGTACCAGCATCCGTACCATAACGTATTTATCCGTACCATAACCTATTTATCAGTACCATAACCTATTTATCCATACCAAAAACCTGCCGTACCTTAACGTATCTCAATGTAGTTTAACATACTTACACCACGTTTGACCCACGTTAGCCTCCACTACGTTCACCTACGTCCACTAACCTGTATGTGACCGGGGCATTAATTAGTGTGTGTGTGTGTGTGTGTAAGTGCTTATGTGAATTAGCTGGGGAGGTAGGTATCGCTGTGTGTGTGTTTTTATGTGTGTGTGAATGTGAATGTGAATGGAGGTGGGAGGTATGCCAATGTATGTATGAGGATAGTGGGAGGAGTGCGTGTGTTAGTGTGTGTGTAAGTGCTTGTGTGAATTAGCCGGGGAGGCTGTGTGTGTATGTGTGTGTGTGTGAATGGATGTGGGAGGTATGCATGTGTATTTGTGAGGATAGGACAAGTGCATGTGTATGTGTGAGGATAGGAGGCGAAGTGCATGTGTTAGTGTGTGTGTAAGTGTTTGTGTGAATTAGCCAGGGGGGGAGGGGCTGTGTGTGTATGTGTGTGTGTGTGAATGGAGGTGGGAGGTATGCATGTGTATTTGTGAGGATAGGAGAAGTGCATGTGTTAGTGTGTGTGTAAGTGTTTGTGTGAATTAGCCAGGAGGGGGGGGGGGGCTGTGTGTGTATGTGTGTGTGTGAATGGAGGTGGGAGGTATGCCTGTGTATGTGTGAGGATAGGAGGCGAAGTGCAT
The DNA here is from genome assembly GCA_030323885.1 of Branchipolynoe longqiensis. Taxonomy (NCBI): domain Eukaryota; kingdom Metazoa; phylum Annelida; class Polychaeta; order Phyllodocida; family Polynoidae; genus Branchipolynoe; species Branchipolynoe longqiensis. The sequence goes on from CM059195.1 coordinate 69,099,079, forward strand.
GTGTTAGTGTGTGTGTAAGTGTTTGTATAGGTATCCCTGTGTGTGTGTACGGTTGTCAAGTATTTGTGAATGTGGTGGTGCGGAAGGTGCTTGTGTTTGTGTGTACCAGTGTCAGTGCTTGTAGGAGGATGTATCATTGTGTGTGTGGGGGTGGATGGGGTGGGGGGGTGACTTGGGGGTACGGGCATGTGTCAATGTATGTGTGAATGGGTGCGGGATATTCATATATGTGAGGATGGGGTGTGTGGTGAGTGTGTGTGTGTGTAAATGATACATGTGAGGATGAGGATCGTGAGTGTGTGTGTGTGTAAATGATACATGTGAGGATGAGGATCGTGAGTGTGTGTGTGTGTGTGTAAATGATACATGTGAGGATGAGGATCGTGAGTGTGTGTGTGTGTGTAAATGATACATGTGAGGATGAGGATCGTGAGTGTGTGTGTGTGTAAATGTAAATGGGTTGGAGATATTCATAAATGTGGGGATGGGGGAGGGTGAGTGTATGTGTGTGTGTGTTAGTGTGTGTGTGCAAATGTAAATGGGTTGGGGATATTCATACATGTGAGGATGGGGGAGGGTGGGTGTATGTGTGTTATTGTGTGTGTGTAAATGTAAATGGGTTGGGGATATTCATACATGTGAGGATGGGGACGGTGAGTGTGTGTGTGTGTTAGTGTGTGTGTAAATATAAATGGGTTGGGGATATTCATACATGTGAGGATGGGGGACGGTGAGTGTATGTGTGTTAGTGTGTGTGTGCAAATGTAAATGGGTTGGGGATATTCAAAGGTGTGGGGATGGGGATGGTGAGTGTGTGTGTGTTAGTGTGTGTGTGCAAATGTAAATGGGTTGGGGATATTCATACATGTGGGGATGGGGATGGTGATGGTGTAGTGGTGTGCAATGTAAATGGGTGGGGATTCAAATGTGAGGATGGGGGACGGTGAGTGTATGTGTGTTAGTGTGTGTGTGCAAATGTAAATGGGTTGGGGATATTCATACATGTGGGGATGGGGATGGTGAGTGTGTGTGTGTGTGTTAGTGTGTGTGTGTGAACATGTGACCACCAGCACCAGCACCGCAACCAACCACTACATCACCATCACCATCACTACCACCACAACAAACACACTACTACCACCAACACCACTGTCCCCACCACCACCACAACAAACACACCACCACGACTACCCCTTCCACCACCACCACCACCACGACTACCTCTTCCACCACCACCACTTCCACCACTATTCCTACCACCACCACAACAAATACACCATCACCACCACCACCACTGTCACGGTCACCACCACCTCCTACAGCACCATCACCACCATCACTTCTACCACCACCACCACCACCACCACCACCACCACCACCACCACCACCACCTCCTACACCATCATCGCCACCACCACAACAAATACACCACCACCACCTCCTACACCACCATCACTTCCACCACCACCATCTCCACCTCCACCTCCACCACCACCACCACCACCACCACCATCGCCACATAACCCGCTACACTATGACACTATGAACATGAGTATAGTTTCTGACTTGCGTCTCATTGTGGAACTTTTAAACTGCTGCCATCTCGTGCCCACGTGACGGCCCCACATGACCGGGGCAGTGGGGCGCGCTGGTTGCCGGCGGGTGGTGGTGACACGGCGTGTGATGCGCAAAAGAACCAGCGGATACCTGCAGGCTGGGGCAGCGCTCAGCTGTCAGACGCCCTCGTGGTGTGTGTGTGTGTGTGTGTGTGTGTGTGTGTGTGTGTGTGTGTGTGTGTGTGTGTGTGTGTGTGTGTGTGTGTGTGTGTGTGTGTGTGTGTGTGTGTGTATGTGTGTGTGTGTGAGGGGTAATACCTTCCTGTCCCCGGTCCCCATCCCCGAACCCTCTGTTGAATGATGCAGACGGAATGGGATGGCCGAATGAGTTGAGTGCCGCTTTCCTGCATGAGAGGTTGTGGGATTCAAATCCTGGCTGAGTCAAACAGTGACTTAAAAATTACTTTAAAATTGATACTTATCACTACTGATATTGGTGGCTCAGCATTACTAGTACTATAAGGCAATAGCCAGTGGAATGAGGAAGACCAATTATTTTTGGCGATTGAAATTTCCACCCGCTTAATCAACGAATGTGACCAGATATTACAAATGAATTCCAGATTCCACACCCACGCTTCTCGTGCAATAGGAGGTTGTGGGATCAAGGACTGCCCGGTAGCCCAATTTTACTCAGTCGGGCAGGTGAAGTTCTCAGTGACCTGCCCGAACAGGCAAGTCGCTATGTTTCAGTTTCAACTGGCTGACTTGCACTTGGGCAAGTAATTTTGCCACTCGGGAAACCAGCAAATCCAGTCACTTGCCCTACTAGGCAAGTGGAAAATCTTTTTACTCTCCTACCCTGCAATCCCCAGCAAAGTCGAATCAAAGGACTTTAAAAAGTGATTCTTGATAGTAGTTACAGTTTGACAACTTATCGCCTTTAGTTACTGTTACTAGTGATAGTGTCACAACTGTTACCCTTAGTTACAGTGAAACAAGTGTTATCCTTAGTTACAGTCTCATGACAGCTATCATTCAAAGCAGTGCAACGAATGCTACCCTTACTTACAGTCTCACAGCTGTTACTGTTAGTTATTGTGTCACGATAACTGGCCGTCCTAGCAGTGTGATATCTGTTAACGTTAATTAGTATCACAACTGTCACTGGTAGTTACAGCATCACAATAGCTAGCCATCCTTGCAGTGTGATATCTGTTAACGTTAATTAGTATCACAACTGTCACTGGTAGTTAAAGCATCACAATAGCTAGCCATCCTTGCAGTGTGATATCTGTTAACGTTAATTAGTATCACAACTGTCACTGGTAGTTACAGCGTCACAATAGCTAGCCATCCTTGCAGTGTGATATCTGTTAACGTTAATTAGTATCACAACTGTCACTGGTAGTTAAAGCGTCACAATAGCTAGCCATCCTTGCAGTGTGATATCTGTTAACGTTAATTAGTATCACAACTGTCACTGGTAGTTAAAGCGTCACAATAGCTAGCCATCCTTGTGGAGTGAAATCTGTTAACGTTAATTAGTGTCACAACTGTCGTAGTTAAAGCATCACAATAGCTAGCCATCCTTGCAGTGTGACATCTGTTAACGTTAATTAGTGTCACAACTGTCACTGGTAGTTACAGCATCACAATAGCTAGCCATCCTTGCAGTTTGACATCTGTTAACGTTAATTAGTGTCACAACTGTCACTGGTCGTTACAGCGTCACAATAGCTAACCATCCTTGCAGGTGCAGTCATGACTGTTGCCTATAGTTATAATGCCAGGACTGTTGCCCTTAGGCACTTGCCTCAACTGTTGCCCTTAGATACAGTTCCACAACTGTTAGTTACAGTGCCAGGACTGTTCTTAGTTACAGTATCAGGACTGCTGCCCTTACTTACAGTCCCACAATTCCCAAACTTGACTTAATTAGAGCATTGCAATTACTGCTCTCATTTACAGACCAGTAACTGTTACCATTAATTAGTTCCATGATTGTTCCCCCTTAATTAGTGATTTGGCTGCAACCCTTAGTTACAGGGCCACACAGTCAGTGCCATGAACGTTTTCCCTCGTTACATTACTACAAATGTTGCCCTCATTTACCGTGTCCTGATTATTGCCACACAAGTTACAATTACTGCACTTAGTTCCGCTGCCCCACTGTGGTCCCTCGCTACATTGTCACAAATGTTGCCCTAGGTCAGAGAGCGTGTATACAAACAGATGAGAGGGACAACTCTCGCGAAAATCGGTAACACAGGCTACAGTGGCGTTCCTGGCGGTTAGTGTTGAACAAGCTTTGAGTTTGCCGTTACGCGCAGTGCAAAACATTTGTTTTTATTCAAAATTAATAGAAATGCAGAAGCCTAACCTTATCAATTTAATATAGTCCTTTTGGTAAACATGTTTTCTATATGTGTTCCAAGCGGTTTGTTTCTATGTAGTGTAGTTTTAGAGATATTTAACGTTTTCTGTATGAAGATTGCTCACCGCCATTGACAATGCCTTGAGTTTGCCGTATGTGTAGTGCAAAACGTGTATTTTATTCAAAATTAATAGAAATACAGAACCCTAGCCATGTGAATTTAATATAGTCTCATCGTTAAATATGTTTTCTATATGTGTTCCAAACAGTTTGTTTCTATGTGGTGTAGTTTTAGAGATATTTCACTTTTTCTGTACGAAGATTGCTCAAGGCCATTGACAATGCCTTGAGTTTGACACCTGTGTCATATACTGTTCAACAACCACCACTTGGAGCGCCACAGTCGGCAGCTGTTACACGGTCTAGTATGGGAGTTGTCCCTCTCATCTGTTTATATACACGCTCTCTGCCTAGGTTACCGTGTCCTGATTATTGCCACACAAGTTACAACTACTGCACTTAGTTCCGCTGCCCCACCATTGTCCCTCGCTACATTGTCACAAATGTTGCCCTAGGTTACTGTGTTCTGATTATTGTCACACAGTCACAGTGCTGTGACTTGTCCTGAGTTACAATGCTACAACTACTGCACTTAGTTCCGCCGTCCCACCGTGGTCCCTCGCTACATTGTCACAAATGTTGCCATAGGTTACTGTGTCCTGATTATTGCCACACAAGTTACAACTACCGCACTTAGTTCCGCTGCCCCACCGTTGTCCCTCGGTACATTCTCACAAATGTTGCCCTAGGTTACTGTGTCCTGATTATTGCCACACAAGTTACAACTACTGCACTTAGTTCCGCTGCCCCACCGTTGTCCCTCGCTACATTGTCACAAATGTTGCCCTAGGTTACTGTGTCCTGATTATTGCCACACAAGTTACAACTACTGCACTTAGTTCCGCTGCCCCACCATTGTCCCTCGCTACATTGTCACAAATGTTGCCCTAGGTTACTGTGTCCTGATTATTGCCACACAAGTTACAACTACTGCACTTAGTTCCGCTGCCCCACCGTTGTCCCTCGCTACATTGTCACAAATGTTGCCCTAGGTTACTGTGTCCTGATTATTGCCACACAAGTTACAACTACTGCACTTAGTTCCGCTGACCCACCGTTGTCCCTCGGTACATTCTCACAAATGTTGCCCTAGGTTACTGTGTCCTGATTATTGCCACACAAGTTACAACTACTGCACTTAGTTCCGCTGCCCCACCGTTGTCCCTCGCTACATTGTCACAAATGTTGCCCTAGGTTACAGTGCACTGATTATTGCCACACAGTCACAGTGCTGTGACTTGTCCTGAGTTACAATGCTACAACTACTGCACTTAGTTCCGCTGCCCCACCGTTGTCCCTCGCTACATTCTCACAAATGTTGCCCTTCGTTACAATGCAACCCTCCCCCATCAATCAATCAATCAAATCAATCAATCAGTGGCACTGACACAGAGATCTTGTATTAGGAATGAAAGTGATATCGAACAAAAAAAGCGGAAACCTTAGTGCCAACGGTGAATTTCCACTGATTTCCACCCATAGGTTTAGCAATGTCAGGGAATCACGGAAAAACGCCGGAAGTCAGGTTTCAACTCTCCTTGATGTGACTATATTATCGTCCATACTTAACTCTTTCTCGCTTGGGTGTTATGCTCTAGCAACATCTAAGGTCACATAAGAAACGGATTTGGACTAATCAACTGCTGTCATACTTAATACATATGCATATATATATGTATGAAGAGTTCAGGCGCAAAACCACGTAAACGCGAACCAAAAAATGTGGTTTAAATAAAAGATTTTTTACCTCAAACAATTTTAATTCTCACTAATTCCACTTGTCATATAATCACATGCTTATGGAACAATTAACAAAAAAGAAGGAATATAAAAAAAATATTTGTTAAGGTTTGCTTCCAATGTTTATCTCCATTTTTGGATTGACGTTTACGTGGTTTAACTTTAGCGACTGAACTCTTCGCGTATATATATATTATATATATATGTATTAAGTATGTGTATATATATATATATATATATAATATATATATATATATATATATATATATATACTATACTGGCATTTTCTCCACAATCCCGGAAATCGGCGAAATCGTTGAAATCCGCGAAATCCCGGAAATCTTTCATCCGCGCTGTATATTACAGCTGCTTCATTCTGCAACAACAACAAACAAAAGCGGAAGTGGACCGATCTGCGCGCGCATACAAACCAAACATAACGCGCGCTAACGACGGCAAAGCGCGCGTCACACCCACTTACTCTCACCACCCCCCTCTCCCTCCCCCCCATCCCCCTTCTTCCACCCTCCCTCCCTCCCTCCCTCCCCGCCTCTTGCCCTCAGGCCCTGCCCGCCCTCGTCCAAACCCTCGTCCAAACGTGAAACCGCGCAGACTGTTTGCTTGTTAATTTTCTCAGCGGGACCTGATGCGATTGACACTGAAACCCCCGCCTCCTCTCCCCCCCCCCCCCCCCCCCCTTCCCCCCCCCCCCCCCCCCCACCTCCCACCTTCCCTTTTTAGCCGAGTGTCGTCTGCTGTCGGACACACTTTGACAGCCGCTCCACACCCCCCCCCCCCCCACCTCCACCTGCAGACGGCGAGCTAAGAATTCACCGAGCCTTTCTCTCCCTCTCAACCGAACGGCGAATAAATACACCTCCTTTCCACTAAACCTTCACCACTGCCCCCGCGCCAAGCACCCCAAGAAAACACACACACCACACACACACAACACACACACATACATATATTCCCGTCGAGACAATTGTTAAATTATGCCTATTTCGGCGGCCATTTAATCTGTTTAATGTTTCTCCCTAACGTCTTAACCTCTATGATATTCACGGCGAAGCGGGCATTCTCTCCTCCCCGCCTCCTCTACATTGTGAGCCAACTCTCACTCTGCTCATTTTCAAAACTAACTATTTATATATATATCATATCTGGTTACAAACATTGATCGATTCGCCACAGAATATCATTAATAATATTATGAATTAAAAAAAAAAATATCATTTACTAAAAAATGTATACAAAAATTAAATCGGTGCTATTTCTAATTTGGCGCGCGATCCCGCCACGGCCCAGTCCCGGCTGTTAGTGGCGGTGGCGGGGAACCAGCGTAACGCCCGGGGCCACACTTTGTGCGCCTAAAAGGCTCCGCTGTGTGGCGCTGCTGCGGTGGACAGGCCCGTCCGCCTGCCGGGGAGGCGACCGCCTTTTGGTGGGTTTAGACTCGGGGAGGAAGGGATGGGGGATGGGGGGCAGGGGAGGAGTGGGGGGGGGGGGTGGAGGAGGAGGGAGGGGCCGGGGGCAAGGGAAGGGGGAGGGGGATGGGGGGAATCAGCACCGATTAGCGGGGAAATCAGGCTGAAAAGAGGATGAATGTGGGCAGAGGGTGGCTCTGTGTGTGTGTGCGCGTGTGTGTGTGTATGCGTGCGTGTGTGTGTGGGGGGGGGGGGCGTAATGTAGGCATAGTATCAGGAAGGGGAAGTGGGAAGGGAGAGACATGGATATGAGAGGGTGAAAAGAAGATTGGGAGTGGAGGGAATGGAGGGATGGGTAAGAGAGGGGAGTAGAGGTCTGGAAAGGGGGGGGGGGGAGAGGAAGGGGATGGGGGAGAGGGGAGGTGGGAGAGGAAGGGGATGGGGGAGAGGGGATGGGAAGAGGGAGAAGAGGATTGAAACGGGGAAGTGGTAAGGGGAAGGAGGTAAGGGGTGGTTGAGGGTGGGAAATAGGAAGTGGAGAGTTTAGAAGAGGGAGTCAAGAACTGCCAAGAGGAGGGCTGTCGAGTGAGGGGTGATGGGGATGGGGACGGGGAAGAAGGGAAGGGAAGAGAGAAGAGGTGATAATGGCTCCTCCTCATGAGGACGCTCCATTAAGTCTACATTATTTACAATAAAAAACTACTTTATTCCTCCACAACCTTCTCGTATACAGCCTGCTATCACATACCCCCCCCCCCCCCCCCATCTAGATATATAACCACCAGGGCCTGTATGCAGGAGTCGGTGGTAGCAGGTTTTGGTGTTACAGCGTATTACCGGGTAGCTATCGCCGACGTCGAGAACTATGTCAAGTCGTATGCAGGAGCGTGTAACACTTTGATTATAGCTACCCGTGAAGTTATTTATAGATTTGGGAAATCCCTCTGCATCATATAGCCCCAAATCTATTCAATGCTGTCACACCTAACAGAATTACATACGCAATAAGTAAAACCCCACCAATTTAACCCTAAATGCGAAGCGTTATCAAGGCCACCGCCGCACCGGCGGCGATATCAACAGTTACATTTTCGAATCGACGAACGTACAGCAAACAAACCGCCGCCGCCGCGAGTATGGAAACGAGGTTGATGCGGCGGCTGCGGCGATTTGCCCACTTTACGTTCGCCGATTCAAAAACACAAACACAAACACCAACATCGCCGCCGCTACGGCGGCAGCGTCAACATTGCTTCGAACTCAGCGTTAATTCCATCAAATTTCACTTATTGCGTATGTAATTCTGTCAAACACGACAGCACTGAACAGATCTGGGCCTAATGAACTCGCTATACCTCCTATTTACCAGGGGTAGGGTACCACCGGGTAAGCTTTTGGTGTTAGGCCTATCACCGATTCGTGCATACCATTTTTCACCGCTACCCGGGAAATTCCCGACTACTACCGTTTTGCATTGCTACCACTGGGTAGCACCGGCTCCTGCATACAGGCCCAGTCCACAACCTTCGTATAGACACATACAGCAGTCCACAGCCACACACTATCACATAGCCCCCCCCCCCCTCCAGATATATAACCACCAGTCCACAACCTTCGTATAGAGACATACAGCAGTCCACACCCACACACTATCACATACCCCCCCCCCCCCCTCCAGATATATAACCACCAGTCCACAACCTTCGTATAGACACATACAGCAGTCCACACCCACACACTATCACATACCCCCCCCCCCCCTCCAGATATATAACCACCAGTCCACAACCTTCGTATAGACACATACAGCAGTCCACAGCCACACACTATCACATAGCCCCCCTTCCAGATATATAGCCACCAGTCCACAACCTTCGTATAGACACATACAGCAGTCTACACCCACACACTATCACATACCCCCCCCCCCCTCCAGATATATAACCACCAGTCCAGAACCTTCTTGTAGACACATACAATAGTCCACACTCACACACTATCACATAACCCCCCCCCCCCTCCAGATATATAACCACCAGTCCACAACCTTCTTGTAGACACATACATCAGTCCACACCCACACATTATCACATAGCACCCCCCCCCTCCAGATATATAACCACCAGTTCATAACCTTCTTGAATACACATACAGAAGTCCACACCCACACACTATCACATAGCACCCCCCTTCCAGATATATAACCACCAGTCCACAAGCTTCCTGTAGACACATACCGCAGTACACACCCACACACTATCACATAGCCCCCCTCTAGATATATAACCACCAGTCCACAACCTTCTTGTAGACACATACAGCAGTCCACACCCACACACTATCACGTACTCCCACCCTCCAGCTTTATAACCACACATGTACAACCTTCGTGTAGACACATACAGCAGTCCACACCAAAGCCCCTATAACACTAAGACGGCTCAATCCCTATCTCTCCCATGGTAATGTAAATTGTGCAGTGCCATCTTGTGGTGGGTTAGGTCAACCCAGCTGCTGGCTGGTGTTTCACATGTAAATCCATAGGCCTACAAGGCGAGATGGTGAGCTTAAAATAAAAAAAGACATAGATTCATTTAGATTTGGCCGATGTGGTGCCTACTGCCTGGTCCCCACCTCCCCCTGCCCCGCCCTCCCTCATTCCCCCGCCCTCCCCTGCTCTCCCCCCCCCCCCCCCCACACCCCTCCTCTCCCTCTGACACTCCATCCTCCCGGCTTCACCGCCCTTCCCCCTCCCTCCCTTCCCTCACTCCCATTCCATCCCCCTCCCCCACCCTGCCCCGGCCTCACCACCCTTCCCCTCCCCTTCCCCTCCCATCCCCACCCTTCCCTCTCTCTGTCTCCCTCCTCAACCACATCACCCAGCGCTCTCACACCACACCTCCCTCTCCTCCACCTTCCCCCATTCCTCTGCCCCTCGCCCCTTACTCCTTCTCCCCCTCCCCTCCTCACCCACCTCACTCGGCGCTCTCACACACCACACCTCCCCCCCCCCCCCCCCCCCCCAGGCCTTTCCCCTTCCTCTCCTCTTTGCCGACCCCTTGACGCGTGACGCCGTATCTCGACGAACGTCGACGTACACCAACGACACCTAACGCACGCGTAACGCATAACAACGTATCCGACGTGGCTGGCAAAAATCACATACGTCGGCATACGTTGACGCTATGCGTCGTAATGTGTCAGCCCCTTTAGTAAGCATCGGTAAGTAGACTGCCACTTACTTCGCGCTTGACCTTGCACTCTTCTGTCTTATTCGACATTCTGGACACTTCCGGATCTATGCAGGTTTGCTCACGGCTCGCCAGAATGCACAGTCTGAAGAGAGATGGAACATTTTATTATTTATTTTTAATAAAAAAATATTTAAAAAACAACGACAAAAGCTTGTAAATTACACTCTTAAAAAACCCTTATAATTACAGGGATGAAAGTGGTCTTCAGCAAAAAAACGCGGAAAACAAGCCGAGATTATTACACCAGTGGCAATAACGCGGATTTCCCCCATAGTATTAGCACCATCAGGGAATCGCGGAAAAATACCGGAAGTCAGCTTTCAACTAACCTTGTTGTGACTGTATTATCGCCGATACCTAACACTTTCTTGTTTGGGCTTCACGTTTTAGCTATATCTAATACCCCTGTCAGATTACGATGCTTCTCGCCAGCGCGTCGCCAACGCGCAAAATCACTTTTAATCGTTGAGACAGGTCAAACTTTTGGGCGTCAGTGCAACGTATCGGTAGCGTGCGGCCGACGTTATGAGAAAAAAAACAAAAAAGTTTGGCGCAGCGTCCTGATATGACCTTAGATGTTGCTAGGACGTAAAACAACAGACAAAATAGGCAACAGTTTTGTGCAACGTGTGGGAATGACCCAGCATTCGCATAATGTTATTCCAGCGCGTTTAACGTATCTGGACGTGCCCCTAACGTCGCCATAATGTTGGCACCCGGGGGTTGTCGCAAGTTGTCACAAAACTTCGTCGATTCCCTGACGCGCGCTGCCGACCGTCGCCGTCCATCAACGAATACCAACATGCGCCTAACGCTTCCTGACGTATGCCGACATTGTGGCAAAAAAAACCACATACATCAACACGCGTTGGCGAGAAGTGTCGTAATGTCACAGCTCCATAAGGATGGGATTCGAACCACCTAATTGTTGTCATATACATATGTAATATTTTCAGGAATTTAACCGCGGAGATCTTTCATCCCTTTAATTATTAGCTTCTGTTCCATCAACCAGGCGGGATTGGCTGAATCGGTAAGATCGGTGGGTCGCTTTCCGACGGAGACAAACTAATGACTTACAAAATTCATACTTGTCGCTACCGAGCTTGACACTTGGCTTTCTGTCAACCCAACACCGGCCGTCAATGACTGCCTAGGACAGTTATTAAAGCTGCATAGTCCGATGAAATATCAAATTTTCAAAACCAAACCAATTATCTAGGTTTGATTTGACATATCTAACTTAGATACTGATGCACTTATTGAGCATTTGTTTCTGCGTAGAAGGCAATACTGAGTCAATTTAACAGACCTTGTTACTGCAGAAGTTTATGGTGTCAGAGTTTTGGCAAGCTTGCCAAAACTAATTTTCCATGTTTGCACTCAATATCTCAAAAGTTTACCATTCAAAATATAAGTAACTTTGAACTAGTGTAAAGTGGATACTAGTGATCGATCTAATATATTTATCTAAAAAAAAAAAACAGAAATTCTAAACCATCGGACTATGCAACTTTAAGTTAACGCTTCAAATGTTCCTGGAATTGTGTGGTACTTCAAGCTGCATAGTCCGATGAAGCATCCAATTTTCAAAAACGAAAAATTATCTAGAATTGATTCTACATATCTAAACTTAGATCCCGAGGCACTTATTAAGCATTTGTTGCCACGCAGAAGGGGATACTGAAACAGGTTAATAGAAGCTATTACTGCTGAATTCTATAGACCTATTTTATGCTATTCTATTTCAGCACGGGTATCTAGGTCAGTGCGCGCGGCTTTTGGCTGCAGGACGACACACTGACACACTGCAAACTCAATGGCTATGAGCAATCTTCATAGAGAAAAGGTGAAATATCTCTAAAACCACACCACCTAGAAACAAACTGCTTGGTACACATATAGAAAACATATTCAAGATTATATTAAATTTATACGGTTAGGGTTGTGCATTTCTATTAATTTTGAATAAAATGAACGTTTTGCATTGCGCATACCGGCATACTCAATGTATTGTCAATGGCCATGGGCAATCTTCATACAGAAAAAGTGAAATATCTCTAAAACCACACCACCTAGAGACAAACCGCTTGGTACACATATAGAAAACATATTCAACGAATAGATTATATTAAATGTATAAGGTTAGGGTTGTGCATTTCTATTAATTTTGAATAAAATAAACGCTTTGCACTGTGCGTACCGACAAACTCAATGCATTTTCAATGGCTGTGAGCAATCTTGAATTATATTGATAATATTCATACAGAAAAAGTTAAATATCTCTAAAACCACACCACCTAGAGACACACTGCCTGGTACACATATAGAAAACATGTTCAACGAATAGATTATACTACATTTATAAGGTTAGGGTTGTGCATTTCTATTAATTTTGAATGAAATAAACGTATTGCACTGAACGTACCGGCAAACTCAATGCATTGTCAATGGCCATGGGCAATCTTCATACAGAAAAAGTGAAATATCTCTAAAACCACACCACCTAGAGACACACCGCTTGGTACACATATAGAAAACATATTCAACGAATAGATTATCTTAAATATATGGTATGGGGTCTGAATTTCTATTAACTTTGAATAAAATAAACGTTTTGCACTGGGCGTCCCAGCAAACTCAGTCCATTGTCAATGGCCGTGAGCAATCTTCTTACAGAAAAAGTGAAATATCTCTAAAACCACACCACCTAGAGACAAACCGCTTGGTACACATATAGAAAACATATTCACCGAATAGATTATATTAAATTCATAAGGTTAGGCTTCTGCATTTCTATCAATTTTGAATAAAGTAAACATTTTGCACTGCGCGTACCGGCAAACTCAGTGGCAGTGTGTAGTCAGTCGTTCTGCGGCGAAGCTGCGTGCGCATACACAATGTTTACAAACATTGAAATAGGTCTATGGTGTCAGAGTTTTGGCATGCTTGCAAAAACTAATTCTACATGTTTGCACTTCAAATATCTCAAAACTTAGCCATCTAAAATAAAAGTTACTTCAAACTAAAGTAAGGCAGATTGCAACAATCAATTTAATGTATGTATCTCAAAAAAATTACAGAAATTTAAAACCATCGGTCTATGCAACTTTAAGTAATAAATACAGAACATAAATAGAATATCTCTGAATATCTAGATTATTGTAGAATATTTTAGAAATCAAGAGTTCAGGCACAAATCCCCGTAAACGCCAATCCAATTTTGTTGTTGTTGAAGATTTGATTCCAATGTTTAGCTCAAATTTTGGGTTGGCGTTTATGGGATTTTGCGTCTGAACTCTTAAAATGCAAATTACGAAAATTAGCAATATTTCTGGAAATCCATGCATCATGGAGATCTTTCATCCCTAAAATATCTTGACAATTTCATGGAATCAGAAATAAAAGAGATAATGGATCAGGATCGATCTGTCAGTGTTAAGTAATGTCTTATGATCCCACATATTTGTGATTTATTTTGCAAAACGCGTAAATCTTTTAGCACTCGAAAGACTTTGTCAGGACTTGTCAAAGACTGACCTGACGTCTCTGTAAGAGGTCTTTGCTAATTCACGAACAATCTGTGCGATCTGCTTGTGGGTCCGCGTCCCGAAAAAGATCTTTGGTAGCCTGAAAAATAGGAGAGTAGGTCACATCAGTATTGAAGCTCACAAGCTTTGCCTCATGGCTTACTTCTATTTATTTAAATTATCTGGGTACACTATTTCTTAAATAGTACAGTTCATTAAAGAACACATTTGAGTAAATGTTGGATGCATGCATTTACAGTGTTAATAATAATAATAATTATTATTATTATTATTATTATTATTATCACTATCTTATTATTAATATGGTAAAGGTATACAATACAACCTCTCTATACCGACCCCTCCACAGACCGACCACTCCCATATATCGATCGCTTTATTTGGGTCCCAACAATACCATTGTAAGGATATTCTAACTCTCCAAACCGACCACCTCCCTAAATGGGCCACTTAAAGTCGGTCACATGGTCGGTCGATTTAGAGAGGTTTGACTGTATTTGCAAGTGGCAGTGATGAAACTTTAAGGTGCAAGAAATTCAGACACCAAACGCAGATATTCTCCCCATAGACCCAGCACTATGAGGGAATCGGGGAAATTCCCGGAAGTTAGGTTTCATACAGTGTGCTCCAAGCACTATCATAGCCCCATTCCACTGACCCATCAGTAGACTATCATTGGAGAGCGTTTCACTGCCCTTATTGTGACTGCATTATCGCCCATGCCAGCAATACCCCTTTTCTCTCTCTGCAATCACTCCTTGCTTTTATGTTTGTTTGGGTTCCATGTCCTAGGAACATCTCAGGTCATATTTGAACAGAATTCTGACTGACTAATTGCTGTCATATATATATATCCATAACATTTTGTGATAGTTAATCGGTGATTATAAAAAAATCGCGGGAATCCGCGGAATCGCGGAGATCTTTCATCCCTGGCACACAAAGTACTGTATGTATCCTTAGAGATGAACATCAAATGTGGAAGTATCCACATTCTATTTGGACATTTTCCTAACATGATTCACAATATCTGGATTTAATTTAACCCTAAATAATTTATTAAAAGTATCTAAAAAAACAACACCCCCAATGCAAATAATATAGGTGACCACTGTACATGTGCTTCTCCACAAACTGACCACGAGGCGAAGCCGAGAGAGCCTTTGAGCCATTACCCCCCCCCCCCCCCCTCCACCGGTCAGCCGTCCGCAGTGCCCCACCCCTTCCATTAACCCCCACCACCCCACCGACCTCCACCACCCCACCCGCCCACAACCACCCCATTACCACCAGCTATTACAACAGAAATTACAACAACCAAAAATGCCGCTGTATTTATTCCCCCATCTCAACACCCGTCCTATAAATAACACCCTGGGCCATCCGCCAGAGGTCGCCTCTCACCCCCCCCCCCCCACACACACACACGCGCACACACAGACACACATGCCCCATTTAGAGCAGGGTGATGTGGCCTTAACCCGATCAGGCCCACCATAAGGACCATGGTGCTGACCCCTGACCCCACCATTCTCCAACACACACACACACACACACACACACACACACACACACGCGCGCGCGCAAACACACACACACACATGAACCTACAGACATACACTCACACATACTCACACACACCAACACACACACCACTCACTCACAGACAGTAACTCCACCCACAGTTACACAAAAAAAAACCATAAATATTCATAGAACATATAACGCATTATATAGATAAAAAATACGTAAAAGTGGTAGCTATAGGGGTTTTCCGCCGGTGGCGCCACCGTCTAAAGCAGACCTGCACAAGCTGGGGGGGGGGGGATACAATCCTGCTCTCAAATAAATACATTGAAGTCATACGTTCCATTATATTTATATATGCACAATATATACACGTGAATTCTGATATAACGCGATGTTTCATTGGACCCAGAATTCCTTAATTCAAAGTTAATTCAATGAACTGAACTGCGATTTAACGCGCCCCTGCTGTTTTCGGCATTGACATTTTATGGAACCCAATGATCACGTTATAAAGCTGCCTGTGTATATACACACACGTCAGGCCAACACACGTGCATACGCATTCACTCATAGTCATACACACACGCACTCTCACTTCAGGCTGATCTCCTGGTCACTCACCCACCCACTACCACCCCCACACACCCCATCCACCTCCCCTACACTCCACCACCACCCATCACCCCCCCCCCCCCCACCCACACCCACACTTGAGCCTAATCCGCCGGCCACTCCTAATGGTCATTACTAAACACAAATATTGATGTAGCCTTTTGTTTTCGGCGAGACGGCGGAACGCGACACCGGCCTGCCGCTGATTTATCGTTCATTATTAGAAATTAATGTGCAGCGTCGCTGCTAGGTGGCCGCGTGTCGGGGGACGCCACCAGAGGGGGCGGGAGGGCGTGGTGCTGACGTCACGTCGTGACACAACATATGGCGGCGGTGACGGCTGGGCGTTACCATGGCGACGACCCGTGACCCCTGGGGGCGCGCCAGGAGTGGGGGGGGGGGGGAGCTTATGTGAAGGGGAAGGGAGGGATGTGGGGGAAGGGAAGGGAATGGAGGGGGAGGGGAGGGGAAGGGAGGGGAGGGAGATGAGGGAGGAGGAGGGGAAGGAGGAGGGAGAGGGAGAGGAGAGGAGAGGGGAGAGTGGAAGGGAGAGGGATGGGAACGGGAGAGGAGAGAAGAGGAGGGGGTGGGAAGGGGATAGAAGAGGAGAGGGGCGGGGAGGGGAGAGTAGAGGAGAGGAGAGGGCCGGGAGGGGAGGGGAGTGGGGAAGGAGAGGGGAGGAGAGGGGAGGAGAAGGGAAGGGGGATCGATAGGGGTGGTAGGGCAAGGGAGGAGAGGTTAGGGGCCAGGGGATAGGTGTATGAGGGAGTGGATGGGGAGAGGGAGAGGGGAGGGGAGGGGAGAGGAGGGGAGGGGAGGGGAGGGGGGAGGGGAGGGAGGGGAGGAGGGAAGGGAGTGGATGGGGGACAAAGACAATGCTGGGTTGATTTGTGAGGGGCTAGGGACGACAGGTCGAGGGGTGGAGGCGGGGTTGTGAGGGGGCAGAGTGGGGCCGGGGTGGGGAGTATGGGGTGTAGAGGTAGGGTGGACCCTAATGAACACTAGGGGAGGGTCACGTGGCATAGGTTACACCTAACTCACCCACCTCGGACTGAGGCTGGAGAGGGAGGGGCAGGGGGGATGGAGGGCATTAGTCACACTGTGACATGACACTGTAGCGGTACGGTCTTCTTAACCTGTCCGGCTCCCAACGTGGTCTAGACTCAAAGTGTCAAACTGGAACCAGTAGTGTGGGCTTAAAAAAAAAGAAAAAAGTAATATATCATTTTGTAAAAGTGTTGTGTTTATGTTAAAGTTAAAGTGTGGTGTTTTTTTTGTAATGTGTGTTTCTTTTTGAAATCTTGATTAATGACATGTGAAACAATATTGCTTCAGTATTATTTCTTCCTTTCTTGAAGATTTATACTACATATCATGGATAAATCTGAATGGACTTGTTTTCACCATTGGAGAGTTAGTGAATAGAAAGCCTAAAGCCTGGTACACACCTCCGGTATACGATTCACGTGCTAAAACTGACTGCCCAATGCGACCCGTCACAACCCGACCCGTCACGTTTCCCGTCTAATGCCTGGTACACACCTCCCGTATAAAACCTAAAACTGCCTGATTCATTTTTCGAATCTTATACTTAAGCCCTAAAACTGAGTTTTAAGTCGTGAATCGGAAGGTTCAGGTGTGTTAGGGGGTCACACACCTTCTTTTTTTTCTTTCTTTTTTTTATTGACGAGGTATTTACTCTGCCCATAACGTATAAGCTCCTGTCAGGGTGCTTGTTTTCAACGCTGGACAGCTGTGGCGCTGTCTTGATCTGTTCCTTTGCCCAGGAGTGTTTACCTGTGTCTGCTCGGGTCAGCCTTCTGCAATTTTGGTTGTTAGTAATAGCCTTATGTTAGTTTTTTTGTAATTTTCCAGTTTTTTTTTGTCTAGTCTGAGTAATGATACCTTAGCCTACTATGTACATCTACTTGGGTGACATGCAGGCTTGCGGGAGAGGATCCCGTTCCATTCAGATTTATTTTATTTTATTTGTTACAGCATCCTTTCACCTAAACCCTGTCCTTAGATAGTGCACTCGTGTGCTAGAACATACTCGGACCCTTTAGAACTGTGGCCAGGTGGGATGGCTGTGTTGTTTGCCTAGCCATTTTATATTTCAGGGTGGATCAGTTGCATGACCGTGGCCTGTCCACTTCTGTGTTGGTTTGTGCCATTACACATACCCAGGTGGACTGCGCCATATGGTGATAGCTTTCCTGATTTCCTTAATACTTAGGAGGGCTAATTTTCCTATTTTTTCTGTTTAGTGCCTACCACTTTTCCTGGCCTGTCTTTTGCTTTCTGTGCCAGTACACAGCAAGCATTGACCGCGCTCAGGGGCAGGTGCGGTTTTGTTGTGTCAGTAAGTAATTGTTTTCTTTAAGAATTTTTTGTAGTGGTCAGGGTTACGGATTGCCCGTAATTTTACATTTAGTTTATTCCAGGCATGTGCTGCCATGGTTAGTACACTTCTCTCATGTATTTTCATGTTGCTTCTTTCCGTTAGGAGTATTAGGGCCGCCATGTGTCTAGTGTCCCTGCGGGGGTCTACTGTGTAATCCGGTTTCGTGGTGTAGTGGTAAAGTGGTGTAGTGGTAAAGACTGAAACCGACTAAAACTCAAACTAATCGTGAAACGGGCAGTTTTAGGTTTTATACGGGAGGTGTGTACCGGGCATTAGGTAAATAGGTCAATATAAAGATGGCATGTTCTGCCCTTTGACAACCACACACAAGTCGATCCTTTGCAACAGTTCCCCGTATATGAAATGTGTGTTTCTTTATAAAATCTTGAGTAGCGATATGTGGAACAATATCACTTCAGTATTATACGTGTTGTAGGGAGCGGTAGCAGTTAATACAAAAATGGTGTGTTCCGCCCTTCGACAACTGCACACCAGTTGATTCTTCATAAATGTTCCCTGTATATAAAATGTTTCTTTTAAAAATCTTGAGTAGCGATATGCGGAACAAAATCGCTTCAGTATTATAAGTGTAGGGGCCACTGGCTGTTCATATCAAGATGGCGTGTTCTGCCCTTCGACAACCATGCACCAGTCGATCCTTCACAAAAGTTCCCGTTTACAAAATGCGCGTTTCTTTTTCAAATCTTGAGCAGCGACATGTGGAACAATATCGCTTCGGTATGATAATTATAGGCAGCGCTAGCTGTTTATATAAAGAGAGTTCCCTGTGTACATATATTCCCGAAAAAGGGTCAGTGTCAGGATAATTCGACTGAGTGGGATATCAGGTCATAGTGCCGGCAGCCTGATTTCACAGTGGGGCAGCACTATGAAGTCGCCATGAGTGCGCACTGTGGGTACCCGTCCTGATATGACCTTAGATGTTACAAGGACGTAACAATCCAACAACCAACAAACCAGCAGCTGTTTTTGAAAATGGCCGCTCAGACATGAGATGTCGATCAGGATTTAACCGTCCAAAATGGCCTAGTGTAAGGTCAGCATCCTCTGCTGCCGAAGATCGTGGGTTCGATGCTTGGTTGAGTTAAAAAACCAAAGATTTAAGCAAGATTTTTGCATATCGCTACTGCTACCCCGACTGGTGCTTATCTAATGAAGGGTGGTCGAATCGGTATGAGCACAGGCTTCCCGTGTGGAAGGTTGGTAGTTTGAATCCCAGCCGAGTCAAACCAATGACTTACAAAATTGACACTTGTAGCTACATATCTTGGCACACGGCATTACTACTACTAGGATAGGGTTAGCTCAGTATCAGGATAATGTGACTAAGTGGGAAATTGTGTCATGGTGGTGGCGCGGCCTGTGCCGCGTTCAGGGTCCGTCTCGGAGGCGCCTCGGCGACATCTCGGCGATGCTTTTTGGCTTATTTCCATTCAGAGTGCGTCTCGGCGACGTCTCGGAGACGCCTCTCTTTCCATACTGGAGGTGAGAAAGCGCCTCGAAAATGGCCGCCGGTATTCACATGGTTTCTCAGCCAATCACAGCACAGCTTTACCATTGCAAATGGCCGCTGCCTATGGAGGCGGCCATTTTCAAGACAACAAACTGCCTTTGCCGTTCAGACTAGCATGACGTCACTGGCATCTCCGAGGCGCCTCCGAGACGGACCCTGAACGCGGCCCTGGTCTCCCTGTGAGACTGAACTTTAAAGTCATCATGAGTGCGCGCTGTCAAAAGTTCGGTACCCGTCCTGATATGACCATAAATGTTGCCAGGACATAACAAACTAAACGAACAAACAAACAAACAAACAATGCACTGTCCTGAAACGCAGCCTGTGAGTAGTGTATGGAATTGCTGCATACGTAGTGTATAATATAAAATTGTGTTGTTAGCAGTATATGGAAATTAAAATACACTGCCCACAGCATAGTGACCTCTAGCATCCGTGAAGGTCAACAACCTGGAAGGGGATGGTTTGGATTATAATTACCGTATATGTCCCAACAGATGCGCACTGCGCAAGTGCAGACACATGGATGTGTGTCTATTCAAAGTTAAAGAATTTCATGGATTTGTTTTTGTCATGCCTGTGAAATAAAGTGGGATTGTCTTATTTTATGTGCATTCAGTCTGAATATGATCGTAAATTGGTGCATTCTTTCAATCTTGAAATGGGGGGTGTGCTTCTATTGGGTAGCGTGCTTCTATTGGGACATATACGGTATGTTGCCATAGCACTATTTAACCGCCATATTATCATTCGGTGTGCCCCACATTTTCCCTAGATGCTATCTAAACAATGAACTTAGAAATGTGACCTACTTTCTGTCAGTGAGCAGCACTGTTTAGTGATGATGTTCTGTAGCACAGTGAACCACTGTAGTACCGGACGCGGTGGCCTAATCGGTAGAGCGCGGGACTCGCGTGCGGAAGGTCGGGAGTTCGGCTCCCGGTCGAGTGAAACCAATGACTTTAAAATTTATACTTATCCCTTCCTAGCCTGGCGCTCAGCATTAATAGGATAGGGCAAGGTTTGGTTAGGATAATGTGACCGAGTGGGATATCGGGTCATTGTGCCAGCAGCCTCATTTCCCACTGGGACAGCACTATAAAGTGGCCATGAGTGCGCACTGTCACAAGTTGGTACCCATCATAATTTGACCTTAGATGTTGCCAGGACATAAAACTCCAACAACCAACCTACTGAAACAGTGTAATGCCCATTACAATTTTTAAAAAGCCTCTGGCTGGAAAGCAGTAGTTATAATATGACGCCAATAAACCTCAAAACTGACCTCCCAAATTTAGAATTTTCCCCATGACTATTGTGACAATTGCATGACCTTTTTTCATGGCGACTTCAAAGTGGTACTCCTCTGAGAGATCACGCTGCCGATACCATGACTAGATATCCCACTCAGTCACATTATCTGGATATTGAGCCAGGCAGTCTTTGCCTCATCATAGTAATACCCAGTGAAACTGAAAGGATAGGTAGCGACAAGACAGTGTAAATTTTATATCTTTGGTGTGAGTTGCTCTGGATTCGAACTACCAACCTTCCACATGAGAAACCAGCGCTTTTATCGGTTTGGCCACCACATCCGGTGTTTGTGTGTGAGTGTGTGGAGGGGAGAGCTGAGGTCCACTGTACTTATAACTCACACACACAGCTCAATCAGTCAAATATAGAATCACACATATATAACACTCACACATACATGCAGACAGATAAAGAATCGCCCACACACAACTCGGACACTAAAATATAGAAACACACAATTTACACATACAAATACACTCAAATATAGATTCACACATACACACATTCAAATATAGAAGCACACACAATTTACACATACACTCAAATATAGATTCACACATCCAAACACTCAAATATAGAAGCACACACAATTTACACATACAAATACACTCAAATATAGATCCACACATACATACACTCAAATATAGAAGCACACACAATTTACACATACAAACACACTCAAATATAGATTCACACATAGACACACTCAAATATAGAAGCACACAAAATTTACATGTACAAATACACTCAAATATAGAAGCACACACAATTTACACATACAAATACACTCAAATATAGATTCACACATATACACACTCAAATATAGAAGCACACACAATTTACACATACAAATACACTCAAATGTAGATTCACACATAGACACACTCAAATATAGAATCACACATACATGAAACACTCAGCATATCTGCTCAATATAGAATCACATGCACTCAAAACTCACACATAAATACACTCAACTATAGACTCACACATACATGTGGTCATGTAGACACACACACACACAAATCACCCTCCTTGCCTACATGTGTAATCTCATCCTTAAAACCAGTTCCAAGTGGGATGTCAGTGGGATCGAACACAAGCCGAGCAAAAAATAAAAGTTGTAAACAAAACTGGTACATGTCGCTACATCGTCTGGCGCATGGTTAGTAGTATGTTACTATTACTAGGATTAAGGGCAAGGCCCGGTTGACTCAACACCCCGGATCATGTGACCTGAGTGTGATATTGCATCATGGTGTCGATAACACAACATCTCAGATGGAGCAGCACTACATCTCTCTCTTTCTCTCTCTTTCTCTCTCTCATATATATAATCTATCTATCTATCTTTCTCGTTCTCTATCTTTCTCTCTCTCTCTCTCGCTCTCTCTCTCTCTCCCTCTCTCTCTCTCTCTCTCTCTCTCTCTCTCTCGTCCATCGGTGGCAATAACGACAGCAACTCATCATTTATTGTGAACTCGTCAATGACCGATGAGTCCAATTTGTGCTCAGAATGTGCGGTGGCATGTTGGACATGCGTGTGTAGCTGCAGTCAGAGGGTCTGGTAGGTTAAGGAGACAATCTTTTATCTGCTGACGCTTTTGCTTAGCTTGAGATCTATACATACACACAACAGATAAAGACACAATGTCTACACACCGTCACAGACGAGGACCCCGCCATGATATGACCTCAGATATCAAATGTTGCTAAGATGGAAAACCCCAATCAATCAATCAATCAATCAATCCGCAAGTGATAGCACACAAAACACAGTTTCAGACCACCGCTACACGATCGCCGCAAATGCTATCGGCTAATACACATAAACAATTATTCCAATAAATATTGAAAAAAATTACAGCAATAACTCCAATTGATGGCGGAGGCTGAGGGAACATTCCATCTCGCCATACAGCTCTCTACAGCACCCTCACCTTCCACCCCCCCCCCCCCACCACACCTCCGCAACACCTACCAACATTCCACTTTAACCACCCGGACGCGCTGGCTTCTCATGCGGAAGATCGGGAGTTCAATCCGAGTCAAACCAAGGTTGGTTGGTTGTTGGAGTTTTACAACCTGGCAACATCTAAGGTCATATCAAGACGGGTAGTGACTTGTGACTAGTGTACACTCATCGTGACTTTATAGTGCTGCCCCACTTGGAAATCAGGCCACTGGCACCACCATGACCCAATATCCCACTCAGTCACATTATCCTGACACTGAGCCAACCAGTCCTTGCTCTATCCTATTAATATGTCGAACGCCAGGTTAGGAAGCGACAGGTATAAATTTTATAAGTCGTCGTTTTGACTCAACCAGGAACCAAACTCCCGACCCGCGTCAGGCGAGGCCCACGCTCTATCGATTCGGCCACTGCGCCCGGTAAGCTAACAGGTCATGGTGATGGCAGCCCGGTCTCAGTCGGGCAGCACTATAAAGCTGCCATGAGTGTGCACGTGTCATAAGTCGGTACCCATCCTGATATGACCTTAAATGTTGCCAGGACGTAAAACTCCAATCAGCAACCAACCATCACCACCCCCAATCCTCTCACCCCCCCCCCCCCACCTACACGTGCCAATCCATAAAGCATCCAACATGTTTACAGTTCCATTAATCCCTCGCGCGCGCCCTCTATCGGGGTCTTCTGTCCCCTTTATCGCCCCCTACCGGTGGGCGCGGATGAGGGACGCTGGCCCGGCCGTGATAAAGTCGTCGTGCGCAGGCGCGGGGCGGCACGTCCTCCGGCCCGGATTTCCGGTCGCGGTCAATAAAAACCAAACGGCACATGCAAGAGGGGCACGCTTTACTAAACAGTAACAACTATAAAAAATAACTCACCACATGGGATGGCCGAATTTGTTGAGCGTCCATCTCCTGTTTTTGGAGATCGGGGGATCCAAACCCATGGGTTTGTCGGTTCGAACCCCGGTCGAGTCAAACCAAAGACTTGTCGCTTCCTAGCCTGGTGCTCGGCATTATTAGGATAGGTCAAGGACTGGTCGGCTCACTGTCAGGATAATGTGACTGGGTGGGATATCAGGTCATGGTGCTGGCAGCGTGGTCTACCAGTGGGGCAGCACGATAAAGTCACCATTACTGCGAATTGTCACAAGTCGGTACCCGTCCTGATATGACCTTAGATGTTGCTAGGACTTAAAACAACAAACAAAAACAAAAATAACTCCCACTCCTCACCTCGTCTCACCATCACTTCCTCTCCGTTGAAAAAAAAACCCAAATCAAATCAGAACCAATGCTGTGATAGAATTTCCGTTAAAACCACGACCTACGCAATGTGCGCATTAATTGTTTACGTCACTTCCAGTTCCGGTTCCGGTTCTGGTTTGTGTGGCGCTGGTTGCTGAGTGTGGTCTGCGGGTTAGAGTCCGTCCAAAGTTCTCAATATTTTCAGGGTCGAACAAAGCGTATGATAAGAGAGATGTTTGTTTGTTTGTTGTTGTTGTTTTACGTCCTAGCCACATCTAAGGTCATATCAGGACGGGTACCGACTTGTGACAGTACGCACTCATGGCGATTTTATAGTGTTGCCGCTGGCACCATGACCCGATATCCCACTCAGTTACCGAGCTAACCACCCTGCCCTATCCTAATAATGCCGAGCACCAGGCTAGGAAGTGACAAGTATAAAGGGGGGGGGGGGTTAGTAAAGTGTCACTTTTATTGTTTAAAAAAATTTGTGATATTTTTGGGCGAATTTTTCCCTCTTTTTGGGGGATACATTAATTGATTAAGCAGGGAAATTTTCAATCATGGACAGTTGGTTAGTCCCCAATCAACTGCTCATTGCACTATCCTAGTAATGCTAAATGGCAGGCTAGGTCGAAACAAACATCAATATTTAAATTATTGGTTTGAGTCGACCAGGATTTGAACTTCATGACTTAACAAAACAGGAGGCGGGTTTTCAACTCAATCGGCCACCCCATGTAGGTCTGTAATAAGATGTTGATGTGTACTACGTCGGGGAGAGGAGGAGGGGTGGGGTCTGGAAAAGTAGTAGTACTCTTTGTAGTACCTTGAAAATGTTGACGACTTTCGACGGCCCCTTACTAGCTGTGACCTGGCGTGTTTGTTGGTAGGAGATGGTGCTGGTGGTCGAAATCTCCCAGTCCCAATCCCTAAAGGGGGTGTCACATTATGACGCATCGCACCAACGTATGTGATTTTTGGCCGCTATGTCGGGATACGTCGTTATGCATTACGCATTCGTTAGGTGCTCGTTGGTATACGTCAATATTTGTCGAGATACGCCGTCACACGTCAGGGGGGTCGGCAAAGTTTTGTGCATGCACAAAACTTTTGACGTACGACAATGTGTGGATTTTATGTCCGCCGTATGTTATGTATGTGTTAGGCATACATCGATGTACGTTAGACATCCGTTAGACAAATGTTGTTCACTATGTTGCACTATGTTAAAGGCAGTGTGAACGTACAGTCCACGTACTGACAACGTATGGATAACGTATGCCTAATGTAATCTAACGTACATTTAGCGTTTCTCCAGGGTGTCTTGACGTATGTAACATATGAGGCATAGTTCTCGCGATCGAATAACGTATATAACGTTCACTGGCGTTCTGTGAACGTACTGTGAGCGTAATTCGAGCATTTTTCACCGGGAGGTACCTAAGCCATACATTGGTCATACACTATGTATCCGTATGTATACGTCCAACTTTGTTCGACGCTTCTCGACATAAAAAAGTGATTTTACGCGTTGGCCGTGCGCTTGCGAGATGCGTTGTAATTTGACAGGGCCTTTACTATGGGCCCCCAAGATTTTGGCTGGTCTTTGGAGATTTCCTGGCCGCCAAACAAAACTAGGCAGGGTTGGTAGCCTCCATTTTGTTTCTGGTGTGGACTGCAGTGGGATTGTGCTAGCACATGTTCCACACAGAGTAGCACCTGTATCCAAAGGACAGCTCTAGATCCAGACCATTTCTGCTCTCATATAGCAGGTGTCTTGTCATTTTGTGGAAGTGACGTCAGCAATTAAAGCACACATTGCATAGCTTGTGGTTTTAACGGAAATGCCATCATGGCATTGGTTCTGATTTGATTATTTTTGGGGGCGGGGGCCCAGTCACATGAGGGAAAATTAGAGTTTGTACATCGAAAAAAATGGTTCGCACATGACAGGAGCCACCTAGACGTGGATAGGGTGATTGCATCAGGGACATAGGTAGTGTAATGGTTAACACGCTAGCCTCAGAATGGCAAGAAGTGTGGGTTTGAAACCTGGTCTAGGCGCAATTTGTCATTTTCATCATTCCCATGACACTGGTGCCATGACTAAGGCCCTGAACAAGCTATGTGCTGTATGGTTGTTGAACTTACCCTGTATATATATACTTGTATTGTGTAATGGCATTGCCTGAAAATGTGTGTAATTGTAAGCATTAAACGACTTATTGATGTAAACCATTTAAAAGACCTACAATTCCAGGGAGACGAGTGTAATAGTACTAATACTAGTAGTCTGCACTGACCTCTCTCAGGCAAGGAGCCACATGTACAGGTAGGTGTGGATCGGGTGACTGGATCAGGAAGCCTAGGTAATGTAATGGTTAGCATGCTAGCCCAAAATGGCATGAAGTGGGGGGGGGGGGATTGAACCCTGCTCTAGGTGCAACATTTCCCATTTTCATCACCATATTATTAAATTAATGTAAATATACCCAGTTTCTGCCATTGACGACATCCTACTTTCTTGGCCTGCAAACCAAATTCAACATCAATGGTTGGAGTATTACACTGATGGTTGGTTGGTTGTCGGAATTTGACATCCTGGCAACATCTAAGGTAACTTATATCAGGATGGGTTATGACTCGTGACAGTGCACAATAATGGCGGCTTAATAGGGCTGTCCCACCGGCACCATGACATCCCACTCAGTCACATTATCCTGACACTGAGCTAACCAATGCATGCCATATCCTATTAATGCTGAGCGCGGGGTTCCAAAACTACAAGTACCAATTTTGTAAGTCATTAGCTTGACTCGACTGGGAATCGAACTCCCGATCTTCCTCACAGGGAGCCTGCACTCTACCGATTCGGCCACTGCAACACTACAACTGGCCAGTATTGAAAACAAGCCTGGGTACCCGGGCTTATATGCTATGGACAGTATAAATACAGCCTCAATATAAAAAAAAAAAGTTTAAACTGCGTCCGGTGTCCATACTGAGCCTGACGCTGACCCGCCTCTTGGATGTTGCTAGGACGACAAACCACACTCACTGATATCTCTGCTGTTGTCGTCGCTGAGCTGTGAGCGAGTGGGTTCGGGGGGGGGGGGGGGAGCTGGTAAAGCATGCCGGGTAATTTGGCTTAATGCGGCGCTACGTGTTATTTCCGGACGCCGGCCCGCAAAACGAGCGCCACCGTCGGGTGGCGCCACCAGCGTCCGTCATCGTCACCGGCGTCCTCCTCCCGCCCCCCCCCCCCCATGTCAGGTCATGGTGCTGGTGGTGTGGTCTCACAGTGGGGCAGCACTATAAAGTAACCATAAGTGCGCACTGTCACAAGTCGGTAGCCATCTTGATTATGACCTTAGATGTTGCCAGCATGTAAAACTCCAAACAAACAAACAAACCCTCACCAGCCCCAGCGTGTTGAAAAATCGACATT
The DNA here is from genome assembly GCA_030323885.1 of Branchipolynoe longqiensis. NCBI lineage: Eukaryota > Metazoa > Annelida > Polychaeta > Phyllodocida > Polynoidae > Branchipolynoe > Branchipolynoe longqiensis. Next base: position 69,127,171 of record CM059195.1, read on the forward strand.
ATACTTATATCATGGCACATAATTCTATCAAATTTACTGACGCACACCCGTATTCCGTGTTAGACGGTGTCTCACAAGTTTGATAACACACACACTCAAGAATCGGACAGTTTTGTTCTTTGGTGGTTTTTTTTCTCAAATTAATTAATGAAACTTTTTTCTTTTTACAAGTGCACCGTTGACAGCACCACGTAGCGGCGTGATTTGTCTCCGGCGCAGTCCCCTCAGGTCCAATCGTTTCTTAGTTGCTGTTGTCTGTCTGTCTCTTCTTTTCCCCTCTCCGTTTTTCTCTCTCCTCCCCCCCCCCTCTTTTTTTGGTGAGAGAGGCACATATATATGTATGTGTGTGTATGTGTGTGTATGTGTCTGTCTGTGCGTCCATGTGTGCGTACGTGTGTGTGTGTGCTTGTTTCGGGGAGATGGTTTCAGTATTGATGGATGGATGGATGGATGGGGAGAATGGTTTGATGGCAGCGGGGTGTGGTGTGGTGTGGTGTGAGCGGGGGCGGGGGCGGGGCGGGGGCCGAGCATGGATGGGGTTGGCGGCGGAGGCGGCGGCCCTGGTGGCGGGGAGATGAGGGTGACATACCGCCCGGCTTACCCCGCCCCGCCCTCGTCTTCTCCCGCCATATTCTGACTGACGCATGCGTAATTGCACCCCGCCCCCGGTAGCACCCCCCTCCCCCCTCTCACATCCACACACACCCACACAGCCCGCCACGTGTGTGAAGGGGGGAGGGGAGGGGGAGGGGAGGGGAGGGGAGGAGGGAGGGGAGGGGAGGGGAGGGGGAGGGGAGGGGAGGGGAGGGGAGGGGGAGGGGGGGAGGGGGGAGGGGAGGAGTGGAGTAGTGGAGATGTGAGGAGCATCTGTTCGGTGAGACGCCAACATTGATTACCTGGAGAGTTTGACGTCCTAGCAACATCTGAGGGTCTCATCAATCAAGGCGGGATACCGACTTAATTGTGACAGTGTGCAATCATGGTGGATTTGATAGTGGTATATGTGTGTATGTTTGTGTGTGTATGTTTGTGTGTGTATGTTTGTATGTGCGTGTGTCTATATATGCAGGTATGTATGTATGTATGTATGTATGTATGTATGTATGTATGTATGTATGTATGTATGTATAATGTATGTATGAGTGTATGTATGTATGTATTTATGTATGTATAATGTATGTATGTGTGTATGTCTAAATATACAGATATATATGTATGTATCTATGACCATCAATGTATTTATCTATGAGTGTATGTATGAATCATTAGGTGGATAGAGAGAGGGAGCCACGAGAGAGAAGGTGAGAGAGTTTCAGATTTTTACTAAACTGTTGACTTTTCTTAAAGTTGCATAGTCCGATGGTTTTGAATTTCTGGATTTTTCTGAGATAAATATATTAGATCGATCACTAGTATATACTTTACATTAGTTCAAAGTTACTTTTATTTTAAATGGTAAACTTTTGAGATATTCTGAGTGCAAACATGGAAAATTAGTTTTAGCAAGCTTGCCCAAACTCTGACACCATAGACTTCTGCAGTAACAGGTTCTGTTAAATTTACTCAGTATTGCCTTCTGCGCAGAGACAAATGCTTAATAAGTGCATCAGTATCTAGGTTAGATATGTAAAATCAAATCTAGATGATTGGTTTCGTTTTGAAAATTTTATATTTCATGATTATAAGGCTTGTATGTTAAAATGAAAGAGAGAGACAGAGATGGATAGAGAAGGGAGTGTAGGATAGGGTGGGGGAGGAGAGGGGAAGAGACCGGAAGGCACGGGAGGAGAGAATTGGGGAGGGGAAGAGAGGAGAGGGGAGGAGAGGGGATGGGAGGAGAGGAGAGGAGAGGAAGAAGGGAGAGGAGAGGAGAGGAGAGGAATGAGGGAGAGGAGACGAGATGAGAGGAGAGGGGATGAGGATAGGGTAGGGGAGGAGAGTGGAAGAGACCGGAAGACACGGACGGGAGCAGAGGAGAGGGGAGCAGAGGAGAGAAGAGGGGAGGAGAGGAGAGGAGTGGAGTGGAGAGGATAGGGGAGAGGAGGGGAGTGTAGTGGAGAGGAGGAGAGGGGAGGGGAGGGGAGGGGAGGGGGAGAGGGGAGGGGAGGGAGGAGGAGAGGAGAGGAGAGGAGGAGGAGAGGAGAGGAGAGGAGAGGAGAGGAGAGGAGAGGAGAGGAGAGGAGAGGAGAGGAGTAAACGCAATGGCGAAGCAGGTGAGTGCGACGTTGGATTGATGGAGCTTACAGGCAGGGCAGAGCAATAGGGGCAGGGTGCGGGGGCAAAACGTGACAGGCAGAATGAAGAGGCGGGTGGCGGGGTGGGGTGGGGGGCAGAGGGTACGGGGGCGACAGGGGCGACAAGGGTGCGACGTGGTCGGAGAGGCGGTATGCGATGGGGGCCGGGACGCAGGGGGTGGCGGCCAGGCCTAGGAGGGCGGGCCGGGGATGGATGGCGCTGGGCCTTAAGCCGCCGGCGGATCCGAGCGGCGTCTCCTGCCGCGTTCAGCCCCGGGGAGCACCGCGACAGGAAGCACGGCGCCCCCCAGACGCTAGGATTAATGTCGCCGGTGGTGCCGCCTACTCCCCCCCCCCCCCGCATCTCCTCTAAACCCCGCCCCGACCCTCTGACGCCACCCGCCATCTCCCACCCTCTCCCCCACTTCCGACCCCCGCCGCTCCCCCTGGTGGTGGGTAATTAACGAGGCTGCGCGCGCACGTTAGGGCGGAAGCTGCGAATCCCCGGGATGATGAGGGGCGCCCCGGTCGCCGCCGACACCCCGCCCCACGCCCTGGGCCCCGGACCGGGGGACCCCCCAGCCGGGCCCGGGCGGGGTGGTGCCCGCCGCGGCCTGCCCCTACCCCCTTCCCGGCCCGCCCCCACCAGGCCCGGGTAACACCCGCTCCTTAATTAATTTCCCAGTGATTGTTGCGACCCGCGCCCGCCTGCGCCGATAAAGCCTCTGTACAAAGCCCTCACCCCTGCCCGGCCATTTGTCGGCCAACCCCCCCCCCCCCCCCACACCTCTCAGCTACCCCTCCTCTCCTCCCGCCAGTCCACTCCCTACCACCCACCCCCCCCTGCTGGCCGTTAAACAATGCCGGCAGCCGATTTGACGGAATGTCACAGGCCTAACCCCATCCCCGCCCCTTCCATCTCCCCCGCAGCTCCCCCCCCCCCCCCCACCCGTCGCCCCCTCCCCTCCTCTCGGCGCCGCTGCGGGGATCAGTCAGGCAAGTGAAAAACCAGACCCAAAACCAGTCACAAACAGCCCGGATGGCTCCCGGAAATAGGAAATGGGAAATAGGAAATGCCCCCCTCACACCCCCCCCCACCCACTCAGGGATCCGCGCCACACACTCGTCACGTCACAGCCGCCATCTTGGGATGGAAGGCACCGCCCGCCCCCACACACATTGACACACACACACACTCAGACACGCGCACACAGACACACACACAGACACACACACAGACACACACACACACACACCGCCCGCTGCCAGGTTTAGCCTCGTTCTGGGAGTTGGGCCGAGTTTGGGACGTGGCGGTGGTGGAATTACGGGAGGATGTGGCGGTGTCTGCTGGGAATCAGTGCGCTGCCGGTGCCATCGGAGCTGGAGGGGGGTGGGTGGTAGGGGGACAGGAAGCGGGGAGCGGGAGGCGGACGGGGAGGGATGTGGGGGGGGGGGGCAGGAAACATGAGCGGGTGACGGAGGGGGGAGAGAAGAGAGCGCGGTGAAGCTAGTTGGGGACAGGTAGGGAACAGGGAGTGGGGGACAGGGGGAAGGGAGTGGGCGGTAGGGAAGGGAGTGCGCAGGGGGAGCATTGCGCGGGGGACAGGAGGTAGAGAAGGGAGCGAGAAGGGAGCGAGAAGGGAGAAGGGAGCGTGGGGGAAGGGAGCAGGGGGATTGGAGAAGGGAGAATGGGGAATGGAGAGGGTGAAGGGAGAGGGAGATGGGAGGGAGAGGGAGAAGGGGGAAGGGGGAAGGGGGAATGGGGAAGGGAGAGGGAGAAGGGGGAAGGGAGAAGGGAGGAGGGAGAATAGAGATTGAAGTGGGGGCAGTGGAAAGTGGAGAGCGGAAAGAGGGAAGCAGAGAGCGGGAAGCGGAGTGGAAAGCGGGTAGCAGGAAGCGGGAACCGGGGATGGGGCGGAGTGGAGACCGGGGCGGGTGAGGGACTGGTGATGGGCGAGGCACGAGAGGCTAGGCACGAGGGGCGAGGCACGAGGGGCGATGCATGAGGGGCGAGGGGTGAGGCGCCGAGTAGTGTGGGGGCAGATAGAGGGGTGGGGTTGGACAGTGCGCGGTGGGGGACCGGAGCGACACGGGGCGGGGCGGGGCGGGGCCTGGCAGGGCGGGGCGGACTCTGATATATCGCGCCATCCATCCCGGCTGCCGACAGGAGGCAAAGCTTCACAGGAAGGCTCCGAAATGTGCCAGATTCTCCACCACGACCGGCACTGACAGATCCCATTTTCGCAGCAAATCCCCGCGCCCTCCGCCCTTCCCGCCCCCTCACATGCCCCCTGCCGGCGCCCACTCCAACTACCCCCAACGCCCCCTGTCGGCCACCAGAAGAATCACCCCCACGGACATTTTAATTAATTGTCTCAGTATAGATATCGCGGATACGGCGAGCCTGCTGCGAAACAAACTACAAGCATCACGCCCCGGACGCGGTGGTCGAATCGGTAGAGCGCAGGCCACCCGTGCGGAAGGTCGGGAGTTCAATTCTCGGTCGCGTAAAACCAATGACGTACAAAATTGATAATTGTCGCTTCCCAGTCAGGTGCTTGGCATTATTAGGATAGGGCAAGGACTGGTTGGCTAGGTGTCAGGATAATGTGACCGAGTGGGATATCAGGACATGGTGCTGCCGGGCTGGTCTCCCATTGGGGAAGCATTATTTGTTTGTTTGTTGTTTTACGTCCTAGCAACATCTGAGGTCATATCAGTATGGCGGGTAGCACTATAAAGTCGTCATGAGTGCGCACTGTCACAAGTTGGTACCCATCCTGATATGACCTTAGATATTGCCAGGATGTAAAACTCCAACAACCAACCAACAAGCATCACGCAGCCCCCTCCCTCTCCATCCCTCTCTTCTCTCCAAGGTCAGACACTCTTAAAGCACTTATTAAGCATTTGTTTCTGCGTAGAAGTCAATACTGAGTCAATTTAACAGAACCTGTTACTGCAGAAGTCTATGGCGTGAGAGTTTTGGCAAGCTTGCCAAAACTAATTTTCCATGTTTGCACTCAAAATATCTCAAAAGTTTACCATTTGAAATAAAAGTAACTTTAAACTAATGTAAAGTAGATACTAGTGATCAATCTAATATATTTATTTCAGAAAAAATACAGAAATCATAAACCATCGGACTATGTAAGTAACTTCAAACACAGCTTGAGTGAAAAAAATGTACTGATGAAAACGTTGGCTTCAAAACAGTGCGTGCTCACCTCTGTTGGGCTCCCTCCACTCACCCGTCCTGATATGACCTTATATGTTGCTAGGACGTAAAACAAACAAATAAAACAAAAAACCCTCCACTCACTCCACAACGCCATTTCAAGGCTCTTGCCACCCACACCGCATCGCTACTGCTTCCACACCGAAACAAAACAAAGAAAATAACAATATAATTTTTTTCTTTTTTAGGCAGTGTAGGGTATGGGGGTGGGGTGCTTCATCGTTTAGTGTAATCGTATTGAAGTTTCCTAACGCTTTTCCGGAGCTCACTTTGATACCCCCCCGCCCCCTTCTCCACCCCCCCCCCCACCACATTCCCCATACACTCACTCCCCCACCCAACCCAACCCCACCCCACTCCCCACTCACACCGCCGCGAACTGGCGAAATTCAGTTAAGGCAATGCGATTAAAGATGCCGGCCCGTTTCAAAGCCGTGATTGACGGGCGGCAAAATAATTGCATTTTATCTGTCGGCTGCCGCGCGCGCGCGCCTAATTTCTTTGAAGTTGAAGAAGTGATTTAAAACATCTTAGGCGTTGTATTTGTGCTCGTGTTTTCCGACAGCCTACAAAAAAAAAAAAAAAAAAAAGAGAAGAAAAGGAAAATATAAAAATTAGGGAACTGAATATGGGTGGGTGGGGGTGGGATGGGGGGCGGTGGCCACAATTGAGTTCGACGATTGCATAGATTCTATTAGCGGTTATTTTGCGTAGAGACTTCATTGGTGCTTACTAAAGTTACTTATTGTATTGTCCTTACACTGATAGGAAGGCGCAGTGCCAAAGCATGTGCTTTCCGCATATGAGAAGAGACACCGTCACTTTTTAGTTCACGCAAGTTCTGTTGAAAAGCAGGCTTTCGCTTGTAAATCAGGCGTTCGCTCGTGAAGCTGAATTTTGCTCAGTAGTGAATCAGGCTTTTTTTTTTTTTTTTGGTCCATTAGTTGTTTAAGCAGGGGAAATTTCAATCGTGGACGATTGGTCTTCCTCATTCCACTGCTCCTTGCCCTATCCTAATAATGCCGAGCGCCTGGCTAGGAAGCGACAAGTATCAATTTTTAAGTCATTGGTTTGACTCGACCAGGGTTCGAACCCACGACCCCATGATCTACCAAACACGGGAGTCGGACGCTCTAACTCATTCAGCCATCCCATTCGCTTGTAAATCAGGTGTTCACAAGTCGGTGCCCATCCTGATATGACTTAAGATGTTGCCAGGATGTAAAACCTAAACAAACATCCCTTCGGTTACTACACGAGCCTCGTTTTCGGTTGCCAGAGCCAGAACTGGTTCCACATGGACAACGCCTATTGGCTATAATCACATAATATGGGAATTGGGTCATAACTCAGCTGGTGGCCGATTGGGAGGCTACACTACGCCACCTGGTGGATCTGCCGGGAACAACACATGCGGGGCAACACACACACACACACAAAACCACATACATAACCACACACGCAGCACACAGAGAACGACACAGAACCACACGCCAAACTACAGACAGAAACACACAACACACATAGCACAACACACAAGACCACAACCAGAAAATACATACAGAAGCACACACCCACCCAGGACCACACACATAGAACCACAGAGAGAAATGCACACACAAAACCAGATATGGAGAACTACAAGTAAAACCACAGAAATATAGAACCGTATACACCGAACCACACACCCATAACCCTCCCTCACTACACAAATACACTCGCACAGAATCACACACACAACACCATACACAGAGAACCCACACATACACAACATCGAACCACAGAGAAATACACATAGAACCACACACAACACCATACACAGAGAACCCACACATACACAACATCGAACCACAGAGAAATACACATAGAACCACACACAACACCATACACAGAGAACCCACACATACACAACATCGAACCACAGAGAAATACACATAGAACCACACACAACACCATACACAGAGAACCCACACATGCACAACACCGAACCAGAGAAATTCACATAGAATTACACACATACAGAGAACCACAAATAAAACCACACACAGATATAGAACCACACACACAAAACCATAATCACACATGCACAACACCAAACCACACAGAGAAATACACATAGAACCACAGACATACAGAGAACCACAAATAAAACCACACACAGATATAGAACCACACACAAAACCATACACACAGAACCCACACATGCACAACACCGAACCACACAGAGAAATATACATAGAACCAAACACATACAGAGAACCACAAATAAAACCACACACAGATATAGAACCACACACAATGATGCACACATAATCCACACATGCACAACACCAAACCACACAGAGAAATACACATAGAATCACACATACAGAGAACCACAAATAAAACCACATACAGATTTAGAAACCACACACAAACAAATACACGCAGAACCCACACATGCACAACACCGAACCACACAGAGAAATACACATAGAATTACCCACATACAGAGAACCACAAATAAAACCACACACAGATATAGAACCACACACACAAAACCATACACACAGAACCCACACATGCACAACACCGAACCACACAGAGATATACACATAGAACCACACACATACAGAAAACCCCAAATAAAACCACACACAGATATAGAACCACACACACAAAGCCATACACACATAACTCACACATACACCCACAGAACCACATACCCACGTGATTAGACCCCTAAACCACAGGAGCCAATCAGAATCGGAATACCACGTTGGTTGGTTGTTGGAGTTTTATGTCCTGGCAACATCTAAAGTCATATCAGAACGGGTACCGACTTGTGACAGTGCACACTCACGGCACATTTGTAGTGTTGCCCCATTGGAAGACCAGGCCACCAGCACCATGACCTGATATTCACATTATCCTGACAGCGAGCTACTGAATATCACGTTGGGTTGGGTTCACTTGTGCACATCAGAACTGCCCGCTCGAGTCCACACCGGTTCTTGGCGGTGTCACTGACAGTGTCAGTGTCGGTGCACCTTCCCGCCCGCCCGCTGTCACCGGCGGCACATCACGCGCCAGTTCCACATGAATGAACACCAATAACATGCAACCACCTCTGATGACTAACTTCCTTTCCCGCCTTTTGTTATCTGTTAAAGTTGCATAGTCCGATGGTTTTGAGATTCTGTCATTTACTGAGATAAATATATTAGGTTCATTGATATAATCTACATTACTTTAGTTTGAAGCAACTTTTATTTTAAATGGCTAACTTTTAAGAAATTTGAAGTGCGAGCATGCAAAATTAATTTGGCAAGCACGCCAAAACTCTGACGCCATAGATTTTAATGCCGAAACAGTTTCTGTTAAATTGACTCAGCGTTCCCTTCTATGTGGCAACAATTGCTCAATAAGTGCACCAGTATCTAAGTTGGATATGTAGGATGAAATCTAGATAATTTCTTCGGTTATGAAAATTTGGTGCTTTTATGGGACTATGCAATTTTAAGTTCATCTCAAAGCTTGTCTGCCGAATTGGTAAGAGCGGGTGTTTCCCGTTCAGAAGGTGGGGAGTTTGAATCCAGCTGAGTCAAATCAACGGCTTACAAAATTGATACTTGTCCCCTGCTGCTAAGCATTACTAGGATATGACAAGGACTGGTTGGCTCAGTATCAGGATAATGTGATTGAGTGAGAAATCAGGTCATGGTGCTGGCAGCCTGGTCTCCCAGTGGGGCAGCACGGTAAAGTCACCATTACCGCGCACTGTTACAAGTCGGTACTCATCCTGGTATGACTGTAGTATGTAGCCAGGACATAAAACCCCAACAAACAAGCATCTGAAAGCTTGAACTGTATTGTACATCTTAATTTTAATTTTTAAAGGATTTAAGCCCGAGTACAAGTGGCATTTCCCTGCACTACTCACAACCTACCAATGAGCAATGATGGTCTCTCCATATCAAAGTGGGACAGCCTATATATATATATTTTTTTTCTTCTTGAAGATTTATACTGCATATCATGGATAAGTCTGAATAGACTTGTTTTCACCATTAGACAGTTTGTCGATAGAAAGCCACAGCCTACACTTTTACTGACCCAAGGGATTTTTAACCTCCCACACAACATAGACATGGTATGAGAGCAACCGGCCTTTGATGACGCTATACGTTATACACAGCGGTGGAAATCCAAAGTGGCAGAGGTCGGGGCTAATGCCTATATATTATTAAGGTTACATAATCTGATGAAAGCACAAGTTTTCCGAAAACAAAAACAGTGACGAAGATTTGATTCTACATATCCAGCTCAGATACTAATACACCTATTAAAGCTGCATTGTCCGATAAAGCATCAACTTGTCAAAACTAAAGCAAATGAGCCTGTCTCAAAAGGTGATTAACGTCCATTTTGTGTCCATAGTAACGATTGACACAAAACAGCACAGAAACGGTTACACTGAAAACACAAGGACATTTGCTTCAAATCAAGATGTATTCAATTGGGATTATGAAACACCATGTAAAAAAAAACAAATCGGTTTATCCTGAGCAAATGCATAGGCAGATAGTATGTTGATCATTACAATGGACAAAGTTTTGTCCCATATTGCTTAGCACCTTTCGAGACAGTCTCAAATACATGTATCTCGATTTGATTCTACATATCTAACTTAAGCCCTGTTCACACGGACGATGTAAATCGATTCGTAGAAAGCGACTTGTATAGTTCGCCTCACATTTCTCGTGTGAACGGACGTCTGAGGCGGATTAGGGCTGATTCGATTCACGTGATCCGGATAATGTAAACCACCTAAGCGAGGTAGTCTACGTGAATCGATTCCTGTGATGCGGATAATTTTGTCCGTGTGGACGCACTGAGGCGGATTAAGCACCTCACACGCATGCGCAGTCGAGAGCTTCCTTTGTTGACTTTCCGGTCGATCAAAAGCACATATTATATAATTTGGTCTATGAACCTGCTAGAGGTGCACAGATATTTTTTTCATGATTTATTTTTAGGGTTTCACTGCCCAGCAGAAGTTTTGACCGTTCCAAACCAATACGATTCATTAAATACATATCTAGGTCGAACCCACACTCTCTGGTGCCAGCATCGTCGAACCCAAAATGGCGCTGGTCACACTGGACTTGCTCATGCGCAGCATTCGATTTCCGGCCCAAGCAGTGCTCGTGTGAACGGGCGGCTAATTCGCCTCACCGGATTCGATTTGTCTGATTCGCCTCACATTTTGTCCGTGTGAACACGGCTTTAGTCACTGCTGCACTTATTAAGCATGTATTGCCACATTGAACGGAATACCAAGGCACTTTAATATATGGGATTACTGTAGAACTAGAAGCCTATGGTGTCCAGAGTTTGGTGTGCTTACCAAAACTAATTTGACATGTTTGCGCTTCAAATATTAGCCAAAGTTAGCCATTTAAAATAAAAGTCACTTAAAATCTAAAGTAACGTAGATTAAAACAATCTAATGTAAATATCTCAGAAAATGGCCTATGCAACTTTAAATGCTGATATAATAGAAGGAAAAAAGAGAGAAAAAGTTAAGGCAAATGCATGGGTGTCAATGTGTCAATTATCACATTTTCACACTTTAGCACAAAATCATACAAGCATACATGGGATACATTAAATACATGTAGCACTGCTAACATACTTAACACACAGAGGCAACAATAATTATTTGACTGGCTATCAATAAAATAAAAGAAAAAAATGAAATATCAGCATCATAATATGGAAACCAAGTATGTGGTGCGCAGGTTCTTTTTAGTTTGTTTTTTTAAGAGAATTACCCAAATATACACAAGGGGCCTTGTTCACTGACGGTGTCTGCGCATGTCTTGGCGGGGTGGGGGTCCTGCCGCCGTTGCCTCCCCGTTAATGAGCCGGGCCAACCCCGGGAGGCCAGCCGTGCAAATTAGCATATTGGCCTAGAGATAGAGGGAACCCAGGCACCAGCCCAGATCAAGGGGTGGGCGATAACAGGGGTGCGTGGGTGGGGAGTGGGTGGTGTGGTGGGTCACGTGGTCACGTGGCAAGTGCACCCATCCGTGAGATTCAACCAATCCACAAACGACACCTATGAATATTGGTCATCACATGTTACTAATTTTACCCCCCCCCCCCGCCCTCATCCTCTCTTCTACACCCCCTCCCACCTCACCTCGACACACACGCGCCCTACTTTTCTGACAACCCCTCAGCGCACACCCTTTCCCAACACGGACAGCTCTTCTTACAAACACTCTCACTCTGTTACAGCTCCATTTCCCTTCTCAACCACTGGACGAGGTGGCTGAATAGGTAGAGCGCAGGCTTCTCTTGCGGAAGGTCGGGAGCTTGAACCGATGACTTATCAAATTGATACTTGTCGCTACCTAGCCTGGCGCTTGGCATTAATAGGATAGGACAAGAACTGGGCCCATATTCACGATGCGGTGTTAGCTTACACTCGGTGTGTTTGCACTCCTTGCGTACTGAGTTTTCGCCGCTAACCCAGAAATCCCGGCCAAAACCAGTTTTGGCTCGCTAACACCGCATCATGAATACGGCCCCAGGTCAGCACACTGTCAGGATAATATGACTGTGTGGAAGATCGGGTCATGGTGCTGGCGGCCTGGTCTCCCAGTAGGGTAGCACTGTAAAGTCAGCATGAGTATGCACTGTCACAAGTCAGTATCCTTCCTGATATGACCTTAGATGTTGCTAGGATGTAAAACAACAAACAAACAAAAACCTTCTTAACACTATTCCAAGCCATACCGACACCGGCTCTCACATTTTTCACAACCTCCCCCAGCACCCCGCCCACACGGACACATATCTACAGTACACCCCCCATTACCCTCGCACCCCCCACCCCCCACCTTGACCCAATTTAAAGTGCCCACTGTACTCGATGTGCCACTAACACGCGCGACACACAATCAGTGGTGACGAGGAGAAAGAAGTGAGAGGGGGCGAAGTACAGAGGCAAATGGGGGAGTAGAGAGGGAATGGAGAGTAGAGAGGGAATGGAGAGTAGAGAGAGGAGGGGGTAGAGAGGGGGGAAGTAGAGAGGGGAGGGGTAGAGAGGGGAGGAGGTAGAGAGGACAGAGAGCGTAGAGAGGGAAAATGGGGAGTACAGAGGGAATGGAGAGTAGAGAGGAGAGGGTGGTAGAGAGGGGAGTGGGAATAGAGAGGGAGGGGAGTAGATAGGGTAGAGAGGGGAGGGGGTAGAGAGGACAGAGAGCATAGAGAGGGAAAAGGGGGAGTAGAGAGGGAATGGAGAGTAGAGAGGAGTAGAGAGGGGAGGGGGAATAGAGATGGAGGGGGAGTAGAGAGGGGAGGGGAAGTAGAGAGAGGATGGGGTAGCGAGGGAGGGGGAGTAGAGAGGGGAGGGGGAGTAGAGCGGGAAGTGGGTAGAGAGTGGAGGGGGAGTAGAGAGGGGAGGGGGAGTAGAGGGAAGGGGGAGTAGAGAGGGAAATAAGAATAGAGAGGGAAATAGGAGTAGAGGGAAAGGAGAGTAGAGAGGGGCGGGACAGTAGAGGGAAGGGAGAGTAGAGAGGAGAGGCGAATAGAGAAGGGGAGAGGGCGTAGAGAAGGCGAGAGGGAGTAGAGAGGGGGAGGGGAAGTAGAGAAGGGAAGGGGAAGTAGCAAGGGAAGGGGGCAGAAAAGAAGAGGGAGAAGAGAGGGAAGGAGTACAGTCTGACATCCACCACTTGGCCCTTAAAAGTTCAAACCTAATTGTAATAGTATTCGGAAATATATACCCTAAGCATTGTATAACTTAATAGCTATGAATCTTGGTTGTACACTATTCCAATTCAAATAGCCATAGTTGGCGTTAGTAGTTGATAGCTCAATCACCATAGCAACTGTCCACACAATGTTTGTAAATAGCCACCGCATGGGCAGAAAACACTTGGTGCCACTCAGTGAGTAAGTACCCTGAGAGGCAGTCACAGGGCAGGGATATACACATCAGCCCTGGACGCAGCACCACGTGACCTCCTCAGGGAAGCACTAAGAGAGTCCCATCTTCAAAATCTGAGGAATGCTTGGTCATAAATTACACCTTCAAGGGCGTTTTTACTCCTCTTCCTCCACTACCATCAGCACCACTACCATCAGCACCACTACCACCACCATCACCAATAAACCACTACCATCACCAGCACTACACCACCACCACTACACCCCACCATCACCACCACATCACCAGCACTACACCACCACCACCACACTACAACTACACCACCACACTACCATCACCAGCACCACACCACCGCCACCACCACTACACTACCATCACCAGCACTACACCACCACTACACGCCACCATCACCACCACTACACTACCACCACCACTACACTGCATCACCAGCACTACACCACCACCACCACACTACAACTACACCACCACACTACCATCACTAGCAGTAGCACTACACCACCACCACTACACCACCATCACCAGCACTACACCACTATACCACCACCACCACCACTACACTACCACTACACCACCACCACTACACTACCACCACACCACTAACACCACACTACACACCACCATCACCACTACACTACACCACCACCACTACACCACCACCACTCCTATGCACAATTGTCTTCCCACCGGAAGTGCGGGTCACACGTTGTCATCAACACGTCATCATTAGCTCGTCATTGTTCCCCCTGCTGCGTGACGTCATTGTACGTCCTCCTTAATCCCACCCTTCCACCCTTCCCCTCCCCGACCTACGCCCCTCTTCTTCCAGTTGGCGGCCACTTCACGGTCCAGTGGCCAAGCAAAAAAAACAACAACGCAAAAAGGCAAACAAAAAGAAAGAAAACCTATCAAAATGCCGGTGGCGCTGTGAGTGTTTTTGTTGTTTTGTTGTTTTTCTTTGTGTTGAGTGTTTACTAAGAATCTGTTGATAATTTCCACGAGTTATGTGAGGTATAAAGTAATTACGCGAATATTGTTATATATGTAATCATCCTGTATTTATTGATATTGTCACCTTTACTCCTGTAACCATATGATGATATTTCCCTTTGGGTTACTGGAGGTTGGCGTGCAGCCTGGAGGGCTGGAGGTCTGCTCCTAAGCAGCACCTTCCCCTCTTTCCCTCCAGGTGGCGCATCACTTCCCGCTTATCGGCCCATTTCTCTTCAGACGGTATTGCATCGTAAAACGCGGGGAGAACCTCCACAGAATCAAATAAGAACAATGTAAAAACTATAACAGTTTCATTTTGAACTATAACTGTGAATGCCTGGTGCAACGAGCTGTATCGGATGTCTAACAGGGAGCATGGGTGATTTGTGATTGGTGATTTGTGATTGGGCAGCGGCACGCGCATGTGCAATACCAGCTTCCGCCCTGGCTGCGCAGGACAGGTGCGTGATGACAGCTGTGTATTTTGGGGCACCCCCCCCCCCCCACCTCCACCCCAGCCCCCCCACCCCCCTAAAGCAGCTGTCACATCTCGCCGGATTGGGGAAACGGAAAGAAACCGAACAAAGTCGGTTGATATCTGGCAAAGTCCGGTTTGTGTCCATTGCATATCCGTTGATATCCGGCCCGATCCAATAGAAGTTTTGAACATGCACAAAACTTGGAACAGATGCCATCAGATTGACATCTACGTTTCTTGTCCGGTTTGAGTCTGCTTCGTCTGCTTATCGTCCATTGGCTACCCGTTCACGTCCGTTGCATGTCCATTCGTCAGGCTTCCTTTGACACAATAACGCTTTGACACATTTTAATACACTTTGATAGTTTTACGCCCCAATACCAGAGGACTTGACAATTCTGTCCGTTGCTCAATCCGGCATAGTGTGACAGGCACTTAACCCCCCCACCCCCGGACTTAAAACAAAAGCGCGCCGGCCGTAACGTTAGGCTGCGCGATCTGCGACACTTGGGGGCTTCTTCTGCACATTTACCCCTTCTTAGTAAGTTTTTTTTTTTTAAACTTTTAAAAGTAGAAGCGCTGTCAGGGATTGCTGGTTGGTTGTAGGAGTTTTACATCATGTCAACATCTAGAGTCATATCAGGACGGGTATCAACTTGTGACAGTGGGCGCTCATGGCGACTTTATAATGCTTCACCACTGGTAGACCAGGCTACCAGCACCATGACCTGATAACGCACTCAGTCACATTATCCTGACACTGAGCCAACCAGTCCTTCCCATACCATACTAATGCAGAGTGCCTGGCTAGGAAGTGACAAGTATAAATTTGTAAGTAATTACTATGACTCGACCAGGTTTCGAACCCATGGGTTCGAATCCCACAGTCTACCGAAACAGGAGACGGATGCTCAACTCATTCGGCCATCCCATCCCGTTTGGTGTGTGTGTATGTATATGTGTGTATGTGTGTGTGAATGAGTGTGTATGCATGTGTGTGTATGTGTGCAATGTGCACTCGGCGTTGGGGATGAGGAGTTTGACGGGAGATTGGTAAATGGTTGGCAAACTACTAACTTCAAGGCGCCCCTCACCGTGCCCTGCCCCCTGGCGGGGACCAGCGCCATAATCCTGCATGTGCACATTACGGCGTCTCCTCACCCCTGAATGGACGCCAAATGGGGGGCGGGGGCGGAGGGGGGTCAGGTGGTGGGGATGCCCCGGCTGTAAGAGAGGGTCATGTTGTCTTTGACACTGGCTGTGTTATCTTTACCAATGGCAATGGCGGGCGTTTACCCCTCTAGTCAGGGTCTGGGCCCATAATACAACACCCCCACCCTCACACACTACCATCACTACCAGCCCACCCACACTACCACACCACAAACATTACCCTCTCACACACACTCACACCACAATCTCACCACCACCGTTACCCTCACTCCCACACCACAATCACACCACCAACATTACCCTCACGCCCACCGCACACACACCCACACTCACACCACAATCACACTACCACACAACCAACATTACCCTCTCACACACACTCACACCACAATCACATTACCACACAACCACCATTACCCTCACTCCCACCACAAGCACACAATCATGCCACCAACATTACCCTCACTCCCACCACACCCACACCCACACTACACTCACACACCTTCAACATTACCCCATCTCCCACCACACCCACACTCACACCACAATCACACTACCACACCATCAACATTACCCTCACTCCCACCACACCCACACCACAATCACACTACCACACCACCAACGTTACCCTCACTCCCACCACACTCACACCTCGCCGAGAATATGGCCTATGCTGCCGACACTGCGGAAAGCAACCACCAATCAATCAATCCACACTCAAACCACAATCACACTACCACACCACCAACATTACCCTCTCACACACACTCACACCACAATCACACTACCACCATTACTCTCACTCCCACACCACAATCACACCACCAACATTACCCTCACTCCCACCGCATACACACCCACACTCACACCACAATCACACAACCAACACTATCCTCACTCCCACTACACCACACCCACACTACACTCACACACCTTCAACATTACCCCATCTCCCACCACACCCACTCTCACACCACAATCACACTACCACACCACCAACATTACCATCACTCCCAACACACCCACACCACCAACATTACCCTCACTACCACCACAAGCACACCATCAACACTACTCTCACCACACCCACACTAGCACACCATGAACATTACCCTCACTCCCACACTACCACACCATCAACATTACCCTCACTACCACCACACCCACACTACCACACCATCAACATTACCCTCATTACCACCACACCCACACTACCACACCATCAACATTACCCTCACTACCACCACACCCACACCATCAATATTACCCTCATTACCACCACACCCACACTACCACACCATCAACATTACCCTCACTACCACCACACCCACAATACCACAGCACCAACCCCACACTACCACACCACCAACATTACCCTCACTACCACCACACCCACACTACCAACATTACCCTCACTACCACCACACCCACACTACCACACCATCAACATTACCCTCACTACCACCACACCCACACTACCACACCACCAACCCCACACTACCACACCACCAACATTACCCTCATTACCACCACACCCACACTACCACACCACACATACCCTCACTACCACCACACCCACACTACCAAGCACCAACCCCACACTACCACACCACCAACATTACCCTCACTACCACCACACCCACACTACCACACCACCAACATACCCCACTACCACCACACCCACACTACCACACCATCAACATCCCTCACTACCACCACACCCACACTACCACACCACCAACATTACCCCATACCACCACACCCACACTACCACACCACCAACATTACCCTCACTACCACCACACCCACACTACCACACCATCAACATTACCCTCACTACCACCACACCCACACTACCACACCACCAACCCCACACTACCACACCACCAACATTACCCTCACTACCACCACACCCACACTACCACACCACCAACCCCACACTACCACACCACCAACATTACCCTCACTACCACCACACCCACACTACCACACCATCAACATTACCCTCACTACCACCACACCCACACTACCACACCACCAACCCCACACTACCACACCACCAACATTACCCTCACTACCACCACACCCACACTACCACACCACCAACATTACCCTCACTACCACCACACCCACACTACCACACCATCAACATTACCCTCATTACCACCACACCCACACTACCACACCATCCACATTACCTTCACTACCACCACACCCACACTACCACACCACCAACATTACCCTCACTACCACCACACCCACACTACCACACCATCAACATTAACCTCACTACCACCACACCCACACACCATCAACATTACCTTCACTACCACCACACCCACACTACCACACCGTCAGCATTACCCTCACTACCACCACACCCACACTACCACACCATCAGCATTACCCTCACTACCACCACAACCCCACTACCACATCGTCAACATTACCCTCACTCCCACCACAAGCACACTACCACACCATCAACATTACCCTCACTACCACCACACCCACACTACCAACATTACCCTCACTACCACCACACCCACACTACCACACCATCAACATTACCCTCACTACCACCACACCCACTACCACACCATCAACATTACCCTCACTACCACCACACCCACACTACCAACATTACCCTCACTACCACCACACCCACACTACCACACCCTCAACATTACCTTCACTACCACCACACCCACACTACCACACCACCAGCATTACCCTCACTACCACCACACCCACACTATCAACATTACCCTCACTACCACCACACCCACACTACCACACCACCAACATTATCCTCACTACCACCACACCCACACTACCACACCACCAACATTACCCTCACTACCACCACACCCACACTATCAACATTACCCTCACTCCTACCCGACACACATAACTTCTTTCTGTCACACTCATGCACACAACTTTATTTGTTCTTTATGTCCCACCCGTTCACACATGCATACCGACATACCAACACAAATGCACACACATAACTTTATCTTCTGTTCTTCCTATCACACACACTCACACACCATCTCTTTTTTCTATTACACACACACTCACACATGTAGGCCTACACACATTAACTTTTCTTATTTCTGTTACACACACTCACACATGTAGGCCTACACACATTAACTTTTCTTATTTCTGTCGCACACTCACACATGTAGGCCTACACACATTAACTTGTCTTATTTCTGTCACACACGCTCACACATGTAGGCCTACACACATTAAATTTTCTTATTTCTGTTACACACACTCACACATGTAGGCCTACACACATTAACTTTTCTTATTTCTGGCGCACACACTCACACATGTAGGCCTACACATTAACCTTTCTTATTTCTGGCACATACACTCACACATGTAGTCCTACACACATTAACTTGTCGTATTTCTATCACACACACTCACACATGTAGGCCTGCACACACATTAACTTTTCTTTTTCTGTTACACACACTCACACATGTAGGCCTACACACATTAACTTGTCTTATTTCTGTTACACACACTCACACATGTACACACAACTTACCTTCTCTTGTTCCTGTCATACACAGACACACACACGTCCACACAACTTTACCATCTGTCCTTTCTGTCACACACTCACACATGTACACATGCAATTGTACCCAACCTTCTTTCAGTCACACATGTGTACACACAACTTTACCTTCTTTTCTGTCACACACACACTCACATATCTACACACAACTGTACCTTCTCTTCTGTCACACACACTCACACGTGCACACACACACACAACTTCACCTTCTCTTGTCACACACACACACTCACACATGTACACACAACTTTACATTCTCTTCTGTCACACACACACTCACACATGTACACACACAACTGTACCTTCTTTGCTGTCACCCACACCCATGTACACACACAACTTTACCTTCTTTTCTGTCACACATCCTCACACATGTACACACACAACTTTACCTTCTTTTCTGTCACACATACTCACACATGTACACACATAATTTTATCTGTTCTTCTTTCTATCATATCCACTCACACAAGTACACACAACCTAATCATCTCTTCTCTCTGCCTCCTCCCCCACACTCACTCACACACACACGCAATCACTGCACTACCGTCGCATTTAATAAACTCCTACCCGCCCCCTCCTATCCCGCCCCCGCCGCCGTCTCAGAGCGGGGCCGGGCGCTGCGTGAACGGAGGCCGCCTCAGCCCCGGGAGGAGCGGCCCGCCACCGGCTCACACCGACTCGCCAACGGCTCACACCGGCCGACCCCCCCCCCCTCCCCCGCAGGCCCCGCCCATTTCCGCCTTACTCACGCTCCCCCGCCCGCAGAGTCGCCCGTGTTGTGTCAGCGGCACGCCCGGCCCGGCACGGCGCCCGGCCGGCCATCGGGAAGGCGGCTGTAGCGACGGGGCCGGAGTTCTGAGGGGCGCGGGCGGGGAGGTGAGGTGAGGGCGGGCGGGGAGGCAGTTGGCTGGGTGTAGGGGATGGGGGGGGGGGGGTTGTGAACGGTAGATGTGGAGGGAGCGGTGCGAGTGGGAGTGGGGCGTGAGGGAGTGGAGCGATGGGAGTGGGGCGGGAGGGAGTGGGAAGGTGAGACGGAATGGGGCGTGAGGGAGTGGGGCGGTGGGAGTGAGGCTGGAGGAGTGGGGCGGTGGAGTGGTGCGCGGGAGTGGGGAGGGAGGGAGTGGGAAGATGGGAGGGAGTGGGAGCTGAGAGGGAATGGGGCTACGAGGAGTGGGGCGGCGGGAGTGGGGCGGTGTGAGTGGGGCGCTGTGAGTGGGGCATGAGGGAGTGGGGAAGTGGGCGTGGGGCGGTGGGAATGGGGCAGTAGGTAGGAGGGAGTGGGGCGGTAGGTGGGAGGGAATGGGGCGGTGGGAGTGGGGCAGTGGGAGCGGTGTGGTAGGTGGGGGGTGTGGTAGGTGGGACTGGGGCAGTAGGTGGGAGGGAGTGGGGCGGTTGGAGTGGGGCGGTTGGAGTGGGGCGGTGGGATCGGGGCGATGGGAGTGGGGCAGTAGGTGGGAGGGAGTGGGGCAATGGGATTGGGGCGGTGGGAGTGGGGCAGTGGGAGTGGGACGGTGGGAGTGGGGCGGTGGGAGTGGGGCGGGCCGGTATTAGAACGGTACCGCCGTAATGAGTCTCCCGGCTTCCCTTTGTGTCGGGCCCGGCTGGTCAGGGTCAGATTGCGTCCGCACGAGCCGGGGTGTGTGTTGGGGATGGTGGTGGTGTGTGGTGGTGTGTGGTGGGGGTAGTGGTGGTGAGTGGTGGTGGTGGATGGGAGATATGGCGGAGTGGAGAGGGGGGGGGGCAGTGGTAGGCGCAGGGGGAGCGAGGGGACGGCGGAGGAGGGGAGAGAAGGGAGAAAGGAAGGAGGGGAGGAGGAGGGGAGGAGGAGGGGAGGAGGAGGGGAGGAGGAGGGGAGGAGGAGGGGAGGAGGATGGGGAGGAGGAAGTACTGGTGAGTGGTAGGTGTGATTGGTGGAGTGGTGCCGGTGATGGTGGTGCTAGTAGTGGTGGTAGTGGTGTTGTTGTTGGTGGCGGTGGTGGTGGTGGTGTTGTTGGTGGTGGTGGTATTAGTTGTGGTGGTTGTGGTGATGGTGGTGGTGATTGTGGCGGTGATGATGGTGGTGATGAAGATGATGGGAGTGATGGTGGTGGTGATGGTATTAGTGGTGGTGGTTGTGGTGATGAAGGTGATGGGAGTGGTGGTGGTGAGTGTGGGTGGTGGTAGTGGTGGTGGTGGTGGTGGTGGTGATGGTGCTAGTGATGGTGATGGTAGTGATGGTGGTGGCAGTGATGGTGGTGATAGTGATAGTGGTGGTATTGATAGTGGTGGTAGTGATGGCGGTGGTAGTGATGGTGGTGGAGGTGGTGGTCGTGCGGTAGTGTGGTAATGGTGGTGGTGGTGGTGGTGCCAACCTGTGCTGATACTTTCCCGCCGATCATCACAGACCCTCTCGCTAAACAATGCCTACAGCTTCTTACCAGTTAAACTTTGCCACATCCCGCCGCCAGACGGCAGTGCTCCTTGGCAATATTCTACAGACCACCCAGGTAAGAGTCACGTGACACTTTGTACTCCAGTTCCACGAGCCCTCTCTTCTCTTCTTCTCTTCTCTACCCCTCCCTCTCTCTCTCTCTCTCTCACGTGCGCGCTCTCTCTCCCTCCCTCTCCCTGTCTCTCTCCCTGTCTCTCTCGCTCTCTCTCTCTCGCTCTCTCTTTCTCAGGCAAGGATCCACTATAATAAAGTTGCCATGAGTGCACACAGTCACAAGTCAGTACCCATCCTGATATGACCTTAGATGTTGTCAGGACTTCAAACTCCAACAACCAACCAATAATATATATAAATACATATGCATATATATACACACACACATATATATAGAAGGGAAAAAACGCTATTGCGGGGGAAACAAAACGGAAGCCTGAGTTAAGAGGCGCCAGTATCACCGAGGCGCCACCCTGCGGCGAAAACATGAAGTTGGCTTTGTCAAGGGGGTGGTGACTGTCAGAGCGGAGTTTGCGTGACATGGCACGGCGCTGAGGGCCGGGGCCCCCACGGACCCCCCGGGCAACACACCCGTCTAATCGCATTGCCTGGAAAAGGCAAAACTTTTAACCCCCTAGGATAAGCCCCCTTAATCCACCCGTTAATCTCACAGCCCCGGGCCTTATGGTGGTGGTGGTGGTGGTGGTGGTGGTGTGTGCGTGTGTGTGTGTTTGTTGTTGTTTTATGTCCTAGCAACATCTAAGGTCATATCAGGATGGCTACCAACTTGTGACAGTGCGCGCTCATGACTTTATAGTGCTGCCCCACTGGGAGACCAGGCCACCAGCACCATGACCTGATATCGCACTCAGCCACATTATCCTAACACTGAGAAGACCAGTCCTTGCCCTATCCTAATAATGCCGAGCACCAGGCTAGGAAGCGACAAGTTTCAATTTTTAAGTCATTGGTTTTTTACTCAACCAGGGTTCGAACCCACGATCTACCAACACGGGAGATGGAAGCTCTAACTCATTAGGCCATTCCGTCTGGTCCGTGTGTGTGTGTGTAGGTGTGGGTGAGTGTGAGGGTGTGTTTGTGTGTGTGTGTGTGTGTGAGGGGGGTGTTAAGGGAGGAGACCCTGTACCACTGCATCCTGGGGTTGCTTTACTAAACTACAGTGAAACCTCTCTAACCAACCACCTCCACAGATCGACCACTCCCCTATATCGATCGCTTTCTTTGGGTCCCAACTGATCGCCCATACAATACCATTGTAACGATACCTCTCTAAACCGACCACCTCCCTAAATGGACCGTTTAAAGTTGGTCCCATGGTCGGTCGATTTAGAGAGGTTTTACTGCATAATAACCTCCTCTCACCTAGTCAAACTAATGACTTCCACAATTTATACTTGCCGATACCTAGCCTGGCTCTCTGCTTTGCTAGGATAGGGCAAGGACTGGTTAGCTTTGGTGCCAGGATAATGTGATCGAATGGTAAATAAGGTCATGGTGCCGTTGGCCTGGTATCCCAGTGGGGCAGCACCATAAAGTTGCCATGAGCTCGGACTGGCACAAGTTGGTATCCATCCTGATGTGAACTTAGAGGTTGCCAGGATGTAAAACTCCAACAAACAAACCTCTGGCTCACCTATGAATCAAAACGGCGACTGATTGATTGGGGTGTTAACGTCCTAGCAACACTGGAGGTCAAAGCGGGGTGCGCACTAACTAAAGTAATCACGGCGGTACACTTATGTCAGCCATGGCACAGTTGGTTGGTTGTTGGAGTTTTACGTCCTGGCAACATCTAAGGTCATATCAGGACACACAGTGCCGCCCCCATCGATATACAATGCTTACTGACATAATATCCCCACTGAGTCACATTATCTTGAAAGTCAGCCAACTAGCCCATGTCCTATCCTAGTAATGGCAAGCACGAGGCAATGTGTCAATTTTTGTTGTGTCAGCGAGGGATCGAACTCACGACCCTGCTGTGGGGAGCGGACCCTCCAACTGGGCATGGACACTCCTATACCAAAATCGAGTACATACGAGATAGTAATTAGATTAGATAAAGTATCTGTTTTCTAGTAACCAATCAAATAAGTGTACCACATGACGGTGGCGCCACTGTGTCTTGAGAATGAACTAGAATAGACACATGCACTGTGTATATATTCCAAATAATACAGAATAGTAGTATTTTTGTATTCACATAATGCATTAAATAGCACATAAATAAACCCAAATACAAGCTTTAAAAAATTGCTTCACAAATTTGTCCCCTCCTGTCCAATATCACGGAAAACCTCATTATATTATTATTATTATTAAATATTTAAACCGTCCTATAATATATATATAAATAAATTTCTTGGAGCGTGAATGACAGAGTAACGCATCCCTGGAGTAACGCAGGCCTGTGGTGGCGCCACTGGTCACATGATGGCAGAGGAGGCCAGAGACACAATATATAGTACAGCAATAATAACAGACAACAACAATAATAACTCCCTTCCGTGCCTTTATACTCGCATAATGTTTATACATCACATCTATGTATATATATTGCACACACAAAAAAGCCTTCCAGTTAACTGTTAGTAATTCCAACAATCATCTGAGTCGAATAACAGTCCATTCACTGCCGCTTTCCCCACTCACCCCCCCCCCCCTCCCTCCAATATCTTCAATTATTCTTATGAACCCATACCCCCACTCCAACCCCCTGACAGCTCCCCCCCCCCCCCCCACTGCGGCCCCTGAGGGGGTCTTAGGCCGCTTAAGCACCGGCGAGTCAAGAGGAGTGCCATGCTGTGCTCTGAAGAGTCACAGCTTTCGGAGAGGGGACCCCTCCCCCTTGCCCCCCCCCCCCCCTCTTTTTTTATTGTCAATTAATGCACGTCTGATGAATTAATTGACACAAATGAAATAATGTAATTGAGATAAAACAAGGACGACTGACATTGAAGTTCAACTTCCGTGATTGATAATTGTCGCTGAAGCATTTATATTTGGAAGACGGTGGGGGTGGGGGTGGTATTATAACCATTTCTCTCATTTTTAATTTCTTAAAAGATGCCTGATCTGATCATTTTGAGTTTCTGCCATATTTTAAAGATAAATATATTGGGTTGATCATCCTGAACTACGTTACTTATTATAAATGGTAGCAGTCTGCACTGACCTCTCTCCCCCAAGGAACCATATAGACAGGTAGTCGTGGATATAGTGATTGCATTAGGGAGCCTAGGAGGTGTAAAGGTTATCACACTAGCCCTGCGATAGCAAGAGGTGTGGGTTCGATTTCTCGTCCGGGCGCAATATTTCCCTTTTTCATCCCCCTCACAACACTGGCCCATGACCAGGATCCTGTCCAAACTACGCACACTGAATGGTTGTTGAATCTACCCTATAAAGTGCATTGCCTGTATGTATGTAATTGTAAGCGCGAAACAACTGATGTACATAAACCATCTTAAAGACTTAGAATTCCAGAGGGGTGAGCGCAGAAAGCTGCACTGACCGCTCAGGCAAGAAGCCGCATAGAGAGGTAGGCACGATTAAGGTGATTACATCAGCGGGTTTAGGTAGCGCAATTCCCTGGAATGGCAAGTGGTGTGGGTTCGAATCCTGCTCTAAGCGCAATATTTCCCATTTTCATCACCGCCACGACACTACGCACTTTTCTAAAAATTATTATCTACCATTACCGCAAATATCGCTCAGTATGCCTCTTATTACTGGCTTGCTTTAAGTTGCGAAATGCGATAAAACAATTAAAAGCATCAAATTTTCGATTCAAAAATACTTATCTAGATTTGAACCTGCATACACAACTTAGATACTGGTGCACTTGTTGAGTATGTGTTGCTATATAGAAGGGAATACGAAGTAAATTTAATTGAACCTGTTACTGTTGAAGCCTATGGGATCAAAGTTTTGGCAAGCACACCAACATTATTTTTGCATGTTTACACTTCAAATATCTCCCAAAATGCAATTTTAAATTGAAGTTACTTCAACCTCATGTAAGATAAATTCTAACGATCAAACTAATACATTTATCTCAGAAAATGATGGAAACTCAAAACCATTGGACCATGCAACTTTAAATTATCAGGGATAAAAGTGGTCTCCGGGGAAAAAAGCGGAAATGCTGATATTGTCCTATAGGTTTAGCATTGTCAGGGAATCATGGAAAAGTCCCGGAAGTCGGGTTTATTACATATACGTTTGAAGCACGTATTAGTAGTATATGCTGATAGTGCTGCGCCGTTTGAAGCATGTAATAGTAGTATACGCAGAGAGTGCTGCGCCGTTTGAAGCATTTATTAGTAGTATACGCTGATAGTGCTGCACCGTTTGAAGCATGTAATAGTAGTATACACTGAGAGTGCTGCGGCTTTTGAAGCATTTATTAGTAGTATACGCTGATAATGCTGTGGCGTTTGAAGCATGTAATAGTAGTATATGCTGATAGTGCTGTGGCGTTTGAAGCATTTATTAGTAGTATATGCTTATAGTGCTGTGCTGTTTGAAGCATTTATTAGTAGTATACGCTGATAGTGCTGCGCTGTTTGAAGCATTTATGAGTAGTATACGCTGATAGTGCTGCGGCGTCTGCACCATATATTGCTGCGGCGTTTGATTGATTGATTAATTGGTGGTATCTTTACGACGTGTCATACTAGTATTAGTATACACTAAAGCTAGGATTCCTTACACGCGGTATGCGGCATGCGGCGTGTGGCGTGATTACGTCCTTTCACCCACACCCACACCCACACCCACACCCACACACAGTGTCAGGTTTCCTCACCACTGCTCTCTATGGCAAATGCAGCAGCATTCGCATTCGCATGCCGCACCGATCGCTACATGGACCGATTCAGTATTCGCATGCCGCATGCCGCATAGCGCGTGTAAGGAATCACCCCCATTGATTTAGATGCTTTTCGATGTTTTGCCGCATTCGCATTCGCATACCGCATACCGCGTGTAAGGAATCCTAGCTTTATAGCTACAGGGAAAATCCCGGAAATCTGTGAAATCGCGGAGATCTTTCATCCCTGAATTATTAATCAACCCAAGGTCGCCGTAACCTGATCTCACTTTCCATGTACTACTCGCATTCGACTGCAGGCCTGAAAGTTGCAGTCCGATGGATTTCTGAGATAAATCTATTATATGGATATAAGTAATCTACCTTACCTTAGTTTGATGTAACTTTTATTTTAAATGGCTAACCTTTGAAATATTTGAAGTGCAAACATGCTAAATTAATTTTGGCAAGCATACCAAAACTACACCATAGGCTTCTGCAGTAACTGGTTCTATTCAATTACCTCAGAATTCCCTCCTATCTGGCGACATTTGTTTGATAAGTGGACAAGTATTTAAGATAGATATGTACAATCAAATCTAGATAATTGTTTTGATTTTGAAAATTTGATGTTTTCATCGGACTATGCAGATTTAAAGTTGCATAGTCCGATGGTTTTGAGTTTCTGTAATTTTTCTGAGATAAATATACTAAATTGATCGTTATAATCTACCGTACTTTAGTCTGAAGTAACTTTTATTTTAAATGGCTAACTTCTGATTTGAAGTGCAAACATGTAAGATTAGTTTTGGCAAGCATGCCAAAACTCTGACTCCATAGTCTTCTGCAGTAACAGGTTCTATTGAATTGGCTTGGTACTCCCTTCTATGTGGCAACAAAGGCTTAATAAGTGAACCAGTATCTAAATTAGATATGTAGAATCAATTCTAGATAATTGTTTTGATTTAGAAAATTTGATGTTTTCATCGGACTATGCATATTTAAGCACTCTGTTAAAATAAACCCACACCCAAACCTTTACTACTGTTGTTTTCTACTTCCCGAATTACCGGACGCGGTGGCCGAATCGTTACAGCGCAGCCTTCCTGTATCAAATCCCAGTCGAGTCAAACCAATGACTTATCAAATTGCGACTTGTCGCTACCTAGCCTGGCACTAGGCAGTATTAAGGCTCTGTCACATTACGGCGTACGGCGGGAGCGTATTGAAAACCTACATAAGTCCTGCGCGTGCCGGCCTATCATGACCTTTGGTGACCTATCGGGTGTTTTTGAGCGTATGCGTAACCTATGAAGAGTGTACGAGGAGCGTACGAGGAGCATATGAGAGCGTACTGTGACATTTGTTGATGGTTTTGATTGGCATATGGAACCTATGCGTAGCGTATGCGCAGCATATGCATAGCGTATGTGCAGGGTATGCATAGCGTATGCATAGCGTATGCATAACGTATGCATAGCGTATGAGCGTATGAGTCAAGATCGATGTCGAGACCTATGGCATATGCTTGGAATATGCTGTGCATACGCTGTGCATACGCTAGGAGTACGCTCCCATACGTAACTTGTAGGTTATGCGTACGCTACATATGCTAGAGATACGCCGGTGACGCAAGTTGGGTGTATGCGTAACCTATGCTGGCACACCCCTAGCGTACGAGGAGCGTACACCAGCGTATGAGGAGCATACCCCGGTGTAGCGTATGGGTAGCGTATGGACCATACGCTCCCATAAGTCAAGATTTTTTTAGCATGCACAAAAGAATTTGGACGGACGGATGGGAGAAAGCGTATGGCGGCGTACGGCGGCATAGGCCGGCATAAGACGGCGTATGCAGAGCATATGCGTAGCGTATACGTAGCATATGGCGGCATATGCCGACGTATATGATGTAACGCGCCTACGCCGCCATACGCTCCCCCAAAAAACCGTAATGTGACAGCCCCTTAAGGATAAGATAAGAACTGGTTATCACAGTATCAGCATAATATGACTGTGTGGGATATCGGGTCTTGGTGCCAGAGGCCTGATCTCCCAGTGAGCCAGCACAATAAAGTCACCATGAGTGCGCACTGTCACAAGTCAGTACCTGTCCTGATATCACCTTAGATGCTGCTAGGACATAAAACAACAACCAAAAAACCAACTTCCTGAATCCCCACACACAGATCGCATGGTCTGGGCAAAAATCATCTGGCAAGGTGCAGTGAAAGGAGGTAGAAGACCAGACAAACAAAGGAAGAGGTGGGAAGACAACATCAGGGAATGGACTAGATAAAAGATTCACCCCGTACATTCAGTACAGGGGTGAAAAACAAGCCTATATAAAAGCTGGCAAAGAATTTCGACATGGCGGGTAAATGAACTGAGCTGATAAATTCTTAATTTAAGAAGTATATTCTTCACATACATCTTCATATTTACCCGCTACTTTTGAGTTGGAAGATATAATAAAACATATACTTTAATGCAATTTAAAAGTAAAATCGCCACCTTTTATATCCGCCATATTGTCTTTTTGCATTCTCTCTCAATTCACCAGCTCTGTGCCGGTATAAGTAGCCATTTGATTCAGGAATTAGGGGTTCCACTTCCGGTTCTATACTAAAGCAGTTTTCGCCCTATTTAGACTACCTTGCCATTCACCCCTGTACTGGACGTACGGGGTTAATCTTTTATCTAGGAATGGACATGTATACTACAAACAATTAACCTAATAATCTTGAAAAATGACAGCAACTCAAGACCATCTGACTACACAACTTTATCTTCAGAGATACTTGAAATCAAAACATGTTAAATTAATTCTGGCACGTATGTCAAAATGTTGGACATCATAGACATCGGCTTCAGTCGTGACAGGTTCTATTAAATTGACTTGGTAGTTTATAGTTCTATGTAGCAATACATGTTCAATGAGTGCACCCATATCTGAGTTGGATATGTTGGATATAATCTATTGCTAAAGCGGCTGTCACACCTCGCCGGACAGAATTGTCTAGTCCGGGGGTAATAAGTATCAAAATGTATTAAATGTGTCAAAATGTTGCGCTATCAGGCCAATGGCCACGGGACGAACGAACATGAAACGGACATGAATGGATAGTCAACAGACGAAACAAATTCAAACCGGAAGAACTGTCAGTCAATCCGTGCACCTTCCATTTGTGCATGTCAAAACTCACGGACACAACCAGACTTGTCCTTTCTGTCCGTTTCCCAATGTGATGTGACAGGGCCTTAAGACTAACATAGCATCGGTTTAGAAAATGTGATGCTTTCATCAGACTGTGCAGCTTTAAAACCAACCTGACGTGACAGTGTGACAGTGTGACAGCCTCTCTAGTCACCCTGAACCAAGAAAGATGTTTTATCTACAACTAACACACCACTCCCAATAACAAAACTGCTGACTATGCATTCTTTGCTCTTACACCAAGCACCCACCGCACAAGCCTCAACTTCCACTACAGGATACATCTCGTGGTTAGGGCACCTGCTTCGCATTTTGGTGGGAAGTGGTGGGTTCGAATCAAACAATAAGAGATACATTATTTCATTATCTGTAAATGGTATGTGTTGCTATATTCCTTGTCTGAAACTCAGCATTACTAGGATAGTGGTTCCGTGTCAGGATAACTATGACTGAGTCGGATACTGCGTCAAGGTGTTGGTGGCTCTTTATGACACTGGGGCAGCACTATAAAGTCACGCATGAGAAACTGTGCACTGTCAAAACAAGTCCATACACATCTTGGTGTAATCTTGGATGTTGCTGGAACATAAAACCCCAATTGGACGCGGTGGCCGAATCAGAAAGCGCACTGGCTTTCCGTGTGGAAGGTCGAGGGTTTGAATACTGGCCGAGTTAAATCAATGACTTACAAAATTGATACTTGTCAGAAACAAAACTGGCGCGCGACATAACTAAGATAGAGCAAAGACTGGCTAACTCAATATCATGATAATATGACTGAGTGGGATATTTGATCAGGGTTCCAACAGTCTGGTCTCCCAGTGTGACAGCACTATAAAGTCACAATAAGTGCACACTGTCACAAGTCAGTGCCCGCCCTGATAACCTCAGATGTAACTAGGATGTGGAACCCCAACAAACCCCAATCAGCCACTCCATTCTCTCGCTGACCACCATTGTAGCAGTTTGTGTTTGTGGGTGATTTGTTTGTACCCCACCACCACCACCACCACCACCACCCACCCGCAGCCTCGGCTCAGCCTGTGATCGCGCTCCCTCATCGTGTTTATTAATTAGTGTTAATTAGACCACGCCATGTTTGATCCCAATTAGACGATCTGTGAAACTGTGGGTGGCGGGACGAGGCAGAGTGAGTGGTTGTGAGAAGTGACTGATTGTTCATAGGTGGGGAGGGGGGGGGGAGGAGGATGGAAGAGCGGGGTGGTCTGGGTTTGAGTGGAATGGGTATTGAGTGAGGGCAGCGTGGGTTGTTTGTGTGTGTGTGTAGGGTGTGTGGGGTGCGTGGGGTGCGTGTTTTGTGTATGGTGGGGAGGGGTGGGTGTTTTGTGTACTGTGTATGTTGTGTACGGTGTGTGGGGTGTGTATTTTGCGTAGGGTATGTAGTTTGTGTAGGGTGAGTATTTTGTGTAGGGCGGTTGGGGTGGGTCTTTTGTGTAGGGTGTGTATTTTGTGTAGGGTGTGTATTTTGTGTAGGGTGTGTATTTTGTGTAGAGTGTGTATTTTGTGTCCAGGGTGTATTTTGTGTCCAGGGTGTGTTTTGTGTATGATTGGTATTTTGTGTAGGGTGGGTGTTTTGTGCAGGGTGTGTATTTTGTGTAGGGTGTGTATTTTGTGTAGGATGTGTATTTTGTGTAGGGTGTGTATTGTGTGTAGGGTGTGTATTTTGTGTAGGGTGTGTATTTTGTGTAGGGTGTGTATTTTTTGTCCAGTGTGTGTTTTGTGTATGATTGGTATTTTGTGTAGGGTGAGTATTTTGTGTAGGGTGTGTATTTTGTGTAGGGTGTGTATTTTGTGTAGGGTGTGTATTTTGTGTAGGGTGTGTATTTTGTGTCCAGTGTGTGTTTTGTGCATGATTGGTATTTTGTGTAGGGTGTGTATTTTGTGTAGGGTGTGTATTTTGTGTCCAGGGTGTGTTTTGTGTATGATTGGTATTTTGTGTAGGGTGGGTGTTTTGTGCAGGGTGTGTATTTTGTGTAGGGTGTGTATTTTGTGTAGGGGTGTTTTGTGTAGGGTGTGTATTTTGTGTAGGGTGTGTATTTTGTGTCCAGTGTGTGTTTTGTGCATGATTCGTATTTTGTGTAGGGTGGGCGTGTATTTTGTGCAGGGTGGGAATTTTGTGTAGGGCGGGCGTTGTGGGTATTTTGCGTATGGTGGATATTTTGTGTAGGGTGAGTATTTTGTGTAGGGTGGTTGGGGGTGAGTATTTTGCATAGAGTGTGCATTTTGTGTAGGGTGCGCATTTTGTGTAGGGTGTGTATTTTGTATAGGATGTGTATTGTGTAGGGTGTGTATTTTGTGTGCAGTGTGTGTTTTGTGTATGATTGGTATTTTGTGTAGGGTGAGTGTTTTGTGTAGGATGAGTGCTTTGAAGTGGGTGTTTTGGGTATGGTTGGTGGAGTGAATATTTTGTGTAGGGTCGGTAATTTGTGTATGGTGAGTATTTTGTGTAGGGTGAAAAGGGTAGGTATTTTGTGTAGGGTGCATAGTGTAGGTATTTTGAGTAAGGTGTATAGGGTAGGTATTTTGAGTCGGGTGTATATGGTAGATATTTTGAGTAGGGTGTATGGGGTAGGTATTTTATGTAAGGTGTATAAGGTAGGTATATTGAATAGGTGTATAGGGTAGGTATTTTGAGTAGGGTGTATGGGGTAGGTATTTTGTGTAGGGTGTATATGGTAGAGA
Source organism: Branchipolynoe longqiensis (assembly GCA_030323885.1). NCBI lineage: Eukaryota > Metazoa > Annelida > Polychaeta > Phyllodocida > Polynoidae > Branchipolynoe > Branchipolynoe longqiensis. Next base: position 69,160,030 of record CM059195.1, read on the forward strand.
TTTTGAGTAGGGTGTATGGGGTAGGTATTTTGAGTAGGGTGTATGGGGTAGGTATTTTGAGTAGGGTGTATGGGGTGAGTATTTTGAGTAGGGTGTATAGGGTGAGTATTTTGAGTCGGGTGTATATGGTAGATATTTTGAGTAGGGTGTATGGGGTAGGCATTTTGAGTAGGGTGTATGGGGTAGGTATTTTGAGTAGGGTGTATGGGTAGGTATTTTGAGTAGGGTGCATGGGGTGAGTATTTTGAGTACGGTATATATGGTAGATATCTTGAGTATGGGGTAGGTATTTTGAGTAGGGTGCATGGGGTGAGTATTTCGCATAGTGTGGGGTGAGTGGGTGTTTTGTGATGGGTGAGTGGATTGAATATTTTGTGTAGAATGGCTAGGGTGGGTATTTTGTGTAGGGTGTGTGGGTATGGTAATTTGAAGGGTGTGTAATTGTGTGTGATGGGTGGGGTGGGTATTATGTGTAGGGTGGGCGGAATAGGTATTTTATGTAGGGCATATGGGGTGGGTATTTATGTAGGACGGGTATTTTGCATAGGGTGGGTATTTCGTGTAGGGTGGGTGGGTAAGATATTTTGTGAAGGGTGGGTGGGGTGGGTATTTGCGTAGGGTGGGTGCAGTCGGTAATTGATTTACAGCGCGTGGAGTAGATATTGACTGAGGCATACACGTGATTGGTACAAGAACAAAAAGAGAGGAAATTATGTGACCAAACATGGGAAATGGTCAGTAAGGTGCCAATTTTACTAATTTCAATTGATTATTAGGGCATGGAATTTCCATTTGGGGACATTTTTAATGTGTACCCCCCCCCCCCCACTCACCCCACAAAATAAAATCTCAATTGGTTAAAGCTGCATAGTCCGAAGAAAGCTTCAAATTTTCAAAACCAAAACAATTATCTAAATTTGATTCTATGTATCTAATTTAGATACTGATGTCGTTAGTAAGCATTTGTTGCGACATAGACGGGAATACTAAGTAAATTTGACAGAACCTGTGACTGCAGAAGCCTATGGTGTCAGAGTTTTGGCGTGATTGCCGAAATTAATTTTGCCTGTTTGCACTTCAAATGTCTCAAAAGTTAGCCAATTCAATTAAAAGTTACTTCAAACCAAAGTAAGGTAATTTACGACTATCAACATAATATATTTATCTCAGAAAATCTCAGAAATTAATTTTGCCTGTTTGCACTTCAAATATCTCAAAAGTTAGCCAATTCAATTAAAAGTTACTTCAAACCAAAGTAAGGTAATTTATGACTATCAACATAATGTAGTGGTCTGCACTGACCTCTCAGGCAAGTAACCACATAGACAGGTAGGCGTGGGGAGTGTGTTGATATCAGGGAGCCTAGGTGGTGTAATGGTTAGCACACTGGCCCGGAATGCAAAGAGATGTGGGTTCGAGTCCAGCTCTAGGCACAGTATTTCCCATTTTCATCACCCCCACGACACTGGTTGCCGTGATCAGGATCCTGTACAAGCTTTGCGCTGTATGGTTGTTGAACCTACCCTGTGTATGTATGTGTTAGTGCATTGCCTGTATGTATGTAATTGTAAGCATTACAAGACTTACAATTCCAGCTGGACGAGTGTAGTGGTCTGCACTGACCTCTCAGGCAAGTAACCACATAGACAGGTAGGCGTGGGGAGTGTGTTGATATCAGGGAGCCTAGGTGGTGTAATGGTTAGCACACTGGCCCGGAATGCAAAGAGATGTGGGTTCGAGTCCCACTCTAGGCACAGTATTTCCCATTTTCATCACCCCCACGACAATAATATATTTATCTCAGAAAATTTCAGATATTCAAAAACCATCGGACTATGCAACTTTAAACGTTTTATGACATTATCAAAACAGTGGTTGTCCCTGTAAAAAAAAAAATATATATATAAGAGTGGTTGCGGGAATGCATCAATTTATAATGTTTTTCTTTGTAGCAGGATTGCCGTGTGTGGGGTTACCTTTTCCCATGGTGGGTCACACGTTATCAATTATATACGCGTAACCACATGAGGCCCCCAGCCTTATGGAGGAAATACTAAGCGCTGAAAGGAGGTCCACCTTTTGCAACATGCTGGGCAGGGGGTGGGGGGGGGGGGGTGTTCTTCGGTGGATTTCTCTTTTGGGTGGTTATAGTCTGATATGCATTCAGTATTATTTCACCAAATAATCTTATTGTATTGTCGTGGGGGTGATGAAAATGGGAAATATTGCGCCTAGAGCGGGACTCAAACCCACACATCTTTGCACTCCGGGCCAGTGTGCTAACCATTACACCACATAGGCTCCCTGATATCACCACACTACCCACGCCTACCTGTCTATGTGGTTACTTGGCTGAGAGGTCAGTGCAGACTAGTACACTCGTCCCCCTGGAATTGTAAGTCTTGTAATGCTTACAATTACATACATACAGGCAATGCACTAACACATACATACACAGGGTAGGTTCAACAACCATACAGCGCATAGCTTGTACAGGATCCTGGTCACGGCAACCAGTGTCGTGGGGGTGATGAAAATGGGAAATATTGCGCCTAGAGCAGGACTCGAACCCACATCTCTTTGCACTCCGGGCCAGTGTGCTAACCATTACACCACCTAGGCTCCCTGATATCACCACACTACCCATGCCTACCTGTCTATGTGGTTCCTTGCCTTAGAGGTCAGTGCAGACTAGTACAGTATTAAGTTGCATAGTGCGATGGTTGTGAGTTTCTGTCATTTTCTGAGATAAATACATTAGGTTTATAGTTATAATATACCTTACTTAGGCTTGAAGTCACTTTTATCATAAATTGCTAACTTTTGAGATATCTGAAGTACAACCATGCAAAATTAATTGTGGATTTGAATCTGTAAGGTTTAAATCTGGCCAAGTCAAAACGATGAGTGACAAATTCCTACTTGTCGCTAGAACCTGGCCTGCCACTCAGCATTACTACGATCCTGCTATCAAGAACAACATTTTAAATTCCTGCAATCACTATTTCTTTTTTAATGTGTAAGTAACAGCACAAACTATGGTGGAAAGACCAGTGCCTGAGTGGTGAAAAGGAAGCTCTTTTCTTCAGAGGAATACAAGAATTTCACTCCACCCCACCTCAATCCACCCCCCTGTTTGATGGTTACAAAGTGGTCGCAAGGGATTGCAAGCGTAGTGTGACTGGGGTATAAGAAGAAAAAACATATATACCAACAACAACACAAATTTAAGAAAAGAAATTCAACACAGAACACGTCAGCAAAAACTTCAACTTCTGCCATATTTATGTGGCAAAAAAAAAATCAACAAAATCAAATAAAATAAAATCCACCCCCAAAAAGCCCTTCCATAAACATTTGAGGACAAACAAATGCACTGCAGCAATGGTGCTTGGTATGTTTTCACACAAGGAAGGCAATTAATATGCTGGGTGATCATGAGCCAAATCATTCACAACCCCTCCACCCCCCACCCTCCACTTCCCAAAAATTACTCGCTGGTGCCTGGCGAACCGCACCTGCCCTGATGACAAAGCATGAGTGTGCGTGTGTGTGTGGAGGGGGAGGAGTGTGTTTGTGTGTGTTGCGGTAAGTGGGGGGATGCTTTGGTTCCTGGCGTGGGTGGCTGTGAGATAAGGCAACTCAGAAGGGGGGGGAGGGGCGGAGGGGAGGGGGGAGGGGAACGGGGGGGACGGGAGGGAGGGGGAGAAGTGCCTGTGATCTGCTAACCGTGGGAGCGGCGGTACCGTTGTACTAACTAAAAATAAGCCGACCATCCACTTTCCTCAACCACAAAAAAAAAAATCAAAACTTTACACATACACACACACACACACACACACACACACACACACACACAGACACACACACACACAGACACACACACACACACGCCCAGTGGGCCCTGTTCACAAGTACCCCGCCCGTGCAGTAGTAGTTTTAGGTGTTGTCCTTGAGTTGCCCCCTATATTTGATAAAGTAACCTTTGATAAGTTGGGGAGTTCTTTCAAGCAGGAGGAAGCAATATTTATGTCTTAATAACAATTTTCTCTTTTAATTGAGAAATCCATATTTAAAATGTTGATGAATTTATATTAAGTTGCTTTGATATATGTATATATATATATATATACATACAGTAAAACCTCTTTAAATCGACCGACCTTGGGACCAACTTTAAGTGGCCCATTTAGGGAGGTGGTCGGTTTAGGGAGTTAGAATATGGTTACAAAGGTATTGTCGGGACACAAGTAAAGCGATCGACGTAGGGGAGTAGTCGATCTGTGGAGGTGGTCAGTTGTGGAGGTTTTACTGTATATTGCTTTGATAAATATATTGTTTTGATATATATATAGTTATTTGATATATGTTTTATATATTTCTGTGTGTGTAGTAGTTTGCACTGAACTCCCAGGCAAGGAGTCACAGAGACACTTGGGCGTGTATAGGGTGGTTGCATCAGGGAAACTAGGTGGTGTAATGGTTAGCACACTGGCCCAGTATGCAAGAGATGTGTGTTAAAGTCCTGCTCTAGGCGCAATATTTCCCATTATCATCACCCCCATGACATATATATATATATATACTTTTTATATTTATATTATATATTTATATTATAATATATCAGTCCTGATATGACCTCAGAGGTTGCTAGGACGTAAAACAACAACAAACAAATATATACTATATATATGAGCCTGTCTCAAAAGGTGCTAACTCTTCGTTTTTTTGGTCCATTGTAACGATTGACACAAAACGGCACAGAAACGGTTACACTGAAAACACGAGGACATTTGCTTCAAATAAATATGTATTCTACTGGCATTATGAAACACCATGTAAAAAACAAATCACTTTATCCTGAGCAGATGCATAAGTAGATAGTATGTTGATCGTTACAATGGACAAAGTTGTGTCCCATATTGCTTAGCACCTTTTGAGACAGTCTCATATATATATATATATATATATATATATATATATATATATATATATATATATATATATATATATATATATATATATATAGTTGTTCGATATTATCCTAAAACAAGTTAACATAGATTCGCCAACATTTTAAATATTGATTTCTAAAATTTAATTGTTTTATGAACAACAATTTTTTTTGTATACATTAAACAATGTTGGGAGAGTGAGTGCGCGGCTTGGGGGTTGTTAGTGAGAGGGGCGGAGTGAGTATTGGAGGCGGCACCTCGGCGCGCCGCACACCGGCCCTCACAGGCCCCTAATTTAGCCGATTGTTTGCCGAGCTGCTCGTACATTATCAAACTGTGATCGAGTTGACGGTGCACAGCCGGGTGGTTTGTTTTGTTGTTTTTTGGGGAGTTTTCAGTCGCATTGGTGCGCTGAAGGCTGCAGCACTGTATGTGCCCCGCTGAAAAAGGCAGCATAAGACCCCAACCACAGTCCTCTGAGAGGGCCTGGGGAGGCTGGGTGGTTGGTGTAGTTTTACGCCCCAGTAAGACCCTAGGCCATACTACGATGTGCATCGACTTGTGACAGCGCACACTCATGGTGCCTTTATAGTGCTGCCCCACTGGGAAATCAGACAACCGGCACCATGACCTGATGTTCCACACAGTCAAATTATCCTGACACTGTGCGCCCAGTCCCTGTCCTGACCTCATACCGCCAAGTGCCAAGTAGCAACATGTACCTATTTTATGAGTCATTGGTTTGACTCGACCAGGATCCAAAATTCAGTCCCTCATGATTCACTGGTATACACAGTAAGTCCGGCCAAGGCCAGAGGAAGAAGTGAAGTGAGGATGGAATTAGTTAGGCAGTGGGTGGGGTTACCTGTTCGTTGTTAGTGAAAATGAGTGGTTAGTTGGTAGTTGTGTCAAGTCAGGTAGGGGGAGGAGGTGGGACCTGCTAGTCCTCGGTGTCAGGGTCTGGGCGACCGACAGTATTGATGGGTGGTGCCGCTGTGCGCTGGGGGTGCCTCACCACACACACACAGACCCTGTCCCCTCCCACACACACACTCTCACACACAGGAGAACCATTTAGTCACACACAGTCAACGTATGCGCATAACACACACAAACAGGAGCCATCGTCTAGTCACACACACTTAGACACACAGACAACATATGCGCGCGCACACACACACAAATATATATATATATATATATATATATATTATATATATATATATATATATATATATATATATATATATATATATATATAAAGTGAGCAGAGTGACAGTTGGCTCACGGCATAGGAGGTGGAGGAGTAGAGAATGCCCCGCTCCGCAGCAAATAACATGGAAGATAGGTTGGTTAGAGAGAAACATTTAAGGGGCTGCCATTATTTATATTCACATAATAAATTATATAGTACATATATATATATCACGCACACCCAGGCAGACACAAGCAGGAGACACACATATACACGCATGCATGAGATGCAGACACACTCACTCACATATATCAAACGCACACACAGACACCCGTACAGACACACGGAGGAGACACACATGTACACACACAAGACTGATACACACAAGTACACACATACATCAATTATACCACACACACACACACACACACACAGATACAGATAGATAGACAGACACAAGCAGAATACACACATGTATACACACAAGACTGATATACACACAGACAGACACACGTACTTCACACATGCATACGCACTCACTCACTCATATATATACCACACACACACACACAGAAAGTCAGACAGACACCACCACATCGCATCACCACCACAGCACCACTAAAACCACCTCCACCACAACCACCACCACCACCATTACATCACTACTACTAAGAAAACCACCACCATACTCCATACACCATACAACACACACGCCCAGATAGACACACACACACATGATAGACACATACACTCACAAGACTGATACACACAGACACGTATACACCACACACAGTCACTCACACACCCTCACACACCCCACCACACACACCAACACCAATACCCACCGTTAAACTCCAACAACCAACCAGCATACACCCCCACCCCCATCCCTACACACCCACCACACCCACCCACACACCCGCCACAACACCCACCCTACACCACCACACCCACCCTACACCCCCACCCCCACACAGTGCCCAACAGGGTGTGGGTGGTCAAAGTCTGATTCATGGAAGTTAACGGACCGAGCTGTAAAAATAGCCGCCTTTTTAGTGTCGGGGGTCGGGGGTGGCGGGCGGCCCCCTATGGCTGGGGTTTAGAAGGGTAAGTACCCCCGGGTGTGAAAACTACAGGGGTGGGGGGCTGATGGGAGGGGGGTCAGGGGCGGGGCGGGGCGGGGCGGGGCCATCTATCAACCTCAGGCCCTCCATTACCCACCAGCATTAACCCACCAACTTGTACAGTGTCGTCTGGTCTGAATAAAAAAGTTAAAAAAATAGTTTTGTTTGCTTGTTTGATGGGGTTTTACATCCTGGCAACATCTAAGGTTATATCATATCAGGATGGGTACGGACTTGTGACAGTGCGTACTCATGGCAACTTCATAGTGCTGCCCAACTGGAAGACCAGGCTGTCTGGTCTGAATAACAACTTTTAAAATTGTTTAGTTTTTTTTTTTTTTTTGGTAGTTTGTTTTCCATCCGTGCAACGTCTAAAGTCAGATCAGTATGGGTACTGACTTGTGACAATGCGCACTCATGGCAACTTTATAGTGCTGCCCAACTGGGAGACCAGGCTGTCTGGTCTGAATAAAAGCTTTTTAAATTGTGTTGTTTTTTGTGGGTTTTTTTTTTTACATCCTGGCAAAGTCTAAAGTCATATCAGTATGGGTACTGACTTGTGACAATGCGTACTCATGGCAACTTTATAGTGTTGCCCAACTGGCAGACCAGACCGTATGGTCCGAATAAAAACCGTTAAAATTGTTTTGTTTGTTTGTTGGGGTTTTAGATCGTAGACACATTTAAGGTCATATCAGGATGACTTGTGACAGTGTGTACTCATGGCAATCTTTTAGTGCTTCCCCACTGGGGAGACCAGGCCACCGGCACCATGACACAATGTCCCACTCAGTCACATTATCCTGATACTGAGCTAACCAGTCCTTATCACATACAATACACTATCCTACAAATGCCGAGCGCCAGGCTAGGTAGCGACAAGTATCAATTTTGTAAGTCATTGATTTGGCCCAGCTAGGTTTTGAACTACAGACCTTCCGCATGGGAAGCCTGCGCTCTACTGATTCCGCCACCACATCCAGTATTTTTAAAAAAAGTCAAAATATAATTTACTACCAATGATATTTCCTTCTTAATTCATGAAAATTCATGTGCTTGTTTCGTTAGCTTTTTTTTTGTTTATATTTTTCCACTGAAAATTGTGTACAATAAGGGAGGAAGCTGAAACGTGCAAGAACTTGTAGGAAGTTTTGGATAGGGATGCCTGGGGTGGGGGTGGAGTGGATATGGGTTGGGGGGGGGGGGTTAATGCTGTACAGGAGGTGGGGGGTTAATTGTGTTTGGATAGAAGGTATTGCTGATTTTGTAAGCCAGACAGGATTTATCAGTGAGCACAATTACCGTCTGCTAGTTCCTGAACAGGGACTAGAGCTGAAGCCTGGTGTGTTTGCACAACGGAAGTAGGGTGAGATCCCCACCGGAAAAGGTTCGATGCTTTAAGTTTACGCTCACTTTGTTTCCAGCCAACCAAACTTAAAAAATTGATACTTGTCGCTACCCGGTGGGGATTGGTGATGGTAGTGATGATGATGGTGGTGGTGATGCTAGCGGTCATAGTGGTGGTACTGGTAGTAGTCATGTGATTGATGGTGGCGGTGGATGCTGGTTCTGGTGGATGCTGATGGTGGTGGATGATGGTGGTGTGGTGGTAGTGTGGTGGTGATTTATGGTGGTGGTAGTGGCACTGATGGTGATTTCGGCAGTGGCACTGGTGGTGATGGTGGTAGTGGTGGATGATGGTGGTGGTGGTGCTTGGCGATGATGGTGGTGGTGCTGATAGTGCTAGTGGTAGTGGTAGTGGTGGCGATGGTTGATGATAATGGTTGATGATATGGTGGTGGGTGATGATGGTGGTAGTAGTGGTGGTGCTGATAGTGGTAGTGGTGGCGATGGTTGATGGCGATGGTTGATGATGATGGTTGATGACATGGTGGTGGGTTCTTTGTTTGTGGTTGCTTTACATCCCTGCAACATGTAAGGTCATATCAGGACGGGTACCGACTTGTGACACTGCACACTTATGGCGACTTTATACTGCTGCCCCACTGGGAAATCAGGCCGTCGGCACCACAACCTGATATCCCACTCAGTCACATTATCCAGACACTGAGCTAACCAGTCCTTTGCCCATATCCTATTAATGCCGTGCGCCAGGCTAGGAAGTGACAAGAATCAATTTTTAAGTTATTGGTTTGACTCGACCGCGAACCGAACTGCCGACCTTCCGCACGCGAGGCCCGCGCTCTTCCGATTAGGCCACCGCGCCTATTATATGGTGGTGGGTGATGATGGTGGTAGTAGTGGTGGTGCTGGTGGTGGTAGTGGTGGTGGTGGTGGTGGTCACAGGGCGGGATGTCTGCACCCCTGGCCCCGCCCTGTGTAAGCACGGCTGTTCATCATGTCTATCATAATCACACCCCACACGCCGCACCCCGGGGTGCCGGCCCGCCCAACCCTTCACACCAATCACGCGAGCCCGCTATCACACCACACAATGCCCCACACCCGCACCCCATCACACCCGCCCACAGTGTCCTAATCTCAATACAACGCAGACACACTGCATAGGTTTAATGCCTCACAAAAACTTCTTCCTTTTTTTCCTTTCTTTTTTGTTTAATATACAAAATCCACCCCACCCCACCCCCACCCCACCCCAAATGCCCATCACACTGAATGGACGCGTGTGAGATTTAGCACAAGCTGGGCACCACCGTTTAACAGTAGATGCATTGGGTTGGTTGTTGGAGTTTTACGTCCTGGCAACATCTAAGGTCACCTCAGGACGGGTACGGACTTGTGACAATGCGCACTCATGGCGACTTTACAGCGCTGCCCCACTGGGAGACCAGGCCACCAGCACCATGACCATGATATCCCACTCAGTCACATTATCTGGACACTGAGCCAACCAGTCCTTGCCCTATCCTAATAATGCCGAGTGCCTGGCTAGGAAGTGACAAGTATCAATTTTTAAGTCATTGTGTGGTTTGACTCAACCAGGGCTCGAACCCGTGGGTTCGAATCCCATGATCTAGCAAAACGGGAGACGGACGCTCCACTCATTCAGCCAGCCCGTCTGGTGATAGTTTTGATTGATTGATTGATTGGTGGTTGCTTTACGCCGTGTCGGCAGCATAGGCCATATTCACGGCGAGAAACGTTTGTTTTTTGTTCAAACCATGTAAAACCATGTTTTACATGTAAAAGCAGACAATCAATTATATGCCAATAGACACTCATTAAATTAGAAAGCTCACAATCATATATTTGTGGTCAAGGGAAACAAATTCCCATAGAAAAAGAAAAGTTTTATTAATAATTGATAGAATTTATTTAGTAAACTATATGAGGTGGTACAGTCCAGCTGCCCTCAAAAAGGCTAAATGTTTTCCTGTTTTACCTTAGTAAAAAGGTCATGCATACTGTCTGCTACTCAGTCACATTATCCTGACACTGCACCAACCAGTCGTTGTCATATCCTATTAATGCTGCGTCCCAGACAAGGAAACAGCAAGTATCAATATTAAAGTCATTGCTTTGACTCGACCGGGAACCGAACTCCCGACCTTCCACACGCGAGGCCAGCGCTCTACCGATTCGGCCACCGAGGCAGCGAATACACATACATCATACATAGAGTAGTATCTTATCCATTGCGAAATGTGTGTTGAGAAGATTTCATTGCAATCGAATTAGAAATAAATGCACAGAAAGAATCATACCAAGTTTGGTCACAATAAAATGTGACACATTCATCGGACTGTGACCACTTTAACAAATACAAAACGCTGACTTGATTGACACTGTAAGACTCACCCATCTATACAATGTGACACATTCATCGGGTTGTACCAGCTTTAACAAATACAAAACGCTGACTTGATTGACACGGTAAGACTCACCCATCTATACAATGTGACACATTCATCGGACTGTGGCAGCTTTAACAAATACAAAACGCTGACTTGATTGATACTGTAAGACTCACCCATCTATACAATGTGACGCATTCATCGGACTGTGACAGCTTCAACAAATACAAAACGCTGACTTGATTGACACTGTAAGACTCACCCATCTATACAATGTGATTCATTCATCGGACTGTGACAGCTTTAACAAATACAAAACGCTGACTTGATTGACACTGTAAGACTCACCCATCTATACAATGTGACGCATTCATCGGACTGTGGCAGCTTTAACAAATACAAAACGCTGACTTGATTGGCGTGTGATCATCAGTGAAAGGTGAGTTTAAAGTATAGGTCCTATAGACCTATTTCATGTCACGTCAGCACCGGTATCTAGGTCAGTGCACGCACATTTTGGCTGCAGGACGACACACTGTCACACTGCAAACTCAATGGCTATGAGCAATCTTCATAGAGAAAAGGTGAAATATCTCTAAACGTTTTGCACTCCACGTACCGGCAAACTCAATGCATTGTCAATGGCTGTGGGCAATCTTCATACAGAAAAAGTTAAATATATCTAAAACCACACCACCTAGAGACAAACCGCTTGGTACACATATAGAAAACATATTCATCGAATAGATTATATTAAATTTATAAGGTTAGGGTTCTGCATTTCTATTAATTTTGAATAAAATAAACGTTTTGCACTGCGCGTACCGGCAAACTCAATGGCAGTGTACCTTCGTTCTGCAGCCAAGCTGCGCGCGCACACACGATGTTAGTAAACATTGAAATAGGTCTATACTGAAGGTTTGAGCTGGGACGGGGACCAACACCAATGTCTGTGGTAGAAGTTGAAGCTGCGACCCGGCGTGCTGGGTCGCAGCTTCAGTCCTTCACGAAGGACACTATTGCATCACACAAAAGTGATTTGTTTGTTTGTTGTTTTTTCGTCCTAGCAACATCTAAGGTCATATCAGGATGGGTACACAGTCTGGGTAGTTTGATAGACCATGCAGATGGAGGCTGGGTTGTGGAGGGGAGGCAGTTCCTGTGCACCTCTGTGTAGAACTGCATACCATCACAAAGCTGCCATCTCCATATACTACTAACTAATTTGGGCCTCAAAGGTGGCGCCACCGAGGGGAGAGAAGGGTAACTAGGAAAATAGGGTTGGTGACTTTCATGGACAATATAGCAGTGAGACATAGGATCGAATAGTTGCTGCTTTATATTTAAATAATACATTATATAGCACATATAATAATATATATATATATATATAAATAAATAAATTAGAGAGACTGATACATGCAGGAGGCAAGCGTCAGTGAGGAAGACACAGCAAGTTACCAGGCGAGCCACAAAGCCTGACCAGTAGTTGTCCGGAGGAGTGTCAGATAGGTCAAACTATGGAGATAGCAAAGCGGCTTCCGGATAATAATACTCATATAACCTCTTATAGTTATACAGAACATATATGTATATATCTTGTACATCTTCTCTACTCCTCAATGTCCACCCCTTTCCCTCTGCCCACCTCCACATTACACCCCCCCTCCCCCCGCCCACAAGTCCCCCTTTGTCAGGCAGACCCGGTGAGGGTCACCCCGCCCGTCGCTAGGTGACGCCGCCTGCCCCCATTAGTCAAGTGACGCCGTTCCAGAGCGAGGCAACTTCCGGTTGGCGGATCAAAGCGAGGCCAGCGTTATCGGCGACACCACGACCGGCGGTCTTGTGGGTGTGGGTGGTGGTGGTGGTGGTGGTGGTGGTGGTGGTGGGGAGGGGTCGCGCCTCATAAACAAATCACCGACCCTCCCCTTGTGACAAAAATATAATAGAACTGAATGGACTCACATAAACCCATTCACAGCGCCACCTAGCAGTTTACCGCCATAAAATTGCCACTGGTTATGTCCCACCGCTCCTGATATGACCTTAGATTTTGCCAGGACGTAAAACTCCAACAAACAAACCATGTCCAACTGCCATTCTTCTAGTGCAAAGGATGCCAATATGGTGGCGCCATCTAATGGTTATATCATTTATGTGGTTCCTGAGATCATTAAAGTTGCATAGTCCGATGGTTTATTGAGTTGCTGCAATTTTTCTGAGATAAATATATTAGATTGATTATTATAATCTCCTTAAAGTTGCATAGTCTGATGGCTTTGAGTTCCTGTCATTTTCTGAGATAAATATGTTAGATTGATTATTATAATCTACTTAAAGTTGCATAGTCCGATAGTTTTGAGTTTCTGTAATTTTTCTGAGATCAATATATCAGATTGGTTATTATAATCTACTTAAAGTTGCATAGTCCGATAGTTTTGAGTTTCTGTAATTTTTCTGAGATCAATATATCAGATTGGTTATTATAATCTACTTAAAGTTGCATAGTCCGATCGTTTTGAATTTCTGTCATTTTCTGAGATAAATATATTGGGTTGATCATTACAATTTACTTAAAGCTGCATACTCCGATGAAGCATCAAATTTTCAAAATCAAAACAATTATCTGGAATTGATTCTACATATCTTCCTTGGATATTGATGCATGTATTAAGCATTTGTGGCCACATAACAGGGAATACTGAGGCAATTTAATAGAACCTGTTACTGCTAAAGCCTATGGTGTCAGAGTTTTGGCAAGCTTGCCAAAACTAATTTGACATGTTTGCACTTCAAATATCTCGAAACATAACTGTTTAAAATAAACAGGACTTGAAGCTAAAGTAAGGTCGATTATAACGATCAGGATAATCTATTTATCTCAGAAAAGTTACAGAAACTCAACACCATCGGGCTATGCAACTTAAAATTTTATTTGTAGTAACTTTGACATTAAATAGCTAATCTTTAAGATATTTGAAGTGCAAACATGTCAAATCAATTTTGGCAAGCACGTCAAAGTGACACCATAGGGTTTCTACAGTAACAGGTTCTATTAAATTGACTCAATATTCACTTCTATGCAGAAACATGTTTATTAAATGCATCAGTATCTAAGTTAGATATGTAGAACCAAATCTAGATAATTGCTTTGGATTTGAAAATGTGATGCTTCCTTGGACACTGCAGCTTTAAATAATACAAGTGGGTACCCTGATGTGGGGAGTTCAATACGGCAGTGTTCTGTGAAAGGAATGCATTAATGTAGGCGGCGTCTTGCGGCAGGGATGCAGGTTGCACATTGCTGTGAGGCTGCATTGATACAGGTGGTGTCCTGCTGTAGTGCTAGATTAATGTAAGTTGTGTCTTCCTGTCACGCTAAATTAATGCAGGTGGTGTACCACTATACAGATTGATTAATGCAGGTGGCATCCTGCTGTGGGGATTTATTAATGCATGTGGTGTCCTGCTGCGGGGATTGATTAATGAAGGTGGCATCCTGCTGCAGGGATTGATAAATGAAAGTGGTGTTCAGTTTCGGGAGTGATTAATACAGGTGGCATCCTGCTGCAGGGATTGATTACTGCAGGTGGCATCCTGCTGCAGGGATTGATTAATGCAGGTGGCGTCCTGTCACAGGGATTGATTAATGAAGGTGGCATGATGCTGCAGGGATTGATTTATGAAAGTGGTGTTCGGCTTAGGGATTGATTAATACAGGTGGCAGCCTGCTGCAGGGATTGATTAATACAGGTGGCAGCCTGTTGCAAGGATTGATTAATGCAAGTGATGTTATGCTTCGGGATTGATTAATGCAGGTGGCGTCCTGCTGCAGGTATTGATCAATGAAAGTGGTGTTCAGCTTTGGAATTGATTAATACAGGTGTCATCCTGCTGCAGGGATTGATTAATGAAAGTGGTGTTCGGCTTCGGAATTGATTAATACAGGTGGCATTCTGCTGCTGGGATTGATTAATGCAGGTGGCATCCTGTTGCAGGAATTGATTAATGCAGGTGGTGTCCTGCTGCAGGGATTAATTAATGCAGGTGACAGATTGCTACAGGGATTGAATAATGCAGGCGGTGTCCTGCTTCGGGGATTGAATAATGCAGGTGGTGTCCTGCTGCAGGGATTGATTAATGCAGGTGGTGTTCAGCTTTGGTATTGATTAATACAGGCGGTATTCTGCTGTAGGGATTGATTAATGCAGGTGGCGCCCTGCTGCAGGGATTGATTAATGCAGGTGGCATCCTGCTGTAGGGATTGATTAATGCAGGTGGCATCCTGCTGCAGGGATTGATTAATGCAGGTGGCGTCCTGCTGCAGGGATTGATTAATGCAGGTGGCATCCTGCTGCAGGGATTGATTAATGCAGGTGGCGTCCACAAAGAACCAAGATATCTTGCAGAGAACGACTGCATTTCTATTATGATACACTCCCTACAGTTGGGAGCTTAGATAGTTTGTATGTGTGGTGAATTTGTTGTCAAACACGCCCTATGGAGTTATGGGTGCGTGGGGGGAGGGGGGGGATCTAAGCCACCAGACTAATTACACCATGTCCTCCTGCGTGGGTCGTGAGTGGGGGGCGGCGGGTGGTGAGGGGTTGGGGAGAGCCTGTGCTCAGTCTAACCGTGCCTGCGCAAAAATAGAATGTACTTGAGATGTGAGGAGCTCCGAGATGAATGCCTGCTCATTTCAGAGTGTATGTGCGTAGGCATGTGAGCTACTCATGAGTCGCGCAATTTATTATCACGCACATTCACTTGATACAGGGATGCTTTCTGCTCGGCCATATGACACAGGTACCATATGAAGTCGCCAGAATATAGTTCCATAACGAGTAGCATAATAGCTCTGTGTATGTACAATAAAGAAATTAAAGACATACCTTGTAGGCATCATAATAAGTTCTCGCGCGTGGATTAATTTAAATGGGTCGAAGCGTTGTCAGTTTTGCGTTAATTAAAATCAGTCTTCCCACACCCACACATTTGCATATGCATGTGTAAAAATTGTATCTTTCGATTATAATTGAACCCGGATAACTTTACAAATGTATAAGTAATCAGGATCGATTGTAACCATTGGAAGTTTGTATACTTTGAAATGTGGCTATTTGGTAGGAGTTATGTATGGGCCCATATACATTATATACATCCTCCGACGTGAGTCAGGTTTCCACGTATATACAGGTACGGGGGAGCGCCAGAGGTGGCGCCACCAGTCATGAGGCATGGAGGAGCCAGTACAGAGTATTTGGTGTCATTATCATCATCATGCTATTTCCATTTAGCTATTTCATGAAAGCTGCCTGCAAAAGTGTTGAAGTGCTGCTGGCTTTTGCAAGTTACCAGCGGCACTCTCTCGGGGAGCAAATAGAGGTTTAACACCGGCAAGAACATGTCCAGACAGGTGCAAAACTATTTGTCCCTGCAGTGGCTGGTCGGGAGATGTTGGGAGTTCCATACATCAACCACCCTTGATGCTGCCACAGTGACATGGTTTTCTGTTCAGGGTTTGCTCCCTTAGCCTTCGGTTCTGTCAAGAATCTGTACAAGGCAGTGATTTACAACTCTGCAGGGCAGGGGCGTCAAACTCTCTGAGGTATTGCAATACCTGCATACCACAGAGTATTTGGTGTAACATAATACAATAAGAAATAATTCCCTTCCGTGCCTTTATACTCGCATAATATGATATATACATATATCAATCTATACATATATCAATTATCATATATGTATATGGGTCGTTCTCTGAAACTGGGTGCCACATATTTGGTATCTATGTTATGTTGGACATTATAAATTCTTTTTTTTTTTTAATATCAAGTCAAATAATTATTTAAGTAGGGTAGCAATACTATATGTACCAAAACGTAAGTTAATATGATTTTGTGCTCATGTGAAATTTTACACATTTACACTAAAATGTACACAAACTTGGGTTTTTTCACCTTTGTTTCAATTTTGTTCTTGTAAGACATCATTTTGTTTGCTTAACTTTAATCAAAGAAATCTAGTTTGAATGCGTTGTCTATGTTAAAAATGATGTTATGGATATGTGTTTAATTTCCATGTTAGATAGGACATATTTTTCCTATTGTTATTTGTTATAAGATCAAAATCAAAAAGTGAAATGACTTTTTGTCAGCATGTAAACCTTCATATGAATATGGATTCTGATAATATTCGGAATGTTTTCTATTATTTGCGATGCTTTCAGTTTTCGCTTCCATATCACAAAAGTGGTACCCAGCTTCAGAGAACGACCCATATCGTAAGGGGGAGTTCAGCCCCCAGTTGACTGCATAAACGGTTAAGCTAAGATTCTATATTACGTGGTATGCGAATGTGACAACAAATGGAAACACATGTAAACGCATGGTGATGCTTCCATATGTCCGGTTGCGAATGCGAATGCGAATGCGAATGCGAATGCGAATGCGAATGCGAATGCGTGGATGGCAATGTGGATCGCTCAATGGACCGATCGGTGCAAATGTCACATGCCGCGCATCCATTTGCATACCGCATACTGCACATATGGAATCTTAGCTTTAGGCCAAAATCTAGCGCTGAAATCTGTCAGAGCACAATTCATCTAGTCTATACCGCACATCTTGTAGCATTGCTAATGTGACTGTCATCTGGAGACTCTGTGAGTGTGTGTGTGTGTGTATGTGTGTGTGCACGCGCGCATGGGTGGATCGGGGGATGCAGGGGTCAACCCAGGGCTCTTAACAGTTAAATTAACCCGGCGTCCACTGAGGAGGGGACGTCCTAATCCTCTCCCACCAAGGTCAAGGTCAAGGTCACCAAATCCGCCTACCACCTTCCTCCGCCCGGCGCAGGGGTGCGTGGCACCAAGCAAGCCACTGGCCATTTCCACCAGCAAAACAACCACGTGACCTCCACACACACACACACAGACACTGAAATAGTTGGCGTCGTGTTAGTAACTCGGGGCCACTGTACTCATACTATCAGGTGTTAGTAAAGGTGACATTATGCTGTCACGGATTTTTAATAAATTAGAAAATAGGGGGGGGGGGTTTAAAGGTGGGAGCGTTGGGAGGGGGGATAAGGTGATGGGGGTGGATGATGCAGGAAGAAGTGGGTGGGTGGTGGATGGGAGGAAGGGGAGGGGGTGTGAGGAGAGGGGAGGGAAGGGGGAGAGGAGAGTGGAGGAGAGAGGAGGGAAGGGGGAAGGGGAGAGGAGAGGGCATGAGAGGGGAGGGGAGGAGCAGGGAGGGGAGGGGGGGGGGAAGGGGAGGTGAGGGGAGGGGAAGGGAGGGGGGAATCATTGAAGTTTTCAGCCTAGGGCCCCACAATGCACCGCGGCCAAGCCCACGTGACACATCCCGTTGTGGCCACCACCACCGACAGACCGGGTGGTCGGCCACCGTGCCAATAAAGACTTTAGGACTTAAGAGAATTCTGTCACCCACCCACCCACCCACCCACCCACCTTCCCCACCCCTCCCACATCTCTCGGCCAGCTGACGCTCTCCACACACACACACACACACTCACACACACATTTCCAAATGACCAGTTCAGCTAGAATAGACCCACTTCCTTGCCCATATTCTCAATCACATTACCGGACGCGATGGCCAAATCGGTAGAGCGCAGCCTTCCCATGCAGAAGGTCGGGAGTTCGAATCCCAATGGAGTCAATCCAATGACTTATAAAATGTATGCTTGCCGCTACCTAGCCTGGCACTCGCCATTAATAGGATAGGGCAAGAACTGGTTAGTTCATGGTCAGAACATTGTGACTGAGTGGGACATTGATAGTGATACTGTTGGGGCTTACAGAGTATAACAATATAATGATTATTTCCTCCCAATTCTTTATATTTGCATGATACGATATAGTCGTATATATGTGATGTATAACGCATTATGTGAGTATAAAGATACATAAGTATATTGTTATACTCATAAGACTCAATACAGTAATGGTATATATATATATACAAATATATAGGACTCCTATAAATTATATCGTTTAAAGGGCGTATTCCTTACACGCGTAATGCGAATGCGAATGCGTTTTTCCGATCGGTCCATGTAGCGATCGGTGCGTCATGCGTTATGCGTCAAGCTGGGTGTGAATAGAAACCTGAGTCTGATGTGTCCATTAGTTTAACACTAGGAGAGGTGACTGAGCATTACGGAACGGTCACGCACAAGGCTTCTGAGTGGAAACATATGGTAGTGGTGGTGGTGGGGGTTCGGGATGGGTTCGGGTTGGTAAAAATGCTACCAGAGCCACAAAAATATGAATACTTATCTATAATTTGGTTATAATAAAGGTAGGAACCCCCATGTGACGTACAAAAAGTTACATAGATATAAATGCAATATTTGGTCATATACAGAGCAGTATGGAGAATAATTGTTTATTTTTATTTTTTAAATATAGCCAGTCGTGTGCCGCATACCGCATAACATGTCTAAGGAATGTTGGCATTCGCATACCGCATACCGCATAACGTGTGTAAGAAATGCCCGCTTTAGCCATCCTTTTGCCATATACACTTGTGTAGGTTCACTCGACCCCCATCCCCAGCCCCTCAGACTGCCGCCCACCACACATCGACTAAGCCCCCGCTAGGTGGCGCCCTGCCTACGTGATTATAACACTAGCCGCTGGCCGATCAAAGGCGCCCCCTCCAACGATGCCACCTAGCGGCCAGTGGCTCCACACCACGCCTAATCAGAGCCGGGTTTACCAAGTTTAACCTTTTTTTTAAAGCAGTTAACATTTAATCATCAGAATATATATACACTTTATTTTCAGCGCCGAAGCGCTGGTCTTCCAACTATATATATACATATGCATTGCCGATATTTAAACTTTATACGCGTGGATGTGCGGAGAGGCGCTTACAATAGTTACGCGCGTTCTATCCTTTCTAATCTAATTTTATCAAAATTATCATTTATTAAAGTTGCATAGTCCGATACTTTTGTGTTTCTGTCACTTTTCTGAGATAAATATATTAAACTGATTGTTATTATCTACCTTACTTTAGTTTGAAGTAACTTTTATTTTAAATGGCTAACTGTTCAGATATTTGAAGTGTAAACATATCAAATTAGTTTTGGCAAGCACGCCACAACTCTAAACACCATAGCTTTCTGCACTAACAGGTTTGATCAAATTGACTCAGCATGCCCGTCTATACGGCAATAACTGCTTTAAAAGTTCATCACTATCTAAGTTAGGTATGTAGAATTAAATCTAAATAATTGCTTTGGTTTTGAGATTTTGATCTTTCATCGGACTATGCAGCTTTTTAAAAGAAATACTGAGAACTAATTCCCACTTTTTCTTTCAAGTGGTGATTCATTATGAAGACATTCTGTTGCACTTTTATTTGTTTTGGTTTTTTTTCCCAATTCAACCCAAACGGTGAATACGGCTACATCTTTTTAAATATCAATTTTAATAAATAATATTCATGAGGTTTGCTCAAGACTTAAAATGAAAACTTAGAAGGAAAAAAATGTAAGAAAACCAATGGGCCAATCCTTGTGAATAATGAACATGATAAATCTAAGTGAACAGAAGTTGGAGCGCTGGGAAAAATGGGTGCTTGGTTGGGGGTTTTAGGTCCTAGCAACATCAGAGGTCATATGAGATGTAGTAACCGTAGAAGTAGGGTTAATGGGTGAGGCGGGTAATCACATTTACTGTTCGCTGGTTGCTGAGGAAGGACTGAAGCTGCGACCTGGTGTGTTTACAAACCGGAAGTTGGGTGAGGGTGCCACTTCTAAGTTCTAGACGTAACCTTCACTATGGAATCTATGCTGCAAACTCACTTTGAACCTATTTATCCATTTGCCTCCTGATGACCAAACATGGTAGGATTGTTGAGTTGAGTTGAGTTGAGTTGAGTTGAGTGAGTGAGTGAGTGAGTGAGTGAGTGCGTGAGTGAGTGAGTGAGCGAGCAGGGAAGGAGGGAGGGAAGGAGGGAGGGAAGGGAGGAGGGAGGAAGGAAGGAAGGAGGGACGGAAGGAAGGAATGAGGAAGGGAAGGAAGGGAATGAAGGAAGGGAGGGGAGGGGAGGCGAGGAGGAGGGAGGGAAGGAAAGAGGGTGTGGGAGGGAGGGAGGGAGGGAGGAAAGGAGGAGGAGAGGAAGAAAAGAGGGAGGGAGGGAAGGAAGGAAGGAATGAAGGAAGGAACGAAGGAAGGAAGGAAGGAAGGAACTAAAGAAAGAAGGAAAGACGGAAGGAAGGAAAGAAGGGAGGCATGAAGGAGGGAGGGAGTGAGGGAGTGAGGGAGGGAGGGACGGAGGGAGGGAGGAAGGGAACAAGAGAGGGAAAGAGGGAGGGAGGGAAGGAGGGAATGTGCGAGCAAGAGAAAGCGATAGTATGGGTGGGATGGGGTGGGTGAGTGGGGGGTTTATTGAGAAGTCAGCGCCGCGCCCCCTTGCGGGCTCGCCGGTAACTAAAGGGCTGGCGGTGCGGCCCGGAATGGCGCCGTTTGAAGACGCGCGTCACAGCTGTCACTCCGCTCCCTTGGATCGCCGGCGCACTGCAAATGGCGCCCCGCCGGGAGGGCGCTTCAAAGGACGCAGGCGCCCCCCAGTGGCGCCAGCGCGCACTACCAACCAATCACAAACAAAACCCTGGAAAAAAATAATTTAACAAAATAAAAATTATAAATTTTGTTTTCCTTTTTTTCCCTCTTTAAAAAAAAGAAGCAGATTTTAACAATTTAAACAAAAGTTAAACAAAATTCATTTAATATTAAATTTTGATTAAATTTGTTGAATTTTACTAACATTGAAAATAACTGAATGCAAAAAGAAAGAAAGAAAAAAGTGTTCACTGTAGGGGCGGGGTAGAATTGGATGCACACCACAGCTCGTAGGTCAATTTAATTTGAAATACCTAGCTATAATAAGGGCGTAATGTGTGTGTGCGTGTGTGTGTAATCTTGTTGTGCAAGTTGTTTACTTATTGAGACATGATATTGAACATAATATTGTACATTTTTTGTGCAATGTTGATTTAATTGGCAGAAACAAATCCAAGTATGAGCAGTTGGTTGTTCTAATGTTCGCAGATTCGGTAAACATGGATAGAGGCAGGGAGAGAGGGGGAAGAGAGAGGAAAGAGAGAGGAGAGAGAGAGAGCAAAGAGAGAGAGCGAGAGGGGGGAAGAGAGAGAAAGAAAGAGGGGCAGAGAGAGGCAGAGCGAGAGGGCGGGAGAGGGACAGAGAGGGAGAGGGGGACAGAGAATGACAGAGAAGGGGAGATAGAGAGAGAGGGAGGGACAGAGGGAGGTAGAGAGTGGGGGCAGAGTGAGAGGGAAGGGGCGAGGAGAGAGAGGGAGGGAGAGGAGGGAGAGAGGGAGAGAGGAGAGAGAGGGGGAGAGGGGGAAGATGGAGATGGGCCGAGAGGGGGCGAGAGGGAGGGGGAGAGGGAGAGAGAGTGAGAGGGCGAGGGAAAGAGGGAGAGAGAGGGAGGGAGAGAGAGGGAGAGAGAGCGGGAGAGAGAGGGGGAGAGAGGAGAGAGAGGGAGAGGGAGGGAGAGAGAGGGAGCGAGAAGGAGAGAGAGTGAGAGAGAGAGAGGGAGGGAGGGAGGGGAAGGAGGGGGGGAGGGAGAGGGGGAGGGAGAGGGAGAGACTGAGAGAGTCATGGGTCACATGGTAATTCAGACATAGTTGATTAGAAGTACTTATAAAAGAAAACCCACTCTTGGATCGCTAATACCCTCGTGGAAATTGGTTGGTTCATTAATGGTGAACTGAAAACGATGAGAATAAAGAGGTGAAAGGGGTGAGTATGGTGAGCGAGTTGAGAGTTGGGCGTGGGAGAGTTGAGAGTTGGGCCTGAGAGAGGGGTGAGTGGTGTAAAGTGAGAGGTGAGAATTGTGTGTGGGAGATGTGAGACTGGATCGTGGTGGGAGAGTAGGGTGTGGGTCATGGTGAGGAAGGAACTGGTCATAGTGAGTAAGGAACTGGACATGGTGAATAAGGAACTGGACATGGTGAGTAAGGAACTGGTCATGGATATTAGGGAACTGGTCATGGTGAGTAAGGAACTGGTCATGGTGAGTAAGGAACTGGTTATGGTGAGTACAGAACTGGTCATAGTGAGTAAGGAACTGGTCATGGTGAGTAAGGAACTGATCATGGTGAGTAGGGAACTGGTCATAGTGAGTGGGGAACTGGTCATAGTGAGTACGGAACTGGTCATAGTGAGTAAGGAACTGGTCATGGTGAGTAGAGAACTGGTCGCGGTGAGTAGGGAACTGGTCATGGTGAGTAGGGAACTGGTCATAGTGAGTACGGAACTGGTCATGGTGAGTAGGGAACTGGTTGCGGTGAGTAGGGAACTGGTCATAGTGAGTAGGGAACTGGTCATAGTGAGTAAGGAGCTGGTCATGGTGAGTAGGGAATTGGTCGCGGTGAGTAGGGAACTGGTCATAGTGAGTAAGGAACTGGTCATGGTGAATATTAGATCGACTTTTACTCGAGTATATACGGTAGATGGAATTACACGGGTTATAACCTGTAGTATAAGCGAAGGGATTCACATTGACTACTAATGACTATCCAAAAGGACCAGACGGGCTGGCCGAATGAGTAGAGCGTCCGTCTCCTGTTTTGGGAGATCGGGAGAGCTGAACCCATGAGTTTGTGGGTTCGAATCCTGGTCGAGTCAAACCAATGACTTTAAAATTGATACTTGTACTGGCACTCGGCATTATTAGGATAGGGCAAGGACTGGTTGGCTCAGTGTAAGGATAATGTGACTGGGGATATCAGGTCATGGTGCTGGTGGCCTGGTTTCCCAGTGTGGCAGCACTATAAAGTTGCCATGAGTGTGCACCGTCACAAGTTGGTACCAGTACTGATATGACCTTAGATGTTGCAAGAATTTAAAACAACAAACAAACAAATGGAGGCTTCGAGATGTTTTCCTTGGGGACCTCATTATACCGTTATGGTGCAATGAACTGCTTCTTTATAACTCCATCTCTAAAACTGATGAGTGTAACTGGTGTAAGCATGTTGTAGTTCCATGTAGTTTTACATAGTTCCATGTAGTTCTATGTAGTTTTACATAGTTCCATGTAGATCTATGTAGTTCTATGTAGCTCTATGTAGTTCTATGTAGTTCTATATGTTCCATGGAGTTCCATGTAGTTCTATATATTTCTATGTAGTTCTATATAGTTCTATGTAGTCCTATGTAGTTCTATATAGTTCTATGTAGTTCTACATAGTGTCATGTAGTTCTATATAGTTTTACATAGTTCCATGTAGTCCTATGTAGGTCTATATAGTTCTATATAGTTCTATATAGCTCTATGTAGTTCTATATAGTTCTATGTAGTCCTATACAGTTCTACATAGTTCTATGTAGTCCTATGTAGTTCTATATAGTTTTATGTAGTTTTAGATAGTTCCATGTAGTCCTATGTAGTTCTAAATAGTTCTATGTAGTTCTATATAGTTCTATGTAGTCCTATGTAGCTCTATATAGTTCTACATAGTGCCATGTAGTTATATGTAGTTCTATATAGTTCTATGTAGTTTGACATAGTTCCATGTAGTCCTATGTAGTTCTATATAGCTCTATGTAGTTCTATATAGTTCTATGTAGTTATATATAGTTCTATGTAGTCCTATATAGTTCTACATAGTTCTATGTAGTCATATGTAGTTCTATATCGTTCTATGTAGTTTTAGATAGTTCCATGTAGTCCAAGGTAGTTCTATATAGTTCGATATAGCTCTATGTAGTTCTATATAGTTATATATAGTTCTATATAGTTCTATGTAGTCCTATATAGTTCTATATAGTTCTATGTAGTCATATGTAGTTCTATATAGTTCTATGTAGTTTTACATAGTTCCTTGTAGTTCCATGTAGTTCTATATAGTTCTATGTAGTCCAATATATTTCTATGTAGTCCTATCTAGTTCTATGTAGTTCTATATAGTTCTATGTAGTCCTATGTAGTTCTATATAGTTCTATGTAGTTTTACATAGTTCCATGTAGTTCTGTGTAGTTCTATATAGTCCTATATAGCTCTATCTAGTTCTATGTCATTCTATATAGTTCTACATAGTCCTATGTAGTTCTATATAGTTCTATGTACATGTAGTTCTAAAACCCACCAAACCCCAAGCTCCCGAATTCCACCTCGTGCGATTAAAACATTACGTTCACATAATTACCCACACACCCCGAGCCACACCCACCACCTCTGATCAGTGAATTGAATTTGAACTGAAATGAGTTGCAGAGCACGCAAGTGTGCCATACTCAAGGCTGCAGATTTGCAGCAATTGGTGTCTCCACCCTAGCAAGCACTTGGGTGGGTTTTTTTTTTTTGGTACTGTATTCGCAGAACGGCATGTGCAGTTGTTGGGACGCACGGTAGCCGTTGTTGGGGCACGGTAGCCGAATCAGTAGAGCGCAGGCTTCCCATGTGGAAGGTCGGGAATTCGCATCCCAGCCGAGTCAAACAATGACTTATCAAAATTGATACTTGTCACTACCTAGCCTGGCACTCGGCATTACTAGATTAGGGCAAGGATTTGTTAGCTCAGTATCGGGATAATGTGACGAGTGGGCTATCGGGTCACGGTGCTGGCGGCCTGGTCTCCCAGTAGGGCAGCTCTATAAAGTTGCCATGAGTGCACACTGTCACAAGTCGGTACCTGTCCTGATGTGACCTTAGATGCTGCTAGGACCTAAAACCCCACCAAACACTGTATTCCGGACAGGCAGTTGTCTGTAATCTTAGAGTTGGGCTGGCGTTGTGACACCAACACCCATCTCTGAAAGGGGGCCCGGCCCGTTAGTCTGGTCTGTTAGGGGGATTTTAAGGAGGGATTGTGCAGATTTGTCTACAAGCATGAAATTTGGCACACTTGTAGTTTGTGACCTGCTGAATTCAAATCTGCCGGGAGCCAAAGCCAATTCTCAATGGTGTCGCCATATTGGACAATTCAAAATGGCCGCCACCAAAAAAATGATTTTTACATTACTTGCCAAGAAGAAGTCATACAGTTACAAATCAAAACACTTTGCTAGGGTTTTGAAACCTCAGGGATTCTAAATCTGATCTCTGTTTGACAGTAATCTTGACACTCGCCAAAATAAATTGTAATATTATAATGAATTTTGCATAACTTTGACACTTAAAGTAATGGAATCATAAGTAAAACGTCTTTTCATAGGTATCCTTTATTGATCAACAAAATTAGGCTAATAACCATCAAGCAAACACTATCCAATGAAAAAGGCAGTAAATCAATCAATCAATAAATGTATCAATCATATCACATGCTGTGACTGGTGTGACACTGATTCATCAATCCTCATTGTTCTCACATCCTCCTTCGCATTTGCACAAACCTGTGCAACGAACGCCAGCTCTGCAGCACTTGCAGTTCCCTGTGCATGACTTTGCACAGCCACACTGCAAAAGGATGGAACAGGCCTTGCTGCTGTCCTCAAAGGTTGTCCAGAAGGGCAACCACCCACCAGTGCTGTCCTTGTGCCACCCCCAGTCATGGAAGTCAGGGATGTCCTGGTGGACAGACGTTGCCTGACTCCAGAAGAAGCTGGCCTGCAGCATTGCTCTGCGGATGTGTTGATACAGAGCAGCTTGTGTTGGTGGTAAGGCCTCCAGTGTCTTCTTCCCACTTGTGAAGAGTCAAAGCCTAGCCTCATTGACTCTTTCCAGACTACAGCCCTTGCTGTACAGGACTACAACAAAGCGTTCTAGAGTGCGCATGTGCTGGGACTGTGGGTTGAACTCTTGGGGTTCACTGGTGAGGGCAACAAGGGTGTCTGACAGCAGGAAGTCTCCCTCACGGAGAGAACGGATGAATCGGCACATTAGGAGCTCCAGGTCCACGATGGTAGACCAGAACATGAACATGGGATTGTGAGTTCTGGACCTTTAAGCCCACATCTCTAGAGACTCAGGTGGTCCCTCAACACCAGAGTAGTAATTGGAGTATGACTTCTGTCTGAGGAGATACAGACCCATGACAGAGACCTGGTGAGCATAGCGAGTGCGCTTTATATGATGCTCATCCAGCACAGACTGGGCACGGCCAGATGTGAGGACCTGCGCCTGAGTAAGAATGTTGCTCCACCCAGAGTCTCGCAGCAACTTACCAATCATCAGGTGCATTTTGTCCTCTAGGTGTAGAGCGTCCATCATCAGGACCAGCTTATCTTCCCTCATTGTGTCAGGGAATGACCACTGCAGCTGCTTAGCGATGGCATTCAGAGGCTGGTCACCACCAAGCACAGGAGTTTGACCAGGGTTGAGGGCCTCTGTGCCTTCAATTGTGAGATGCATTGCATGTTTCATCATAGAAGGTGTGGCTGCTGTGTCAGGCAACAGAGGTAGAACCCCTATCACTGCCTTAGGTTTCACAGAGTCATCACTCATGAGTCGGGAGTTGTAGCCTTCTGGCAATGTGTCCTGTTTAAGCACTGTGGACACCTGTGCCATCCAGGACTCATCCTTGACTTTGGCTCTGGGTAGCAGATTATGAGATGGCTGAGAATTGAGACCTGGAGTACATGGTACATGCAAATCATTGCTTGAGAATTCAGCTGGCTGAACCACTGCGTAGGATTCAGGAAGTTGTGGTACAGAAGTGTCTGTAGGATCCAGCTGGATAGAGGGTCACTGTACTCCTTGGTTGTCCCAAGACAGGTGGTTTGTCACGCTGATTGCTGTCCCATGGAACTCATCCCGGGAGAAGTTACCTTGGTTGTTGCTATCCAAGTTGTCTACATCAAAGGTCACGAAGACCCCACTACGGATGTTTGTGGCCAGCACAACTCCATCCTGGACAAGCTGTTTGACCACTGCTCGTGCCATGGATCACCTCATCTCCAAAACACGACTGTAAGACACAGAAACCCCAAAGGTATTGGCATTATGGATCGCTTTCTTCTGTCTACCCTCACCATGCAGCTTGAGGCCCTGGTACAAAGGGAAAGGGGTCTCATGTTCTTTGTTGTGACGGATGTTGCTGTACTTTGTGGGATGATGTGAACCACTGCAGGTATTATAAATAATCTGCTGAGCAATGGCGCTTGCAACTCTTGCCCTGCCTTGTACCTGCGCCTGCAAATCCTCATTGCTCTGTTCTCGCAAGATTGAGGGGCCCTGAAGCAGGATGTTGAGGAAGCTTCTCAGCTGTCCAGCGATGGGAGCTGTCAGGGAATCAGAGGCAAAAGAACCAGTAAATGGTTCTTGCCTCTGGAGACAGCATTTCCTAAGTATTACTGCTGCTCGCATCAACAACAAAGCATCATCCTGACCTATCTGTAACTTTTGGGCTTCAGCTAGTATAACTCCAACCTTCTGGTTGCTAGAGATATAGACTTCCTTGCCCTAGGAGAACTCTGTCCACTCAGGAAGCAGCTTCAGAAGATACTCCTTGAACCGTGTGGCATGTGGTTCCCTGGTAGCAGAACATGTAATTCCCTGTTCCTCCAAAAGTGTTCTATAGAACTGTCGCAAAGCAGACAGTTTGAAGACTGAGTCAGAGTCCTCGACTAATGCAACAATTTGCGCAATGGCAACTGAATTGAAGTGAGGGGCAGGAGGACCTGCAGATGCTCTGCGATCCTCAGCACGAGCTGAGTCTCTGAGGTTATGATTGTGATTCTATGACTAAAAGTGTCAAAGTTATGCAAAATTCAATTTTTACAGGTGGCCATATTGGATTTTCCAATATGGAATTTCCTGTCAAGGCTACTGTCAAACAGACATCAGATTTAGAATCCCTGATGTCCAAAACCCTAGCAAAGTGTTTTGATTTGTAACGTAATGTAAAAATCTTTTTTTTTGTGGCGGCCATTTTTAATTGTCCAATATGGCGACCCCCATTGAGAATTGGCTTTGGCTCCCGGCAGATTTGAATTCAGCAGGTCACAAACTACAAGTGTGCCAAATTTCATGCCTGTAAACAAATCTGCACGATTCTTCCCCTAACAACAGACCAGACTACGTCTACTAACCATTCGTTGATAGTTTTCACCAAAAGCCCAGATACTAAAGACATGCCGAGATGGACTGATAGTTACAGTGTTCGATTACTATTCAGCAGGTTGGGGGGATCAAACCCCGACCAAGTCAAACCTGACACATAGCAATACATTGCATTAGGTTTTTTGGTTGGAATTGCTAGGACAGGGTATGGAGGTTGGTTGGTTTGTTGGTTTTACATCCTGGCAACATCCAAGGTCATACCAAGATGGGTACCGACTTGTGACAGTGCGCACTCATGGCGACTTTATAGTGCTGCCCCATTAGGAGACCAGGCCACCAGCACCATGACCTGATATCCCACTCAGTAACATTATCCTGACACTGAGCTTGCCCAATCCTAATAATGCCAAGTACCAGGTTAGGAAGCAACAAGGAATCAAACTCCTGACCTTCCACATGGGAATCCCAGCCGAGTCAAACCAATGACTTATCAAATTGATACATGTCGCTACCTAGCCTAGCGCTTGGTATTGATAGAATAGGACATGGACTAATTAACACACTATCAGGATATGGTGACTGTGTGAGATATCAGGTTATGGCGCTGGCAGCCTGCCTGGTCTCCCAGTGGGGTATCACTATAAAGCCACCATGAGTGCACACTGTCACAAGTTGGCACACTTCTGGATATGACCTTAGATGTTGCTAGGATGGAAAACAACAACAAACAAAACCCAGTCTATACCCAACTCCCAGTAACAGATCATGTGCACATAGGCACTTCCTAATTCAGCAGTTGCTTAAAGCTGCATAGTCCGATGAAATCATCAAATTTTCAAAACCAAAATAGTTATCTAGATTTGATTCTACATACCTAGCTTGGATACTGATGCACTTATTAAGCATGTGTCACCACATAGAAGGAATTCTGAGGCAATTTAATACAATGTGTTACCGCAGAAACCTGTGGTGTCAGAGTTTTGGCATGCTTGCCAAAATTAATTTGACATATCTGAAAGGTTAACCATTGAAAATAAAAGTTACTTCAAGCTAAAGTAAGGTAGACTATAACGATCAACCTAATATATTTATCTCAGAAAATGACAGAAACTCAAAACCATCGGACCATGCAACTTTAAAACATCATCATTTCTTCTTTCCGCTTTAACAGGTGCATAGAACAGAAAGTATTTTATAAATCTATGCCACAGACTTTTTGTTAGTAATTTGCTTTGTTGAAGATTTATACTGCCTATCATGGCTAAGCCTGAATAGGCTTGTTTTCACCATTAGACAGTTTGTCGATAGAAAGCCTGAGCCTACACTTTTACCGACCCAAGGGATTTTTAACCTCCCACACCACATAGACATGGTATGAGAGCAACTGGCCTTTGATGTCGCTGTAAGTTATACACAGCGGTGGAAATCCAAATTGGCAGAGATAGGGGCACGGGGAATCGAACCACCGACCTTCAGGTTAGGAGTCCGACCTAGAAAAAAGCCAGACACTCTAACCACTCCGCCTTGATGAATTCTGAGTCTCGTCCCCTCATGGGAAACCTCAAATGAACATAACACTGGTCCATCATGGTCTGCTACACACCACATGATAAGACGTGTGTGAATATTCAACAGTGACGACATTAATTAGCAAATCCCTCTAGTTTGTTGGTTGTTGGAGTTTTACGTCCTCACAATATCTAAGGTCATATCAGGATGAGTACCGACTTGTGACAGTGCACACTCATGGCGACTTTATAGCACTGTCCCACTGGGAAATCAGGCTGCTGGCACCATGACCCGATACCCCACCCAGTCACATTATCCTGACACTGTGCTAACCAGTCCTTTCCCTATCCTATTAATGCCAAGCACCAGGCTAGGAAGCGCCAAGTATCAATTTGATAAATCACCGGTTTGACTCAACCGGGAACCGAACTCCCGATCTCCCGCATGCGAGGCCCGCGCTCTACCAATTTGGCCACCGCACCCGGTCAGCAAATCCTTCTAAGAGTGATTCTAATTTTAGGCTAACATCATAATGACTGATGGATTTTAAATATAAATTTGGTTAAATATAAAGTGCTCAGTTTATTTTGCCAAAGCAAATAATACATTTTTAGCTAATATCACGGGAATCCTCGAATTAACATGGGTCAGTCATAGTCTGCTACACCGCCGTGGCCCTGCTGATAAGACGTGTGTGAATATTCAACAGTGACAACATTAATTAGCAAAGCCCCGTAAGCATAATCTAAATTCAGGCCAACGTCATAATGACCAATGCATTTTAAAATTTTAATGTGGTTAAATATAGTGCTCAGTTTATTTTGCTGAAGCAAATGATAAATTTGACCTAATTTCACAGAAATCCTCGAATTAATGATATAGGTCGGCCATGGTCTGCTACACAGCCGTGGCCCTGCTGATAAGACACGTGTGAATATTCAACAGTGACTACATTAATTAGCAAAGCCCCCCTAAGAGTGAATCTAAAATTAAAATATTGTAATGGCCCACGGTCCTCCGGCTCTCACCCTGCCACGCGGACATGGAAGAACGCCAAGATCCAATATAAGTATGCTTCACCTTGGTTTATTGAACCAATCTGCTCTCCCCGGCATCCACAGTCATCTGACCCGCCCCCTGACTCGCTAGGTCCCACATCGACTCTATAGGTGGGTGGGGGGGTGAGCTAGCCACACGCAGTAGAGGGCAGCCCAGTCAGGGTCTGCCCGGTGGCTAGCCTGCCGCCACCTAGCGCAGTTCAGTGTAACTGCGTAGGTGTGCGGCGTAGTCTCCGCCGCTACCGCATGGTAGTAGGGCTCATGTACAGACTACTACACTATCATAATGACAAATGATTTTTTCTAAATGTATCGTGTTATATATAAAGTGCTCAGTTTCCCCCAAAATAATTTCTAAATTTGACCTATTAAACTTAAAGTGATCAGTGGAATTCTTAAATAATTAAAGAAAATAAAATGCTCAGTTACGTTGAAGAATAAAACTAGGCGCATTTGTGGGTTTGTTGTTTTACATCCTAGCAACATCTAAGGTCATATCAGGACAGGAGCAGGAGGCAATCAACATCAAACCGGTATCATTTAGGTGTCACAAAGCAATAAATACCAATCCGGGTTGCACAAAAAAAAGAAGTTATAAATAGAATGCTTGTAGACTGAAAAATGTTCTTTCCTTTGTAGCAATCGTGGTGTAATGGTGCTGTCACATTAAGACGTTTCTCGCCAACGCGCGTTGACATGTGTAATTATTTGGCGAAACGTCGGGAGACATCTGGAAGCATTACGCACACGTTAGGAGCACTTTGGTAGATGTTGATGGACGGCGACGGTCGACGGCGCGCGTTAGGGGATCGGCAAAGTTTTGTGCTTGCACAAAACTTTCGACGACTGACAACGCGCGGGTGCCAATATTATGGCGACGTTAGGAGCACGTCGAGATCGCTGGAATAACGTTATTCGAACGCTAGGCAGACGCCGCGCCGCGTGAGGCTCATTGCGCCAAACTGTTGCTTTTTTTGTTGTTGTTGTTTTACGTCCTAGCAACATCTAAGTTCATATCAGGATGGAGCGGCACACTTTTTTGTTTTTTCTCTCACAACATCGGCCGCACGCTACCAATACATTGCGCTGACGCCGAAAAGTTTGACGTGTCTCAATGATAAAAAGTGATTTTGCGCATTGGCGGCACACCGGCAAGATACGTCGTAGTGTGACAGGGCTATAACAAATAACACTAGTATTAGTAGTAATTGTCTTCGGGAACACCGGTAATTGGTGAACCCATATCATGTGCAACTTTTTCATGTAGGAACTGTGTTCGTCTCATTTAATGACAGGACATCTGCTCTGTCAGGACAACATTGGTCTGAATGAAGACGGGTGCTTATTATACGTACATTCCAGCTTAAGTTGTATCCACTCAACAAGTGTTTGTTACCAGGGTTGAAAGTGGTCTCTGGCAAAAAAATACGCGGAAATCAGGCGGAGACGATGGTGCCACCTAGCGGGTTCTAGCAGAACCAATGGTGAATTACTACGAAAACGGCGACCCCCTCCCCCCCTCCCATAGCCATAGCACTGTCAGGGAATCGCGGGAAAATGCCGGAAGTCAGGTTTCAACCGTCCTTATTGTGACTGCATTATTGCCCATGACATGCACATCCCACATACACCACGCGCACACCTCCAACGTCCTCACACACACACACACACACACACACACACACACACACACACACACACACACACACACACACACACACACACACACACACACTACCTCCAACCATCAGGGCGATAACTAGGAGATTAATGTAACCCCTCCCCCACCCCTCCCCGGCCCCTGCCCCCATCAGTCCTCCCCCTCCCATCCCTGCCCCTGTTCCACCAGTTCCCCCCCTCCTGCCTCTGTCCCTGCCCCCACCAGTCCTCCCCTCCCACCCCTGCCCCACCAGTCCTCCCCTTCCCACCGCTGCTCCACCAGTCCTCCCCTTCCCCACCAGTCCTCCCCCTCCCACCCATGCCCCACCAAGTCCTCCCCCTCCTGCCCCTCCCACTGCCCCGCCAGTCCTCCCCCTTTCACCCCTGCCCCACCAGTCCTCCCCCTCCCGCCCCTACGCCACCCCGAATAGTCCTCCCCCTGCGGCCCCTACGCCAGCCCCACCAGTCCTCCCCCTCCCACCCCTGCCCATCAGTCCTCCGTTCCCGCCATGCCCCACCCCCCTCCACCACCGGTCCTCCCCTTCCCTCTCCCCTTCCCCCCTCCTCCACCTG
Organism: Branchipolynoe longqiensis; assembly: GCA_030323885.1. NCBI lineage: Eukaryota > Metazoa > Annelida > Polychaeta > Phyllodocida > Polynoidae > Branchipolynoe > Branchipolynoe longqiensis. The sequence continues at coordinate 69,193,888 of CM059195.1, forward strand.
TCCTCCCGCCCCCGCCCCTGTCCCTCCCCCGGGGCGTGGTGGCCGGGTGGCGGGCGCCGTGACAAGCTGCCAGTGCGCGCGCAGATTACTCAGTAACTGTTTCTGATCAGCGGGCCGACCAGCGCCGCTAACGTCCTTAAGGCTGCGGCCTCTGGTACCCGGCGTGTCGGCCCACAGCGGCCGGCGGCACCCCGCGTCGGGCAACCAGCGGAAAGTGAAGTGCGGAACTGGGTTTGCTGAGTGTGGCGTGGGTGATGTGTGTCTGTCTGTTCATGTGTGTATATGTTGATATGTATGTACGTGTGTGTGTTGATGTGCATGTCTGTGTTGATGTGTGTATGTGCATTGGTGTGCGCGTGTGCGTTGGTGTGCGCATGTGTGTTGGTGTGTGTATGTTTGTTGGTGTGTGTATGTGCGTGTTGGTGTGTATCTGTATTTATGTATGTGTGCTGATGTGTGTATATGTGTTAATGTGTTGATGTGTAGGTGTGTATGTGCATATGTAGGTGTGTGGTGATCTGCATGTATCTTTATTGCATGTGTGTTAGCTTGATATAGCGGTGACTTGGTGCCGTCGACTGGCCCACAACTGGGGTTCATCAAAGGTTGTGATATGTGCTATCCTGTCTGTGGGAAAGTGCATATAAAAGACCCCTTGCTGCTTATTGGAAAGAGTAACGTATGTGGTGGCAGTGGGTTTCCTGCAAAGAAATATGTCAGAAAGACCAAATTATTAACATCCAATCGCCGATGATATGAAAATCAATGTGCTCTAGAGGTGCCGTTAAATAAAACAAACTTTTTCCGTCGACTGGCATTAAACTGGCCTAGTCCAATGGTTTTTAGATTCTGTCATTTTCTGAGATAAATATATTAGGTTGGTTCTTATAATCGACCTGACTCTAGTTTGAAGTCACCTTTATTTTAAATGGCTACGTTTTGAGATATTTGAAGTGCAAACATACCAAATTAATTTTGGCAAGCATGCCAAATCTCTGACACCATAGGATTCAGCAGTAACAGGTTATATTCAATTGCCTCAGCATTCCCTTCTATGCGATGACAAATCGTCGGCTGAGAATTAACCAGGCCTATGTCCGCTTTCAGAAAAAGGTGATATGCATACATAAAACCCATCTCAGAGTTGATCGGTTTGATGTCCCCAACCCATAACTCATTATATAAACCCCTAAGACACTCACCCACTCTACATATTGAGCTGTGGGTTGGGGAAATGAAAGATATCAACTCTGAGATGGGTTTTATGTAGGAATAAAAATTTTTCTGAAAGTGGATATAAACCTTGTTAATTCTCAGCCGAAGAAATGTTTAATAAGCGCAGCAGTATCTAAGTTATATAAGTGGTGTTCTCTGTGGCAGAGTGTCTGACTTTTTTCTAGGTCGGACTCCTAATCTGAAGGTCGGTGGTTCAATTCCCCATGCCCCCACCTCTGCCACTTAGGATTTCCACTGCTGTGTATAACTTACAGCATCATCAAAGGCCGGTTGCTCTCATACCATGTCTATGTGGTGTGGGAGGTTAAAAATCCCTTGGGTTGGTAAAAGTGTAGGCTCGGGCTTTCTATCGACAAACTGTCTAATGGTGAAAACAAGTCTATTCAGACTTATCCATGATATGCAGTATAAATCTTCAATCAATATCTAGAATCGAATCTAGGTAATTATTTGGTTTTGGTGCTACCATAAACAGTAAGATTTGTAAGCAACAAAGGGAAAGTCTGTTTTATTTAACGACGCCTCTAGAGCACACTGATTTTTATCATCGGCTATTGGACGTCAAACATATGGTCATTCTGACATATTTCTTTGGAGGAAGCCTGATGCTGCCACATAGGCTACTCTTTCCGATAAGCAGCAAGGGTTCTTTTATATTATATGCACTTTCCCACAGACAGGACAGCACATACCACAGCCTTTGATGAACCAGCTGTGGACCACTGTTGGAATGGAAAATAGCCCAAACTGCAAATGTGTCCACTGAGCAGGATCGATCGGATGACCCACACCTTCACAGGTGGACAAACTACTGCCTGAGCTATGCCTCCTCCCTATGTAAGCAAGTCATACATATATATGTGATGTATAACGTATTATGCGAGTATAAAGATTCACAAGGTAATATTACTTATTATTATTGTTATCCTCTGTAAGATACAACACTGTACCGGTGGTGCCATCTCGCCCACCTTGCCTCCCCAGGATGTTGACCCGTGTACACTAACATACACATAAAACAAGCGTCATACATAGATGCTAACATACACAGACAACAAAGATCATACATAGTTGCTATCATATATAGCCAACGCCTTGTCATACAACTTTTTCGACTTTAGGGTGGTTAACCTGTGGAATGACTTGCCGGAGAGTGTCATAGCAGCAGAGTCGGTGAACTGTTTCAAGTCCCGACTGGATGCATACTGGTCAAGCATTACGTATATCTTGGAGCAATTGACAGTTGCTACAATCCACCACATCTGAAGAACTATCTCGATTTCTATTAATTAAGAGCGGCTAACAGGTCCAAGGCCTATTATAGCTGTATCCTATTGATTGATTTATTACATACTCTATCATACATAAAAATCAGCTGCTATACACAGATGCTATCATACATAGACAGCTCCTTTTCATACATACACAGACACGGCCAGAAAACCACAGACGGCTCATGTGTGATTATCAATTTTAAAATTCCCGCATACCGCCAACATATTTTAAATACAATTATCTGCGAAAGTAACGTTTACCCTGGCGCCAGCCTCCGCTTGGTGTGTAGATACAGGACGCCCGTGTTGACTTTAGGTGAGTTAGCAACACTCTTCCAGCACAGTCTAGGTGTGTGTCAACTGCAGAGATGTTGTACATGGAGCGATTCCAAGGCGGTGCTGAGAGATGGGGGATGGGTGGGGGGAGGGCAGCACAGCCCTCCCAACCACCCCCACCCCCACACGAAACAGGGGGGGGGGGGGCGGCGAGCGAGCACACACAGGCCAGCAAACATCCCCCAACGCCATAGGTGGCACCATTGTTACATGGGGAAGGGTGATGAGCTCGCAGTTTCACCTAACTACCGTAAAGCCTCCCATACAGCTTAATCTAACCTATCTACCGTAAAGTCTCCAGTACAGCTCAGTCTCACCTACCTACCGTAAAGCCTCCACTATAGCTCAGTCTCACCTACCTACTGTAAATCCTCCACTACAGCTCAGTCTCACCTAACTACCGTAAAGCCTCCCATACAGCTTAATCTAACCTATCTACCATAAAGCCTCCACTACAGCCCAGTCTCACCTAACTACCGTAAAGCCTCTACTACAGTCCAGACTCAGCTACCTACCATAAAGCCTCCACTACAGCTCAGTCTCACCTACCTACCGTAAAGCCTCCACTACAGCTCAGTCTCACCTAACTACTGTAAAGCCTCCACTACAGCTGTGTCACCTAACTACTGTAAAGCCTCCACTACAGCTGTCTCACCTCCCTACCGTAAAGCCTCCACTACAGCTCAGTCTCAACTACCTACCATAAAGCAACCACTACAGCTGTGTCCCCTAACTACTGTAAAGCCTCCACTACAACTGTCTCACCTCCCTACCGTAAAGCCTCCACTACAGCTCAGTCTCACCTAACTACCGTAAAGCCTCCACTACAGCTGTGTCACCTAATTACTGTAAAGCCTCCACTACAGCTGTCTCACTTCCCTACCATAAAGCTTCCACTACAGCACAGTCTCAACTACCTACCATAAAGCAACCACTATAGCTCAATCTCACCTACCTACCGTAAAGCCTCCACTACAACTCACATTCCTTTAGGGAGTTCATGTTCCCCATCCCTATTGTACCCTATAAAGAATGTATGTTCACTCTAATAGCCATGTTATTGACTTGTTGAACCCCTGCGTTAGGGAGGAGCTGCCTTGTGTGAGTCCTTTTTTTTCTTGTCAACATTTTCTCTTTTCTTTGTGAATATTGGTTAAGAGTGTCTGACTTTTTTCTAGGTTGGACTCCTAATCTGAAGGTTGGTGGTTCGATTCCCCCATGCCAATTTGGATTTCCACCGCTGTGTATAACTTAAAGCATCATCAAAGGCCAGTTGCTCTCATACCATGACTATGTGGTTTGGAGGATATAAAATCCCATGGGTCGATAAAAGTGTAGGTTTGGGCTTTCTATCAATCAACTGTCTAATGGTGAAAACAAGTCTATTCAGACTTATCCATGATAGGCAGCATAAATCTTCGAGACAAAAAAGTGTGCTACTTTATCGATTGCCGCAGTACATTCTTAGTACTATCACTACAATACCATCGATTCGGGTCTGGACTGGCTTCCATACCTTATTCCCATTCCGTTACTCAGCACATTGTATGACAGACACTTATTACTTTAGAAAAGTTTCAAAAGCTGTCACATGCAAAACATCCTCAATAATCCACAATCAGAACAAAGTGTGTTGCAGTCACACAAAGAGCAAACATAACCCAACAAATTATGATTTTTTTTTTAATCCTTATTTTCCTATTTTGGATGAGTAACTAATAACTCATTAATAACTGCTGCCCCGTTTCCCCCATTTTTTCTTTTTTGTTTGTGGGTGGTGAGAGTGAGGGGCGGTGCGACTGAATCCATCGGCGCTGGTCGGCGGGCTTCCCTACTTCCACCACTTCCGGTGCGTTCCTCCCAACATCCGGTGAGCATCATCTGTGCTCGCCAAACCCTGCTAATTGGAGCGGTGATTGTGGCGGGCTCCGAGTGGGGTGGGACGGGGTGGAGGCGGGAGGGGGGCGGGGGCGGGAGAGGGAGGGGGAGGCGGCGGGACTGGCAGGGGGGGCTGAGGGAATGCTTGTGTGGCGCATGTGCGTGCTTATCAGGTCCTGATCCCAATTCCCCGCCTCCGCCAAGGGGGAGGGGGGGGGGGGGGGGGGGGGGGGGGGGGGGTGAGGGGAGTAGTGATGGGGGAGGGGGAGGAGGGGGGGATGGAGGGAGGAGAGGAGGGAGGGAGGAGGGAGGAGGAGGGAGGAGGGAGGAAGGAGGGAGGGGAGGAAGGAGGAGAGGAAGGGGAGGGAGGAGGGAGGAGTGAGGAGGGGGGAGGGAGGAGGGGGGAGGGAGGAGGGGGGAGGAGGGAGGAGGCAGGAGGGAGGAGGCAGGAGGGAGGAGGGGGAGGAGGGAGGAGGGAGGAGGGAGGATGGAGGAGGGAAGAGCGAGCAGGGAGGAGGGTAGGAGCAAGAGGTGGGGTGGTAATAGGCCGGGAAGAGGAGAGGAGGGGGAAGGAAATAAACGGGAAAGAGGGAAGTGTATATGAGGAGGAAGAGGAATAGGAGGAGGTGGTGGAGGAGGAAGAGGAGGAGGAGCAGGAGGCGGCAGATGAGATGGAGGATGAGGAAGAGAAGAAGGAGGAGGACGAGGAGGAAGAGAAGAAGGAGGAGGACGAGGAGGAAGAGGAGGAGGCGGAGGAGGCGGAGGAGCAGAGGGCCTGCCTACAACCAATTCACCGATTTGACGGTTTTTCTTTAGTAACAGTAAAAATAATGATATCAGTAATAAAACTGATAATAACACTACTGCAGCAACTCCTACGACTAAAGGCCCTGTCAGACACACTACGATGTATAGCCTTAGCGTATGCCGACATTTGTGATTTTGGACCCACACGTCGGTGTACGTTATGGGTACGTTAGGCGTACACTGCTATACGCTGTCATACGGCATCGCACACCAAGGGTCCGAAAAACTTTTGTGGGTGTCAAAAAAACTTAAACATATGACGTGTTGGGTTTATGTTAGGCATATGCTTTGTATACGTTAGACATACGTCGTTACACACCAGACGAACGTTAGACATACGTTGAAGTATGTTTGTCGTAAGTTGAGCCTGTGGGCATATACAGTCCGTGTGTTGACACCGTATTGACAAGATAAGACAATGTGTGAATACCGTACGTCTAGCGTATGTCTAACATTAGTCTGGCGTTTCTCCTACATTTCTTGAAGTATTTAATGTATATGGCATTCTTCTGGTGAACGAATAATGTATAACCCTAATGTATATAACGTTCGCTGATGTTCTGCGGAAGTTGCATGAGCATATGCGAGCGTTTTGCAATCGATTTTTGCCAGGAGGCACGTTAACTATATGTTGGCCATACGTTGTACATATGCTCTGATATGTTATATGATATGCTCTCATATACTAGCACTAGGTACTCCAAAGTGATTTCTATTTTCAAGAGGTCAGTATTACATCTTATATATCTGTACAGATCTTTTGAATTGGATCTCAATGATATAAAAATCATTTAGATCGATTGAATAGCTGCAAAGTTATGAGTGTTTAAAGATTGATTTTTTTGCCCCGATTTGTGCACATTTCCAAATTAGCCAAATCTTGGATTTTAGGGTCCCACCTGGAAGCTATTTTGCATATGATCTGTCCAATATTAAAGAATCTCATTCTCTATAGTACAAATAAGAAGCTCAATTTTTTACAGACCATCACTGTTAGTATTCTTTCTGAAATTTCATGTCAAACTTGCTAAATTCCTTAATTTCCAGCAACCACCAATAATAAATTCAGTAAAATATAGAAAAATAGCATAACTCCGGTTCTACTTGTCCTATCACAGCAATCGTTATACCAAAATAACCAGAATCAAAAGCTCTACATGATGACATAATTTTCTAACTGATCAGAGAAAGAAAGACAACATTCAATTTTAGGCATCGCGAGCTGACAATAAAATTAAGAAAAATAGCATAACTCCCATTCTAATTGTCCGATCACTGCACTCTTTATACCAAAATAACCAGAATTAAAGGATCTACACGATGACATCATTTTCTCTAACTGATCAGAGAAAGAAAGACAACATTCGCTTTTAAGCATCGCGAGCTGACAATAGCCAAATTCTTGCAGCAGTCACTTCTCAGACCAAGCTTGATGCGTATGATATAAATCTCAACCAAATATTGTTCTGGTTAGGTAGAGGAAGACTTAAGCTTTCTGATGTTATAATTTTCAAAACGATCCTGATCAATTTTCAAGGAGGATTAATGTCTTAATGTTTTCATTCCTTCAGTTCAATCAAATTTCCCACTCAGAAACACTCATGCTTGATATACTAATGAAGCCTAGATTCTTCTCTATCTTTTATTGGTGGTTATTTTTAGCTCAGGTCAATGTACTCACCAAGCCATCAAGTTTAGGGAAGGGAGTAGCTCAGACTGGATGAAAACAAAATCGGTGAGCATGCTCAGAGCTGCCGATGGTACCCGCCAACAAGTGTCCAGTGACTGTGATTTCTTTCATAATGATGATTAAAAATCAGACATGCTAAAAGGCAAAAGAACAAGCTTTAATTTGATATAATATTTATTTCAAACCAAGCAGAATTAGTGGAGATTCAAGCCTTTTTAAAACGGTTAAAATAGGTCAAATTTCGCGCTGCGGACACCGTACACGCCGACTTTGGAGTACCTACTAGCACATGCTAGCATAGTAGCAATAAGTCGGACATACGTTCTGCACTACTCTCACTACCCTGATTCGGACATAACGAATACCGACAATCATGTTTCTTTTCCCCCTGAAAATATTCATAATATAAATTCAAACTTTTCAGGTGTTGTTGAAGTTGTTGCTCGCGATAATATTACCAAGAACCATCTACGAGTCGGTGCTTTTGGTGAGGGTTTACGCTGGATTCAACCAGCTGGCGCCAGTCGGGTAGATCGCCTGTTCGTCGAGCAAGGCAATCCTAGTAGCCTCCTTGTCCACATTCGTGAACGGGAGGGGGAGCCACCCGTGACGATTGAGGTCACGAATGATTGTGTGGTTGGCTCCTGTGCGTGCGTCCACAGTATCGCCGGTGTTGCTACCCAGCTGAGACCCTGTAGAGTCTTTACCGAGCTATTCCTCCGGGGCGACACCGATCCCGATTGGTTGTATATTCTGATCGGCGTTACGTTCGGTTTCCGGGTGGTTAATCCCGGGTGTGCGGTAAGTTACACTCCAACGAAGACTCGCGGTAAGTCAGCCTGGGAGGCCGACATTATTGCCAGGAAGTTCCGTGATGAGGAGGTTGATGGTGTTATCTCCGTCATCGATGTGCCCGCAGCTTGTACCCACGATGCATTCGTCGTCCCCAAGGACGACGGCGGTGGGCGGGTCGTCATCGACTGTAGCAGGCCCTCGGAGGTTTCTGTCAATAACTTCACGGACCAGGTTTGCCGCAAGTTTTCCTACAAAAGTCTGGATGATGTGACAGACATGTTGGAGCAGGGCGACGCGCTGGGAACCGTCGATATTAAGGACGCATTCAGAGCAGTCTCGATCCACCCCGAGGACCGCCAGCGCCAGGGTCTCCGGTACAGGAGACCCGGTGGTCCAGGCTTTGCTTACTTTCTCGACAACCGCCTCAGCATGGGCCTGTCTTCGAGCCCCTACATCTTCTCCAAAATCTCGGATTTTGTTGTCAGATGCTGCGTCCGCGAGGGCCTTGACCGGGTAGTCAACTACTTGGATGACTTTTGTGTCGTCGGTGGTACCAGGCACGAGGTCGAGCGGGGCCAGATGACTTTGATAAGGATCCTGAGGAGGATTGGGTTCTTCGTCAGCTTCAAGAAGGTAAGCAAAGCAGACACCAAAGTCCGGTTCCTCGGGATCGATGTTGACTCCGTTACTCTTGAGCTCAGCCTCCCTCACGACAAGTTGCTAAAAACAAGGGAGGTCTTACGCGGACTCCGTGGTCGGAGGAAAGCCTCCAAAAAAGACCTCGAGCGTGTGGGTGGACTCCTTGCTCACTGCTCTAAGGTTATTAGGGGTGGTAGGACCTTTACCAGATCCATTTACGATCTTATGGCCACTCTAAAGCAGCCCCACCACAGAGTCCGTCTGAACAAGGGAGTTAGGGATGACTTCGACTGGTGGCTGAACTTCGCTGGCACATTTAACGGCAAGGCTAAGATCCTCGGCAAGTTCGCCCCGGTTGTATCAACCTACAGCGATGCCTCCAACTGGGGTTTCGGTGCCCTCCATGGCAACGATTGGTTGGTCGGCTCCTTCCTCGCCAGTGCCAGCGAGCCTCTCGGGACATATGTTGGCCACCACCTTGTCATCCCTCCTCCGCACGCAGGGACATCGCACATTAATGTCCAGGAGATGTGGGCTGTCTATGCGGCCTGCCTCCGTTGGAGTGCTGGCTGGGCCGACAGCACCGTCATGATCGTGACTGATAGTGCTGTGGTTCGGGCAGCCCTGAACACAGGCAGGTCGCGATCTAAGGGCATTATGTTTTTCCTCCGCAAGCTATTTTGGCTTGCGGTGGAAAATAACTTCGTATTCGAATCAGTTTATATACCTAGCACCGTTAATGTTATCTGTGACGCTCTCAGTAGACTAGGTCAAAAGGACAGCGTTGCCAGGATTAGAGCAGCCGACGTCGCTTCTGCATTATGCTGTTGCCATATCTTTGATGCCCCTTTTCTTCTTTGCAGGGATATCAGCTCTAAAAGAGGAACAAATGGGATATCAGCGTCAATATTACGCAAAGAACTCGGCCATCGCGAGGCGGGTCCAGGTGCAGAAATACTTAACTTATGTTGAGTCGTTCAACTCATCCAGGGCCCCTATTCCATGTTCCTCCGAGCAGGTCGCCCTCTATGCCACTTGGCTCGCCCGCTCCCTTAAGTATCGGTCGATTCTGAACTACCTGAGCGGCTTGAGCTATTTCCTCAGGCAAAACGGCGAGCCGCCCATTGATTACAAGAGCTTCGTTTTGGCCGCTACTCTAAAGGGGATCCGTCGGGTCAAGGGTGATGCGCCTCGTCGGGCGATGCCTATTCTCCCGTACATGCTTCGGAGGATTTTCTCGCTCCTGACTGAGAATCCAGGCCATGTTGCATGGAGGGCGGCCATTCTATGCTCCTTCAGGGGTCTCCTGCGTAAGTCGCAAGTTACTATGTCAGACTCTACCCTTCGTAGGTCTGACTTTGTCTTCTATGACTGGGGGATGCTCTTGACCGTCCGACGTTCCAAGACCATCCAATTCTCGGAACGGGTGCTCGAGATCCCAATTGCCAGGTGCCCCGACACCGCGGTCTGCGCTGTGCATTGGACCGAGAGACACTTTGCGCAGATCCGGGCCGATCCATCTGAGCCCGCATTCCGGATCCCATGCTCGGACGGTCTATCCTGCCCCCTCTCTTACCGCGTTTACCAGGAGACCCTCAGGTTATTTGCCACTAGGGCTGGGCTTGACGCGTCCACCCTCTCTTCCCACTCCCTCAGACGGGGGGGGCTGCACCTTTCTCGCTATGTGTGGGGCCACAATCGAGGAATTGAAGGCTAGAGGCGATTGGGCCTCCGAGACGGTTTACAGCTACTTGCAGACCCCCCTTGGTACTCGCATAGTGAACGATTTGAGGGTGGTCGCGGCCCTTTGCTCAGATGAGTCGCGTGTTGGGTTGGAGGGAGTCGCTTAGGCTTCTCCTTGGCCTATTATCTCGCTTGCCAGACGCTCAATAAAGTGTCCGACCCAACACGTGTCTCTATCTTCCTTCTTATACGTAGCCACACTTTATAGTACGTATAATTTATTATGCATGTATAAATAGGCGGAGTATTTATTAATATTATTATTCTATCATGTTCATTTGATATATATATTATTATCTTCCAATCGGTGCCTTGCCCGGATTTGCCCCCTTTTGCCTACTACTAGCGCCACCACCGGGCGCTTCTCGCACCAATCCGCCCAGGCAAGTCACTGCGCCTTTGGATTTCAAACTTTTACCGGTATGCCTATTATCTCGCTTGCCAGACGCTCAATAAAGTGTCCGACCCAACACGTGTCTCTATCTTCCTTCTTATACGTAGCCACACTTTATATGGTATATATATACGCTATACATATGCTGCCCGTACGCTAGCAATACATCGAACATTCGTTCTGCATACGTTTTGTACGTTGTGTACACGTCCAACTTTGCCCCCCCCCCAGCGCCGAAACGCTTGACGAATCTCAACATATTGGAACCATTTCAGCCGTTGGGCATACCCTTGACCCAATACGTCGTAGTGTGACAGGGACATTATATAAGAGCAATGCTAATGACGATGAATGTTGAAGCTGAATATGAGTATGTTTCACCAAATGATTTTGTCGGAAATCAAATGTACTAGAGTATTTATAATCTGTGATTATCCCATTGTTTCATTGTTTTCATTGTTTTCATTTAGGAGGTGACTATTAAATAAACTGTAATTGTATCTTTTATTTATCCCATTTAGTGAGTATTCGAGCGTTTTTACTGCAGTATTAATTTTTGATAATGGGGTGCTGCCCCAGACCCAACAGGGAGCTATCTTTATTCTGAAATCCGAAATATTCTGAATTCCGAAACATAACTGCCCCCCCCCCCCTACCCACAGTTTTTCGGATAAGGGACCATGGATCTGTACTAATAATACAATAATACTTATAATACCGCCCATAATAATATGTAAACACACATGTGACATAAATAATAATACTTATAGTAATAATAAGAGAAAAATCATAACAGCACAATAAAAAAATACTTTTTGTCTTAAACTTGTGAGCCTCAGCGACGCCACCTACTGAGATCACCATCATATAATCGGTTGTATTTCATTGATTTTTTTTTTCATTGATTTTTTTAAAAGAGCTTTACTTCAAAGGGCTGCTTTGGGTGCCAGCAAAAGCTTGCGACTGCCACTAGGGGGCGGGCCAGTGTCAACGACTCGCCTTTGTCTCGGCTGGCGCCCACACCTCCCCGGGCGCGGGGCGCCGGCAGCGGCGGCTTTGAGGATGGGCGCGACGCGTTTACACGCCCTAATCACCACCCCGCCCTACCCACAATTCAACGCGCCCCGACTTCCGCCTACACCGGGCGGGGGGCCGAGCTCCCGGTGTCTTTGTGTTGGGGGGAGGAGAGGGTGGAGGAGTGTGGATGAGAGGGGAGGAGGGTGGAGAAGGGTAGAGGGGGGAGAGGAGAGGAGAGGAGAGGAGAGGAGAGGAGAGGAGAGGAGAGGAGAGGAGAGGAGAGGAGGGGAGAGGAGAGGAGAGGAGAGGAGAGGAGAGGAAGGGAGAGGAGAGGAGGGGAGGGGAGGGGAGGGGAGGGGAGGGTGGGGATGGGAGGGAGGGGAGGGGAGGGAGGGGAGAGGAGAGAGGAGAGGAGAGGAGAGGAGAGGAGAGGAGAGGAGAGGAGAGGAAGGGAGAGGAGGGGAGGGGAGGGGAGGGGAGGGGAGCGGAGAGGAGAGGTGAAGGGGGGAAGGGGGGAAGGGGGGGAGGGGGGAAGGGGGAGAGGTATAGAGGTGGAGAGAGGTTTAGCTAGAGGAGGGGGTGGGTGGTAGGGGTGATGGTAAGGAGATGAGGGACAGGAAGATGATACGGGGAGGGAGATAGGAGGGAGATGGGAGAGGAAGATGGGAAGGGGAGATGCGACTATGTCTGTTAGTATGCGTGGTTGTGTCCGTGAGTTAGTATGCATGTGCATGTGCATGTGCATGTACATGTGCGGTGCGCGTTTTGGTGTATGTGTGCGTTCGTATGTGGTGACACGTGTTTGCTTATGTGCGTTACTGTTAGTGTTAGTGCATGTGTTGGTGTGTGTCTTGTGGCCGAGCAGGTGTCGCGGTATTAGTTCGTGTGCATTGTGTATGTGTGCATGAGCTTGTGTGTGTGTTTGTATGTGTGCATGTTGGTGTGTACTAGTGTGGGTGTTAATGTGAAAGCATTTTGGCGTGTATTAGTATGTGTGTTAATGTGCAAGCATGTTGGTGTGTATTAGTGTGTGTTAGTGTGCAAGCATGTTGGTGTATATCAGTGTGTGTTAGTGTGCAAGCATGTTGGAAGTGTATTAGTGTGTTAGTGTGCAAGCATGTTGGTGTGTGTTAGTGTGCAAGCATGTTGGTGTGTATTAGTGTGTGTTAGTGTGCAAACATGTTCGTGTATATTAGTGTGTGTTAGTGTGTGTTAGTGTGCAAGCATGTTGGTGTGTATTAGTGTGTGTTAGTGTGCAAGCATGTTGGAAGTGTATTATTGTGTGTCAGTGTGCAAGCATGTTGGTGTTTATCATTGTGTGTTAGGGTGCAAGCGTGTTGGTGTGTATTAGTGTGCAAGCATGTTGGTGTGTATCACTGCATGTGTTGGTGTGTGTGCATGTTGATGTGAATTGGTGTGTGTGTGTTAGTGTGTACCCATGTTGGTATTATTAGGGTGTGTTTAAGTTTACACGCACGTTAATGTGTATTTGTGTGCATTCATATTGGTGTGTGCATGTATGTACGCAATAGTGTTTGTGTGTGCATTGGCGTGCAACATACATTAGTATACAAGTGGTGGATGGGTTTGCATATTAATGTGTATTAGTGCGTGTGTTCACCCCACAGTCCCTAATACAACAGGGATGTGGTGTGTGTGTGGTGTGTGTGCGTACATGTGTCCACCCACCCCTTCACACTGTCAACTTGTGTGTGTGACATGCGCAATGTTTGCTGAACGTGATTCTGGCAGAAGCCCAGGCATTCACAGTGCCATGTGTGTGTGTGTGTGTGTGTGTGTGTGTGTGTGTGTGTGTGTGTGTGTGTGTGTGTGTGTGTGTCTGTGTGTGTGTGTGTACACTGATGGGGTGTGTGATAAGAGGGGTGTGTGTGTGTGATATTACTCTGTCCTAATTGCTGGCAACTGTTAACATTACGAGCTCCATCTGGTGCTAGAAAACACACTGGGGTATATGGAGGGTGGCGGCTTGCGACCACTTTTTGACCAAAAAAGAACCCACATCAACTGCCAATCTCCTTGCGACCAAAGCAAAAACAAAAATGTGGGGGGGGGAAAAGGTTGGCGACTGCAGGGAAGATTGGTTAGCAATCGGTTGGTAATCAATTGGCATTCGGTTGGCGATAGATTAGCCACTGATTTGTGATCGATCCGGGTTTGATTGCAGATCAGTCACAAATCAGTTCCTGACCACTCGCCGACCAACTGTCAACTGATGGCCGAGTGGTCGCAGGTTGTTGGCAGCAGTGCCACAGTCATCGATCAGCTGGTGACCAGTCACAAACCAATGAAAATGGTTGGCGATCTTCTGGTGACCATTTTGGTCACAAGTTTTTTTGTGCAACACCTGGAACCACCTTGTGACCAAAATGGTCGCCCAGAGGTCAGTGACTACTGAGGACCAAATAGAAACCGTTTTGCGACTATGCAGGTTGTTGGGTATTCTTTGGGGGGGGGGGGGGGGGGGGGGGGGGTCGCAAACCCGGTGTGACTGGGGTCTTATCGAACACAAGCTTAGTTAGCAAATTCACGTTGGCTAATCCTGTGGATTTGAGTTTCAGCCTTTTTAAAAAAAAGATAAATATATTAGGTTCATCATTATAATCTACCTTCATTGAGTTATCAAGATTTGATTCTACATATCTAACTTAGATACTGGTATGCTTATTGAGCATGTATTTCTGTATAGACGGGAATAGTAAGAAAATTTAATAGAACTCTTACTGCTAAAACCTGTGGTGTCCAGAATGTTCATGCGCATGCAACAAAATTTACTTAGCATGTTTGCACTTCAAATAACTAAAAAGAAATTAGCCATTTAAATTAAAAGTTACTTCAGACTAAAGTAATGTACTAGTCTGCACTGACCTCTCAGGCAAGGAACTGTATAGAAAGGTAGACATGGATAGGGTGATTGCGTCAGGGAGCTTAGTCAGTGTAATGGTTGGCACGCTAGCCCCAGAATGGTTTGTTTATTTGTTGTTTATGTCCTAGCAACATCTAAGGTCATATCAGGACGGGTACCAACTTGTGACAGTGCACACTCATGGTGACTTTATAGTGCTGCCCCTCTGGAAGACCAGGCCACCAGCACCATGACCTGATATCCCACTCAGGCACATTATCCTGACACTGAGCCAACCAGTCCTTGCCCTATCCTAATAATGCCGAGCGCCAGGCTAGGAAGCGACAAGTACCAATTTTTAAGTCATTGGTTTGACTCGACCAGGGTTCGAACCCACAACCCCACGATCTACCACCACGGGAAACAGACGCTCTAACTCATTCGGCCATCCCGTCTGGTGCATCAGAATGGAACGAAGTGTGGGTTCGAAACCTGCTCTAGGCGCTATATTTCTAATCTTCATCACCCCAACGACAGTGAGGTAGATTAAAATAATCAACCTAATATACCGTATTTAATTGGAAAAAGCTACAAAAATTCAGAACCATCCTATTATGCACCGCACGCGGTGGCCGAATCAGTAGAGTGCAGGCCTCACGTTCGGGAGATCGAGAGTTCAATTCCCGGTCTAGTCAAACCAATTACATGTACTTATAAAATTGATATTTGTCACTTCCCAGCCTGGCTCTCGGCATTAATAGGATTGGGCAAGGACTGGTTCGCCCAGTTTCAAGATAATGTGACTGAGTAGGATATCAGGGTATGGTGTGGCAGCCTGATTTCCCAGTGGGGCAGCACTATGAAGTCACCATGCGTGTGTACTGTCACAAGTCGGCACCCATCCTGACATGACCTTAGATGTTACCAGGACGTAAAACCCCAACAACCAACCAACCAAATCCTATTATGCAACTTTAAGAACCACAGTAGTGCATGAAATTGGGAGTTTGAAAGTAAGGTAGTATAGGAATTGATGTTTTGTGCCTGGGAAGAACAGCAGCTATGTGAAGCATAACACATACCCGCACATGCACAGGCATTCACAGTGCCGTTCTCTGTGGAGTGGTTAGAGTGTCTGACTTTTTTCTAGGTCAGACTCCTAATCTGAGGGTCGGCCGTTCGATTCCCCGTGCCCCCAGCTCTGCCAATTTGGATTTCCACCGCTGTGTATAACTTACAGCGTCATCAAAGGCCGGTTGCTCTCATACCATGTCTATGTGGTGTGGGAGGTTAAAAATCCCTTGGGTCGGTAAAAGTGTAGGCTCGGGCTTTCTATTGACCAGCAGTGGAATGAGGAAGACCAGTCATCTATGACTGAAATTTCCCCTGCTTAAACAACTAATGGACAAAAAAAACACAAAAAAAACATGCACACACACACACACACCACACACTACCGGCCATACACCAGTGTGAAATAGAACACTTACGCATGCGCGCACAGCACACTCCTATACCACAACCTCTCACATTATGTTAACTGTGATACCGAGCGCAAAAGAGCCAAACAACCTCTCTAACCGACTACCTCCACAGATCGACCACTCGCCTATATCGATCGCTTTATTTGGGGCCCAACAATACCATTGTAACCATATTCTAACTCCTTAAACCGACCACCTCCGTAAATGGACCACTTAAAATCGGTCCCAAGGTTGTTCGATTTAGAGAGGTTTTACTGCATTTAGACAATGTTATCATCATCATCGCCATCATCATCATAGTCAGCGTCGTCATCATGAGTCTCATTAGCTGTGAATATGGCCTTTGGTGCCGACACGGCGTTAAACCATCACTAATCATCATCACCATCATCATCATCATCAATCATTAGGAACGGAAGTCAATGAATGTCAAAAGTATCAAATGACCGAGTTAGACCAATGACATAACTTACTAAATTGATACTTGTTGCTACCTAGTCTGGCACTCGGCCATAAATAGGATAGAGCAAAGGATTGGTTACCTCTTGATTGATTGATTGATTGATTGATTAATTGATTGGTGGTTGCTTTACGCCGTGTCGGCAGCATAGGCCATATTCACAGCGAGCCTCAGTATCAGAGTAATGTGAAATCGAGTCATGGTGCCGGCAGCCGGGTCTCCCAGTGGTTCCCTCACTATAAAGTCACTGCAAAGTCACCATGAGTACACACTGTGACAAGTCGGTACCCGTGCTAATATGACCTTAGATGTTGCTAGAACATAAACCGTGACAAACCTTATATTCCTTCTTGAGTGTGAAAATTACATATTGCAGAACAAGCAACTATTCTCTTTGTACTTTTGGGGGGAAAATATGTTTATTCTGCTCTCTCTTATTCTTAACAAAATATTTAAAGCTACATAATTCTGCACCATTACCGATTCCGACAGATGCCGAGGTTTGAATGAGGCCTAATGGTCCTATTGTGTCAATGACCTTTTATCATCCCACTTATAGGCGTTAGCACGGACACACCCTCCCCCCCCCCCCCAACCCCCCACCACCACCACGCCCTGATGCAGAGCTTACACTAATGCC